>OY728165.1:744076190-745355693 GCA_963277665.1 Viscum album | reverse complement strand
AAATAAACATACATTATATATATTTACACACAACGTTAAAGCATAAACAAATACAAACGTAGATACACATATATATACACATATATAAAAATATAAACATACATATACATATATCTACCCACATAACGTTAAAAACGGGATGACCGTGCGATATTCGCACGCCGTATGGTATCCTAGCAGACTGCAAGCGGGCTGCACGTACCCAAGCAGAAAGCACGTGCCCAAGCGAACTGCGCGTCTTAAGAATATGGTGTTCGCGCACTATCCCAAACCATAAACTCATCCCAACATTAAAAATTTAAACCGGACTCAACCGAACTTATGCAAAAACACCCGACACCAATAGAAATAAAATAAATAAAATGACTAAAAAAACAGCTGTGACAATTCTCCCCATCACAAACACTTTCTGCCCCTAGAAAGTCACCAAGACAACAATTAGCATACCTCGAGTGCATGCCCAGGAAAAACCAGAAGAAACTGAGAGGCTAGGGGTGACCATTACCACACAAGTCACACCCGACCAACTCGAGTACAATTATTGTCCGAGGTTGAGGGGAGAACACAGGAGGGTTCTCCCCACCATAGAAATCTACTAACACGGAGACCTTGAAACTCGAACACACCACCCCTGGGGGGGCCAACACAGCAACTCCCAAACTGAACCCATTTAATTCCTCCACATAGACCGAACAACACTCGGAGACTTAAACGGGAATCTCGCTACGAAACAACCCAACAACTCGAGGATAAGGAATTAATTCAACCCCTCCCACACCGACTGAACAAACTCCTCACCGCAACCAAAGACTAGGAAATTCTTAGCCCGAACTCACCAAGGTCCTCAAAATACCGCACGTTAATTTCCCGAAACCAAACATCCCCCTAATGAACAAAACTGAGACCCAACTCAAAATTAGAATGACCCGTTCATTTGTGGGCCCATCACCCTTTAAGGAGAACTGAACGATTTGAAAACACACTGAGAATAGATAAGACTTCTTAGATTGTGGTAGAACAAGTTTATCACATTACCACAACTATGATGACCTTACAACAGTGACAAGAACAGAACAAGGGAAACTTTGGATTTTTCCTTTAGAAAGATGGAAACATAAGCCGAAGCGAGGTTCTACACACCCTCGGCAACTCCTGACTGTGCGCGAGCTTCACCCCAAGACCTGTGGATGGGGCCCTGATGGCTGAAGCATCTCCTGCCTCACAGTCAGGCATTTTCATCTTCTGGTCTCTAACTCCTTCACGACCGACGCTTCCTCCAGAACTCTCCCTTGTGGCCTGAACAGTCGGACGGTAGGAATACTTCGGAGGGATACGACAACCCGGCTTAGAATGCCTAAACCGGCCAGACTAGCGGTAGGCGAGAGAATGCTCCAACAAACTGGTAGTTTGTACAGACGAAGATCCTTGCCAGACGAGGAATCCTTACAAGAGACGACTCCCACCAACTACTCCCGAGACTCTAATGATTATGAGACATCCCACCTTTTCTCGTCTAGAACTGAACTCTCAAATAAACCTGAGATAGTACACACCCTAACAACCCTGGGAGTTCCCAACAACCTGAAGACCCACTCCAGTTTCACATCCACACAACTGCCTCTAATGGACTTTGATTACTTTGATCGATAGGAAACATGAAAAAAGAACTGGAAACTGGGCATGACTCATTGGAAACCGAAGTGACCTTTCTGGGTGGCATACTCAGGACAACACGTGAACCATCATCAAAACCGACATCAAGAAAAATCTCAATCAAGGCAACAACACAAGCCAAGGTCAAAAGGACCATAAGACAAACATATACAAACACAAGCATCAATCACCATCCAAACCCATTATTTCTTTAAAATTTTAAAACCCTCCCATGGAACTTTATGAACCGTCACATGTGCATTTATTCAATCTCGCTCACATCATCTGCAAACAAGTGCCCCCCCTACGCACTCTCCGTACATACCCACACACATGTGACCCTCTATAAGGAGTGCCAAGGTTCAAACACTTCTTTCCATACAAAATCCAAACACATACCATATTGTTCCAAACCAATACACTTTCTCTTTAAAAACCCACTTTAGTAATTTCAAAAACAATTTGGAAGAAACCCTTTTTTTCATTTCAAAATCACTTTCATTTTCAACACACACACACATAGAACGAGTTTAAAATGAAACAAAAACAACTATAAACCATCGGAATGAGGGACTAGTGTCTGTACTTATCTCGGCAACATGGTGGTGAGCCATGACCCAAGTAAGAAATAACACTCAGAGGTCCTTAAACCGGGCACTTGGACTCCACATGGGTCACCGCACCATGTGAGGCCGTAATGTGAACCGATTCGCTCCCATTTTCATCCCTCAATCCAAAATAACCAAAGAAAAAAGACTCATATCCTGAACTAACCCTGGTAACTGAAGTCTTGTCACGAGTGGTGGTGATCAGGCACCGACCCGTAACCTACCTCCTGAGCCCCGACAGTCTTAATCTCCTTCTACCAGACACCCCAAAAACAAGGGCCTCCTCTGATACCATTTTGTCACGAACCAGCCCGGGTCGACCATGATCCGGTCACCCGAGCCGGTCCGTGGCAATTCATGAGGGGCGATCCCGATCCCCCCGGGATGGCAACAAGTGCCGGGCATCAAAAATTTAATCATTGGGAACGATTTGGCCCATGCAATAGAGATAATAAGACAAATAAAAACTGACAATAAAAAAATAAGAACTGGAAGCCGAAAGACAAATATGTCAAAAATACCTCCTTGTGACCTCCTAGGTCACCACCCAACTCAATACCATACTGCTCCAACATTGAGAAGTTGAACCGAAAACCTGTACGAGAAGCTGAACCTGCAACTGAAATGATAATATAGGTGTGAGCATTTAAAAATGCTCAGTAGGGATTCCAAAGTAAACCACAGGATCCAACCAATACCACTTTCCAGAAACAAACCCAAAGAAACACTAGTTTGCACATACAATGATAGAAAATAGGTTTTTGACATTTTAAAGGAAAAAATGATCCTAATTTACCATTTCAAAACCAACACATGCCACAACCAGTTTTTCCCAAAATAATGAATTTCTAAATAACTGGATTCCAAATCTATGTGTACCACATTATGAAAAAGACGAATAGGTAATAAGTAAATGCTAGAAACCAAGGGCATGTAAAATTAAACAAGCAGAAGTAAGCAATAACCATGGGCAATCCTGAACATCCCTAGAAAACTCCTGGACGTACTCGGGTTCATACTACCTGCTGGTGTGGTACTCCATAGTCAATAACCAACTGGCCGCCCTAATAGCCAACCAGTGGCACATCCCTCCTGGCCTGTCCACGACTCCAGGAGGGTACTAACCCGTCTAATCAGGGATAACATGAAACTGTCACTCAATAATCTATAAGACGCCCAGGAATCCATGGTGGTTTTAGTAATACTGTGTAAGTGGGAGGCCCTCTCATGCTTGACACATCTCACCGCACTTGACAACCCCTTACACGGACACCGCTACACGACAACCATCAAGGGAAGTCCCCCTGTAGAGGTTCCCCACAAGCATGCACACATAAAAAGTTCTTTCACATTTAGTAAGGTGCCAACTGGGCCTTCACAACATTAGAACCTTTAAAAATTTCACAAGTGGGTTGGGTTGCCAATCGGGCACAATCCACCTTTCTCAAAATCCAACACAATCATCCCTTTACATTTTAAAATTTCAAACGGACCTTTACACTAAACAGCCATTCAACTTAGACCAAAATCCAACTGGGCCAACCACGCTTCCGCTACGTTTTTTTTAAACACCAAACCATTCATCAAAAACGTAGTTTTAAGAAAATATAGTTTTAATGTGTCATTTTCATTTGGAGGCACATCCATGTCAGCACTTAGTGCTCCCATGGATGTGCCAACATCCAATGACACATTTAGTTTTTAGAAGAATCGTCTTAAATACCATCTTTCATAAAACACTTTAGCATTGAAACCAAACTCAAATTCTTTCACAAAACTTTGTAAAAACAAATGCATCTTTCAAACAAACCACCATTTACAAATCTTTTCTAAAACAACTTACTGGTTCGTCTTTTTGTTAAAAAAACACACCAAAGCAATTTTTACATTTCCAAAACACAATCACTGTCAATTGAAACCAAACACATCAGAAAGCAATTAATTTAACTTTACCAAGAACTTATGAATTTCATATAAACCAACATCAGAAGCCACTTTCAGAAATTTAAAACAATAATATAACTAAGCCAGATGATTTTCATAAATACGATAGAGATGCACACGATATAAAAGGATTAATTGAAAATATTCAAGTGCTCAAGGTTTGAATCTAAAAGGGAAATGGTTGGAAACACCTACCTCAAAAATTTGGCTGAGCCAAAGCTTTAGAAAACACACCGACATCTGCTCACGTACACGCACTCCCACAAAAGCGCACACACTAGAAAAAAAATTATCGCCACACCCTAAAAAGACAGTCGACACCCATGGTCAGTACGGCACGGACCAATGCACAACCAACAAATACCAGGGACTCAAAAATATAAACAGGACCCAAAAATAAAGTCTGCACAAATCAACGAATTAAAGGCATCACCTCAGATAGCGGTGGTGATCATGAAAACATGTCGAAGAAAGATTTTGAACCAAAATAATTATCCATACAATAAATAAAATAGAAAAAATTTAAAACACAATAACTATAATAAAATAAATGAGTGCACGATACTAAAACTCAATTTAGACGGTGGTGGTGAACCTAGAAAACATGCAGCAAGCTGAGATCTCGTCCAAATAATTATCCACACTTCAAATAAAATATCAAGGATTCATAACACAACCACGACACTAAATTAATAGTGTAAAACACAAAATGAGACATCAAATTTTAGTGAAAAAAAAGAAGAAACACCAATGTTGGAATGAGAGGCAAACCATGGTTTGACAACGAGGGTATACGAGACTGTTCTTGAGTAGAGCGGAGGTGCTGCGTAAGAGAATTAGGGTCACGCTGGAACGAGGCAGAGGTGCGTGAAAGGGTTCGGGTCACGCTGGAACAAGGCGGAGGTGCTGCGCAGTGGTTCGGGTCGCCGGAAATGAGTCGGAAAGGGTCGGGTTTGTCAGAAACGTTCCATAAAGGGTTGGGTTCACCGGAAATGTGCCAGAAAGGGTCGGGTTCGCCGAAAATGCACCGAAAAAGGGGGGTCAGGTTCGGAGGAGCATCAGCGACTGACAAACGGACGGTGGCGGTTCGCTGGACCAGATTCGGATGGGAAGGGGCGGCGCCGGCGCGGTCGGGTTAGGAACAAGGGGGCGGCCGACGACAGGTTGGTGAAGGTGGACGGTGAGGCGGCGATGAGAGGACCTGCAAGGCAGAGGGTGAGCCGGCAGGGATAGTGCAGTAAGGGGAGGAAGGTCCGGCCAGGGTGCGGGGTTTGCCGCCGGGACGGCACCGCTGCGCGGAGGAGGCGGAGCAGGGGGTGCGGCCGCTGCGCGGAAAATGTATCATATATGTACAAATAGGATGTATGTGATACATATTATGGTGCAATTGGTGAATGGATGGAGTAGGGGGTGCGTCCGATGCGCGGAAAATGTATCATATATGTATAAATAGGATGTATGTGATACATCTTATGGTGCGACCGGCGAACGGGCAAAGCAGGGGGTGCTTCCGCTGTGCGAACAATGTATCATATATGTATAAATAGGATGTATGTGATACATCTTATGGTGCGACCGGCGAACGGACGGAGCATGGGGTGCGACCGGCGAACGGACAGCGGCGGTTCGCCGGACCAGATTCGGACGGGAAGGGGCGGTGCCGGCACGGTCGGGTTAGGGAGCAGGGGGTGCGGCCGCTGCGCAGAAAATGTATCATATATGTATAAATAGGATGTATGTGATACATCTTATGGTGTGACTGGAGAACAAACGGAGTAGGGGGTGCGGCCGCTGCGTGGAAAATGTATCATATATGTATAAATAGGATGTATGTGATACATCTTATGGTGCAACCGACGAACGGGCGGAGCAGGGGGTGCGGCCACTGTGTGGAAAATGTATCATATATGTATAAATAGGATGTATGTGATACATCTTATGGTGCAACTGGCGACGGACGGAGCATGGGGTGCGACCGACGAACGAACGGCGGCGGTTCGCCAGACCAGATTCGGACGGGAAGGGGTGGCGCTGGCGTGGTCGGGTTAGGGACAAGGGGGCGGCCGACGACAGGCTGGCAAAGGTGGACGGTGAGGTGGCGACGAGAGGACCAGCGAGGTGGAGGGTGAGCCGGCAGGGACAGTGCAGTAGGGGGAGGAAGGTCCGACCAGGGTGTGGGGTTCGCCGCCGGGACGACACTGCTGTGCGGAGGAGGCGGAGCAGGGGGTGCGGCCGCTGCGCGGAAAATGTATCATATATGTATAAATAGGATGTATTTGATACATCTTATGGTGTGAATGTTAGTATAATATATGAGTATATTAGATGGATATCTTACCAGAACCTTTAATAGCATGAGTATAACTGATGCTTCAATAGAGGCCTCTCATTTCTTACATGTAATAAATAGCTATTTCATATTTATCCAATGAAATTAAGTCCCATCGGGACACATAGTTAGTTTTTTGGATAAGGATTCCATCTCAGACAAATTACCTGATAAAAAATTAATAGTATTTTATAGACCAAATAAAATAGAGTATTGAATGAATTCAAAAATATTTTTAAATTTATTTACATAATGTAATTATGGGATTTAGTTTAAGTTGAATATTTATGGTTATTAACTAATATATGGTTGAGTCATTTTTCAAATTCCCTCGAGTAAAGATATGATATGGAAGAGATGAATATCATGATTTATGATTTGTATGAATTTTTTGACATAATATAAAAGTGGTTCATATCATATATTATGATTATATTTTATCGTAAAGTTAAATATGTTTCCAAATGTTGCCTATATCATATTGTATATATTAATATGATTTTAAATTATATGATATGCTAATTTATGCCCCTAGACACATCCTCCTATATAGTATCTTTGGTAATGAATCAATGAGGATTAGTTCATTTATGTATCTAAAAAATTCACTGATGTGTTAAATAAGTTATACACTAATGGGATATAATATATGAGTTCCATGAGATGGAAATTGGTATGACTGAATATGATAATTCTCTTCATCTAATAAATATCATAGGGGACATCTATACAAGGAATGAGATCCCTATTGTTAGACTACCCTTGATTCACTCAATCTAACAAAATACTTCTTCATTCAAATCTATCATTCATATCCATAGAAGGTTATAGAACCTCATTGATGGGAATAAGGTCATCTCATTTTGAATGGGTTCCAATACTAGTGTAAAATTTTTTGTTATGACATTAACGTTTCATTCTTATAATCCCTACCATGAATTAGAGAGTCAATATGGATTTTGTGGGAATCACTTTTCAAGTATGTCACACTATTCATCATTTCTCCATGAATGCAAACTATTGAAGATATATCAGTCATTATACATGTTTTTTTAACATCCAATTATTAGTTGATGATCCTCATAAAACCATCAATTATATTATTATGGCCATACTATGATTTTTTTTGTATTTTTTTATGATTGATTGTTATAATACCATTTTAGTATTCTAAAAATCATATTGATATAGAAAATAAAATTAGATTGTAGTGTCTATCATAAAAGTAGGATCACCTGAGGTATTATGGAACTCTAACTCAAAATTCTGTTTCTGATCATTATAAATGGTATTAATTACACGTTTTTATATATTTTTTTATTTGGAGATATTTTAGTTAAAATATGACAAGTCATGATTTAGGTAAAAGATATAGTAATATTTTTCAAACATATATATTATATATGTACTAGTTAATCAGGTGGAATGTGATATAATTAGGATCCTTATTAGTTCTGAGAATATATTTATATATTTAATCTCATATAGGTGTTGAGAGTAAATGATCCCATTCATAATATTTATAGCATATTATCACATGATATGTGTAATGTCATATATTATTAAAAACTCAAATGGAAAATGAAATGACTCATGTTATTTAAAAATAAATTTATAAATTATATATCATAGTATTAAACAAGTTATTGGAGATTATTACATTCACTTGAAACTAAGATATCTGTATAACTAGGTAGATGAGAAATTGTGTTTTATTTGAGTAATCAGAATGAAATAATGTTTTTTACATGTACATGGAATGTCCTATATAGGACTGATAAGAATCCCATGGAATAGATATACATATTTTAAGACATATTTTTGATTAGTATGATGATATGGAAATCTCATGATTGTGTGTGATGAGAGTTTTTACAATGATATTTATATGTATTGAGGTAAAATTTACATTTTAATGGTATCTAAATGATTCAATAGAATTAATATAAGGAGAGAGAAGTGGGATAGGTAGATAGTGACCGCTATAAGTCATGTAAAACCTGGATTTTCGGTGACATATTTTTTTTGAATTAATTTTATCTCTTGGATTTTTCATATTTTGTACAATACTGAATATATCTTGAGTTATATGAAAGTAACAAGTTATTCATTATTTATAAGAAAAACCATTTTAATAATTAACTAAATGAAACACCTTAACTATATTTCTATATAAAATACACTATTCTTGGCTTGTATTACACATAATACTAAGTCCCTTCGATAGCTTATGTTAAACATAAGATAATGTTTTACTGAATTAAAATATACTATTTATAATAATATGAAACTATTATTATAATTATCATCAAACCATTAGAATAGAGATATGAAAGACATTGAATAAATTATTAAGGTATTATTTACACAAATATTTAAAATAAATAATGTGGTTATCCTTTATTTATAAATGAAAGTTAGAACTATTTGAGAATAAATAAATTCTTTTTTAAAGAATGTTTTATGTAAAAACAACATTTTACCTCAATAAAATTAAACAAAACACATTTAGTGAATGTTTTCAATAATTTATTATATTATATATTCAATAAATGTTTTTTATACTCATCTAATATATTTGATAGGTATAGGATAAGAATAAAACCAATTCTATGAATAAAAAGGTGTATTTTTCTAAAAGTTAATTTTATCGTCTTTTGATGAAAAACCCATTTTGAAAATAATTTTTGACACTTTTATAATTTTTATTAGAATATACAAACTTATTTTTTTGAATTATGAAAATCAAAAATTACGTTGGGTGAATAATTGGTATTTTTCTGAGAAGCTTCATTTTTTAATGAGTAATAAAAAAACTGAATTGTAATTCAAAAATGATTTTTCATATAATTTATTTATATAGTTAAAATATGTTTTAATTTAGTTTTGATGTATAATTACATCAAATTTATATTATTTAAACTATATTAGGTCATTTTAAACAATTTCACATTTAATAGAGTTAAAAAAACTTATCAAACCTTTGAACATTTTCATGTTAAAATCCAACAATGTCACCATGTATTTGGGATTAAAGTTAAATTAATTTCTGCCACATCTGTGATTGGAATTAGGGAAAATGGATTCCATATTTTTTATCAGAGTAATTTATAATTTCTAATAATTTCAATATTTTTTTAAAAAAAATAGTGAATGTGATTAAATGGTAATACAATGATTAAGAGAAAAATTATCTCAACAATGGAATAAACCTCACACTTAATTTCCATAATGACCTATAATCATTTCAAAAATCCATTTTATAGCTATATATCGACCCTATCATCCCTTTAATATACTTTTTTTAATTATTGGATCCACATTTCCTGGGAAAAACTCTAATGGAGATTACTTTTATAGTATTTACAAGAAGACCACTACTTCTCCACTATAAAAGGACACTCACCCCTCCTAGTTATTCACACCTATAAAGCCCTATTTATCTCCAAAAATCATCCAAAATATTATCAAAACATCCTTCCCTACATATTTTAAGCCTCACTATTTGATGAAATGGATCTAAGAATGATTTTTTGTGAAAGGAAAGGGCAGTTACCTGAAAAAGAGGCACCCTTATTCAAAGATCACTTTAGTATTATTTCCTTATCCACTACTTCAATTATCATTATTACATGATTATAAAATGAAAAAAATTATCCTCACTATACTGATATGTTTTTATTATAAGGTTTATTATAACACTTATACACCCTTCAATGTAATCGGTAACAAACTTACTGCTCTTGTGTACGGAGAACTACCGCTTCACTAAACAACGCTATATACTTTCATTTTCCACCTTTACTGGTTGGGAATTACAATGAAAACTATGATTTTTATAAAAAATATAAGATATTTATGAAGTATTTATTATTATATAGTTATTATATAACACATACCTTCGTGATTTCTATTTTTTGTAAATATGATATTTTTTTGGGGAAGTATGGACTAATACCTCCTCAATGTGATGTGATTCATTCAAACTATACATAGAATCTATGAAGGATGGTTTTAGTGGAATTATATGATATATAAGACATATAAAATTTTTATGTAATGATATTATATATATATAAAAACTTATATGTCATTTAATTTTATTCATTCAATATGAAAATTGAAAGAAAACAACGTTTATGCGTACGTACGACCTACCGTCTTCATGAACAATGTATTTCATTTCATATTTATATTATCCATAGGTTATTATAAATACATATATACTGAAAATATATGATTTTAATATCATGATTTAAATTTTAGAAATATGTAAATCGTGACCTATATAAGAGGATCTAGATTAACAACCCAAATAAACATGAAAACAAAGAAGATATTACCCGAAACCTAATATTAACATATAGTTATCAATAAATGAATATTAAACAGTTTGAGTAAATAATATATGGTATTAGTTATATTAATAAGGATAATTTATAGATTAATAATAATGTTATATTTATTATATAGGATATTTGAATGTGTACGAATAAATTCAATACTCCATGTAAGGGGATTTCATCAATCTATTTATTTATAGGAGAAACATGCCATATTTACCACTTGATTATTTTGTGTTTGGTATATACTATCCTTGAATTTATTAGATGATAATTATACATAAATTTATGGGTATTTAATATACTTTTTTATGTTATTTCTTTTAGGGTGTTTATGGTTCAAAAGTTACCAAATCGGTAATGTAATTTTGTATCAGTTTTTCTTCTTTTAGATACAAGACATGTTATGTACGTATTTTTCATGGAGTGTATTTGATACCCTTTTGACATGTTATATCGTGAATATAATTATATGCATGATATTTGAGGCTTTATTTAATGTTATTATCTAATGTTAATTAGTATTCAATATTACTTAAATTGTAATAGTTTCTGATTACAATCTAATCATTTATCAAGAATGTTTAGGATTACACATCCATTTATGAAATATTATAATAAATATATCATGAACACTCATTACAATTATTCAAATATGGTTGTTCATGATATATACATGTATTGGTATAATTTTTCCACTCTTTGTTACATATGATAATTATGAATGTGTTTTTAAGAAAACCTTATTTTTCTCTCTCCTCCATTAGAAATATATTTTCTTTCAACATATTTTTTTTTTCCAAAAATGGTTTGTGTTTAAAATGTGTTTTAAATATTTTAAATATTATTTTATAGGTTTTCATGGAATTTTTTTTTCAAAAAATTTTCAATCATTTTTTATAAGTATTCAAGGAAAATGGTTTTATAAAAAGTTTTCAAGATTGTTTTATAAATTTTCAAGGGAAATGGTTTTGAAAAAAAAATTCACGATTCATTTATAAGTTTTCATGGAAAATTGTTTTCAAAATGTTTTCAAGATTATTTTATAGGGTTTTATAGAAAATGTTTAAGAAAATATTTTCATTTTTATTTTATCAAATTTCAAGGAAAATTATTTTCAAAATATATTCAAGATTCTATTATATGTTTTCATGAAAAATTTCTTTAAAAATGATTTCAAGATTCTCTTATAGGTTTTAGAGGAATGTGGATTTCAAAAAAAATTTCAATATTACTATATAATTTTTCCAAGTAATGTTTTTTGAAAATATATTTATGTTTATTTTATATGTTTTCAAGGAAAATGGTTTTCAATACGATTTCAAGGATATTTTATAAAATTGTATGGAAATGGTATTTAAAATATTTTTCAATATTATTTTATATGTCTTTAGGGAAAATGGTTTTAAAAAAATTTCATTTTCATTTTATAATTTTTTTATGGAAAATGGTTTTCAAAATTTATTCCAGATTCTTTTATAATATTTCAAGGCAAAATATTTTCAAAAAGATTTCAATATTTCTTTAAACGTTTTTAGTATTAATTTAAAAGATTTTTTTTCAAAAGGTCTATTGTTTTAAAAATCATTGTTTAAATAATAAAGAATGTATTCCTCACCAAATGATTTAATGGTTTTCAAAAACGTTTATTATATGTTTTTAAATGCGGTTTTCAAAGAAATGGATTTTGAAAATGATTTATTTGTTTAGAGGATATCCCCAAAGAAATATTATGTTCATTTAGAAAATTTTCAAGTGATATTTGAAAATTCATCTCCATATAAGATGAAATATTTTTTATATATTTTTCTTTACTAGGGATATGATCCAAAAATTCCAGTCATATTCTTTGTTGAATGTTTTATGTTTTGATGGAGCGATTATTATAAAACTATTTTCTCTTATATGGGTTATATTATTTTTAAACCTAGTTATTTTCATTGGTTATGCTTTGATTAAATTATTATGACACCTATATCCTTTCCATAGGTAATGATATGATGAAATTTTTATGTTACCCATTTCATTAAAATGGTTATGATATGATGTTTATGAAACCCATCAATTTTTATTGGTCATGATAGGATGAATGTTTTATTATCTAGAAGAATATGTATGTATGATTTTATTATATAATGGGTGGAATATGTATTTCCCTCTAACTAATTGGGGAATTTTTTATATCTAATTAGAGAATTATGGGGAACAATTTTATAGTCATCTAAAAAATGGGAAACATGTGTGTCTTGATCCACTATGGGATGTTAGGGAAACCCAATCCACTATGAGATCATGGGTTAACCCGATCCATTATAAGTAAGGGGCTACAAATAGTAATGGTGGTGTGTCCCTTACAGTAGGTGTAGTCCCCTTGAAGTGACAATTTGTTTTCCAACTATCCTTTAATTATAGGGAATGATATTCAATGCTTATGTGTTTTCAACAAATTCTAGGTCTCATGCCTATGATATACACACATAGATCATGTCCAGATTATCTTATGATTCATGTCTTATGACATTCCAATATTTATTCCATGTCTCAGGATTGTGATCTCTGATATGTATAGAATCATCTTTAAATTCTATTCTAAAGTTATTCCACCTTTATATTCATGTTATGATTACACAGTTCCATTAATTAACTTTAATGAGCATTCAAGTTTGCACCTTTATTATATTTCATTTCAAAAACCTATGAAGAATGATTTTAAGAAGGGGTAACACTGGGGAATATATATAAAATATATTTTGAACATATTTCACCAAATGATAATAATATTTTCTATGTTTCCAAATACACTAAATAACAATGGTCTTATGGATTGTACTTCGGTATTGTGCTGGATATTCATCAAAATTGATGTAATATCCATGTATGTTAATACCATTTATATATAGTTCATATCAAATTAAAGGTTTGGTTAAACATGAGAAACTAGGATGATAAAACAGTAGTTAGATTCCCATGAATATTTACAAGGATATTTCTAGGGGTGTCTCAAATGATAAATATAAGGATCTGTTAATGTTTAGGAAAATGTCCTAGAATTTTGGTAAAGGATAGAATAAGGGGTTTTAGTGACATATAACCATTTATTGATTAAAAAGTTTGAAGTGTTTTGGGAATATATGTACCGAGTAGTAACAACTAAAACAAGGTGGATCAATCCTTACTTGAGAATGACCATGTAAATGACAACGAGCCTTACTGCACACCTGGTTTGACACTTCCAAGAGATATGCTTCAAGAATTCACAAAATATTTTCAAACCATCATAAATTAATTAAATTGAATATGATAATGAATATCCTAAGATAATATGATGGTTTCAATGATTAAAGAAGTATGTTTTGATATATAGATATCCTGTATTTAATTTTTCATGATTTTGTGGTTTTCAGCAACAATAAGTGTTTCTCACCATATAATTTAGGGTATTAGTCAATAAAAAATCTAGAAGGAACTATGATAAAACTGAATGTTTTAGATGTGGATAGTATTATAATTTTAAAAAACAATTTCCTAAGTGGAAACTTCATGAAGTGAATGAGGAAGGTGGTATGAGTATTGGATATGCTTATGAAGATAATGAAACCTCAAATGACATGTAAAAGGTATGCAATGTTATTCCATTATTGTTTAAATTAAATAAAAGATTCATTATTAGATTAAGGTTGATGAACTTTATGATATGATTAATATATCATATTATATGAAAAAGGTATTAAAGAATAAGTTAATAAAGCATGATTAATAATTTTAGAATATTATTAAATGATTGGAGTGTATATGTTTTCGAATTCAAAGATAATGTTATAGGAATCATGTAGTATGCATGGATTGTTGGTATAAGTTTTTCATTAAGTATTTTAAATAATTTGTTAAACTATACTAATGACCAATAAAATTTATTTAATGAATCTTTATATTATGGGAAGGTAACCCTTATAATGTTCCAAAGGATATGAAAATGATATTTTATATGGATAAAGAAGTGATGATATGGATTATTTAAATTGTATAGTATTAATGACATCATAAATGATATAAGATTTATAGAAAAAGATGTCTATGTTTTCATGTATTAAGTTTTAAACTTCATGGATTGAAGGAATATATCCAATACTATTTTGAATAAGGAAGAATGCATATTTTTAAGTAGGATTTATTGTAATTAAGGTTATTACATTGTTTCACAATAATATACAAAGAGGGTATTCATAAGTTTGGAATATGACAACGAATAGCTATATTATTTTATATTTTGTAACAATGTTATGTTCATCTAGTGATCTTCTTTCTAATGTTTTTGATTTTCATATTTTTGAAGGGTTATTAGTGGAACCATGTATGTCGTGAACCAAATATGATTTCCACTGAAACTAGCACGAAACCCAGCCCGTGACAAGGCCCGATGGGCGTTTCTGATCCCCAGGGGCTGGCACAAGTTCCTGGGTATCAAAAAATGAAAAATGTGAACAATTTACCCAAGTATATAAACATAAAACAACAAATGAATCCAATAAAATGAATCTGGATTTTTCAAACCAAACAATGTTTTACAAAAACTCAGAACTGAATTACAGTCTAAAACAACTCACCAGGACTATAAAAAAGATACAAAACCATAAATGAATAGCCCATTAACCTCATAATGGAAAAAGGCATCTCCCCCAAGCCATCTTCTCAACACCGCATCATGAATGATAGGTGAAAACCCGAACTGTTAGCTAAAAAGTTGTACCCAAACCTACGACAACAAAAATAAAAAAGTCTACATACACCCATGGGTGCAAGTAGGGTGTGATCCAATGCCTAGTAGGATACCACCACTAAGATATTCCATGTTACAAACATTCATAGATTAAAAAAATGAAAGTTTTTAAAAACATGTAATTTCTAGCTACACTTTCTAAAGGATGCAACTTTAAAAAAAAATCAATTTTCAAGTGGTATGATTTAAAGGATCAACACTTTTAAAATAAATTAAAAATCGTCTGAATTTTTTCAGCCAAATATACCATATGCTGATGGTAATTATAAATATTATAATGAGAATAATCAATAAGAAATAACCCCTAGGCACTAGCTAGATGTGGGTCCTAGGTACCTCGTATCTCGGTGAGACTAACCACAAAAAATATATGTTCTCATGCAAGAGCCACTAGTAGGGAACATACCCATAACCTAGTGGTCCCAAATCATTATCATCATAGTTTAGTTAGATTTGTAACCATCAATCTTTCTAAGTGAAACTGAGGCCAAACCCCACAGATTCACTAGAAAACTAGTACACATCCACCCACATAGATACCCGGGTTTCCCCTTTGTTCTAAAACAAGTTCAACAAGAAAAGAAATATATTTTTCACATGAAAATATCACTTCCACATAACACATTAACCATACAACCCCATGTACATCACAAAAGTCACAAATTCCACTTCTCATTCAAATGCATTTTGAAATCAAAGTCACACCAAAATAGCCCACAACACTTTTTTCATAACTTTCACAATCCAACACATCCTTAAACAATTTTATAAAGTCCATTAAAATATTCTAAACATCACATAACAACCCACTCACAAGTTTCATAAAATCCTTTTTATAGAAAAAAATCCATTTTTCACATCGCACTCACACAAAAAGCCCACATCACGTTCACACCTCTTTTACATTTCAGTAAATCCATTAAACATTTTTATAAAACATTTCCAAGAGGATAAACATCTCATGACAGACTTATTCACATTTAAAATGGTCCATTTGAAAGTATAAACAATCCAAAACATTTTTCCAATATGGTTTCAACTCTTCTATATATCATTAAACCATTCAATACTTTCATAAAAAAATTCTAAAGAGTGTACCAAAACTTTTCACATAAAGCCATTTCCAAACCATATTTCAAGGGAAAAATCACACCAATAAAAATTAAAAACAGAATTGGCAGCCCCAAAAACAATTATTAAACTACCCCCATGTGTTATAAAAACACCTCAAAAAATACCACAAAATATCCACATGAAAAGTACATTTTTTCAATATCACTTTCTATAAGTACAATAATGTTTGACACCTTAAACCAATTAAAAAACAACATTAAAACCTAATGGCACACAAATACACTACCAAAACAGAACTTTCAGCCCAAACAAGATTTATTAAACCAATTTCATATCTTATAAAACACACTCAAACAATAACCAAAGGGTTACACAAGAAAAACACCCAATTTTAAGTTACTACGAAACTATAAAAATAAATGATTAACCAAATCCAACAGAAACCGTTTTTGCACCACACACAACATATTAAGAACATTCATAATAAGTAATTCAAGCACACTAAATCATCTAGAAATTATTACACGTGGAATCACCTACCTTTTGTGTCAAAACCATCAGAACATGGTGTGAAACATCAACCACACCACCGCCGCACCTCAAGGAAGATAAATACATCCCTAGACCAAAACATTTGACAAAAAGACACCAAATCAAACCCTAGGTTCGAACATCAACTTCTGGACATGAGGAACTTCAAGAAAGGTCGAATGAAACCCTAAGGAAGGGGAAGAAATCAAGGAAAGAAACACTTACTTAAAACATCTTGAATTAAACGAACCAAATACACCGACATTTGAATCTCTAAGAAACCAAACCTGATATCGAGGATCTAATGGGGATGAGAAGGTTAATTGGGGACTAAAATGGGGGAAAATAGTGAAAATGAAAAGATTAATGAAAGAATCAACTTACCTTCTCAAATCTGGATGATTTGAGAAACCCAATGAAGTTTTTCCCAACTCCACGAGGCAAATGAGGTCCAAAGTGGAATAATTAATAATGGGGGTGAGGCTCAATATTTTGGCTTCAGGTGGGAGGTGGAATCACGGGAATACTGTAAAAAATGAGTATGTTATTAAAGACTTACAAAAAAAATTTAAACATGGAAATGGCTCACAGGTTGGCCCAATTCCAAATTAATTCACTCCAACCCAAAATACTAATGCATTCAAAAAGGGTCCGAATGGACATGGTGATTTGGATAGGTCATAGAAGGAAAATTTGGAAGTGTAATGGATAAAAAATTTTAACAAATGAAGGAGTTTTAAAAGAATAAAATTTAATTTTAAATCTGGAATTGGGCTAACGGTTTGGCCCAAATTTTGAAAACCGTCCATTTCCACCAAAATGAATGGAAAACCTCCAAAACAAAGAAAGAATGGAAATTAAATGAAAAATACAGTTAAAAGAATTCATGGATGTGACAATTTTTCCCACCATAAAACATTCCATTCTCGTAAAGCCATAACAAGTCCAAATACAAAAACCAATCCCAACCGATAAACCAAGAAGTAATTCATTGCCAAGATTCACCCCAAAAGGCCAAAACACCTTCAGTGATCATTTAAGGAAGGATTACTCTGACAACCAAAATTGGCAGTGCATTCCTGAAACAATCAATCAGATTCTGGATTTATCCCAAATGAAAACTCCTCAAACACAATCTGAACAATTGTCAATCAATTTACCTAAACAAACAACAACATCGAACAAAGTTACACTTACCCTACTATAACTAAACCATTGATAACTCTTCAATCTCAATATTTACCCAAAGAATATGTAGGTAGTTAGATATCTCCGAATGGTAATACCAACATCCAAGACAAGACCAAGGAAAAAATCTTAGTTACTCGTATAAAGAGACACAAATGGACTCCCCGCCATAAGATACCACTTAAATTTTTTCCCGAGACAAAATTTGGACACTAACAGGGGGAGGACCAAACAGACTCCCTAGTACAAGGGGTATACATCCATTAGAAATTTCCAAAAGAATATGCAAGATACCCATGGTGGATCTCCCCACCACAATAACAAACCATCTTAACCGACAGGCATGGGATGACACAAAAAGACCACAAAACATTTAATGATTTGGGAAGGCTTCACAGTTAGTCCACATTATTTGGGAAACCGTGCACTAACAATGCAGATCATTCTTTCTGCATGGCTTCCTGGCACATGGTTACTACAAATCATGCACAAACCGCGAGCTCATCCTATCTATTCAAATTTCAATCCATTCTCCAAAGACTCAATGGAAACCAAGGGGGGGAAGATATTGGGTGATGACATGGGTACAAGGCCCTCCACCTATTTCCACCGAACGAGAAAAATAGAAGAAAGATGATGACACCATAGGTTTAATCACTTCCTATCATTCATACTGAGGATAGGATTTTGTACAAGGGTTTAAACAACACTGGGTTTTCCCCTAACTACATGATAGCTTCACTTCAGGACATGTGGTAGGAGCTCAAAATATTGAAGCATCTTTGGCCTTGTTGTTAGGCTGTGAAAACCCCGGTGTGGAACTTCTTCTTTCGGTGCCATGAACAACTACACCGCATACCCCGATGGGTTCACCAAGACATAACACACTCCATACCTCACTTAACCGGAATCTTAAATTTCAATAAAACAAGGGATCATAAGATGCACACACATCGCACCCTGTTTCTTTGGGTGAGAAACATCATAAGAGTAGGACATGTATAAACACCTTCCTCAAAGATAGAGGATTTGATGTTTTCCCCAAGGGAGACATACTCCTAACATAACAGAGAACCTCAGAGGATTGCACAACCTTCACCTTTATAGTCAAATGAGCACACAACATCACAATGCGTCATCAAACATGACCTTTATGATTGATAGAAACAATACACAGAACGGGACCTCATGCGAAGTCCCTAAACAACAGACATGTCCAAAAAGTGGACATAATAGCCCCTCATGACTGAAATCCAAAAATTGGTGGTTTAACAAGAAATCTTACTTCAAAGAAACTATGAAGAACCCAGAGTCTCTCTTAGACACCATCGAGACACTCATCCATACTAACAACCCCAAAATACTTCCACCATCGATGAAACAGGCAACTTAAGAAACTATGGTCTCTTTTAAACTTCCACAATCACTATCCCACTACAAGAGGATCCAAAAATCAATGAAATTAATTGGTGTAGACTCAATCAAGAAATATTGATAAAATATTTCTTATATTGATCAACTAGAGGATTTTACAATGGCGAAACAATACGGGTTGCACTTTTTTTGTGCATTAACCCTTATTAGGGGCGTACCTTATCCAATGAGTGAACCCAAGGACCCAACCAATATGGTTCATTGGTCAAAATATGCCACAAACCAGATCCAAACACATGAAGGGAACCACCATAAACGTGTCCCGAAACATATCTCAGAAGAGACTACTAACCAGTCCTTCTACCCAAATTGTCGTCCAAACACAAACCCAAAAAACGGTTTGAACAAGAGGGGTTCATGGAATCAAAACGTCCCACAACATAAACATTTTTCAAAAATACATAATATACAACATCCCAAACAATTCAAAGAGACATCATGTTTTTCTTTAAAAACATCTCTTTGAAAACAAAGAGCTCAGCATTTAGCCTATCCACCAATGGTACCCCATGGGCCTCACACATGCATGTTTTTGTGCCACACTGAGCACCCTCCTCATATATGTCCTAGAACACATCTTGTCATTCCATAAACCATCCATAATCTTATATAATCCCATTCATGTGGTCTCTCATTAAAATACCAAAGGTTAAAATAAAAATTCATTCCACTTTTCAAAACCAGAACGGTCAACCAACACATCCTTTTTTTCAAAACCGCTAACCACAAGATAAAAATACCAATTCACATCTTAAAAAACATTTCAAAAAGACAAAATTTTTTAAAAATAACTCAATTTCATGTTATTCACATAAATTTCAAAAAATATCATCCCATTAAAACACACTTTGATTGTTTAAAAAATTCTATTGGAAACACTTTTTCAAAACCAACTTCAATATAGCTCCTGATTTCGAAAGTTGTATAAGAACACCATTTTTCATTTAAAAATAATTCTAAAAATTCAGTTCAACCATTTCATAAATCAAAACATTCCTTGTTTGTTTGAAAATAATTTCAAAAAAACTTTTTTCTTCTTAAAAACAAGTCACTTTAAAACCAAAGTTCCATGATTTCAAAACTAAAGAACACAAGACAATGCGAGAGGAAACTAGTTTTAGTGGGTGACAGGGAAATATGGTTGGTAGCCATATTCCAATCACTTAACTATCATCGAGAGTGTTCAAGGGAATATGCCCGACTCCAAAAGGCTTGCCAGGCCCTGTGAGCTCACAGAGACCGTTAACCCAACTCTCTTTTAATTTCTCCTAATCATCATTAAACCATAAAAACCAAAGGACCTTGAAAGGTCCCGACTTCCCCTGGAGACTTGAATCCAATCATGAGGTGTGGTGATCATACACACTACTCATAACCTAAATTCAAAGTCCCGAAAATCCTAACTTCAGACCATCCCGAATTTTCCCCAAATAACATGACCCAAAGAGAGCGAATCTCCTATGATACCATTTTGTCACGAACCGAATCTGAACACCACCAAAACCAACACCAAACCTGGCCCGTGACAAGGCCTGAAGGGTGTTCTAGATCCCCATGGGATGGAACAAGTGACCAAGAATCATAAAATGAGAATTGGGAATGATTTACCCAAGTTTATAAACATAAAACAACAAATGAATCCCATAAAACGAATTTGGATTTTTCAAACCTAACAATGTTTTACAAAAAATCCAAACTGAATTTCATAGTCTAAAATAACTCACAAGGATGATAAAAAAGGTACAAAACCAAAAATGAATAGCCGAAGAACCTCAACATGGCAAGAGGCATTGACCTCTAGCCATATGCATAACACCACATCATGAATGACCGGTGAAAACCCAAACTGTTGGCACAAAGGTTGTACACAAAACTGCAATAACAAAAATAACCAAGTCTATATACACCCATGGGTGTTTGTAGGGTGTGATCCAATTCCTAGTAGAATACCAGCACTAAGATATTCCCTGTGATAAAAATTCAAAGATAAAAATCATGCAAGTTTTCAAAAACATGTAATTTCTAGTTACACTTTCTAAAAGATGAAACTTAAAAAAAATAAGTTTTCAAGTGGGATAATTTAAAGGATAAATAGTTTTAAAAAAAAATTAAAAAGATAATGAATTTTTTCAGCCAAATATACCGTATGTTGATGGTATGTATAAATGATCTATTGAGCACAAGTAATAGGAAATAACCCCCAGGCACTAGCTAGCTATGGGTCCCAGGTACCTCGTATCTCGGTGAGAGTAACCACAAAAATATCCATTCTCATGCATGAGCCACTAGTAGGAAACATACCCATAACCTAGCGGCCAACAATAATCATCATCATAGTTTAGATAGATTTGTAAGAGTCAAACTTGCTAAGTGAAACTAACGCCAAACAACACAGATTCACTAGTATACTAGTACACGTCCACCCACCTAGATACACGGGTTTTTCCTTTGTGATAAAACAAGTTCAAGAAGCCAAGAAATATAGTTTTCACATGAAAATATCACTTCCAAATCATAAATTATCTAAACAGACCCATGTACATCACACAAGTCACAAATTCCACTTTTCATTAAAATGCATTTTGAAATCAAACTCACACCAAAATAGCCCAAAACACTTTTTTCATAAATTTCACAATCTAACACATCCTTTAATAATTTAATAAAGTCCCTCCAAATATTCTAAACATCACATTACATCCCACTCCCATGTTTCATAAAACCCTTTTTATAAACAAAATCCATTTTTCACATCGCACTCACACAAACAACCCACATAACATTCACACCTCTTTCACATTTCAGTAAATCCTTTAAAAAATTTTATAAAACATTTCCAAGAGGATACACATGACATGAAAGACCTATTAACATTTAAAATGGTTCATTTGAAAGTATTAACAATCCAAAACAGTTTTCCAATATGGTTTCACCTCTTACATAAATCATTAAACCATTCAAAACTCTCATAAAAAAATTCTAAAGAGTGTACCAAAGCTTTTCACATAAATCCATTTCAAAACGATATTTAAAGGAAAAAGTCACACCAATACAAGTTCAAAATAGAATTGGCAGCCCCAAAAACATTTATTAAACTATCCCCATGTGTTATACAAACACCTCAAACAATACCACAAAATATCCACATGAAAAGCACACATTTTCAAAATCACTTTCAAGAAGTTCATTAAAGTATTACACCATAAAACAACTAAAAACCTCTTTAAAACCTAATGGAACACTAATAACCTACCAAATCTTAATTTTCAGCACAAAAAAGATTTATTAAACCAATTTCATATGTTATAAAACACACCCAAACAATTCCCAAAGTGTTACACTTGAAAACCACCCAATTTTAAGATAATATGAAACTATAAAAATAAATTCTTAACCAAATCCAAAATTAACTATTTTCACACCACACACAGCATATTAGTAACATGAATAATAAGTAATTCAAGAGAACTAACTCATCTAGAAGTAATTACACATGGAATCAACTACCATTTATGTCAAAATCCTTAAAACATGGTGCGAAACATCAACTGTACCACTGCCACACCTCACAGAAGAGAAATCCAGACCTAGACCACAATATTTGACCAAAAAGACACCAAATCAAACCCTAGGTTCTAACCTCAACTTCTAGACATCAGTAACTTAAATAAATGGTGAAAGAAACCCTAAGGAAGGGGAAGAAATCAAGGAAAGAAACACTTACTTGAAATATCTTGAATCAAATGAACCAAATACACCAACATTTGAATCTACAAGAAACCAAACATGATATGGAGGCTCTAATGGGGATGATAAGGTCAATTGGGTACTAAAATGGGTGAAAATAGTGAAAATTAAAACATTTATGAAAGAATCAACTTACATTCTCAAATCCGGACTATTTGAGGAATCCTAAGAAGTTTTTCCATACTCTGCGATGCAAATGAGGTCCAAAGTGAAAAAAATGAATAATGGGGGTGAGTATCAGGATATTGGATTCAGGTGGGAGGTGGAATCATGGGAATATAGTAAAAAATGAGTAAGTTATTAAAGACTTAATAAAAACAATTTAAAACTAGAAATGGCTCATGGGTTGTCCCAATTCCAAATTAATTCACTCAAACCCAAAATGATAATGCGTTCAAAAAGGGTCCAAATAGACATTTTGATTTGGATATGTAATAAAAGGAAAAGTGGGAATTGGGGTGGATGAAAAATGTTAAAAAATGAAGGAGTTATAAAAGAAATAAAATTTATTTTTAAATATGGAATTGGGATCACAGTTTGGCCCAAATTTTGAAATCCCTCCATTTCCACCAAAATGAATAGAAAACCCCCAAAACAAAGAAAGAATAGAAATTAAATGGAAAAAACATTTAAAATAAGTCATGGATGTGAAAATGTATATAATGGTTTATGTTAAGCCTCATATGAGGTTTTAGAGAATATATTCTTATCTCTCCATATGTGGATTTATGAACATTGGATAACTTTTGATTCCATTTTTGTTGTGATATATGGAATGAACTATTATTCTATTTATGGATCTCATTATCATTTAATGCTTTCGAAATGAAAAATATATCTTCATTTCATAAAATAAAAGATTAAGTGGAAATTGAGTAAGGGAAAAAGGGGGATGTTTTTATTAAATCATACAAGTATATTTTTTTTGTAAATTAGTCAAATATAGAAAAATAATCTAGTAATAAATTTTTTCTTAATATGGTGATTTTTTTTGAATTGATGGCCTTTTAAATAATTACATATTTATACAATTGAGTCCATCAACATTATATTGATCATTCAATTATTATTTATTGATGAACATAATTAATCCAAGTACACAATTTCAATTTCCACTAATGATATCCAATGTGGAGCACTGCTTTTGGGTTACTCTAGGTAGCTGTTATGTTTCCAACTTTACTTTTTAAAAGGTTGTTTTATTATTCATTTTTACTATGAAGATATCTATTAAAGGAACTTAAAAGTATGAAACCATTGATTAACCAAATAAATTATGATGGTGAAATTCATTTTAGGGTGGTATAATGTTACACCCATAGTTTTTGGGATTTTTTTTGATATAGTTTCATCTTTATCATATTTGTTATTTCACATAATATTGAATTTATAGTGGATTTTTTGAAATCACTTGGTTATTTTTTATTTTTATGCAACAATCAGTTAATATATCACTAAAAAAATTATTATATTTATTTTTGTACACAAAAAAATATGATTGGATTTTATGGAACATAGTACTGAGTCCCTTCGATAGCTTGTGTTACAAGAAAGACAAAACATTGCAGAAGTAAAATATACTATCATCATTATTATCAAAATATTATTATAATTATCAACTAGAAATTAGAATAGAATATATGAATGACAATTAATAATTATAAAACTATGGTTTACACATGTATTAAATTTTACTCCATTGGTTTTTAGTTTTTTATAAATGAAGCTAATAACTATTTTAGAAAAAAGATTTTTTTTTCGAAGATAACATTTTTTCTACATAAAAACATAATTAAATTTCAATAAAATTAAAAAAAAGAATTTCAATTAATCTTATTAACAAATTTTATTTATTATATAATTAATAAATATTCTTGACACTCATCCAATATATTTTAATGTAATATGATAAGAAAAAAATCCAATTTTATGTATAAAACGCTGTCTTTTTCTAAAAGGTTATTATACTGCCTTTTAATTTGAAACCCATTATAAATATAACTTTTTACTCTTTAATAATTTTTATTTGAAAAAATAAAAATTATTTTTGTAATTGGAATATTAGAATTTTTTTTGGTTTAATTTTTTATATTTTTCCGAGAAGTTTTATTTTTTGATGAATAATGAAAACACTAAGTTTCAATTAAAAACTTCTCTTTTATATAAATTATTTATATAGTTAAATTATGTTTTTATGTGGTCTTTAAGTATTATTAGACCATTTTTATAACATTTAATACAATTTAGGCCATTTGAAATAATTTCAATTTAATTTTTGATATAAAAACCTAGAGAAATTCTGAACATTTTCACTTTAGAACCCCCAATATTGTCCCATCTGTTGGATTAAATTTAAATTAATTTTCACAAGGTCTTTGATTTGAATTTTAAAAAATGGATTCCATATTTGTGATAAATTTAATTTATTATTTATAATAATGTATTATTGGTTTAAAAAATATAAGTGAATATGATTAAATTTAATTTTAATTATTAAGTGAGGAATTTGATTAATATGGGACTAAACCATACACAAAAGAGCCGGAATGATATATAAGCATGTAAAAAATCCAATTTATGAAATATTTTAACCCTATAAAAACATTTATCTATTTTTTTTTTATTTTAGACACATTTAATAGGAAACTTGTTGGTTCAAATCCATTTTCAATGATTTACAAGAATTCTCCTCCTCTAATATAAAAGGCACCCACCATACCACATTTTCACACCTCTAAAGGCCATTTGATTGACCAAAATATTCTCACAAAATCATAAAACATCCCCCTAACATAAAATCCTCAATTTTTGAAATAATTGATCTATGGAAGTCCTTTGGTGATAACCAAAACAAGAGACACCAAAAATGAGGTAACCATATTCAACAAACACTTTGGTTTTATTTCTTTGTACACTCATTAAATTCTCATTATTCCATGCTCATATAATAAATGAATTATATTTTGTATACGGAGAATTTTTTATTATAATTATTTAAGCTACACTAACACAAACTTCTATATAATGGGTAATTAACTTTTCATTCTTATGTAAGGTAAACAATTACCTCATGAAAAGATATTGTTAAATTTTCAATTACCACCTCTCATGGATAAGAATTATTATGTAAAAAATATTTAAATATAATATAATATATATTATATATGTATTTATAAATCTATATTTTTTATATAATACATAACTTCGTGAATTCAATTTTTTGTAAATATGTTAATTTTGTTTGGGTAAGTGTGGACTACCACCTCATTAAAGAGATGAGATTCATTCACACTCTACATGGAATGTATTAAGGATTAGTTTAGTAAAATTATATTATATATATGACATAGTAATTATAATATAATTACATTATATATATATATATATATCATTTACTCACTTTCGTTCAATACGATAATAAAATGGAAACAACGTTCATGTGTACGTACGACCTACCATCTCCATGAACTGTGTATTCCATTTCCTATTTATATATTATATAGATTATTTTAAATAAATATATATAATAATTATATATGATATTTATATCTTTTTTTACATTCATTAAATAAAAAAATAATGATATAATTAAGAGAATAAAAAATTTGAAGCCAAAAATTACATGAAAAACAAAGCAGATAGTACATAAAACAAAATATTAACATTGAGTTACTGATAAATGGATAATATAAAGTCATGAACAAATAAAATATGGTATAAGATAAAATAATATTTTTATTTGGTATATGTATAAATTTTTTTATTTAATATATAATAGTTTTGAACATTATGAAGAAAGGGAATACTTAATGTATGAGAATTTCATCTCATATTTTATTTGTGTTAGATACATGCCATATTCAACACACTATTTTTGTATGTGGTGTATATAATAATCATGAATTTATTTTAGTATTATTATACTTAAATTTATTATTATTTACATATGTATTTTATAGTTTTATTTTCATGTTCATTACGGTTCAAAAGATACCAAATCGATAAAGTAATTTTGTATCAATTTGATATCTTTGAGATACATGCCATGTTTTATACCTATATTTTTCTATGATTTGTATATAATTACATTATTAATTTTTATATTATGAATATAATACATTTAATGATATTTTAGACCTTATTTAATGATATTATCTCACGGTAATTATGATTCAACATTACCTAAATAGTAACAATTTATTACAATAATCTCATCGTTTTTGGGATTGTTTAGGATTATCTTAAATTGATGAAATTTTATGATCCATATCCCAAAAAACTCATAAATAATAGTATCCTATGGGTATTCATGATATATTAGTGTTTTTTAAAATGTTTACACTATTTGGTACTTATGATAATTAATAAACTGTTTTTACAAAAATCAATCTTTATCTCTCTATTCGACCAAATTTCTGTATTCCTTATAAACTGTGTTTCCAAAAAGGATTAAAAAAATCTTTATAAAAAATATTTTATTTGTTTTTAATATTTTATATATGTATTTATTGAAATTTTTTTCAAAATATTTCAATATTCTTTTATATGTTTTTAAAGAAAATGGTTTTCTAAAATGTTTTCATGATTCTTTTATAAGATTTCAAGGGAAATAGTTTTCTAAATGTTTTCAAGTTTATTTTATATTTTTAATAGAAAATATGTTTTAAAATATTTTCATCATTTTTTTATAGTTTTTCATGTAAAAGTGTTTTCAAAATTTTTTCAAACCCCTTTTTTTTATTTTGTAGGAACAATTTATTTCAAAATGGTTTCAAGGTTCTTCTATATGTTTTCATGGGAAATGAATTTTAAAATTTTTTCAATATTTTTTATATGTTTTCAAGGAAAATGATTTTCCAAATACTTTATAAATATTATTTTATGGGTTTTTAAGGAAAATGGTTTTCAATATTGTTTCAAGCATCATTTACATGTTTTCAAGGAAAATGGTTTTCAAAATTATTTTAGGCTTATTTTATAAAATATCAAGGAATTTTTTATTCCAAATGTTTTAAAGATAATTATTTAGTTCTTCAAGGAATATGGTTTTAAAAATTATTTCAATATTTTTTTAAAATATTTCTTGGAAAATTGATTTAAAAAATTCAGTATTCCTTTATATATTTTCATGGATAATATTTTTGGAAATGTTTTCATGCATCCATTATAATTTTTCAATGTTATTATAAATTAAGTTTTTTCAAAAGGTCTAATGATTTTTTAATACAATTCATATATTACATTTTTTTCATGAAATGTTTTAGAGTTTTTAAAAATATTTCATTATAAATTATTTAAATTGGTTTTATTTTAAAGGCATTTTTCAAATGTTTCTTCTTCTAAAAAGTTTTCTGTAAGGAAATAGTGTTTTCCTTCAGAAATTTTGAAATTAATCTATAAAAATACATCCCAATATAAGATGAAATAATGTTATTTAATTTTTTTTTCATTAATAGAAATATGATTACATAATACCACCCATATTCCTTCTTGAATAGTTTATGTTTTAATGAAGTGGTGTTTGTGACACCTGTTTCTCATCCACGAGTTATATGCTTTTGAAACTAGCTTTTTTTCAAGGGTTATGATTTTTTTAAATAATTACGAGACCAATAAATTTTTCATAGGTAATGATATGATGAAATTTTTATGATTTACATTTCATTACATGGGTTATTATATGATGTTTATGAAACCCATATAATTTTATCTGTCATGATATGATACAATTTCTTTATATTATAGTAAATATATGAATGATTTTATTATGTTATAGGTGGGACCAATATCACTATCCAATGAATTGGGTAATAATTTATATCTAATGAGATAATTATATGGGAAAATTTTATGGGAATGATCCAAAATGGGAAATACGTCTGTCTTGTTCCACTATGGGAGGATGGGGAAACCTAATCCACTACGGGAATATGGGGAAACCCAATCCACTATGGGAAGACAGGGAAACCCGACCCACTATGAGAATATGGTGAAACATGATCACTTATGAGTAAAGAACTGTGACATGGGTTGGTGGTGTGTCCCAACCAGTTGGCGAAGTCCCCATGAAGTGCCTAGATAAGTTTTTTGCAACGAGCCCTAATATATAGGTAATGATATTAAATGTTAATGTGTATTCCAAAAAATATATGTCTTATTCCTATGATATGCACACATGGATCATATACCGGAATATCATATGATTCATATCAGATGAACTGCTAATATTTTTTCTATTTATTAAGATTATAATTATTGTTATGCAGGGTATGATCGTAAAATGTTATCGACATGTTCTACAACCCTTATGTTCATATTATTCTTAAAATTTTTCATTAATGTCACTTACAAAAAATTTAAGACAACCAGTTTTTATGTTTCCCTCCCCCAGGTTATGAATCATGATTTTATGTAGGGGTACTAAAGGGGATTATATTTAATGGAGAAGTTTAAGATCATTCACCAAACCAGAATAAAGTATTCAATGTTTCTAAAGACACTAAACTATTATAGTCATTATTCATGGAGTACTTTAATTTTATGAATATTCATCTTAATTGATCTCATATTCATGTTTGTTAATCTACGGTATCTATAAGTCAGGATTCTAAAATATGATGGATAAAAATTCATAATGAGAATAATTTATATGATCCACCTGATTGTGGGATGGTTTTATTTTTGAAAGGAAAAATTATCCATATTTAGTTATGAGTTTCAAATGTAAAAACATAAAATTAATATAAATAATTATCAATTTTTGGGTAATAATTACTGGATAGAAAAGATCAATAACATCATTGTGATAATAAATAATCTTTTTAGAATGAAGGTGAGTATATAAATTATTATACTAGTGGGACTTATACAATAATAGTGAGATGTTTATGAACCATTAAATAATAATAATGGTTTGATCAATGATATATTTCATATAATTTTTTGTGGGTATTTTCATTCAAATAAATAATAGATGGGGAAAGAAAACACTTTTATCGAACTATTGGTTGAGATATGATAGTTATTAATTACATAATTAGGTTAATAGAACTATTAAAGAATATGAAATCTCTTGAAATAGTGGAAGAAATTATGGATTGTTAGTTTAATAGTAGGTTAATACAAGTAACCCCAATATCATGTGATATTTTTATACCTGCCAACTAATATTGAGGTCAATAATAAGGTGATGATATATGAGAATGATATAGGAGGAAGTTAATAAACTACTATGTCCTCTTTAATAGGAGGTTTATGTTATGGATCATCTAGAAATTAGAAGATATGGTTTGATAATATATGTTGGAGTGTTATCCAAGGGGATAGTTATTTTAAAGGACTTTTTCCACCATTGTAAAAATCCTTAGTTTCTACATGTTTTCATTATTTATTTTATTCATACTATATAAGTATGAGAAAAATAAATTTCTGAATATTAGGAAAATTTTTTTATACAATGAAAGCAATTTAATGATTGATTATAAAAAACCTTGGAGTGATCTAGTCATTGATGATTATAGTAAAGTGGTTATATTTTAAAAATGTATTTAATGATGAATATGTGGATCCATGAGAATTATATAAAATGTTTTGTCTTAGGAAATCACATTACTATTTAATAGAAACAACATAGTTTCTGAATGTGGCCTGAATATAACTTTTGTGAGGAAACTAAAATCATTGTTGGATAAAAGAAAACTTTTTAATAAAAAATCATCACTTTATATTGTTGTACAATTTTTGTGTATATTTTTTAATAACACTTACATTCATTAATGGGTTTCTTTATTACAATGATCGAATTGAATCTCTAAATTATAATGAGTGAGATTAATGATACATATCCTAGTGGTGGATTGATTGAATATTTTTATTATTTTTTATCTATGGAATTAGTGTATGAATTGATGAATCATATGTTTTCTAATTTTTCATTAGAGTTTTTAGATTTATAGGATAAAATTTCTACGCATTCATCAAAGGAATAAATTGATGTTGTGGTAAAAGATTTTAACATCCCTATTATATATGTCCACATAATTTATATATTTTGGTTAGTGTGGTGAATTGTATTTACTATAAATCATGTGGAATTAATAATATATAAAAATAATTAGATAAATATGTGTTGAATTGGAAATTTTAATCATCATATAATTAATGAATAATTGAAATGATTATAATTTTAGTTATCTATATTGGGGGAAATTTGGTTATATTGATGATGAAAATGGGAATAGAGGAAACAACACCACTAAAATCAGAATGTGATAGAAATTGGATATTTTTTGTGAATTTCTACATGGTCGGTTATATAAATATGGACCTTTACATCTATTTCGTGAAGTTATGAGTAATTATAGGTGTTTTAGGGAAAATAGAATAATGTTCATGATGAGTGTGGTGCGTTATGTGTTTAAGAGTTGACAGAATAATAGTTGTGGAGTTCAGATTGAATGTCTTTCATAAAAGTAGGGTTTAGAAAGACTTGTGGGTGTTGGTGTAGATGTTGTGACACATAAACTAAAGATTGATAATGTTGATATGATTAATGTGTTATGATTACTTTTATGATATTAATTTTTGTAATATATTTTCGTTTAGTATGTGATTTTATACAAGTTCTAATTTTTATAGTGATTATGTTAATGATGTGAAATATGATTATATTCTTTTAATTATTCCAAATAAATATGTTAGGTTGATATTTAATTCTGTTCATATATTCAATTGTTATAGTTATAGATATAAAACCACGTAGGTGTTATTATTATTCTATTATGTTCTTTAACTAAGATGATTGATAGTTATTGTTGTTATAAATATATTGTATCTAAATTTGTTTTAATGAGAGGTAGTGGTTGATGTGTATATAGTGGAGTTGTAGATATGGTAATATAGATGAATTTTTGGATAACACGTGTGCAATTTTTCCTTGTGTTTATGTTCTATTGGTTATTGTACATATTTTATTAATATTGATATATTTCATTCACTCGGTAATTACTAATCATACTGACCTAAAATAGGAGATGTTAGAGGTGAAACATTCTAGGTAAACTTGTATACTTACCCTATTAAAATTAATTGTTCTTTGAATATAAAATACATAATTAAGGGTCATTTCATGTATGTTTATTTTAATATTGATATGATTTGTGTTAATATTAAAGGAAATCACATGTTAGTGATTCTCTATTTTTTATTATAGATTTTTACGGTTCTATTATTAAAAATAATTCTTAAAATTTTATTTTGATATGTTGAGTTTGTATTATTAGTTATTGATGTTTACCTTCATTATTTACTTAAAACAAAGGAAATTCAATATTTTTTATTTATTTAATACACTTGGTTCAATTTTATAACACATGGACTATTATAGGTTTTATTTTGGGTTCCCTCTGGGTCTTGTTCCTAAATCAAGAGGAATCCTAGAGAGTATGTTCCATGAAATAATGGTGTAAGAGTGACTAATTTAAGGTGAAGTTTAGAATAGGATCCTTTAAGGTTTAGTAAGAATATCTTATTACATAAATCTATTATACAAATTAGATAAGGGAAATTAGTTGAGGAAGTAGAGCTCTCTATGATTTGAAATATTTAATGTTATTTTATACGAATCATTATTATAAGAATAATATCTCATAATATAGATAGTTATCAAATGTTTATACATGCATGAAATGGTAATATATAATTATGAGTTCATTTAAATTTCATTTATCTATTTTTTGTGATTTATCATGATATTTTACATATAGGGACATCCACATTTCCTTAGGATGAGGAATTTGTCTTTATGTATTTGTAGCACCCATGGACTGTATTCCTGAAATAAAGGGAGATATAATGATTGAGGATGTTGTGGTTATTAATTAAAAGGTAGAAATTATATTTTTATTAGTGTGGAGAGTAATTTTACAGTAGATCTTATGGAAGAACAATCCAGAGTGTGAGGGTATTTTAATAATAAAAGAATGTGATGTCTATATGAAGTGGATATATCCTTCTGGCTTATCCATAGACTTGAGGATCACATGATTCCCCTTTAATTGATATTATTTTATGTAAAAATATTGAAATGGTAAAAATTTTGTCCTACTAATCATGAAATTTCAATTATTAAGAGGATATATACTTGAACTCAATTTTGGTAGGATTTCATGACTACTACTCTCTGATAAGATAGAAAATATGAGATTAATTCTATTTTGAATTTTTTCTTGAAATTTTTCTATAATGGGATGGATTTAACAAGTTAATGATAGTAATGTAATATTTTTTTGATAGATGCGGAGTTGAGAGGCTACCACTTTGAGAGAGATCGTTGGCTGGAGATCTAACTACCACTCTACTCATTTCATGAGAAAATTAAAATACGGTGTTATAGAAGAAAATATTCATCGAGATGACCTTTGATAGGACTATTGTAGCACATGGGGGTGATGAAATATCGTAATGACATGTGAAGATAGAATGAGATGTTCCATAATCATTAGATAACTGGTTTATTCAGAAAAACCTCCTTATTCAATATTTTGGGCTCTGGGTATTTCATATACCCCAGCTATTGGTGGAGTTATAATTTATTAACCAAATTGAGGTTATGGAAATTATATTTTTATGTCATATATATCAGGTATTTAGATATATACTATTAAATATGTTGACAATTGACATCCTGCTGATGTACCAAAATATCCAATGTGTTCTTTTCAACAATACTAACATCAATGAAATTCAGGACCTCTAGTGTATGGTGGTTGTTATCGAGATATAATCTGAAATATTCCTCATCCCTAGGGATATAGAAATGATATTTTATGAGTATGAGGAATTTATGTATGAAATTGTCGTAGATTATATGATAACAAGAAACTTTATGCAATGAAATATGATGAGTGGGTAGGACCCAAGGTGATATGAGGTATAATATGTATCTTTTTTACTATTGTGCCTCTTTTTTTTGAAACTAGCACATCAGATTAATTTATCACACTTTTTTCTAGTGTGAGGAATATAGATATCTATAGAGACGATTCATTAAACTCACATGTTACCAGCTCAAGTGGGAGATTAGTTGGGGTTATATTAGGTGGTTAGTGTGTGTATGCTAATATTGTGAGATGACCATATGAATTGGTATGTAATATATCTGATCATGGATTTATATTATGTGATACTTAATATTTAAAAGTTTTATTTAAAAAAAATAATTGTTTCTAATTTATGAGGATGATTTATTTTAATTTGGATGGAGATCAAGTGTTTTTCCTCAAAGAAATATATATTTGTAGATAAATTTAATGTGTATCATGACTCAAATCATTATATAAAATAAGAAGGTTTAATTTGTAATAATTTTGAAGTTGAGGTCAAGGTGAATTTATTGGGGGTGAGGGATTTCATTAATGTTTTACCCATGGTATAGTACTAGTTTTTCCATTGAGGAGGTATATTGTGTTTAATATAAAAATATATTTAGGGATGTATTAAATTTTGGTGGATGATTATTGGATTACACTTATTAATCTTCAAGATTTGGTTTTTTATATTTGGAAAATAAATTATAGGGGTTTTATCTTTCCATTTAATTCCACTAGGGTGGATTGGTGATATTCTATAAGAATGAGAATAGATGTTTTAGTTTTTCTGTCAAATACAAGTACATGAATCATGTGACAATGAAAAATCAAAACCACTTATCAATGTTTAATGAATTGTTTAGTCATATGAAAGAGGATTGATGGTCCAAAAAGATATGTTTTTAATTTAGATACCAATATATGTGAGTGAAGGAAGGTTATATTAATAATAACTAGTAATGATATTTTTATAGATATTTTGGGTTAATTATTAAGCCATTTAGAGTTACAAATTAATTTTTTCTGTTCATGGGATTGATAAATTAGGGGTTCAAGAATTATTTTGATCATTATGTAGTATTATTTATCGATGATATATTTCATTAATCAATTATTTTAGAAAGAGTTTTATTAGAATTTTAATATTATTTCAGAGATTAGATTTCAGCAATAGTTCTATAGAAATATATTGATGTGGAATTTTAAGGTGTTAAAAGTTCAATTTGTTATAAAAATTATTTTATTATATAGCAGCAGACAAGGATATTTCCTTGACAGAGGTAGTAATTTATTTTTATGTTCCATAGAATTTTTATAAATTGAATTTATTTATCAATTTAGTAGGATATAATAAAAGATTAATATCTATTTTTTTTGATGAAAACACCATTTTAATCTTTATCAATATTCATAAAAATTATATTCTACCATTGATCACTTAAAAGTGATTTTGAAAATCAACCATATACATTTATTACCTATATGTAGAATGTTTTTTTCTCTTTAATGACTACATGATATTGTGTGACATTTTATCATGATGGGATTTGAACCTTCTTCATCATAATTGGGTAGAGTTCATATAGGATTTTGATGTTAATAATTTGAACACCATAGTAAAGGGAAATATTGAAGAATATTAATATATTGGGATGGTGTATAGTAGTGTTTTAGAGAAAATAACTTTCTAATGGAAGATATTATAACAAATTATAATATTTTATCTTAATTTATAAAATACATGGTGGTGTTGGTTATTAATATCATGTGATATTTTATTCTCATTGGTTTTAATAGGTATAGGTGTATCAAACAATGATTTTATATGTTATACCTTCTATAAAACATGAAGTATTCTTTAGGTTTCTTTACATGCAATATTGAGTCTAAATGAACGCATGATATAATAAAAATTTATAACCTATCAATTTGATTGAAAGGAATGAATATTATTAACCACATTTTACAGTATAAATAGAACTGATTTTTAAATTAAAATATATTAATTTATTACTAATAAAAAATCATCACATTTTTAATAAAATTATTTACGGATTATGATAACTATTTTCAAAGAAATATATTTTTATTCATGTTAAGTATTCATATTCAAAAAAAAATTATCAGTATTAAAATTTAATTTTAATAGAATTTATTTTAAATATATTAATAAACCTCATTACATTAGTTATCAAAAATTTATTAATGAATATAAAATATATTAAATGTAATAATATGAATTTGTCATAAATAATTTTATGTTATTAATGTGTTTTCATCATAATAAATTAAATAATTTTTTATTTTTTAGAGTATTTAATTAAATATATAGTTTATATATTTATTACTATATTATTAACAATCATTTTTTATTTTTATCTTGGGGTTATTGATAGTGAATTCTGTTTGAGCTTAATAATTGATTTTTCTAAAAATTGGTTTCCATTGCATTTCCCATGCTTATTTTAAAATTAATTTCAACCACATATATAAATGAAATTTGATAAAAATAATTCCATTTTTCAAATTCATCATGTTGAAATTTGGTAATGATTCACCTTTCAATTTCTGGTCTAAAATAAGAGTAAAAAAGTAAATATTTGCTACCATGATTTTGGTTTAAAAATGTTTACCAAGGGTTCTGTGGAGGTTAAACTAAGATATAATGGTGGGATTTCAATATAAACCTATCTAAATATTATTACTTGGTGGATTTTTTGATATTGAATTATATTATATATAATTTTTTTTTATTTTCATAAATTACAAGTAAAAAATACATTAATTATATTTAAATATTTTAAGTAATTACCAATTATCATCTAGACATATATTCATGATTTTTGAGCATTGTATCTCTTCCATACACAACCCCAAGACATCCCAGTTTTCTTTCCATTATGATAGAGCTCTTTTTCGTGTACCATGAATAACATTTTATGGCATAGAGTGTAAGCCAAAGGATGTCTCTCAATGAAGTGTAGATTATACCACATACAAATAATGTTATACTTGAAGTAAGGGTTTTACATTACAATCTTATTTTTATAGGGATTGTTTAACCATAAATTTCATATTTTTATTTTATCTAATCTATCCCCTATAAATAGTTTTTATTTTATTCACATATTTTATTTTTTTAAATCACATGTTTTCCTTTCATTTTACTCTATGTAGAGAAAAATATCAAATAATGTTTTTATGGGGGAATACAATGTTATTAATGTTAGTAGAGAATGTTTTCTTCAATGTCCATATTTATATGAAATTACATTAACTATTTTTTTATTATTCTATAATGATTGATTAAATTCATTTTTATGCATTTCTTATTATCTATAAAAATATATTAAGGGATATCACATTTCATTTTCAAAAAGAGGAACATTTTACCAAAGGTATGAATGAAATCAATATTCTAATGTACACCGCCTAAAAAGGTTTATCTACCATCTTTAATACCCTTTTCCTTGAGGAAACCTTTCCATTTTTCAATGGGGTTATATATATAGATATAATTGTTTCCATTATATTTATATGTATTTATAGTTTGAGAAAATTATTCAAAAATATAAATGGTATTTTCCAAAAAAAATATGCCAATCACATTTCAAAATAATTTTAGTGTCTTTGATAAAATCATTTGATGTTAAATATTCTTTAATCAATAAATAAATGTATACTAACGTCCTTATTTTTTAATTCAATGGTTTGTGATTATGGTGATGAAATTTTGAAGAAACCCATATTTTATTACTTGGGTTATACTTTTATTAATTGATAAATGATTTATCGATATTGTAGTATAAAATTAAATGGATTATGATTTTTTGATAGGTGGTTCCAATATATCACTCCAATTATTTGGGTAAATATTAATGTTTTATAAGATAAATGGAAATAAAAGAGGTTCTACCAAGCCCAAAAAAGGTACATGAGTAGTTATCCGAAGCCTAACATTTGATTAATTTCATAGTGGGTAGCCACAATATAATATTTCTATAATTAATATTATGGAATAAATCTTATGAAACTCCCTTTGACATGTTATCATGCTTATGACATGATATAATAGATCATAATATTTTATTCATTTATGATTCATATCTTATGATCTTCTAACCATTATGTTATGACTCATGATTATGATATATGAACTACTATGTATGATTTTGAAATATAAATCTCATATTATAATAAAATTAAGTTTTTTCACTCCTATATAGTCATTAATACATACATTTTTTACCCTTCCTTTGAATCTGATATGACAGTTTATTATGTTTCTATTTCTCCCATATAAATGGAAGTGTTTTACATATTTTTTATATTAGAACCCTTTTATTTATGAATAATTTAATTGAAGATGATGTATATCATTTATGTACTAGTTCGTATATATTAATATTTCGAAATGCACTAATCATTCACTAATATGTTGTAGATTTTCATGATATATAATGACTATTTATACAATAATATAAATTTTTTAATTATATAATTTTTAGGCTCCATCATTTGGTTTCATTGAAAGGTTTATTTAATTTTTTGAAACTAAGATATGGAAAATTCAGTGAGAACCCTAAGGATAAAATGATCTATTGAATTACATCCTATGCTTTAGTAAATAAAAATTAAGGTTTTACTAGAAAATATATCACTATCTATATAAAAGTAAGTTGATTTGGATGCGGTACAAATCCAAAAATGGGTAAAAATATGAATGGGTAGGATTGAGTATTAACTCAATCATTACCGGTATATGATGTGTATGCTTAATATTTTACACCTAGTAAGACACTCAAGGGAGATATAATTGGGTTAATTAACATTTTACTTATAAACTATTATAGAGTATTTAAATAGATGATAATGTTGAATGACCTGAGTTAAGCTTAATATATTGTAGAGTTAAAATAAGGTGTAAAATTTATACATCTTATATATGAGTTAAATGATTATATGGTTTCTCACTAAGATTTATGTTACTAAAATTAGGTTTATTTATTTCATAAAATGGATGGAAGAAGAAGTAACATTTATAATTATTAATGTGAAAGACAATTAAATTATTTTCCTCTTATGAAACTAGATTTTATATGAGTAGGAATGAAAACTAATATAACCATAATTATATAACATTCTTAATTGCTAATTCATGATGAGATTTCAAATAATAAAATAAGGGATTATCATACTATTGATTCCTTCATGAGTAAAGGTTGAAATTATTTTACTAGGCTAGTTAGTACATGAATTGCATGGATATAGATTAATATAACAGAGATGATATTTTCTGTTGTCTAGTTTGAGGTGAATGGAACTGTTATTTTAGCTTTTTTCATTTGGAAGATGAAGTAAAAAATAGAGTAATTTTTTAAAGTATAAAATTTACTGATAAGAAATATACTCTCTAGAGAATGATGATATTAGAAGGATATTTTTCAAAAAATTAATTTCTTGGATTCATTATATGAAAATATAAAAAGGAGATACTTGAGATAATATATAAAGATGATGAATCCATTTGTACATATGATGAAAATATTTATAGACTTGTGAGGAATGCTTCGTATATTATAATCCAACATTATAGTAAGATTTATTGTTTCTTTAATGTCTTAAAACCAATTCTCTAGAGGATGTACACCATAAGGGACATGAGTGGATGTGAAGAAATAATTCTATGTCCTCTTAAAATAGAGATTAATATTGGTGTGGAAATTATTTTAATGGGACTAATAAATTATTTAAATGTCAGAAAAATTGTCATCATGTAACAAAATAATGATGTTATAGGAATAAAATAGCCAATGTGGAGAATGTAGAGAAAGCATCACACAATTATCACCCACACTTCGATGCTTCAAATGCATGGAGTATAGGAATTATGATAACTAGTGTTTGAATATAAGGGTTAATGAGGTTGATCAATTCCAATAACCTATTAAGTCAAGATAAAAATTTTAATCTAATGCAATCTATATTTTAGATGTAGGGTATGAAAAAAGGTGGTGAACTCTAAACTTATCTTCTAATATAAAACTATTAATGTATTTTTTTCATTCTATATTCACCCACTCATTTATATCTATTAAATTTTCTAATGGTATGACATTATGATATCAATAATTAGTTTTTGAGTTAGTTTTTTAGAATCTTAATGGTACAATGATTTCATTCTATGATTATGATTATTATGCTATTGATTTTTGGGGGAATATTCTTTTTATAAACACTTTATTCTTCCTGGATATTAATTTTGAAATTTTTTTGTTCTGAATTTTATTTCATTATATATATTACATTTCAATTTTTGAGTAATGGAAGTCAGAATTGATATTTCAAACTAAACTATCATCATCTATCAGTGTGAGTGTAAATATTGGAAATTAAATATATTATATAGGACTTGATTCTAATTCAAAGGTGTTATTTATCTCAAATGGTTGGGGAGAAACTCAAAATTAATTATATGATAATTTTATAGGAGATTTATAATGTCCTTATTGAAGAGCTTATAAGTATTTTTCTGAATTGTGAAGTTGGTTTTTCAAAAGAACTCATGCCTAGAGCTATAACAATTTCAAATACACCATATAGAAGGGATATCAATGAATTTTTAGAATTAATGAATAAACTCAAGTAGAATATTTATAAGGGATTCATTTGGATGAGTGAGTTTCCATGGGGTGCACCTGTTATTTTTTAAGAATAAATATAGATCAATGGAACTATAAATTTATTAACAAGAAGTAAAGAAGATCAAAATAAAGAATAAGTATTCTTTAATTTTTATTGATGACTTTTTGATCAATTTTATGGAGTATATTATTCTTCTAAGATTGATCATTGATCAAGATACTAAAAATTGAGGGTCAAATGCAAAGACATACCCAGGAGATCCTTATATTTAAGGCACATACACTATGAATTTATAGTGATTCCAGTTTGTTTTACCAACCCCCCCTAATATTAATCGATTTAATGAATACATTATTTAAATATTACATTGATTTTATCATGGTAGTCTTTATAGAAGAAATTATTATATATTCTAGTTTCATGGAAGATAATGAACATTACATTGGGATTATGCCGATGATACTAGGGAAGGAGGAGCTGTATAAAAACATAAAAAGTGTGAACTTTAGTTATATAATGTTTCTTTTTTAGGTTTTATAATTTGAATTAAGGTTATATTGGATGATCCATCAAATGTAGGTGTTATTGAAATTTTTCATTGACTAACCATTATTACTAAAATTCATATTTTTATTAGAATTTTATATATTATTTTATGGTTGTGAATTATTTTAGTCGGACATCTAATCCACTCACAATTTTATCCTAGAAGGGAGTAATGTTCTTTTTGACTACTATATGTGAAGATAATTTAATTTAACTGAAAAGAGGTTAGATATTTGAAAATTTTCTCATGATATCCTACTATGAATAATGGTTTATAAATTATAGTGATGCATCAATGAAGTGATAAGAGGTGTTATTATGTTGAATGAAATTGTAATAACTTATAAATCATGAAAATTGATAGTTCGTGAGAAAAATTATACATATCAGGATTTAAAGTCACCAGTTGAAATATTTTCATTAAATATATAGTGGAATTACCATTATTGAGGATAGTGTGAAATATATACATATAATAAAACATTTATGTGTATGTTCACCCAGAAATAGCTGAATTTGTTCTAGAGAAAATGGATGGAATTGATATATTATTAATACTACTCAATATATTACCACCATGGGAAAGAAAACATAGTGGATGATACTTTGAGTTGAAAATATCATTCTAGAATTCTGATTATGAGGTGAACAAAGATATAATAATTACAAATTTTCAATGGATAGACATTGAAATATTGAATCAATGGGAAAAATTCTTCCTTTCCCAAAACAATGTTCAACTATCTGTCATTTTGATGATTAAAGAGGCACTAAGTGAAGATGTAGAGCTGAAAAAATTGATATAAAAATTTTCATGATTTCAATATTGATTATGATTGGATGATATGGTTTTTGATCAATTAATGATTATAAATAATAAAAAACATAAAGATGAAACTATTTGAAGAGGCACATACCCCATCAAACTCTATTCATAATAGAAGAATCTATATGTATAGATATGTGAATGATTTTTTAAAGTGGTATAAAATAAAACGAAATATTTCTATGTATGTTTGTTGATATATTATTTTTTATAATGTTTTCCATAAGAGACATATGTATGAGGGGATATTAAAACAATTACTTATACTAGAATGAAAATGGTATAATATCACCATACATTTTATTGAGGTAATCCTCATGACATAAAAAGAATATAAATCTATTTAGGTTTTATTCAAAAGACTAAAAAATCATCACATTTCATTAATATTTGATAATATTTCTATATTGAGTTAGTTTCCATGATATACTTTAACAAGGTGGTAATTTTTCATATATTAACACATTATATTGTATCAGATCTTGATCTAAAGTATACCTCATTGTTTTTTAATGGATTTCTCATGGTACATAGTTGTATTTATGTACTACTTATCAACCTCAAAAATATGTTTTGACTAAGAATACCATTAAAATATTTAAAAATATTATATTTTCTTTTTCTCTAGATATAAAATGTGGTTGGTATCAACACCTTTCTGTCATAAAATTTTCACATAATAACAAATATTACTTAAGTATTCATATGTATCCTTATGAATCCCTCTGTGGGTGGAATTTTTGAACTAAAATTTATGGGATAAAGTAGGATAAAGAAATATATTAGGACCCAAGATAGATAAAAAATGAAAGATAAGGTTAGTCACATTCAGTAGAACATCATGGAAGCACATATTTGATAGAAGTGTCATGCTAATGGTCACATTGGATATATGTAATTTGATTTTGGTGAGAGTATTTACTATGAATTTTTTAATGAAATAAGTTTTTTTATAATTTTCAGGAATGTAATGACTTTCAATTTAAATATTATCACTTTTAAGATTTTTGAACAAATCAGGATGGTTTTTTATCAGCTCTCTCTTCCACTAAATCTCTCTCAAGTTCACAAAGCATTTCATTTATATATTCTGATGAAGTAAATACTATATCCTTCACATGTAATGAACTCACATGCTGTAACTATGGTACGTGCCATTTTCTATGAATAATAATAAAAATAAATCTAGTATCATATAGAAAAAGAGATATATATATTATGTCTACTCATTTAGTTAAATATCTCAAGAGGAACCAAATATTGGAAAAATCTTGATGGGAATATAAGGATGTGATCATATAGAGATAATATCTTTTATTAGTATCAATGTAATATAATTTAAATGGTAATATTAATTTTAATATGGATATAATGTAACACCCAATGATTTATGTGTTTTTCTTTTGAAATAAAATTGAATTATTTTATATATTCCATTAATCATAACTCTAAGTCTAAATAATCCCCAGATATAATATACCATCATAACAAAGCTGTTGAATTTGTGTTTATGAATATGATAAACTAAATATTGAAATATATATATATATATATATATTCCAAAATTTAAATGTGTTGATTAATTCCTATGAAATATACAATAAATATTTAATAACTTCATTTAATGATTAAAATACATATTTCTCATAGAAAATACCTTTATACATGTTATGTATTATAATTTAAATAAAGTATATTCACTTCGATTTAAACATTATTTTAATATAATTTATTCATAATTGGTGAATAAATATCCATTTATTAGTTATATAATGGCTATGAATGTAGATAAAATAATTTAATGATACAAATAGTTATTTTTTAAAAAATAGTTTTTATGTGCGCAAGGTTTTTTTATCATATAAAATTTAATAAATAATTATTTACTAATTGTTTTAATGAATTTTTTTAAACTAAATAATCTATAAAATATTATTGATGTTCAATTAATAGTTTTTGGTAGGAAATGAATGAATGTATATTTAGTTTTGTGAATAAAAATTATCTTCCTAAAAATGGGATACATTTCATTTCTCACACTTACTTTAAAATTAATTTCATATATATATATATAGAATTTGAATTTGATAAAATTGATTTTAAAATTGGAATCATAATTTCCAAATTTGGTAATGAATCCATGATAATTTATCTACCTAATGAATATTAAAACAGTAAAAAGGGGTACCATCATTAAGCTAAAAACAAGTTTAATGAGGTTGGGTTGGGGGGGGGGGGTTACGCCTAGATACAATGAAAAGATTTACACATAAAATTGATAAATTATTTTTTATGCGATTTTGAATTAATATTGTACTAAAATAATTATCTTGAAAATTAGGAGGCATTATACTTGAGACATACACTAATTATATATAAATATTTTAAGTAATAACAAGGGTTTCATCACCCTCACTTTTAAAAGCGAACCTCCTCTCCACCCTAATTTAAGAAATTTGAGTATTCTAAATCAGCCAAGACCTACCGTAAAACATTACTAGCTTGTATAACTTAATTATATTATCCCATGTTATTATTCTAATACTAATATTCTAGATCATAATGTTTTCTCCAAAGTATATCTCAAAAAATAAGAGGATGTTAGATAACTTACGATGCAAATCTAAAATGTGGTAATTGTTTTACATTACAATCAATTATTTACCATAAATGTTTAAACATAAATTATTATATATATTTTATATGATATCCTCAATTATATTATTTATTTTCATCTACTCTAGTTATTTTTTGAGATGATATTTTTTTCCTTTCATTTTCATCTGACCCTGTATTCAAAATTTTAAAAAAAATATTTTTAAATAAAACCAACTCTATTATTATATTCAGCTAAGAATATTTTCTTCCTTGTCATATTTTCTCTAAATTCTATTCAAAAATGTTTTACTAATCTATAATGATTGAATAATTTCATTTTTCCAATTTTTTATAATTTATTAAATGGGTTATTAAGAAATTGTAGTTTTTCACAATATGGTATATTTTACCAAAGGTGTGAACATAATCTTTATTTTACCATAAACTAAATGAATGTATATTACCAAAAACTGGAATAATCATTGATTTTAAGATTAATTTATATGTTTATATGATTCTTTCAAATGATAATATTTTCCATAACATTATAGAAATATTATTATTTGAAACATGTAATTTCAAAACAAAGAGTATTTTCCTCAATAAAATATTCTACTTTTACTTCAAATGATCTTATATTTTTTGATAAAATCATTTTTTTAATTACTTTTTACTATGTATATGGTTATTTTAAACTGTATATATTTTTCTCAATATTTTTATTATATTTTGATGAAATACATGTAAAATACATTTAATTTCTACAATTTATATTATGATGAAATGATTATTATTGTGTTAATGTTTCAACATGCATACGACTGTGTTATGATTATATCAGGAGTGAATATGCTATATCAATATAATATATTTGTTAAATATTAATAACATATGACCCAAATGGGTACATGAGAGGTTATACCATGCCCAAAAAAGGATTTATTGGATGTTATCACAATCAAGAAATGGGTATATGTGTGGTTATCCCAGCCTTACTATGACAACCCTGCTTTTTTTTACAACTTAATCATGATTTATTACATAAAACATCACTTGATAAAACAAAGAAGATCAATAGGTTTAGTGTCTTGGGGGGCTTAGGATCATTACATAAAAACTTAAAACAAGAAATACAAAATCTTTATTGAAAACATCCTTTACATGACCACTACATTCCCTCGTACCTAGCATTGCATGGGATAACCTGAGGACATGCATAAGAAAAGGGTGAGGTATAAATCCCAGTAAGGGAGTACACATAGAATAACATGAGGAGTACAATATATGTGTTGAGCCCTCTGGATGATTGTTGAATTCTTCCTGTGATTTCTGTTTTAATAATCACAAATCATCGTTACTTAATCCGGTTGGATTTCTCATATACATAATCACAATCTTTTAGTGAATCTGTTTATATCGTTTGGATCATGTTTTTATCTATGCTTGTTATTGATTTACATGTATTCTGGAAGTCTTCTGGATCAAACAGACACTTTGTGTTCTGTTAAGTGAACGGTCGCACCGATCCATATCAAAAGACAATGGTCGCACCGATCCATATCAAAAGTGAACGGTCGCACCGATCCATATCAAAAGTGAATGGTCGCACTGATCCATATCAAAAGACAACGGTTGCACCGATCATGACACACCAATGCTAATCAAATGAGTCACCGATCATGACACACCGATTCTGATCATCTAAGTCACCAAAGATGTCACACCGATGCTGATCAAATGAGTCACCGATCATGACACACCGATGCTGATCATCTTAGTCACCGAAGATGTCTCACCGATGCTGATCAAATGAGTCACCGATCATGACAGACTGATGCTGATCAAATGAGTCACCGATCATGACACACCGATGTTTATCATCTAAGTCACTGAAGATGTCTCACCGATGCTGATCAAATGAGTCATCGATCATGACACACCGATGATGATCAAATGAGTCACTGATCATGAAACACCAATGCTGATCATCTGAGTCACCGAAGATGTCTCACCGATGCTGATCTAATGAGTCACCGATCATGACACACCGATGCTGATCAAATGAGTCACTGATCATGACACACCGATGATGAACAAATGAGTCACCCATCATGACACACCGATGTTGATCAAATGAGTCACCAATCATGACACACCGATGCTGATCATCTGAGTCACCGATCAGGACACATCGATGTCTAGACACTGATGCTGATGCTGATGACTTACCGATAACTTGACTCACCAATAGTCATAAACATCTGTTTGAATTTCTTTATCTTTATTTAATCTAACCAACGGTCATATTAGGTATATTTTAATGCTCTGTCATTTATTTAATAAAGGTTGTTGGATGTCAGGGAACAGTACCTCATACCTGAAAAAAGAAATCATTTCTTTTGCTGGAGCTCGTGACATAAATACAAGAAGTCCCTGTTGCTGCAAAAAGATGATGAGACACATATGAGTGCAAAGAGTGGTGGATGAGATAGTTGAAGAAGACACAGAATCTCATAAACACTCAAGCTTACTCAAGAATAGTTCTGTACATTCACGAGGACATTGAAGAACTTCATCGACTACATTTTTCAGTATCTCTGAACCTAGATGCCAAGCAGATGACACTCTGTTTTTTAGACAAAAACCAGAAGAGGACTCAGAACCATTTCTGATCAAACTGAAGGAGTGAAAAGCTTCACAGAAATCACTAGAGACATTTCTAAACTCTACATCTCTGCTCTATGATTCATTATTTTACATTTCGAGCAGTCTGTGTTATCTGCTGTTTTTAACAGACACACTGTCTCCTGTACTTTAACTGGAGGATCTTTAAATCCTCACTCAAACTATTATATCTTTTATTTCCCATTGGGATAGTGGTAGAGTTTGTGTGTGACCTGGATAGGTGGTTGCTATTGTTTTGTTTCCCACGAATAACAGTGGTAGAGGTCTTAGACCTGGACAGTTGTAAACTATTGTAAACCCCGATCTAGTGTGTGGATCAAAGTTATATAAATTCTTGAGAGGACTAAGTCTCAGATTGAGACTGAACCTCTTGGTTATATCTGCTGTGCTATTTCTTTCAAAGTTATTTTTTTATTCCACTGCTAATTACTTTAAAACCAAAACTGTTTTAAAGTCACTTTGATAATTAAACTCGCAAGTGTTTATATTAATTTTAAATCAGTAAGTTTCAAAAGTTAATCAACTCTTCTGTTTTGATTAACTGGAAAATAATCAATCCCTTGAGAACCCAACAGAACCTTTACTTTGATATAAATTCACTACAGTTTAATTCAGTATTTTATTTTGGGGTTTTTAAGACATAGTTTTTTAAACAGAAATTTTAATTGGAACTCAATTCACCCCTCTCTTGAGTCTTCACTCTGACCAGCATTTGGTATCAGAGGAGTTTAAAATATTTTCTGAAGTACTTTGTTTTTCAACTGTGATTTTAGTTGTATTTTAAAGTTCTTAAAATTTCTGTTATTTCTAAATTTTTATCTCTTTAAAATCTTTTCTTTAAGTAATCTATCATGGATAATAGACTTGAAGGTGTTTCTACGAATTGAACACCATTTTTCAATGGCACTAACTATGCTCAGTGGAAGATCAAGATGAAAATTCATTTAGAGAGCATGGGTTTTGATATTTAGACTACTATAGAATCAGAGTATAAACTTCCCAATACTTCTAGAACCACTTGGGATGAACCTACAAAGACTGCTTACAATAATAATTGTAAGGCCATGAATGCCATGGACTGTGCTTTAGGAGATGAATAATTTAATAGAATATCTGCCTGTAAAACTACTTATGAAATCTGGGATACCTTAGCCATTTCTCATGAAGGAACAACTAATGTTAAGGAAATGAGATTGAATAATTATACTATTAAGTATGATAATTTTAAGATGAAGCCTGATGAAACCATTTCTGAAATGTATCTCAGGTTTAATGAAATTGTCAACATAATGACTTCTCTTGGAAAGGATGATCCATCAAAGGAACAAATTATGAGAATTCTGAGATGTCTACCTGAAAGATGGAGAGGAACTTCTGTCTCAATTAGAGAATCATGTGATATTGGTGAACTGCTAGTCAAAGAACTAATTGGAAAGTTTATGATGTATGAAGAGGAACTCAAGGTTAGCAAAGAAGAAGACGATGAACTTAGAAGTAAGTCTGTTGCTTTCAAGAGTTCAACTTCAAAGAACAAGGATAAGGAGAAGCTCCAAGCTAGAAATGAAAGTTCAAGCTGTGAAGACAGTGAAAGTGCTTCTGATAGTGATGCTGAGATGGATCACATTTCTAGAAGGTTTAAGAAGTTTTATAGGAAGAAGAAGTTTTTCAGAAAATCAAATTATAAAGGTAAGTATGACAAAAAGGGACATTGGAAAAAGGATTGGAAGAATTCTGAAAAATTAGATGAGGTTGTCTGCTATGAGTGAAAAAGAAAGGGACACATAAAAGCAGACTGTGCAAAGTTAAAATACAAGAAGAATTATGAATACAAGGAAAATACATTTAAGAAATCCATAAAGGCTACTTGAAGTGCTTCTGAGGATAGCTCCACTGAATCTGAAGCTTCTGAAACTGAACACAGAAATAAGGCAAACATGTGTTTTATGACAAACACTTCTGAGGTAACAGCTGAAACTCCTGCTTTAAATTCTTATTATTCTAAAGATGATACTGACTCTGATAACATGTCAAAATCTGAACTATTTGAATATTGTGATAGGTTAGAAGAAACCTTTAATGAGCTTAAAGACAAATACAAAGTTTAAATAAATATTATGCTTTTACTGTTAAACATAAATCTGATCTTGATATTGAAATAGAAAATAATTATCAGTTGCTTAAAGAAAACACTGAACTGAAATTATCTAATGAGCAACTCAGGAGAGTCTTAGAGAAATTTACCAATGGAAAAGATACTCTTACTCAGATTCTAGGTAAGCAAATAGCACCTAGATACACTACTGGTATAGGATACCAACCTGGACAAAGGAAAATTACCAAAACTAGATTCATTCCTAAATCTGGACAGAATGTTTCTAGTTCTGGAACTTCATATGCTTCAACTAGTTATATTTATAGTTATGGATCTAATAAGGTTTATCTTTCAAAATCTGTTGACTCTAGAAATCTTATGAGACCCATTAGACAAATATGGGTACCTAAAGTTTTATTGGCTAACCTGTCTGGACCCAAGAAGATCTGGGTACCAAAATCATTTCCTATCTAAATCTGTTTTGTAGGGAACCTACTTAAAGAGATCCTATAGAAAGACATGGTATTTGGACAGTGGATGTTCAAGACATATGTCAGGATACCTCTCATGCTTCAAGAGTTTAGTAAAATTTGATGGCGGCTCTGTCACTTTTGGTGATAACTCAAAAGGAAAAATAATCGGCTTAGGCCAGATTGGTAACACTGACTCAGTATTAATTTCTAAAGTTTTATTTTTTGATGGACTTAAATACAATTTGTTAAGTATTTCTCAGTTATGTGATGATGGTTATTATGTTAAATTTGAAAACGATTCTTGCAATGTTTTTAATTTTAAAAATGTTTTAGTGTTTTCTGCTTTAAGAAATGAAAATTTTTATGTTGTTGATTTAAATTATTTATCAAAGCAGAATATTATTGGTTTAAATGCTTTTCATAAAGAGTCTTGGATTTGGAACAGAAGATTAGTACACTACAATGTGCATTCACTTAGAAAACTTGCTAGGAAGAACTTAGTTAGAGACCTACCCAAACTTGAATTTCCAGCAGAAAAAGTTTGAAATCCCGATCAAAAGAGAAAGCAACATAAAGTTTCTTTTAAATAAAAGAATGAAGTTTCAACTTCTCAACCTCTTGAGTTGGTTCACATGGATTTATTTGGACCTTCTAGAGTTTCTAGTTTAAATGGTATGCACTATGTCTATGTTCTTGTAGATGACTTTTCTAGATATACTTGGGTATATTTTATAGCTCACAAAATTGAATCATGTTCTTACTTTGTTAAATATTCCAAGTCTATAGAGAACCTTAGTGGACTTAAGATCAAAACCTTGAGAAGTGATCATGGTCGTGAGTTTGAAAATCATGAGTTTGAATCCTACTGCTCACACAATGGTTATAGTCACAATTTCTCTGCCCCTAGGACACCTCAGCAAAATGGTGTAGTAGAAAGGAGAAATAGAACCCTTCATGAAATTTCTAGAACCATGCTCAATGAGTATGACCTACCTGTTTATTTTTGGGCTGAAGCTATAAATACAGCGTTTTATGTTATTAATAGAGTCTTTATTAGACCTATTCTTAAGAGGACCCCTTATGAGTTGTGGAACCATAGGAAACCTAAGGTTAACTACTTCAGAGTTCTTGACTGCAAAGTCTTTATTCTTAATACTAAAGACAATCTTGACAAATTTGCATCCAAGAGTGATGAAGGAATTTTCCTAGGTTAATCTATTTCTAGTAAACCCTATAGAGTTTTCAATAAGAGAACCAAATGTGTGGAAGAATCTATTCACATCAAATTTGATGAAACCGATCCACATGAACCAACGACCTCTCTTGAAAATTTTGAAGATGATATCTCTGTTTTGAACCTTAATGATAAAGATAGTGGACCTGTAGTTAAAAAATCCAGTTCTGGAAATTTTCCAGTACCTTCTTCTGTTGAACCTCAACCTGTAGATGAATCTAAAATCTCTAGCTCTACCTTTTATAGACCAACTATAATTCTAAAGAACCATACTTTATATACTGTTGTGGGTAATCTAGATAGAGGAACACAGACTATAGGTTCTCTATGAAATCAGTTTGAACATCAAGCTTTTCTTTCACAGTTAGAACCTAAAAATATCAATGATGCTATCAATGATGAATTTTGGGTAATGGATATGCAAGAAGAACTAAATCAATTTGAAATAAACAAAGTTTGGAAATTAGTAGAAAGACTTAAGGAGACTATAACCATAGGCACAAAATGGGTGTTTAGAAACAAAGTTTATGAATCTAGAAACATCATTAGAAACAAATCTAGGTTAGTTTCACAAGGTTACAATCAAGAAGAAGGAATTGACTATGAGGAAACCTTTGCACCTATAGCTAGATTAGAGGCTATTAGGATCTTACTTGCCTATGCATCACATCTGAATTTCAATATATATCAAATGGATGTGAAAAGTGATTTTTTAAATGGTTTTATTGTTTAAGATGTTTTTGTAGAACAACCACCTGGTTTCTCAAATCCACATTTTCAAAATCATGTTTTTAAACTTTCTAAAGCTTTATATGGTTTAAAACAATCTCCAAGAGCTTGGTATGAAATACTTTCAAACTTTCTTATTTCAAAAGGATTTACAAAAGGAATAGCTGATCCCACTCTTTTTATAAAAAGGATTTCAAAAGATGTTTTAATAGTACAAATCTATGTTGATGATATTATTTTTGGATCTTCTAAAAATTCTCTATGTACTGATTTTTCAAAGGTTATGAAAAATGAGTTTGAAATGAGCTTAATGGGAGAGCTTAAGTACTTTCTTGGATTTCAAATCTTTCAAACTAAAGATGGTATTATTCTAAATCAAAGTAAATATACTAAGGATTTATTAAAACGTTTTGGTTTGGATAGTATTAAGGAAAGTTATATACCTATGAGTACTACCTGTAAATTGGATGTTGATGAAACTGGGAAACCAGTTGATCAAACCAATTACAGAGGTATGATTGGGAGTTTACTTTATCATAATTCTAGTTGACTATATATTATGTTTAGTGTGTGTATGTGTGCTAGATTTCAAGATAATCCTAAAGAATCACACTTACTTGCTGTTAAAAGGATTTTTAAATATCTTAAGTATACTGTGAATTTAGGTTTGTTTTATCCAAAAGGATAATCATTTGACCTAATTAGTTATTCAGATGTTGACTTTGCTGGATGTAAGTTGGATAGGAAGAGCACATCTAGAACATTTCATTTACTTGGAAATTCCCTAGTATCATGGTGTAGTAAGAAACAGAACTCAGTTGCATTATCTAATGCTAAAGCAGAATATATAGCTGTTAGTAGTTGCTGTGCACAGATTCTGTGGATGAAACACACTTTATTGGACTATGGATTTGATTTTAAACATGTTTCAATTAACTATGACAATACTAGTGCGATCAACATATCTAAGAACCATGTGTCTCACTCTAGGACTAATCACATTGATGTCAGACATCACTTTATAAGAGATCATTATTAGAAAGGTGATATTTCTCTAGAATTTATTAGTTCTGAACATCAATTAGCTGATATTTTTACAAGGCCTTTATGCTCTGAAAGAATGAATTTTATTAAACAAGAGTTGTGTATGATCGATCGGTGAAACCGATCTATAAAACTGATCTGTGAAACCGATCTGTGAAACTGATATGTGAAACCGATCTATGAAACCGATCTGTGAAACCGATCTGTGAAAGCGATCTGTGAAACCAATCTGTGAAACCGATCTGTGAAACCGATCTATGAAACCGATCTGTGAAACTGATCTGTGAAACCGATCTGTGAAACTGATCAGTCAAACCGATCTATCTTTCTATTACTTTTTATTATGTTGTAATTAATTAATCACTTTTATCTTTATTATGGGAACCCTAAATGATGAAATAAATGATACGCGACTATTTATATTCTCCAAACCGTCAACCTTTCATTTCCCGCCCAGCCTTATATCCTCTCTTCTCCTCTACTTCGAACCTTTGAACTCCTGCATTCCCCAGAATCTTCAAATGGCTAACCAAAAGAGGCCAAGCAAATGATCAGACAGTCCTGTACCTTCAAAGCATTCTCGAGGCGAGTCGAGTAGTACAACTGAAAGATTAGTAAATCCGAACCTGGAAACTCGGACTGTTGCTATAGAAAAGGAAGTCAGTTCTGCCTGGCTATTGACAAGTAAGTCGCTGTTGTTACATGTTTTAGAATCGCAAGGATGGAAAGCATGGTTCTCAGATAACACTCATGTGTACTACCCAAAGCTAGTTCATGAGTTTTACATAAATTTGAAAGTTACTTTAGATGGTGTAGAGGCTGCTAGAATGTCTTCTGTAGTAAAAGGAAAGAAAATATCTTATTCATCTAAACAATGGGCTGAATGTTTAAATGTACCCCATGTGGGTCGGTATGAGGATTATGCTGGAAACATTCCTCCAACCACTGAATACTTCTCTTATGAGTTCACTTTAAAGATTTTGACTGGAAACATAGAGTCAAGGAGAATCACATCCTTAGAGTTGGATGGTTAATGTATACTTCTCTTTAAGTTTATTCAGCACCAAATTTTCCCTAGGAAAGGAGATTTTGCTGCTGTAAAATTCCAGGATGTTTTTCTATTGTTTTTATTAAATACCCATGAGAAGATCAATTTGTGTAGATATCTAATGGTGCACATATCTGGAATGGTGGAACCTTCTAAGAAAGCCACTGCCTTGTTCTATTCCAAAATGATCTCTGCTATGTTAAAGAATCTGGAATGTGTTGATGAAGCTGATGAGATAGCTGAATCTGATATTGCTTTTTGTGTTAACAAAGAAATTTGTAAAAGGATGAAAATAAATTGGAACCCATGAAAAAAATGCTGGGTTTCTAATGAGGACAAGTTGTATGAATCCTACAATCCCACTGATCATGGAAAGAGGCCGAAGGGTTTGAGAGACCATGGTTTGAAATCAGACGAGGAGCCAATTTATTCTGATGATGAGGAAGAAGTAGATGTTGAAAGGAACAAGGACACTGAAGAGTCTAGTAAACAAGGGATGGAGGAGGCGGAAACAGAAGAAGGAAGTATGTCACCTCCTGATGATAGGAGTGATCCTGATACTGTGAGCCCTAAGAGAAGAATGGACTTTGGACCCGCCAGTCCCCCTTTAGACTTACCTAAATCAGAACCAGTTCTTGGTGATGAAGAAGCTACTAACACTGAAGTATCTGACAACGATGATTCTGTGAAGAATGGAAATGGAAATGGATATGATGATGATGATGGTGGTGGTGGTGATAACCGACCATTGGATGTTCTTGTTGTACCTCCAATAGAACCACATCAAACTATGCAAGAAACAAATACCAGTGGCAAGAGAGATTCTCTAGAAATAAGTGAAAAAGAAAGTTATGATAAACCAAAATATACTCTGTGTGCTGCTGTCTGGGATTATTACCCTGGTTTTGCAGTTTTGGGTTTAGAGTATTCTGATGAAGAAGAGGAAGAATCAGAATCTACTGCGGTTGTGAAGGAAAGCCAACCAGTTGAGGTAAGGTCTGCTCATGTTGTTGATGCTGCAGATGTTCATCTAACTAGTTCTACTATCTCTCAGTCTGATTTTGATATGTTCAAAATTGAGTTGCTTGCTGCTGTGAGAGATACAGTCAGAGAAGAAATTTCAAATGCTCTTACTCAAGCTTCTCTAAAAGTTTCTGAAGATTATTTGGAAGTCTTTTCAACAAGAGTATAAAATGTTATTAGACTAGACCTGGCGAATACTGGTGAGTTTATTGGCAGGAACATAGCCTCTTTAAATCAGACTCTGAAGGATCTACAATATGACTTAGTTTCTTTATCAAACGAATTTAGATCAACCATCTCTGGTATGATGGAAGTGTTGAGGAATCTGATTGAACATCTTAAGAAGTCTGATATGAGGAAGTTGAAAGCTGAGATAACTCAGATAGTTGCTCAAGACAGTGTAGCCAAAGTAACCAAGATCACTACTCATGAGCTAGAGGCTCTAAGGCAGATTGTGCATGATGAATTGGCTGCCATTAGACAAGTTCTTGATTTCGAATCGTTGAGGAAGATGAAGGAGCACAGTGATCACATTCATAAGATTGTAATAGTATATTCAGCAGATGCCAATAAAGCTCAGAAAGAGATCAAGGAAAAGGTTGATCATTACTTTTCAAAGACTTATACCAAGCATGAGATGTCCGCGAATTTCAAGGTGTTGGAGGATAATCTGAAAGAACCTCCAGTCACTCATGCTTTCAAGAATCAAGTTCATCAGCTGCAAGATTTTACCCCTACCTTGGAACGGTTCATGGAAAATAAGGATGATTTTGAGAAGGCTATGCAGTATGGTTCAGAAGTTATTCAGGATTTCATAAATATTTTGAAGCCTTATCTGAATGAACAAGCCACTTCCATTGTGCTTCCTACTGCTAAACCTCTCAGTGCCTCTGATGTTGCTCCAAACCAGATCTCCATTGCTCAGGCTCTATGTCAACTACGGCCAGTTCTTCAGAAATCTTCTCAACCAGCTACTACTACTCAACAACAAATCTCTATGGCATCCTCTCCTCCGCCTTCCAGAGTCATCTTACCACCTTTTCAAATTTTCACAGTTCACGCTGCCACCAAGCCTTCTAACTTACCAACCATTGATCCTTCTGACAAAGGAAAAGCCCCGTTACATCCCAAGAAATAGTTGTTTCTTATTGTGGATAGGGTGAACAATGTTCTGTTTGTACTCTGATGATGTACTTTACAAACCTTTGTTTCTCTCTATTCTCTATGATGCGTTCTTTTAATCACTTCTTTATATGTTTTCCCTCCTTTTTGATTATCCCAAAGGGGGAGATTTATATCTATGGGAGAGAAACATACTATGGCAGGGGGAGCAATGTTTACATAAATATACAAAGTCATAAATTCAGGGGGAGATTTAGATCTCATTGTGTTTTTATTCTTATTATGCCATGTCACTATTATTGATGATATATTATTTTTATTTATGACTATGATTTGTGATTATCAAAAAGGGGGAGGTTGTTGAGCCCTCTGGAAGATTGTTGAATTCTTCCTGTGATTGCTATTTTAATAATCACAAATCATCATTACTTAATCTGGTTGGATTTCTCATATAAATAATCACAATCTTTTAGTGAATCTATTTATATCGGTTGGATCATGTTTTTATCTATGCTTTTTATTGATTTAAAAGTATTCTGGAAGTCTTATGGATCAAACAGACACTTTGTGTTCTGTTAAGTGAATGGTCGAACCGATCCATATCAAAAGACAACGGTCGCACCGATCCATATCAAAAGTGAACGGTCACACCTATCCATATCAAAAGTGAACGGTCCCACCGATCCATATCAAAAGACAATGGTCACACTGATCATGACACACCGATGCTGATCAAATGAGTCACCGATCATGACACACCGATGCTAATCATCTAAGTCACCGAAGATGTCTCACTGATGCTGATCAAATGAGTCACCGATCATTACACACCGATGCTGATCATCTGAGTCACCGAATATGTCTCACCGATGCTGATCAAATGAGTCACCGATCATGACACACCGATGCTGATCAAACGAGTCACCGATCATGACACACCGATGCTGATCATCTAAGTCACCGAAGATGTCTCACCGATGCTGATCAAATGAGTCACCGATCATGACACACCGATGCTGATTAAATGAGTCACCGATCATGACACACCGATGCTGATCATCTGAGTCACCGAAGATGTCTCACCAATGCTGATCAAATGAGTCACCAATCATGACACACTGATGCTGAAAAAATGATTCACCGATCATGACACACCGATGCTGATCAAATGAGTCACCAGTTATGACACACCGATACTGATCAAATGAGTCACCGATCATGACACACCGATGCTGATCATCTGAGTCACTGATCAGGACACACTGATGTCTAGCCACCGATGCTGATGCTGATGACTTACTGATCACTTGACTCACCGATAGTCATAAACAGATGTTTGAATTTTTTTATCTTTATTTAATCTAACCAACAGTCATATTAGGTATATTTTAATGCTCTGTCATTTATTTAATAAAGGTTGTTGGATGTTAGGGAACCGTACCTCGTACCTACAAAAAGAAATCATTTCTTTTGCTAGAGCTCGTGACATAAATAAAAGAAGTCCATGTTGGTGCAAAAAAGATAATGAGACACATATGAGTGCAAAGAGTGGTGGATGAGATAGTTGAAGTAGACACAGAAGCTCATACACACTCAATCTTACTCAAGAAGAGTTTTTTACATTCACGAGGACATTGAAGAACTTCATCGACTACATTTTTCAGTATCTCTGAACCTATATGCCAAGCAGATGACCCTCTGTTTTTCAGACAAAAACTAGAAGAGGACTCAGAACCATTTCTGATCAAACTCAAGGAGTCAAAAGCTTCACTACAATCACTAGATCCATTTCTAAACTCTACATCTCTGCTCTGTGATTCATTATTTTACATTTTGAGCAGTGTGTGTTATCTGTTGTTTTTAACAGACACACTGTCTCCTGTACTTTAACTGGAGGATCTTTAAATCCTCACTCAAACTCTTACATCTTTTTTTTCCCACTGGGATAGTGGTAGAGGTTGTGTGTGACCTGGACAGCTGGTTGCTGTTGTTTTGTTTCCCACGAATAACAGTGGTAGAGGTCTTGGAATTGGATAGTTGTAAACTGATGTGAACCCCGATCCAGGGTGTGGATCAAATTTATATAAATCGTTGAGAGGACTAAGTCTTGGCTTGATACTGAACCTCTTGGTTATATCTGTTGTGCTATTTCTTTCAAAGTTATTTTTTTATTCCGTTGCTAATTACTTTAAAACCAAAAACTGTTTTAAAGTCACTTTGATAATTAAACTCGCAAGTGTTTATATTAATTGTAAATCAGTAAGTTAGTTTCAAAAGTTAATCAACTCTTCTGTTTTGATTAACTGGGAAATAATCAATCCCTTGAGAACCCAACAGAACCTTTACTTTGATATAAATTCACTACAATTTAATTCAGTATTTTATTTGGGGGTTTTTAAGACAAAGTTTTTTAAACAGAAATTTTAATTGGAACTCAATTCACCCCCCTCTTGAGTCTCTACTCCGACCAACAACTTCATTGTTGATATGCCCCAATTCACTCTTATATGGTGTATATAATATCCTTTGGAATATTATATCATGAATAAATTTATTCTCATGATATTATTATGTTCTGATTAAATGTTATTCCTTAATTTTTTGTATTCTAGGGTCTAAAATTTTGTTAAAAGCTCTTTAACTAAAATATCATTTTAAATGTTTTAAAGGATTATTCTTCTAAATCATTCACATTAATGTCCATATTTTAAAAATGGTTTTAAGGATTTATTCATATGGAAAAGAATTTTTTGAAATTTAAATTTCTTTAAAATGATTTAATGTGGTATGGGACACTTTGATTCAAAAATCTCTTTATTTAATATTTTAAATGGTTTTGAAAATGGTTTTATAAAAGCTTTGATTTTTTCAATATTTTGAAATGATATATTGTGATTGAAATGTTAACATTACATTATGGTTTATGAATATGTTATAGATGTTGGGAATTGTTTACGTATACAGGTGGTTCTGTGATAAACCTAGGGTGGGTGAGCCCAAGATAGCTCTCAAATGCATTGGGTAATGTGACAGAGGTAAACATTATTTTTTCTCCTATAAGAGTTAAGGAATATACTGTGATGGGTATTCTAAAATGTGACTCCCTCTGTAGTTGTGATAGATACAATGTAAGTATGTTATTTATTCCATAAGTTGCCTTTACGATTTATGATATCTATGTGTTGTTCATAAATATTATGATTTCATGAGGTATGTTATGATTGAAAAGTATGGTTTCATTGTTTTGTATTTATTAATGGGATAATGTATTCATTCCTTATTTTATATCCCTTAATGATCTTTTTATGATAATACCATGTTTTTGAAATGTTTTCCACAAGACTTAAAGATGAATAATGGTCAAGGATGTGATCAAGGATAAGTCATGCTGTCTAAAACATGGAACTAGACCTGACACTTTTTTTCAAGAGTTTTTATTTTATAAAGAAATGGATACTGAGTAGAATTGCCTACATGTAATATTCATGTTGTTATGTCAATGTTAAGACCTAATTATCTATAACTCTAAACCTTAAAAGATCCTCTTTGTGAATTATCCTTTTAATTCAATATTATGTAATGTTTAAGGATATGTCCTTATATTTGGTATCAGAGGTTGGTTTAGACAACTTTAAGAATTAGGAGTTTTCATTAAACACATGGTTAGTCCCTATGTCTATTATTTCAGTTAAATACTTGTTTTAAAACTTTTTTCAGATCAAGGAAGGTTTGTTACAAATGGAAGGAGGAAGATCTCAAATGACATTCCTATCACTTCTTGATGATTTTCTTGCAATAATTATTTTAAAGTCGTTTTCAGATGATTGTGAAACTTTTTCTAACATACAACTCACTTGAAAGAAATTGTTTGAGATATCAAACACCTCCACTATACCCCGATATCATCGTGGATCATAGGTTTTATTTAATCAAAGCCTATTTTCACAATATTCACATATTTTTAAGAAAGGTAAATATTTTCAAGGAATTTTCAATTATTTTACCTTATCACAATATTTTGAAGCATATTATGATTTTGAAAAAGGTGCTGAAGAAAGAGACCCTTGCGCAACCTATTTATATTTTATTTTAAAATATTTTCTCTCATCACATACGTATGGTATTTTAAAAGGACTTTTAATTGAATGTTTCAACTCAAATTTGGTCTGACTATTTTATAGAAATCATGTTTTATCAGATGTTTTGAAAATTATATGTCATACCTGATTATTTTCCAAAATAGTTTTTCTAGGAAAACCCATATGACCCATGTTGTACAAGGTGTATTTGTATGAATGAAGCAAATGATTCTGAAGGATCTATAAATAATTATTGAAATGCATGAACCTTCTAACTATATGAACAAGATAATGATGAAACCATGTTGACACCATGATCAAGGTATGATGTTCTTTATTCCGGGGACCATTTCATTTTAGCACATGGTGGTGAAATTAAAAAAATGACAATATATATAGGACATCAAGAATTAAGATGTGAAGATCATAATGATTTGGGATAAAAATGATATTTATAAGGAAAACCATTGAGGTTAAAACATGTTAGGGTTATTTTTGAGTTTTATAAAAAGGAAAAACTATAGGATGGGTGACAACCCGTCATGTCCGGCAAGGCCTCAGGAATCGAACCCACAACCGAAGGGCGACAAGGGCGCATCGCCTACCAATGGCCTACATGAACTCCCTGGTTAGTATGAACTATTCTTTTATGTTAAATGGATTTATGGATCATGAATAAGTTGATTTTGGGAAGTTTTGTTTTATCAAATGGATATCCTTAGTATAGGAAAATGATTTGATGATTAAGTGATAAAGGTTATTTTGGAAGACGTTCTCTCTTTTGGGGAACAATATCTACCTAAGGAAAATTGAATACTATGAGATTAAAATTTTGAAGTAATGGTTGAAATATTATTTTTGGAAGAATTTATATTTTATTTTCTAAATATGGATATTTGGGTTATTTATCGAAATGACTAACCTAATATAGATAATATGTGATTAGGTTAATTACACATCAATATGAGTCTTTAAGAGTAGTCGATGCTATTTGGAGATGAATGTTAAAATTTAATATGGAAGATTATGGGATTAAATCCTTATAAGTTATGGGTTTCAATATTAGTTTGGATTATTTTGAAGAATTTTATGGACAATTATGTATTGAATATATTTCATGAACTTTGGGTACTTTTTGTTGAATTTTGGAGATTAAGAGTATTATTTTTTTATAATGTATTATCCTTTTTGGGGATTATATGATATCGTACTAACCATTTTGGTTTTAGTTTATGTATAAAGACAAATGAAATATATAGTACTTCATTTTTGGATTATGTGATTCTCTAGAATATGATTCTTGTGCATTTGATGTGACCATGTCTTTTTGAATGCTCATTATTTGGAGAAAAGATATGTTTCTGGTAGAAAATTATTAAAGGATGAAACTCTACTTGAAGGTATGCATATTTCATTATGTTCTTATACTATATAGTAAATGAATTCTTAAAAATTATGAAAAAACATAAAACAAGAACATTGTTGGTTTATGTTTCTTATTGGTCAATCAAATACAGTTTAACACATCAAAAGTTTGTGATTTCTTGGTGGTTAACTTTCTCCTAATCTTATTCTCGATCACTCTCCATCAAAACTTGACCGTTTTCTCTCTCTTCTATATCCATGTTTTTTTACATGTAAATTGAGTATGGGTTATCTCGGGTGACCTTTTTAATTCTCTTTCAATATTTTAATGTGATAGTTTTATTGACTCTTTTTAGGATGTGGCATTTTCAATGATGTTTCTGAGCCCAATTTTAAAATTGCGAGGTCACAATTCTCAAAAGGGGGGAATGATCAAACATCCCAGGTAAATAAAGAACATGAAAATTTTCATATTTATTAATATTTGTGAATTAAATATTAATTCTACTTTAAAGGGAATGCTATGTTCGATGACGTACCCGATACGCAACAATGGGTTTCTTTGAAATCATACATTGCACACTAATAATAAAATATTATTATTTTAAATGGTAGTTAACGCCTAGCCATTGTATTGGAGAGAATGAATAGAACTAACTAAAATATGATTATACATGTTTGTTTAATATTTTAACATTTATCCAATAAATGTTTGAGGATTAAAATAATTAAAGAATTTGATTTTAAGCATAAATACTCAAATATTCACTAAAACGTCGATTTACCACCCTTTAATGGAAAACCATGTTTAAATATAGTTTTTGTCACTTTTATATGTTATATTTGACAAAATAAAATTCTTCTTTAGAATCGGGAAAGAAAAATTTACTTTGGATGAAATTTTGGTATTTTTCTAATAAAGTTCATTTTTTAATAAATAGTGAAAAATATTGTATTTTAATTCAAAAGTACCTATTAACCTAATTTATTCATATTGTAATATTATCTTTTTAATTGGTTTAAAAGTGTAATTAGAATATATTTTTAAAATTTAATATAATTTTGGTCATTGGATTTAATTTCATTTTGAAAGTGGACATAAACAAGTGTCAATCTTTTGATAGTTATTATTTTTTTAAAACACACTATTTGTTTTAACTACGGGAATTAATATTAAATTAATATCTGAAAATTATGTGTTTTTAATTTTGGAAAATGGATTCCATATTTGGAATCTGTATGTCCAAATTTTTTAAGTAGGTAACTTTTATTTTTTTACATTTTAAATATTTACTTTATTAAATATTTTATTTACCATGATTAAAAGGTAAAAATAATAATTTAGGGTAAAATATAATATTATAATAATACTAAATTACCCTAAAATGTGTCCCAATCCTTTTGACTGATACATATCCGACCATGGGAATCCATAAGTTGAATGTGGACCCCATGGAGCCTCATGGGAGTAATAATGACATTTCATATTAATTAATTTAAAGTAAAGACAAAAATGACATAAACAAGTATCTTTTAGTAAATAAATTTTTACATATGGTTATATAAATTATAATTTAGACTATATATATGTTTTGAAAAGCTAAATATATTTCATAAATTATGGTATTTGTTTATAATTTTTGGACATCAAATAAATTAAATTATTTATGACACAATAATGATGCAATATTTACCTCATTAATAAATGATTTAAATAAATATGATTATAAATATTAAAAAAATATCCAAAACCTGTCCAATTGTTATTGGATTATTTTATTTCGACCATGAGTCATCTTAAATTCGATATTAACGAATATTTTACCTTGAAACTGAATATGAGGTTATAATAAAATAATTGTTTCAAACTTTCCTAAAGAGCCCCACCTCTCCCTTATAAAAGCCCTCACTTCTAACCAATTCCTCACACCTCTAAAGATTTTTGGATCATCAAACCTCTGCTCAATTAGTCTCCCAAGATCCCTCTATTAATCCTAGAAGCCTTAACTTAGGCAGAAAGCACTTCAAGAAACCCTTTTGGTTCAATCCAAAGGGAGTTACACGATTTAAAGGTAACGTCTTCTCTTAAGTTCTTTTGTTTTATTTTACATATCCTGTCCCCTAAAATCTTTTTATTAATTTATTTTGTAACAACAATAGTATCATAAATATATAATAGGAATTTTTGATTGAATTATTATAACTAAACTTACACACACCTCCATATAATGGGTAAAGAACATACTATTTCTGTGGATGACAAACTAACGCCTCACGAAATAATTATTGTTCAAATCTCTCCTACCGCCATTCATGGTAGCCATTATGATGGAACTATATTTATATATGATTATATACTGTAATTAGAATATAACTATGTATCATTATGTTTTAATTCTATTAAAATATAAAATATAAATGAAAGTAGCGTTCATGCATACGTACGACTTACAGTCTCCATGAACGATGCATTTTATTTCTTACCTCCAAACGTTATGTAATATTATAAATATATATATATATATATATACAATTAATATATATGATATATATGATATCTAGATCATTTATATCATTCGGTAGATAATGGAGTTTTGACCACATGGACAAATTGTAATTATAACAAGTTCACTTTTAACTCAAATTCTGACCATCGAAAAAATGTCCGATATAAACTCAAATAATTAACTAAATATTATTGAAAGATAATAAGTTATATAATATTAATAATAAAAATTAATAATATTATTTAGTAAGTAGAAATTAACTTAATTTTATTACTCTAGAAGAAGAAGGAACATACGAGTCCAGTTGGACACGAGGTAAGTGATTTCTTATCTCACTTTTAATTCCGTGATATTTCTATTATTCACCACTTATTTATTTAATGTGGTGTATTATGTACTGAAATTTGATATATATTATCATGATTCTATTTATATTCATGGTATTCTATTATTCATTTGGTGGTTATTAACTTTTCTCATACGACTTGGTTTTTTACAATGTGGTACAGATTTTTCATCTCACTTTTTATTCCCATGAGATTCATGCCATATTAGCCACTATTTCATTTTGTGTGGACGATGTAATACTAATGATTTTATTATTTATGTAATATAATTTAATTTATGGGTATTTACATATTCATTGTGTGATCCTTCTTTCATGTGGTGTATGTTTCGTACGTTACCAAATCGGTAAGGGAACCTTTCACCCTCCTCTTTTTGAAAGACTTATTTTTGTTAGGTATTTTAATTTACATCTTATTATGCTAGGATATGTTCTTCTATATCCTTATTGATTTAAATTTTATGTCCATGTGATGTTATATCCTTTTATATCTCATCAACTTATTTTCTTAATTTTAATGTGACACTTTTATACTGTCGAATTTCTGTAAGAAAACGTCTTAACCAAATTTCAATTTTTGGGTTAAACATCTACTTCTTGATTATGTCATGCTATGAATATATGTGAATAACCTCTGATTGTTTTACACTCAATATCCACTTATATTGGGTGTATTTGTATTTGTCACACATAATTGTGTAATTGATTTATCCTTAATCTAAGGATACCATTTTTATACTAGATTTCGTCTCAATTTACATTTCCATTGAGACTTCATTGTTTATATGCCCCATTTCACTCTTATTTGGTGTATATACTGTCTTTTCGAATATTATATCATGAATAAAATTATTCTCATGATAATATTATGTTCTGATTAAATGTTATTCTTCATTTTTTTGTATTCTAGGGTGTCTCATTTTGTTAAAAACTCTTTAACAAAAATATCATTTTAAATGTTTTAAAGGCTTATTCTTATAAATATTTCACATTAATGTCTATGTTTTAAAAATGGGTTTAAGGATTTATTCATATGGACATAAATGTTTTGAAATTGAAATTTCATTCAAAATCTTCAAAGTGTTATGGTACACAATGATTCCAAAATCTCTTTATTTAATATTTTAAATTGTTATGAAATTGGTTTGATAAAAGCTTCAATTTATTCAATATTTGGAAATGATATATTGTGATTGCAATGTTATCTTTTCATTATGGGTTATGAATATGTTATGGATATTGGGAATTATTTAGCTATATGGGTTGTTATGTGATAAACCTAGGCTGGGTGAGCCTGAGATAGCTCTCAATGCATTGGGTAATGTGACAGAGGTAAACATTAATAATTTTCCTAAGAGATTTAGGGAATATACTGTGATGGGTATTCTAAAATTTGACTCCCTCTATAGTGGTGATAACTACAATGTATGTATGTTATTTATTCTGTAATTTTCCATTATGATTTATTATATCTATGTGTTGTTGATAAATTTTATGATTTCATGAGGTATGTTATGATTTAAAAGTATGGTTTCATTGTTTTTTATTTATTGATGGGATAATGTATTCATTCCTTATTTTATATCCCTTACTGAGCTTTTTATGCTCATCCCATGTTTTTTAAATGTTTTCCACATGAATTAAAGATGAATAAGGGTCAAGGATGGGATCAAGGATAAGTCATGATGTCTAAAACATAGAACTATACATGACTCTTTTTTTCAAGAGTTTTTATTTTATGAAAAAATGGATACTGAGTAGAATTTCCTACATTTAATATTCATGATGTTATGTAAATGTTATGACCTAATTCTCAAAAAATCTAAACCTGAAAAGATCGTCTATGTGAATTATCCATTTAATTCTATATTATATAATTTTTAAGGTCGGGTCCTTATAGGCCCACTATACTTGATAAAGGAGGAGTTCTCCAGTAGCTGAGGTTTTGACAATGTGATTGGGGATGTTACATGATACTAACCCTAGAATGAAATCATGGTGTGAGCTAAGTCAGTACCTTTGTGTTTTTCCTCATGTTTGAGATGGATTACTTGATCACTTAGGTATATGTTTGGGAATATACATATGTAGGGTTATCTGTTGATTTCTTAATTTGTGGATTATCCTTTGTGGATTTTTGTGAGACCTTGAGGGTCTCGGGGACCCTACTGAGTATCGTTATACTCACCCCTGCATGGGCTATTCCCACACCATGCTGTGTTGGATGCAGACGACAGAAATCACTGACTGAGGTCAAGAGTACCATGAATGGATGGCACCTAGAGGTATACCTTAAGACGAGTCAGTACACAGAGGAGACAGACGTACGAGGAGTGCTAAAGAGGCGATCTATACCTACCCTTTAGGTAGGAACCTCGAAGGATGACCCAACATATAACATTCCCTTTTCTTCAGTTGTGTTGTATCATAGTTTTACTTGTACTTTCCAGTTGGGCTTGTATTATGGCCCCTTTTTACATTCAGCACTCTTTTGTTATACAAGTTACTTGGTGTTTCATCCAGCTATGTGCTTGCTTGTGTGTGTGTTTATAGGTTATAAAGGCAATTCCTTCCCAATTCTAGGGAATTACACCTTTGGGGAAAGTCTCCAGCCCCTGGCCTATGGAAGGGGGGCTTGGGGTAGTCACAACACATGCCCCGGGGGACGGGTCGTGACATATTGGGACGATGTTGGAGACAGAAAGCTACTTGGATCTAAACATGTACAAGAGATGACCGAAAAGGTTCAAGCCATTCAGCAACATATCAATTCTTCCCAGAGTTGGAAAAAGACCTATGCTTATAACTGTCTAAGGGACATGTATTTTGACATTAGAGACAAAGTTTTCCTTTAGATATCTCTATGGAAGAGAGTCACGGGGTTTGGAAATAAAGGGAAACTAAGCCCTAGGTATATTGGCTGCTTTCAGATCCTTGATTGTGTATGGGCTATGGCCTATCAGTTTTAAATTCCTCAAAATATGGATCTTGTTCATGATCTGTTCCATGTATCACTCTTGAGGAAGTACATTCCAGATCCCTCTCATCTACTAAACTCATTGGTGGTACAACTGGAAGATGATCTCTCTTATGAGGAGCAACAGGTAAAGATGCTGGACTGAAAATATAAGGTTATAAGCAACAAGACCTCCCACCATTTCAAATTGTTGTGGAAAACCATAAGTATCAAGAAGAAACATGGGAAATGTAGGATTCAATGAAGGAGAAGTACCCTCACATGTTTATGTAAAAAGAAATTTCGAGGTTGAAAATTCAAAATGGGGGAAGAACGTAACGACCCAAAATTCTATCAATGCAATTTATCCCTTATTATAATAATTTGATATAGAATAATCACATTAAATCACATTAGGAAACATAATGACACATCATTTATAAATGAACTACTAAATTCTATGTAACCTTTAAACATAAATTTTCTACTTTTTTTATTTGAATTTCAAAAATATGACATACATAGTTATGATCATTAAGATTTTTGGATCCTGATAGGATAAACATAAATTTTGGTGAATAGTAATATACCCTTATTAATAGTAGTTTTACCCAAATGAATAGTAATATAACCCTTATAAATATTATATTTTCTATGTGAATAAGAACATTACCAATGATATTATAAATAAAATCTATCTTTCCTATAAGTGAAAATATGATATAGTTATATTACAGTGTTGATATTTTTGTAAGTCATGAATATTTAATTATTAATTTAATAATTTATAAGAAAATTTATTTTCATAAATTGTATATTTAAACCAGTGTTTTTTATGACTTATGCTTATACGATAAGTATATATTAATTAATTTTTCAAAGTGTTAGAAATACAGTTTTAATTTTAAAATTTGTATCCTTCCAGTAAATTATGAATGTAATTAAAATTTTAACTACTGAATTTAGAAAGATATTTTCATAAAATGGTTTCATTTTTTAATTCTACAAATCAAAAAATGGTTAGAGTGAATTTATGAGTTTTTTCTGAAATAAATTTATTTATTGTGAATAGTGAAATTCGATAATTTATGAAATATGTTATATAAATGAATTTATGTGTCATTCTTGATTCATAATGATTTAAATGGACATTGGTTCTAACTAACATGCACTAATTACAGTATTTAGTCATGGAACCATCACTATTACTTGTCTTGATGGAAATTAATAAAGTAATGAATTAAATATTGAGAAAACACCCCTCCCCTCCACTGTAAATACCACCCCTCACAGCCTCATTTCCTCACAACTTTGAAGCTTCAATTATTTTTCAAAATATAACCAAATATCATCCCTAGACCCTCTCTCATGCCCATGATCTCTTGGTCTCCTCAAAAGACCATGACTTTGTTTTTTGAGGAGGATCTCAAGAGGAGAATTAACATGGTAATTCCTCCCTCTATTTTCAATCAATTTCCTTTCTAATTTCAATTCATTTATTCTATTATCCTCAACATCTCATATCCAAGTGTCATTATAAATCTGTTATTAATGATATTATGGCATTCTATCATGTTTTTGGAAAATTATTCATTAATATCCTCTCTCTCTTTTTCAATTGACCATCATCATGGGTGATACCCCTTCATTTTAATTTAACACCTTCAAAGTTATCAATAAAACCATTAAGTGGTTGTAAAAATATTGTAATTTGTATTTTTTTAACCCCTTTTATGTTTTGGGGAAAACATTTTAATAATAATAAATGATAAAACAAAACATGTTCGTTGTGATAAAAAAACCCGCCAAATTAACCAAAAAATGATCATCATTAAATATTATCAAATGATTCATCCTCATGGAATATAACCAAATTCATTATAAGATCACTTAAACTCATGTAATATTATTAATAACATGTAATAGTAATTCTGGATGTTTATCTATGTTCTATATGAACTTCCATTCAAGGGCACATGTGAATATTTCATTAAAACAAAGAAAAAACACTCCCAAACAATGAATTTAAACTATATAACTCATCCAAAGGACCATAAAAGAACATAATTAAACCATAATTAAAATATTTCATGTATAAATGGGTTTTTAAGTGTTAATTATTTAATATAACATGATTATAGAGTACATTAAATTGATGAAATAGTTCACACACAATGTAAGGGGAATTCTCGAACTGAACTTCCTTTAATCAAGGTTTCCCTATTTCACTCCATTTTTAGTATGGTTATTTCTTAAAAATAATTTATTCATAATTATCTTACATTTTTTGTGAAATTCATTTTTTCCATTGGATTTTATGTCAAACATATTGGTTTCCAAAATAATTCTTTTTTCAAAACATAACTTTACTTTTAACTCAAGGTTGATGATTCTTATTCATGTATGGTATTCCCTCTATCAATTGGGAACCCAAGGATTATGAATGTATGATTCATGAAGTGAAACCCACTCTTTTACATGGGTTCTTTTTTTTCAATATTAGTTATGTTCAACATGGCATTAATGATAATGTAAATGTTATAATGTGACAGGTGCTCCTGGAATTATATAGTTAAATGAAAATGTTATGATGTGATGGGTGCACCTGGAATTATATTGATATCCTATGATTTTTTAAATGTAAATAACCTCATTAGTAATGTGATATATGCATGAACATGATTCTTTCTTTGTTTACAACTATGAGTTGTAGTTTACCACTAATACATGATTTTTCATTCTTATACATTGACACATTACATGTTATCATTTTATTCTTCTTATCATGACTATGATGATTACTTTTTTATTATGATCACCCCATGTCACATTGTTACATGTTCTTATCTGTCCTTATTCCGGGAATTTAGATCACCCTTTTTTGAACTATATCCTCAGGTGAATGCTTGTACTAAGGAGAAGTCAAGAGCCACTAAGAAGCTAGAGAAGAAGTAATTTAATAAATTTTGTAAATATTTTGTATGTTCCAAGTTTTCCCAAGATTCTAAACATTTGGATACTCATTGTGTAATATTTTTTATCAATAAAATGATGTGAAATTATTGAAATAAAAATAAGGGTCTCTATAGGTTAGCCCATGTACAATATGTCATTGGAAGTGAGTGGTCTACCTATGTTAACTATGTTGTGGAAGGATGGTTACATTAGTCAATTATAATATAAAATTCTTTGTGGTAAAAATTTATATATGTAATTTTTTATAGTTATGTTTGTTCCAAAATCAAATGGTATGTATAATACCTATGTAATATTCTCATGGATCAAAATTATTGATTAATGTTTTACTCTCCAATGATTCATGTCTTATGTTATGACCAAATCATTTGGCCATGAATCATGTTTTATGATATATGATTTATTGAGTATGATTTCCTTATGTTATAAAATTATATCTTCATTATGTTCTCATACTCATATTTCCTTCTTATTCAAACTTATGGTCATCAATTAACTTCCATTATGTTCACCCCTTACTAAAAATTTAATCATAAGCATTATTATGTTTCCATTCCAAATGTCATTAATAAGATTTTCATGTATAATATATCTATACGAGTGTCATGTTTTTATAATATTTTGTTGTATATATTGATAAATGATTGTAAAATATGTTTACTATATATCTAGTCTCCAAAGACACCAAACAAATAGGTTATGGGGGGTGTTTTGTATTGTGATGTAATAAATGATCATTTAAAATTATGTAATTTATATTTGTGATGTGCTCGGATAACCTCATAAATTTTTGAAAACATCAATCAATATTAGATAAATTATATAATCAAATGGAAAAAAATTAATATTATCTAATCAGATTTTTAAGATGAATACTTGAACTTAGAATTCACATATCTTTTGAGATATTGTGGAATTATTACAAAAATCACACCTATTAGGATATTATGTTTTAGGGTAGGAATCATACTCTTTGGGATCAAGCTCAATCAATGACAATTCAGTGTGAACTTCCTATTTCATTAAGGTGTTATGCACTTAAATCTATTACATTCTATCTTTATCATGTTCCATATAAATAATTCATAAATATACCGTATGAGATATGGTATATGAAAACTACCAATACATTTTTATGAATATATGGTGTTCTGAAACATATTCATAGATTTTTTTACAAAACATTAACCCTATATCTAATGAATGATTACTTTTTTTTCAAGGATACTATTGGATATAAATCTTACAACCCCACTGAACAAAAAGTATTTGCATCCCAATGAAGGGATTTATTCGAGAAGGAATAAACAATTAAATGATTGAGTATAAGGAATGATGAACATTGGTAAATTCAATATCAGAAAACAAGAAGTATTCGAGAGGTGGAGGTTGAGATAATTCCATAAAGTTTTATTATAATGACATTGACCAGAGTAGCCTGAAGTTGGTGTCCACATTATTATAATTAAATAAGATACAAGGAAGTTCATCCCCAAGGGCCATATAGTTTAGTAGTATTGGAGAATTTTTTACATATTTGATTCTCATATTACATCTGAATATAGAATTTAAACCATATTTTTTTTGAAAATATCATTATTATCTTTAGGATATCTACTAAAATCATACATAGTACACTAATTGGATTATTGGGAAAAGAAATAAAATAATGGTGAGATCAAATTCTTAGTAAGAGTTCGATAATGGCGATGATATCATTAGAAAAAAATATTAATTAGTAAGGAATAATCAATATGGAAAGGTAAATATCTAAAAACATGATCCATTTAATCAATAACTTAACTGTCATGATTAGGTATGGAATAATCAATAATGTTAGGTAAATAACTGAATAAACATTGATTTTAATCAATATACTGAGAGAGAAATGCATTCAGAGATAATATCATTGAAAAAATATTATGGATAATAAATACAAAATTCTTAATAAAGGAAATGATTAATTATTGAACATAAAAATCTCAGGTACCGTGGTACCTCTACTATCAAATCCATTAAAAATACAGTTTATAACCATTGGATATGTATACACTAAAACCCATTTAGCAACAACTTTCCAAATGATTTGCCTCACGAGACTACTAATTCATTACATGGTTGTCTATAATCATCCACCACCTATATCTTCAGTTCCAATACATTACATATATATCAACTAATCAAGTTAATTCATGAAAAATATTCTCTATAAAAAAATTCAAATTGAGAAAGGAACACAAATTAACAATAATTTCCCTAGTCAATCATATAACATTCCAATAAAAATACCATATGTGGAAATGTTATATGGTCTATATAATAAGTGTATCCATGATAAATAACGTCAAATCATGTTACTACTTCCTTATATTCCTAAACATCAATTTTTATCATCTTGTGGTTGGTTGTCATTTATGGGTGAATCAATTGAAAATTTTAATAGTATTTAAAATTTTTAGGCTACTGAATTGTTAGTAAATGATTTTACAAAACCGTGGAAACCTAGGAAGCAGATTTTTACACACCCTGTGCATGATTTAAAAAACCATCTGACCTCTTATGAAGAATTGTAAAAACCATTTAAAGGGGTGAACAGTTAGACTGAGCATTTTTTCAAATTGTGCAGATCAACCAAGGAAACTATGCATAGAAGTTTATTTATCTAATTTTATGTTTCAAGATCCTATACCCTCCTTTTAAGGTCCTCTATAGGCTGGTACCCCTTTACCAATTTGTCTTCCTTGGTGGCTCCCAATAACATTTATTAGACCCTAAAAACCGTTCTAAATGTGATTTGAAGCTAGATGATCAACATTCAATATCCACTAGATAGTATTCTATTTACTTCCCTCAATCTACCCCTATAAATATTCTCCTCCCTAGGGTTATATGGATTCTTATGTTTATTTGTTGGTGAAATACCCTCTATTTTTTAATCTTAAACCTATAACTAATTCCCAGTTCCCATTCCTTATGTTCTTCAATGGAAAATCCCTTTGGGTTACACTGTTTTGTGAACTGTTGTTCCTGAGGGGAGTGGTTCTATCATGATTCACAATTATTATTAACCCTTAAATGCTTTATTTAAATTAGCTTTTTTTATACTCAAATATATGAAATTTATTCCATTTGACTTGTTAAAAAACTAATTTAGTTAAATTAGGTGATTTAGAATTTAAAATTATATTTTTGGTATGAAATTGGGGAAAACCCACCAATTCTATTTAATTGGAGTGAAATTGTGAAATTAAATGGATTTGGTAGAATTTAACTTGTTGAATTTAAATTGAGAAAGTGATTGAAATTGGTTTAATTGAATTTTTGAATTTAATTATGGAAATTTAATTGTGAAATTTAATTGTGAATTGATTTAAAATTTGTATTTGGAAAAAATGACATAAAATGGGTATGAGAGAAATGTTTGGATTTTATTTTGGGAAAATACATGTTTTTAATAGAAATTTTTTTTAAGTGGGAAATTGTAATATTTGAAATTGAAAATGGCTTGAAATTTATTTTAATAAGTATGAAGGTAAATTTCTCATCATTGATTTTTTATTAGAGCTCATAAATGCCTTAGGTAGTTAGTGTGTTATTGGACAATAATAAATTATTTACAATGGTCTAAAACATAAATTCAAAAAATCATATCCCTGATGGGATGGTGATAAAGTCACATTTTTCCATACCAATGGGATATGTGTATACACATATTATTGTTTCACCTTGAGTGTGTGGATTTCCTTAGCTTAGAACTATTATATCTTCTTATTTATATGACTATGTTTCTCACTTTTTTGTATTTCAAATGAATATATGGAATTTTTTAAAACCTCTTTACATAAATTTGTGAATTTATATAAATTTCTTTATATAAAAAAATTATTACAGTTATTTTTTATATTCCCCATTATTTGAAAAGTGTATAATTTGTTAAAAGTATTTCCATCATTGAATTGTAAATCATTATTTATTTAAATATTATTTATAAATACTAAAAATATTTATTTGAAAATTGATATCACTTTATTTTTTTAATTAAAAGTTGTATTCTTATTATGTAGTTCTTAGTGAGATCATACTAGGATTTTATCTCACACCTTACATTTGCCTTCATGTATTTGTATATTATCTCTTTCTAGGTTGGAGTAGTGGTAATGAAAGGCTTGGAGGAGGTTATAGATATTGATCTATGGACATGGTGAGTAGTGTTAGTGTTAGGATATGGGTAGTTTTCCTATTTTTGGGAATTTTTTTGAATTCTAGTAAACTGATATATATATATATATATATATATTTGGTATGTATATTGATTTGTTTGTTTTTAATTATGTAATTTATGTGAAAAAATCATTCCAAATTTCATTTCGTATGATTCCAGGTGCTAGTATACGACCCATGGGGATCAAGAACACCCGTTGGGCTTTGTCAGTTCTTTCTTGGTTACCGGGATACCATGGTACCTGTGCTAGTTCATGAAAAAGTGGTATCAGAGGCCGGTTCAATATTATTTCTTGAAGTCAGCATACATTGTGAAATATTTCAATACATAGGAGGTATTTTTTATAGAGTATATATCCATATATAACCATAATGATAATTATATAATATGAGTGGTTTGGGAAATAAATCTTGTGGATTTGTTCTAGACTTTTCCATTCTTTTGATTTGGATAGTGTGAAATCAAAATCATGGTTTTTTATATGATGGGATTAATTTCCCCTACTTTCTCTATTTATGTGTTAATATGATGTATTCTATATTGTCTAATAATGTTTTATAGCTTCATACCTTCAAGAATACATTAAATCATATCCAGGAGGAAGTTGTTACTGAACCTCACTGAGAAAATTCTCTTATGAACCAGAATCTGGTAGAGGTGATTATGCATACATTCCAATATTTGGGAAAAGCATCACCACTAGATCCTGTTCAGGATGTATATATGGAACCCCAAATTGATGAAATATAGAATCAATATTAGTAATTCCTTCTCTAGAAGAATTCATCGCTCAATAGCTCAAATGATACTCAAGAGGATGAGGAATATTTGAGAAGGATTGAGTGTTCAATTTCATAGAGACACCTTAGTAAATCAAGGTGAAGTGTTCCATATTCTTACTAGAGTGATAGAGCATGGGATTTTTGGAAACTATGATGATGGATAAGAAGAATTATGGATTTTAGTGGATATAATTTAATGTTTTTTTAGTAACAAGTTGTATCCTGAATCGATGCTATTAAGAAATGTGTTGAATTTTTTCAAACATGATCAAGGTGATAAGACTATGATAGTGTATGAAAACTGTTTTGCTGTGATTTTCTAGTTCTCACTTTAGATTGTATTGAATGAGAAGATTAAAGATTGAAGGATTAAGTTGGTACTTCTAACGGATATTCATTTTTAGATTTTATTGCTGATGCTTCTCTACTATGGTGATGTGCAGGATAGACCGTTGATAGTCAAAATGGACCCAACTAGAATGTTAGGGTTGGTGGGAGTTTCTTTTTTCTCTAGTGGTTGTCAAAGGACAACGAGACTATACCAGATTGGTAAGGTCTCATGCTTGGAATGCAATAGAACCAGGTTTAAAACCGGGTGGAGGTGAATCTTCAGGCCACTGTAGCAGTTACAGTTTGATACTGTAGCAGTTACAGTTTGATACTGTAGTAGCCAAAACTATTCACCCGATTTGGGCCTTCGGGCCTCCAGTTTGGGCCTACGGGTATCAAGGACCTTCGGATCATCAAAGGCCTTTGGGCCATAGGCACTTCGGGCCACATAGACAATGGATTAGTCCAGTTCACACAGAACAAGCCCCAGAAGAGAATCAAAGCAACAAGAGTAGAAACCACCAGAATAAGAGCTTACCAGATTAGAAGAATTAGAGGATATGAAAATTGCCATCAAGACTAGAAACCATTCAGTTTTGTATAGGGAAATTCTAGATGATCAAAAATTCAAGGTACGAAGCTAGGTGATCAATGATGCAGAAGCTAGGGAGGGGCAGTTCAAGTGGGCTGGGCCTACAGGTCATGTATTGGGCATGATATGCCTCTGGGCCTTCAGGTGATGTATTACGGGTTAGTCGTGCCATGTTCCTTGGGCCTACGGGTAAATTACGGGTTCCCCTTCAACCATTAAAAGGGGTATAATCCATAATAAAATTAAAATGAAGGCCTTATGGCCATTTTGGCCCTAGTGGTGGTCAAATTTCCTTCAACAGAAAGAAGAATCATGATGATTCTCATGATGGCTCTTGAAAGAAGGTTCGTTATAAAAATACCGAAGTACCTAGAGAAGGTCCTTTCATTTTTTTCGAGTGTCTCATGCTAGGGCACTCAATGTGGGTTTTCACTAGGTCACCCAATATATTAGGCTCTTTCTGATGATGAGGTCACCTTCAAAAGTTTTACCACATACATTTTACTACTCATAGTGGAACAGGATTATTAGATCATCTTTAAACTAATGGAAAAAATATTGTTCATGTACAAAAGGGTTCCATCCATAAGAATCTAAAATAATGATTCTTCATAGAGTGGAAGAGTTTTCAGAGGAAGAAGATACATGTCCGGTGACTATGGTAGGTACCATTACTATAGCTTCGTCATTAGTGATTTCTCCACTTGATACTTTTGAATCATATTTTTTATTTCAATCTATAATATTAATTAGATAAATAATCCTATGGAGCTTTTATATTATGTAATTGATATTACAACACCCCTTGGCATGAACAGGGAGAAGGGTCTCTGTAGTCGCAATTGTGTTTTCTATTCATTAGATGTCGAGAATTCATGGAGTTTTTTGTTTCTTGACATGAAACCACTTGATAACATTTTCAATATAGATTGGATCATTTCCAATAAATCTAGGATTTATTGTTATCTTTGAAGAAGTCCCCTTTGCTATACACAATGGTGTGTGTCATGTCTTATGAGGATAATGGGAGCCATGTTCGAGAAGAGCCAAATTTTATTATCTAGGGTAGCACAAAGTGATATCCATTTTTTTATTTTGATATTGAGTGAGAATATTTGAGTGGTGATATCACTCTTGTTTTCATTGAGTTTCCTAAAATTTTTACTTATGAGTTCTCTAGTTTTATGATGGTATGGGAGGTTTATTTTCCAATTGATTCAGTTCTTGGAACTCAACCAGTTTCAATTCCCTCTTACCACATACAACTAGCTAAAATTAAACAGCTGAAGACTAAATTGGATGATATTTTTTTTGAATGTCTTCATTGAACCGAATGCGTCACCTTAGGTGGCGATGTTTCTAATTTCTAAGAATTCTGAGGGATCACTTTACCTTTATGTGGATTATAAAAAACTCAACCGTGTTATGATAAAGAAAAAATATTTGTTGCCACAGATTGATGATCTGTTTGATCATTTATAATGGTAAAAGTGGTTCCCGAAGACAGACGTTTGATCAGGTTATCATTTGTTGAGGATATAAAAATACGATGTTAAAAAAATTTAATTTCATTGTAGGTAAAACCATTATGAGTATCTTTTCATTCACTTTTGGATAACCAATGATCCTTCTATATTCATGGATTTAATGAACAAGATATTCCTTGAGTATATAATCACTTTTTTGGTATCCATTGTGGATGAAATCCTTGTTTACTCCATGTTCTGGGATGATCCTATGCATCATCTGAGAACAGTTCTGAGCTTGTTGAGGAATCAACAACATTATGAAAAGTGTTCTAAATGTGACTTTTGGATTCAGGAATTGATGTTATTAGGGAACATGGTGTCAGAAAAATGAATATAAGTTGATACCGAGAAGGTAAATTTTGTTATGACATGGGGACAACCACAAAATTATTTCGGGATTTAAAGAATGTTGGGTTTAGCTAGGTATTATCTCTAGTATATTTATGAATCCTCAAATTAGTATTCTAAAATAACAACACTAACTTTTAAGGGAGTGATGTTTTCTTGAGATGATAAATGTTATAGTTATTTTGTTGAGAATAATGGATTTTTAATACTATGTTGGAGTTGACTCTTCCAGAGGTCGGGCATGGCTATGTGGTCTTATATGATGTATCAGGATCGGGTTTTGGATTCATTATTATGAAAAGTGACCATTTAATTTATTATGGTACTCATTAGATTATGACACATGATAATAAAAATCTAGACCATTAACATTTATCTGTGATGCACGCACATATGATTTGAAAACATTAATTTTTTGGATAAAGGTTCATTGTGTCTTTAGACCACAACAGTTCCAGTTATAGATTTTATCAAAAAGGTTTTCATATCCTCTAGAGGCATTGGGTGGAATACTCATAGTCATTTGATTTTGACATCTCATATACCCCAGGGAAAGGGAATTTTTTCATAGATGAATTAAGAAAGAAAGTTTCAATTCAGGACATGAAAGAATACTTATAAGAGTATAACATGATGGATCTATTTGCAGATTTTCAAATTAGAGTCCAGGAATTAAGGGACAAGGTTTCATTGGCCATTGTTCAATTTATTCCTACTCTTCTTAAGATAAATCATTAGTAAAATAAACATGATGATGAGTTCCATATTATTAATGATTCTATTTATGGTGGGGTGACTGTTGCTGAGTGTTCATTATCCAAAGAGAGAATTCTATTCTCTCAAAATAATTTTGGTGTACCATTAGTGGTAAGGAAATCTATGATGATAAAATTAAATAATTCATAATAGTAAGTACACATAGGAATGCATAGGATATTAGGTGACATGAGGTATCAATTATAGTGTCCCTGTATGCGATTAAACATTGCAAAATTTTTATCTCATTGTTATACATGGAAATAAGTTAAAGCCAAGAACTATAAGAATTTAGGTTTTATTTATCAACTTATATTCACTAATTAGAAGTGGTGTTGGATTTCAATAGAATTTTTGGATGTGTTTCAACATACCTAGAGAAAGAAGAATGCAATATGGGTTGTGATTGACTGATGACTAAATCATCTCACTTTATAACCATTCATGATACAAGAAATGTTGAAGAGTTGGGAGATAAGTATGGGGAATATATTGTCAATTTTCACGAAGTTCTACCTGCTATTATTTCTAATAGAGTCCCTCTGTTCACATCATTCTTTTGGAGAGGCCTTCAAGAGGAACATGGATCTCAGGTCCATTTGAGCATGAAATATCATCCACAGTCAGATGGAATGATAGAAATAACTATAAAAATTATTGAGGATATGCTTCATTCTTTTGTTCTCAACTTTTTTTGGGATTAGGAGGATCAATTGGGGTTGTTTGATTTTTTTATAAAAATAGTTACCAGTTCACGATTATAATGGTTCCCTTTGAGGCCTTGTATGAACGTCCTTGCAGATATCCATTGTGTTAGCAAGAGATTAATGAAAGTTCCTTGCTTGGACTGAGCATGGACAAAGAGATGATAGAAAAGATTTGTTTTATTTTTCAGAAAATGTTGACAACACAAAGTCAATATATGTTTTTGACTAGTCATCATCATAGACTCTTGGAATTCTTAGTTGGTGAACTGGTGTTCTTGAATGTTCCGCCCCGAATGGGTCATTGATGGATTGGGAGTGTAGGGAAGGTTTCTCCAAACTCTATGGGACCTTTTGAAGTTGGTGAGGAGGTAGGGTAAGATTCTTAAATTTTATAACTCCCTCTATATATGATGTTGGTACATAACATTTTTTATCTATCTTAGATGAGAAAGTATCTATATGACTAATTTCACATTTTGAGCTAGGGTGATCTTGAGGTTGAACCTGATTTATTCACAATAGAACAACACATCATGATAGTTGATTATAAAACCATGGAACTTCATGGGATGAAGATACCTTTGGTTTGAGTTATATGGAAGCATGGTTCTGATAATCATGAGACGAGGGAGAGATATGTACTGATGAGAGAGCAGTTTCCTTTTCTTTTGGTCATGGAAGCTTCTTCGTAGGCTATTTGGGTGTTGAAAGTTTCTATAGTGGGGAGTTTGTAACATCCAATTACTATTTTAAGTTATTAATAAACCCATGTTTTTATCATTCATTGGATGGGTGTCATTTTTTTTGTGGATTAGAGAAATTTTTTTGTTGTTTTTAAATTTTCTAGGATGGTGCACGTTTGGTGAAATTTTTTCCCAAACCACGTTCCCTCTTAAGGAAAACTATAAAAAACAAGGATGTGGGGTTTTATATGGCTTTAATAGAGTTTTAAAATCATGCAAAATCATAGGAATAAATGTGAAACCCATTTATAGGGGAGCACAATTAGTCTGCACGGTTTATCAAACCATGTAACTCTTCCCAGGAAACTATGTATAGAAGTTTTTTAATCCAATTATAAGTTTTAAAATCATAAGACCTCCTTTTTTGGTTAAAAATGAACATATATCACCCCAAAATGATTTATCCTTATTTAGTGGCTCCCATGAGTTCTTATTGAACCCTTATAATCCTCCCAAAAGTGACTCAAAGCTTGGATAACAACATTCGATCTCCATGTGGTAGGATTCCTCTTCCCATTCCCAATCTCCTGATATCTCTTTTCTCCTCCCTAGGGTTCTGTCGATCCCCATATTTATTTGGGGATCTAATACCCTATTTTTTGAGATCTCAATCCATTGTTTTAATCATGGTTCCCTTTCTTGACATTCTTCATTGGTTAATCCCATTTATAGTCCTGTTTTTTGAGATCTGTTGATCCTAAAGTAGGCATTTCTTTCACGATGACCAATTTTTATTAACCCTAAAATGATTTATTTAAATTCATTTTTTTGATTTAAACTCAATCATGTGAAATTGATTTCAATTTATTTATTAAAAACCCAATTCCATTTTAATGTGTGATTTGAATTTGAAATTGTATTTTTTGGCCTAAAATTGGGGAAAACCCCCCCAATTCCATTGAATTGTGGTGTAAATGTGAAATTGATGAAATTTAGTGGAATTTAAATTGTGAAATTGATGGAAATTTATTCAATTAAATTGAGGAATTTTATTGTGAAACAGAACTGTGAAATTATTTCAAATTCATATTTCATGAAAAAATGACTAAAAATGTTTTTGATAGAAAACATTGGATTTTATCTAGGGAAAAGTATTTCTTTTGATTAAAAACCCATTACATATTTTAATTGTAATATCCGTATATTTGAAATGGGGAAAGGGTTTAATTGTATTTTAAGAAGTCTGATTGTAAATTTTTCAATCGTTGATTTTTTTATTATTGTATATGCAAGCCTTATGTATTTGGGGTGTTATTAGAAAACACTATACAATTTATAATGTTCTAAAACATAAATGTATCACATCACATCCCTGACAGGATGGTGATGAATAAACATTTATCCATAATAAAGTTACATGTGTATACACATGTTGAGGTGTCACCATGAGTGTGTAGAGTTTATTAGCCATGAACAATTATACCTTATTAAGAATATGATCATGTTGCACTCTTTTTTGTATTTAAATGGAATATATTCCATTATTATAAACTATTTTACATGCCATGTGAGTTTATGTAGAATATTTTATATAATATTTTAAGATAATTTTTTAGAAATACCCCATCATCTAAAAAGTGCATAATTTGTCAAATATATTTCCATCATTGAATTAAAAAGAATGATTTATTTAAATATGCTTTCAAAATTCCAAAAAAAATTATTTGAAATTTGAAATATGATTATTTGGACAATTAATTGTTATAATATTATCATGGAATCCTTAGTATGACCATACTGGGACATTATCTCACACCCTACCTATGCAATCAGGTGTTTGTAGATTATCTCCTTTCAGGTTTGAGTAGGTGTAATGCACCACTTGGAGGTGGATCTACCTGTTTATCCGTAAATTTGGTGAGTTTTGTTCGATTTAGGACATGTTCATTTTTCATATTTTTGGTAATCATCTATTGTTCTTGAGGTTGTTAATACCTATTTGAATATTGAAATAATTCTCCCCATGCAGCTTCTTTGGTATGCATATTGTATTTTTTTCTTTACTACCATCATGCTTGGTGAAAAATCATTCCTCCATTAATTTAGTATAATTCCTAGTGGAACTCTCTAACCCATTAGGATTAGGAACACCTTTCAGGCTAGGTCAATTCTTGCTTAGTTATCGAGTTACCAGGGTACCTTGGCCAGGTTTTTACAAATAATTTGAATATTTTGGGGAAATTTAATGTTCAATGATAAGAATAAAGGGATTATTTCATGGTAATGTTAATGATTACAAAAAATAATCAAGAATGATAATTTCAATAAATTCTATAGTCAAACAAATTATAAAACATCTATAGATATAATAAATATGGTATTAATAAAACAAAACCCAAATGGATCATATGTACAATAAATAGTTTATGTCATTTAAGAATAGAAATAACATAAAAACTTTAATAAAAACATCTATAGGAAAACACCCATTGTAATTTGAAAATATTTTTAAAACTAAATGTTTACATAATATTTTAAAAATATTTTTAAAATAATATTTGAAACATATAAATAAATATTTAAATATTCAGTATTAATTATGGATTGAAATTCTGTATATACCAAGCACATTAGAAAAAATATGAATTTCACATTTTCAATAAAATCAAAACAAGATTTATTTGAGAAATGGAATGAATATTACTTAAAAAACATTTTTTAAAATATAAACTTGTGTAAAAATTACATTAATAAATCATTTACACAATGTTATAACAAATTTTGATATTTTTTGTAGAAAACATTGTTTTAGAAAAAAATGTACTTTCAACCGAAGAGAGAAATACGGTCGGATAATATAAAATACATTTGTAAATAATTTAATGTACCAATGAATATAAATATGATATTATTACTTGAAAATTTTCAAGAATAACATCATTATAAATAATATATTGATTTTATGAAATTTTAAATAATTCCCCCAGGGAGACTTAGACAAAAAAATCCCCAATAATAATGAGATTGTGAAATAAACCCCTAACAATTTTGTATCATTTGAATAATAATTTCCATGAATGAAATAAAATCAAATAAAACATTATATAACTTGAAAATAAATTTATTCATGTTATAAATATTAATAATGAATGTGTATACACCACACAAAATAATAAGTGGTGAATATAGAGTATGTCTTATAGAAGTAAATGTGAGATGGAAAACCCTTACAATGATCATAATGTTGAAGTAATGATTAATCAATGAATAAATCATGTGTATTAATTTTAAATCTACATAAAAAATGGATGTAAAAAATAATTTATTCAAATATATAAAGGAACATAATCTCAGAATGTCAATGATAGTGAAGAATTAATATAAACTGATGAAAACACTGACTTATGAAATTCTTTGCCACATGGAAATTCTCAAGTCACATCCCCTTATATCAAGTAAATAAAATGAATTCATTATATAAAATTAATTTTGAATTATTAAATAAATTACATAAAAATGGGTTGTATATAAACCTTATAAAATAAATTAGGTGCATAACATTAGAATATGCCTCAATAAAGATAAATTGAGATGAAGTCACTTACCCCATCTGTGATTTTGGATGAACATGATTTAACATATTGTATAATTTTTTTAAGTACATTATTAAATTATAATAGAACAACTTTAATATTTTTAATATCATATATGATACCTTTATCACATTTTATGACCCTTTTGTTAATAATATTTTATTATTTTTATTTTTTAGACATTTAATTGCCTTGTTTTACCATGCAGGTTTTCTCATAAATATTCAGGTTATATTTCGTATTATATAGTCCCATCATAAAAATAATTATATTATTATTATAAATATAGTTTTTTTAATTTAAAATCATTTTTGGAATCATTATTGAAATTTGAACATGGAGAATGGATCACATTACTTTAGGGTGATAGTAGGCCAAACATATGCATGAGAGACGTTATCATTTTTTTAATGGGTTAAAGGTTAAATAAGTGGTAGATATATTAATTATAAATAATCAATATAATTTCATATATATCACATATATTCTATAATGGTTTCCTTATTACCATTATAAGTGAAAAATAAATCACATCACTACATGAGGTGGTAGTCCACCCTGTAGAAAAGAATCCTTATCATATTTTAAATGGAATGGAATGTCAAAAGGTATAATTAATATTAAAATTTTATAAGTATAATAATATAATAAATATCATATAATTTTTTTAAATAAAAATTATATCCATTCTTGATATGTGGTTATGGAAAATGAATCACATCGGTTCGTGAGGCATTACTTCACCGTAAACAAGATCGATAGTTTCTCTTACTATTTGATGGTAGAGGAGATAGATATAGGTCACTAATTTAACATAATATCATATAATAATATTTAAGATATATATTTTATTATATATAAATTCTTTGATATTATTTTCATCAGGTGTAAGAAAAATAAAGTTCGTTTAAGAATGATACCTTTTATCTGCGAAACTTCTTTACATTTGACTAAAATCATTATTAAGATAAATTTATGCTCAAACAATTGATATATGATGTTTTTAGGGGTCTAAGGAATTGATATGTGGAGTTATTTTTAGAATCAAATTTCTTTTTAAGTGTGAATATGGGAGGAAAGGGGTGGAATTTTATAAGTGGGGGAGAGGAAAAGCATGAAATTTTTGAAATAAATGAATTACACTCAGTTTTTTATCACTCAAACAACAACCAAAATGGGTCATTATATATAATATAAGGTAATAATGTCTAAATATATACAAAAAATGTTATTTGGACAAAATTTATTCCATTTATACCCCTTATGATCTTTGTTTACCCATGGTAAATCCATTTTTACATTAACCATGATAATTAATTTTTCATTCTTTTACTATTCATCATGGTGAAAAATCAAGTTGAATTTTTTATATAATATAAATTATTCTGATTCATAATATGAAATAAAAATTTTCCAAATTCAATTCATGTAATTGGATGAATAAAAATCAATATTATACCCATATATGTGATGAAAAAGCAGGTTACCAAAGCTAATATTCTCTTAATTACAGAAGATTTTAATTTCTGAATTCTATATATATTTTATTCGAATGTTCAAAATTAGGTAAAATATTATATTATTTGACTTATATTATTTGAAATAAAAATATAAATACAATTTATTCTTATAAATCATTTAAACAAAATGGATGTTTACAAAAAAAATTTGTATTTTTCACTATTCATATAAAAATGATGCATTTTCAAAGAATCCAAAAAATTCATCCCATGAAAATATTTATATTCTTATTTAAAAGTTATTTTAATTAATAAAATATATTTTATAATTTTTTTAAAATTAATATTATACTATTCATGTAAAGTGGGACTAAACCCTCTTTTAGAAAAATATAGTTTTTTCAAAAATAATTTCTTTTTCTATCAAATGATTTTCAATTTAAATTATAATACATATATAGTCAATGAAAATTTGAAAAAATATATTTAATTAAAAATTTTCTCTTATTGATACTCTCCAACATAAATTCTAGGTTATAATGGTCAAATTATAAATAATAATATTTTTATTAGGTAATGTGTTTCTTTTAAACCTGCTGTTACATGCATTACAAGCTATCAATGAGACTGAATTTATTAGAAAATAATGATATAGTAAAATATTTTGGAGTTATATTATCTTATAATAATGGTTTTTTTGTGTGTCACATATGGTATCAAACATGATTTTCCTATTTTTAAATCTAAAGGTGTCACATTCTCCCCATATTCAATAAATTTATTCCGTGCAATTTGATCTTATAGATGTAAATCCAGAGTTTGAAATTTGAAAATTCCTCTGTTGAAAACCCACATTTTAAAAGGGTTAATCCAATTACCCCTTAAAATATTGATTTATTAATATTAATGTTCATCTATAATGACATATAATATGGTTTTCAATAAAGAGAAAATAAGTTTCATTTCAGGATATTAACATTGAAGAAAAATGTAATTATTTATAGAGTGAGATAGAGATCATTGATCATAGGAAATATAATGATTAGTGAAAATTTAGTATCCTCAAAACCATAAATCTATGATTATTTAAAAATAATTTTATTCAATGTATATAAATTTAATAGGATAAAATTTTTGTTTCAGAGTGCTTTTTCTTAATGTTGAGTAATTTTTTTAGAATATAATACTATAAGAAAATATATATACTCAAAACATTTCTATTTAATAAGAACAATTTCATCCTTATGTTATGATATAATAAATTTCCCTTTAATCTCTTGTCAATTTAAATGAATATAAAAAAGGATTACTTATACATGAAACATTAAAATTAAATTTTAATGGATCATGAGATGCATAAAATTATAAGTAGTCATTCAACCATTTTATAAATATTTTCCAAAAACCAAATAGTTATCACAAGTTATACATGTAAAGACATAAAAATCAACAACAATAGTTCATCATTAATATTTCTTTGTTAAATTATCAATATAAAAATAATGACACATTAACCAGATAACCACATAGGCTAGTGGTAGGTGCATCACCCTTGTCACCCATTTATTTTGGGCTCATGCCCCATATCCATGCTATATATGATGGGTTGTCACCCAGAATATGGGCTTTTCATTTTCTAAAAACATACTCATATAATTCCTATAACATTTCTAAAGTATAATAACCCCCAATTACATCAACAACAAAGATATTTTGTACCCTAAAGGTTTCCCATAACTTCAAAATTATTCCCACAAAAATTAAGGGAACTTTTCAATAAATAACATATATTCTAAAATATATAATAAACCAATGGGTTTTATTTACATAAATGAGTCCTAGAATATCCTTAATCTTCGTAGAATACCATCACATAATACCAAAAATGGATGTATATATAACAAACCAAGATTATCATAAATACAAATTACATCACTTTTTTTGGAATACTCATTATATTACACAAAATGAAGAGCAAAGACCATATTAGTTTAGTGCCTTTGTAATAGTAGAAACATAAAAAATGGTACTAAAATGAGCTACATTATCTCTCACTATGTTCTCCTTGAATTTTTCTATTCATATACACATCATACATAATAAATATCTTCATATCTTGGGGAAATGATACCTAAGAAAGGGAGACTCTATATTTTCACTTAGAGTAAAAGATAAAGGTACATAATAATAATCATGAACATAAGGGTATGAGAACATGATCATAAGAAAATAATATCATATCCTATATATCAAAGATCATAATCAAGACTCATAAAATAAAAATTCGTAGTTTATAAGACATTAATCATATTGAGATCAAAGAACATGATCTATGAGATCATAATACATGGAATTTGTGGCATATACCTATGAAAAAAATGTAGTTTCCATATTAGCAAGGATATATTCCATAACCATCATAATATAGAAATTCCTATACTAAACTGGGTTTATTCCCCATTCTATCCCTATATTATAGAACTGAGTTCAATTACCATCCTATCCCTTTATTACTAATCCATGATCACATTCTGCTTGATATTTTTATTACAAAAATGGATTCACATCCCATTCTAGTGAGGTTTATCTCATGAGATATAAATATTCACCCATTGCATTAGAGGGTGGTATAACTCCAAACCAACATAAAATAAAAACATATATTTGTGTGAAAAAAAATCATATAAATTAATCACATTATAAAACATTAAAATAAATTTGTGTCATAGACATTTAATCATATCTTTAATTGTGGAAATGATATAGGTTCTATAATCATAACATAACCCATGAAAATAAGTTGATTTCATAAGAATATAACCCACAAAAGTGAAATAGATTTTATTAATATCATTCCATTAAAATTTAAACCATTTAGAATTAGAATATGAATGGTACCATTCCATTATATCCTCATTAAGAAACATGTAATTCCAAAAAATTTCTTGTGAGATGGATAATTTTTTTAAAATATCTTTTAAAACATTTTCTAAGGAGAATATTTTTCCTCTTTGAAAAATATTTTAAAACCAAAAAACAGTATGGAATTTTTTTAATTAAAATTAAAATAAAAAATAAATAATTTAAAAACTATTGGGGAAAAATATATTTGAAAACAATATCTATATAAACAAGCAAAGGAATATTCAATTAAATTATGGGGATTATGAAAGGTAAATCTATACAAGCCATACATGCTAAAAAACAGCCCTTTTAAAAAAAATGTTTAGATTGGTTCCTTGACTAAAAAATAACAATAATATTAGTTTGATAAAATTTAAAATATAGATAATATGAGTATAAATTTCTTTAATAAATCATTTTTAAATGGTCAAAAATTGTTGTGAAAATATTATTATAAAACATGATTTTAAAAGGAAACATATTTATGACCAAAGAGATATATAAAGTTATATATTCATAAATACATTTCACTAACTATATTAATTACCAAAGAGTAGAAAAATGTGACCATTACTTTAATATAACATGAATTTCAATAGGATAAGGAAATTCATGATAATTGAGGATTTATTTCATTAATGGAATCATAATCATATGTAATCATGATAAATGATCAGACTATAACAATAAACTCTTACCACTTTGGTAACATTAAGTCAAAATCCCCATGAAATAATAAAATCACATGAAGATTAAAATATGATGAAAATAATGATATTGTTGATAGGAAATGTGAATGGGGAAACATATACACATCGTCAATGAGTACATGTGAAAAAAAACATGTGTCTTAAAGAAGGAAAATTGAGAAAAAATTCTATTACTAGTATGGTAACAATACAACCATAAACCACAAGAAAGGGAGATCCTAAAATGGAAATGTAAATCCTAAGAATTCATAGTATTATAATCATAAAATAAATATATGGGATGTATAAACACCATATATAATAAATAGGTGGTGAATATATAATGTTTCTCCCTATGTTAAAAACTAGGATGGAAATCCATTACCTTAACTCTTGACTTCCATTCCACTTTTTCAATCATACTGTATAATAAATAAAATTTATTTTACATATACGAAACATCATATTCATTTATATCACAACATATTTGATATTCTAATTACTTTTTTTGTATCCGTTTATTAATAATTCTTTGTTAATATTATGTTTTAGGTAATAAATTTTTTTATATATGTTTTTATTTGTTATAATTTTTGTAATCATAATTTAATCAAGATTTAATAATCTCTAGAAAGAGAAACATGATATAAATATCTTATATATTGAGTGTATATGAATTTATAATAATATATAAAAGATTGAAATATGAAATGAAATACACCGTTCATGGATATGGTAGGCCACATGTAAACATGCACACTAGTTCCATTTTCTTTTCAGATTAAAAGATAGAAAGGGATATAATATATTTTCATTCCAATTTTTTTTTATTTTAAATATATATTATAATTATTATTGAAACCAACTTCAATACATTCTATGTAAAGAGTGAATGAATCACATTGCTTTGTGAGGTGGTAGTCCACCGTACACATGAACAATATTATTACAATCCTAAAAATGGAAATATTTATGTTATGTGTGATATAAATATTCCGAAATCATAATAACATCATAAAACTTATCAATATACTATATATAATATATATCCCTCAGTATTCCTAACATTTAAAGGGTCAATTCAAGAACAAATGATATTATTTCGCAAGGTGGTTGTCTACCATAAAAATGAATGAAGATTATGTTTCCCAATTCATGGAAGTGTGTGATGTTATAAAATAAAAAATTTAAATATATTTAAGATATTTATGTTATTATATAAGCATGATTATTTCAAATTAAAATCATGTTGTCCCCTTTAGAATCGATTATGGGGGTTTGAATATTGAAAAATCACTCAAATCGAGTTTACCATTTTCAAACTACTTCGAATAGGTTATTTGAGGAGCTAAAAACACCCAAAAGTTACCTCATTTGAGATGTTTCATGAACTATCTTGATAAATGAAGGTGTTTTTTGAGAAATGGTCCAAATAAACAAAGGGACATTACTTTGGTGGATAGGATGGGAGGTGAGGCTCAACACACCCTTTGGGTGGGGGACTATTGGTTATCATGGTACACTCTTATATATTTTATGTAATAAATGTTTTTGAATCATATGTTTATTCCCATATGTAAAATGGATCACACTTCAATAAACTATCAATTATTAGAATTTGTTGTTTTGGAATCATCCAAATGTATATGAGGTTGTCCATCAATAAAGGAATCATTATGCATCAATTTTTTTCCATTAATGATCAATTTATACACAAATGAGTTATTCTTACAGTGTTGGTAATTATGAAATCGCTTTAATCCACCTAAAGAGGCACTCTGGAATTTCACGTCATCCATAAAGATAGAATTATTTTTTAAATTGGGATCAAACCCATCAACTGATATTACTACATATCCTCATGAATGGAATCTGAACCCACATAGTTTGATTCAGTATAACTGGACACATCATGCCATTTTATATAATTTGATAAGGACTAAACCATGAAATTTGACATCATGTGTAATGGGAAACTATGTCTAAGGTTCATAGTCAATATTTCGTGGTGGAATTACATTGAAACAACCCAATTTTTTAATAGGGAGTATGCTCCCCCATGTGGGGTATGATATTATCAGAAATATGGATTAATATAAATGTTGTGTAAAGAGACTTGTAAGAAATTTGGCCCTCAGAGTTGGATGCGATCCTACTAGGAATATGGATCAGAGAATATTAAGGGGAATTTTGGTGTTGGGTTTGGACAATAAAGAGAATTAGTACATATCCTAATTAGCTAGGAATCAATGACCACACAATTCAGATGTTTGGGGCTTACACTCTTGAGAATAACCATTTGCATAGATATGGTTGGGGATTATAGAAAATAAGAGGAATTTTATTTGGGTATGGCGTGGGATTATACTTGATATGATTCCTATTTTCTCTGGATCATAAGTATCTGATGATCACTACTCACCTCAAAGACCACCTTCGTCATGCTAGGTTTGAAAAGTAAGAGGAAGTGGTAGATATGAAAACCACACAATCTACCTTAACCATTGGTGGAAGAGGTCTAGGACCAAATATAAAGGGAATAAGAGCTGGCTCTTGAGTGCCCATCTCCTCCAACTATTTTACCCTAGACCGATAAAGAGGACACGTGTGTTGCCATCCACATGGAAGGCTATGGGATTACTCAATTATGTATTCTCTTTGGTTCATCGAGAAGAGAGGTGGATAAGACACTATGCCTCAAAGGAAAAGGTAAGAATGATCCTTCTCCTCCACTCGTAATACGGGGAGGTCCCCATGAGCACTTGTAAGGTCAGTACCCTCGTTACCATGTGAATATAGACTTGAAAAAATTGCTAGGGCCCCCTTATTAATGACTTTTCCAATACTACTCCACTTACCATGGGTATCTAGGCTCTAGATAACATGATATTGTGTCCACTAATCAGATCATATGTATCTATTAGCTTCCAAAGAGGAATTAGAATGTTTACATTAGAATGGGTTGGGAGGGGCCAAATTGGGCCCTGATAGTATGAACAAGGGATCTGATGGAAGATAGAGAGAAGAACATCATAAGATGCCCCATTTTGTGTATCATGTTCTTATGAATGATGGGATTCAACCTATATAACATGTTGCAATGTTGGTAAGGTTTTAGTCTGCATAGATAATGGCTACATATACCAGGGTTCCGACCATTTAGTTATTTTCTACATACATCTAGGCTCCACCCACATAGAATTTTAGTGTGTTGTTGTGGGTTCCTCCAACACATAATTTTTCTACATGGGGATTAGATATCTCTACTTATCTTTTTTACTATGATGGGTGATGGAACATAAAGGGGACATCCACTTATGCATTATAGAATGGTGCCCATAAAGTGGTTTTGGGTTTCTACATGGTTGGATGATTTTATTTTCATCATTAATGTTATACATTGGTTTACATACTGGGAAAAAATGGTTCATGCACATTTTATCCAATTTTCATCCTTATTTCATCTCCATATATATCTCTTAATTCTTTTGACTAACTTCTTTTATTGAGGAGTGGGGTATGTGGATGCTAGAATAGTTGTTCATCCATGGTGGGTTGTGGGGATTTCTTCATTGGGAGCCCCTAAGGACCTCTCAGTGTGTAAAAAATTTCGTTCACAGGGGACAAAAAACACTATCCATGACTGAAAAGGATAGTTTATTTGTTGTAGGCGGACTTTAATGGGGGAAGAAAACACTTTCTGGCCTTAGAAACATTATGTTTTGTTCACGCGTGATGCATGTATCATCATATCTCGCAAACAACATCATTCGTGGGGCTCCATCCCGGGGGGTGGTCCGCATAGAATGTTTTTCTATGTGAGACTATTCCTTCCTACACTGTATGAATTCCTTTGAATCTTTTACACTTCTTCAAGTTAATTTTTTTCCTTTACCAAATCCATGGAATTGTTTTATCATTATATGAGGAGTTTTCAAGTCCCATTAAATTCCCCCAATTAGAATAGGCTCTGATCCTGACAAAGGGGAGGTGGTTCCAATTATGAAATTGGTCTTGTTTTGAATAGGGTTGTGGTATGCATGTAGACCCATAATATGAAACATGACTATATATTGGGGGAACTAACTCATTTCTCTTTTGCAATATTTCCCTATGAACTGAATTCTCCACAAACTCCCATCACTTTCCATTACCCCACGCAACATTGTCCTTTGCAGATGAACATTCTAAGAACTAAAATTCATATTCCATGAATGGTAATTACTCAAACGAACATAGTGATTTGGTCGTCTGATTAGTTTCTTCCCTGATCGAACACATATAGAACTATACACCGAACACTATGCAAACTGAAGGTATCATACATAAAATATCTCATAGAATGATGGATTCATTGAATGAAAATTTTTATAGAGTGTAATTCCTCACATGGTGTTTTCATGAAGGGAGAAGTAGAATAACATTTTTTGATCTTTTATATAGAATATTTTAATGAATCTAATTTTATTTTGATGATATTTTTATATGGATAAAATGGATTTGGCTTCCACCCCCAAGACTGTATTGTGAAGAACATCCATCTTCATGAATATTGAAGATGATCTTCTACATCCCATATTCCCTCAAGACTGTATTATGAATAATATCCTCAAACAAGAGCTTCTGACCTACCCTATGTCCAATAGATTACAAATGTATATCTTTATACATTAATATGATTCTACCATTCCATTGGTTTACCAGAATATTTCACCTACTTAGTTTGTGGTGTCTTGGGATCATGCTCAAGTGAACATATCTACTATGGGGAAATCACATATGATTTAGGACAAGATAAATTCACTATTTTAAATGGTTCTATGTTTAATTAAATAAATCAACATATCCACGAAATATCCTTTTAATCCACCATTTGATATTATCCATCCATTTCAACCACTCATGAGGTGATCCCAAGGGAGGTTGGAGTTCCATGATGGATTTTCGGCAAAGATGATTTTTTCCGATTAATGGGATTGGGAATTATAGAAGAACCACATTTTCAGGGAATTTCCCAAAAAATTGGAGGTTTATAGCTTATTCAAAGTTGTATGGGTTTCTCTATCTATGTTTTATTCATCATCTAAGATGTTTCTAGAATTGATCATTCATTGGTCTTCGAGCAATGACTCTTTCCACTAATCGCATGGGGAATTCAGTGTCATATTATGTGATATTAAAAAATTTATTGGGAATCAACCTTATTTGTAATATTTTTGATGAGTTCCATTCTATATCCAATACATAAGAAAAAATAGAGAAGGTATCTCCCTGGGAGAGGGACCTATAGAATGTGGGAGAGAAATTACTCGATCATCTCCTCTATACTCGTTCACTAATTACATTAATGGATTTGAGAAAGCTATTTCTACAAGATAGATTTCCAAGGACAGAGGTTAGATGTACTAGGAATCATATAAAAAAAGATTCATGAGGTGTCCTAGGTTTGTTCTGGTCCATTATCAAGGAAGGATAACATAATACATTGGGCTATATGATCCATCTAGACAGATCTCCAGACATTAGAATGGTAGGATTTTTTACCATGTTTCAAAGAATATGGATCTTTCCATCACATGATATTTTTACCCAGGACTGAGTATGCACCAAGATAATGGTGGCCACATTGGTGGAGGTAAATACAATAAATACAGTTGTACCCATCCTTTCTCATATTTATGAGTTGATGGGTTATTTATAGGAGGGAAGATCCCTACATTGCCTAATTGAACCCTTCAATTTTTTGTATGAATGGATAGAGGAACAACTTCAATGCAATCAATATCAGTATAACATATTAATTTATAGTTCCAAATTTCACCATACACTGCTCAACATTTCTTCCAATATCCCAACATCGTTGGGAATCAATAATACTACTATAATACTAAGTGATATTTCCATAATTACTTTCATTCCTTGTACAAAACCTTATGGAGAAGTGATAAATAATGGGAGAGTTTCTCTAGAATAACATTCCTATATCTTCACACTGAAATACGAGATCTTGAATACTTAGGATGATGGGTTAAACATTTTAAAACCTTATCTTCTTTATTGCTTTTCACTACATTTTTCATTTTTACAACAGGTTGCATATCTACCACTTACAAATATCACAAAGGAGTAAAAACCATTCATCCTTCATCAACTATGCCAGATAATGATGTGTGGATTCTTTCATGGATATTCCACTAATACCAATAAATTATCTGACCAAGATTTTAAGGGGTTAGGAAAAGATGTTGATATAATACTATCCCAATTGGGTTATGGGAAAAAGAGTCTAATAAGGGAATAAACTGATGACTTCTCCTAATTTTTTCTTTCAATGATTTTTTCAACAATTTCAAAGGGAGAGAGACTTGCATCCTAACATTCCCAATGATTCAGGGGGCATTCATCCTCAAGATCCCTATTTTTTTAAAGTAGTATATATCTAACATTTTAAATAATATTTTTAGAAGCCCTATCGATTCCACTCATAGTGGAACAAGATTGGGATCTCCACCAATTGATCCCATGCCTCTCAAATTAGATCATGAGAGTAAACTATATATGGAAATGGAGGTCTTCCAAATAGGGACATCGCATTTTATAAGGATCTTATCCACTATATATGTAATCCTAGATTGGATACACATAACAACAGGTGAATAGGGCCACGATCTAGGGGATTATTTTAACATTAGGTTGTGTGGAAGTGGTCCTAAATCCAAATTTACACTATTATCACGAAGACTTCCTTAGAGAAGATTTTTGACAAGGTGTATAGTCTTTATGAGCATTTCCTTGGATTGGGTGAACGTGAGTTCACCTACAAACACTTGTATATCTTTATTCATCAAATTCTTATTGATCGAGAAGAGTTGGAAACTCGTGAATGCAATCTCATATAGTTTAACATTTACAACCCTCATCTAAAATATTTAATGGAAACTAATACTAAACTGCATCACTTGGTTTCTAAGAGAAGAATGATTTTATGATCAGGTGCTTTCACATACCAAAAAGCTATGAGAATGTGAGGTTTGTGCTACTAGGCTAAAATCACATCTATCATCCATAAATGTGGGAATTATGTGTATAGGCTTGTTGGGAATGATGTGAATTATTCTTATTATTCCATGTGTGGGTTTTTTACCAAAAAATTATTATGTATTCAATTTATTTTTAATGATAAATTATTTCATAAACCAAGCAAGGAATATGTCAAGTGAGATGATACTCAACTTTTACATTGGTTTCTTTATTCGGGATTTCAAACTTGCGAGTACTGTGTCTATTTTTTGGGTAGTTTAAAGACTTAGAAGATGTAATAATACAACTATTGTTTTTATTCAAAGATCTTTAACCATGAATTATGGGGTGATGACCCCAATAGGGATTTTTTGGCTATGATTTTCATAAAAAGTTATATATAAGAATGAAGGATTTTTAGGCCAAAATTTTGAGTTTTTCAAATACAATGTCAGATATAGGAAAAGTATGTGATGCGTAACCATAGAGAATGTAGGATTAAATGTTTCTCGAAGGATTCTATTAGGGAATACATAGATTGAAAAGGAATTTCATGAGGGTGAATTTTCATCTAGTTTGTAGGCCCTTTATATGGGTGATTTATAAAAAATATAACTATGGAATATTATTCAAATTCATATAGTGGTTTCCTCAAGCCACTAAACCTCCATTTCTGATAGAAAAGTAGTTTTTAAAAATTATTCTTTCTTATGGCCTTGAATAGATTTATCTAAAAATGATGAGCGTGTCTGTGTCAAGATGGGACATGAATGAATGACCACTCCGCCCAGAATTTAAATTAAGTAAATTAGGTTTGAAGCATAATATTATTTTATGTCACACAACTATGACGTGGACCATGTATTTTAACATCCTATATAATGTATATTTGAGGGATAAAGTTTATAGTCACTTAGATTTGACTAACAGATAGACAATTTTATTTTTTAGGATAATCTTTAACAGAATATTCCACTATACTCAGGCATGAAGGGGGTGATTGTATGGTATAATTTGGGGTTTACGAATATGATGAGTGATATGGGATGGAAACATAATTGGGGAATATAGAGATTTGAAATGTCTCTCATGAGGATGAATCCACCATTGGTTGATAGGTTTTTTTTTTGGTGACTTATGCAGAGAAAAATGGGGCATATTTTTTAGAGTCAAACAATTGATCCATTTGGACACTGACCCTCCATTTTTGCTGGATACGGAGTTTTATAGAGATTCAAACTTTTCTGAATTCTAATTTTTGTTTGATTAAGGAATGTTCCAAAATACTTAAGGACCATTTCATGTTAAAATTTCCTGAGAATGGGTATAAAAATTTTCCACACCCAGGTCTGTCCCATACATAAGGATGTATTTTCATTATGACTATGTTCAAGATGTAAGGATTGTGTTTCACATAAAATTTCATCAAAATCATTTTCAAGCCATATATAGTTCTGAGAGGATTATCCACACATTCATTGAACTCTCTCATGGGGAAGGAGAATTTTTTCACTTTGAATAAGGGATCAAAAGTGGGATGAGATGTGTATCGGAACCTCCAATGAATATATATCTCATATATAGGAGATTAGGGGATTTTTTTTTGTTTTGGTGGAAGGGAAAAGATATATGATTCAAGTGTCAAAACATATATTGTTAAAAAAGATAATCAATCCATTTATATTTTCTGTATGAAAGCTCCCTGTGCAGGTCTGACCCATAAATAGTAAAAGGGGGAACATTTTTATGTTTCAATGGGACCATGATTTAATTATTCAGATGTCACTACATGTCCTATGATAAAGTGATTCAATACATAAGTAGTTATTTGGAATCACTAATTTTATTTTCATATGATGAGGATATCATCCATACTGTTTACATCATTTTGTTAGGATGACATTGGGTATTTCAGTTTTAGGTTATACAACTAGTATCATAAGTTATAGAAATAGGTAGTAACAATAAGGGTCATTAGTATATAATGTTTTCCATGCCTCATATGTGAAAATAAAAAATTAAAACCACCATTTTAGGGGGTTTTGAGCTAGGAGAAATGATATGGGACAAAACATCTTTGGGGTTTACAGAGACAGAAGAGGTCTCTATTGGGGAATTTTTTTCTCTATTCGACAAATTTTTTTGGGAAATTTTTGTGAAACCAACTATAGAATATTATGCATTGTAAAAAAATGTGTCCTTAGGAAATTTGACCTGCTTTTTCCAATGTCCAGAAAGAGATTGTGGAGATCCAAAATTACCAAGGACACAAATTATGATAAATGGAAGGAATTTTTCTGAGTACATAATATGAATACATAACTCAATTTTCTAAGGAGGGTGACATTCCCTACATAGATATGAATCATATATATGGGGGTGGGTCTATTTCATTGATGGATCTCCGATTTAGGGAACCATAATTTATGATCTTTTATATATATATTTATTCGTTTGATGGATATTGGGACATTTTTTATCGTTCCCCCTGGTTGGGACTTATAAGTGAGGTCTATGCATCACTGTGTATCTCAGTATGGTGAGAATAAATCCACAAATAGTTCTAGAGGAACACTATAGTTTAATTTCATATGGAAAGGAATTTATTATTTCCCAATGTGAAAAGAAAATATTATGTATAGACACAAGATTATTGACCTGAGTTCCCCTATATATCCTGGTATAATAAGAATCAATCCACTAGTTTTTCTGGATCATACTTCATCCATGGAGTTCAATGTCATGCATTAAGGATATTTGTTTCACCTTTCATGGTCATTAAACAAGGATCATATAGTAATAACAGTGTGAATTTATTTTCCATAATTATACAGGGAATCCTTTACCCAAGTCCCAATCCCATCCGAGACATGCTCAATGTGAGAGAAAAGGGATGGAAATGATTTATTCCACAACACAAAGGTGATAAAAATGAATGTTAGAGGCATTTCAATTTTTAGGTAAATAGAACATGATGTAAGATCATGTCACCACTATATATCTCATTAGAGTGAGAATTAAACTGTTTATAGTTCTAGGGATGGATCTCTATACAGTTTTGACACATATATAGGGAGGTATAATTTTTTTACTAGTTGCGGCTGGAACCGTAGTTGGAGATTCAGGAATCAATACGTATTCTATTATAGCAAAAATCAACACACACATAGTTCTCAATGGAAAAAAAATCCATGCATGTTTGATCCTCATGAAGTGGGGGAGGGGGTCCATTAATTATTATGGATGAACATTGGATTGGGGATCCGAGAGTCAGTATATATACTTCGATGAAAAAACCAAGACACTCATAGTTGTTTAGGTCTCCATGTATAGGTCTGACCCATATGTAGTGTGGGGGACCTTTAGTTTCTTTTTTTGTTTCAATTATTTCTGCTGGACTCAGGATAGGAGATCTGGCTGTCACTATGTTTCATATGTTGATAGTAATCAAGGCACACATTGTTCATGGGAATATTACCTGCACATATCTATCTCATATGCCGAGAAATAAAATTTTACTTGAAACAGACCCGCAAATGAATGTTTTTTTTGAAGTCCCCTTCATCAGTTTAGTCTGTATGTATGGAAGTGTACATTTTCCATATATTGCAGTTGTTCGCAACACATAGGGTTCGAGCATCTGTAATTCCCCAACCCCAGTTACCCAGAGTCTATGCATTATTTCATAACATTGGCATGATTACAAGAGATCAAGTCTAGAAAGACCGATTAGTTTAGTATCCTTGTAAGTACTACATACATATATAATTTTTACATTACAACATAAGAAAAAAAACAATGTGTCCCCTTTGAACACACTCATATACCCTAACTTATACTTGCAGTTCAAGCATAATATACTTCTTCACATCTTGGAAAAAAGAAAATATTAGAAAGTGGTGAGATCAGATGCCCAGTAAGGATAAGAATATAGCATAAACTATCATAAATAGGCATAAAAATTTAAGGCAATGTATAAGACTAAAACACAAGAATTTTTAACTTAATCTTCAGCATAATAAGGAAAATAGAAACCAAATAGTTTATTTTACTTATTCATATGGATATTATACTAGTTGAATAAACACATGTAATATCAATATATAATTTCATAATGATTGAATGCATAATGCTGGACATCAAGACCACATAGTCAAGGCCTCATACAAAGACTAAAAATAAGATTTTGTCAAGGGCTAATGACAAGACACTAGTTTGTCTCAGGAGATCTACCAATGCATCAAGGAGCTATAGTGGGCTCCACCAATCACTTACTACATCCAATGAATTCCTCATATGAAAAGGTTGAAACATAATCTAAACATTCATATTAAAACTAGATTACGAAATGTCAATATTTTAACAACAAACCATGAATAGTATAAAAAGAGCACATCCACAGTCAAACGTCACACATTCAATACAATATAGAATATTTTTTTATAATAAATAAACCTCAATCTAGAATAATGAAGGATATTGACATAGATGAAAATAATCAGTAAAACTATTTGAGAAAAATATCCCCTTTTCTTGAAAACATTTAAAAGTCTCACTAATTATCAAGATGTTGTTAAAAAAATATTTTTGAATCAAAGTTTCCCATAACAATTTTCATATTTTAAAAGGAATTTTAAATATAAAATATTCAGGTCCATATATCTAAATCCTTAAAACCATTTTAAAACATGGACATAAATTAGAAAGTATTAGAAGAATAAATCATTAAAATATTTAAAATGATATTTTAGTTAGTGTTTCTAATGAAATGAGACATGCTTGAATAAAAATAATTGAGGTGATCAAAACATTATAATATCATGATAATAATGGGATTCATGATATACTATGTCAAGGTACAGTATATACACCATATAAAAGTGAATTGGTGCATAACAACAAAGATGTCTCAATAGAATGTAAATTGAAAAGAAATCCCTTATAAAGAACATATCCTTAGGTTAAGGATAAATCAATGACATAATTATGTGTGACAAATATAAATTAACTCAATATTATTGGATATTCAGTGTAAATTAATCAAAGTACTTTCACCCATATTCTTGTAAAAATAAAACCTATGACTTGGATGTTGAACTCAATGAATGGAAGTTGAGTTAACATTAATCTTATCAAGTTCATATCAATGACTTGAGAATTTATAAAGGGAGTTATTATTTGTATCAAAATTATATCCAAACAAAGGGGATTAGAAATTAATATATAATTAAATAAATACTGATTTCACACCTAATCTTGGAGTAAAATAACCAATGATGTTTATGTAAAACCCAATGAGTGGAAATCGAAATTAGAAACTCCCCTACCGATTTGGTAACGTACAAAACATACACCCTATGAAATATGGATCATACATTGGAGATTTAAATACCCATAAATTAAATTACATTACACAAACAATACAATCATGGGTAGTATATATGACACACAAAAGGAAATAGTGGCAATATTGCATGAGTCTCACGAAAATAAGAAGTGAGAAGCAAGCCCCTTACCATGTATGTTTCCTTAGTAGAGGGTAGGTTAACCACATGTATAATAGTGAAATTATTTTTATTAAATTATAAAATAACTACATACATAAATAGAGCATCATATATGATCTTCTGACATTTCATTGTTAATAATATTTCAGTAGTATCATTGTTTCAGGTGTTGACTGATTCGTTTTACTTTATATGTTTTGTTATGTAAGTAATTTTTGGTATGGATAGGATTTATTTGATTCATACACAGAATTATATTAAGTTCTTAAAATTATTTTTAATCATAAAATTATAATTATTCTTGAATGGTTATGATGGGGAATGAATATCATCGCGTTCGTGGAGATAGTAATACGTACATACGCATGAGCGACAATATCAATCTATTGATGTTGAAATTATACATAATTCAAAGTTATATTATATATAGAGAAGAATTAACATGTTATATTTATTATTTAAATCAATTATAATCATTATTATACCCATCCAAATGGTGAATTGTTGAATAAAAAACCACACAATGAAATTGAGACGGTAAGCCGTACATACTCACGTATGGTGACTATGTCATTCATAGGATAGATAGAATAAAGAATATTTTTGTGCCATATTTAAAATAACATCACAGTATATAGAAGGTAACTTAGTTATTATTTGGTTATGGAAACAATAAAGAAATAGGAAGTGGAAGAAGAAAAGAACTCTGAAAGAGGTGATCAAATTATTACCTCTTCTTTGGATGCTTCCTTTTGATTCGGTCAAATGGGTTATTTTGGTTCTATTCTGATCAAAGTAAAGACTCTAGGTTTATGTTAGGGTAGTTGGAAGAATATTTGAGTAGGGTTTGGCTGATCAAAATGGATTTGGAGGTGATATTTTGAGAGAAGGGGAAGTACTCTTTTATAATAGAGGTGAGGGTAACTTTTGGAAAAACTTGAAATATTATTTTATTATAGAATCATATTTGGTTTATAATGGCCAAAAAAGTATTTATTTCGAGTATAAGGTGGAGATGGGTCTTAAAACTCTCATCAAATAAGTTTTAGATAGGTTTAGGTCACTATATTAACTTTATCTTTAAGATTTAACTCTTAGTTAAATAGTTTAACTTTTACCAAGTATTCTTGTATTATTATAATAAATTATTAATAAACATACTATAAAAATCCAAGAGAACTTCAAGTGGTTAATTATTAATATATATAACCTTATCTAATTCCTTTGGATGAACCTTATATTTTTATAAATATTATATCAAATAATAATATAGTATTTGTTTTAAAATCTCATTTATGTCAATTTTCACACTATTTAGTATTTGATTTTTTTTGAAAGTCATAAATACTTTATCACTTAGAAAAAGATTTATTTAATCAAACCTAACATTTCATATTAACCTATAAAATTCGTGGAATACATCAAAAGTCTCAATTTACAATTATATTAATATTTATAATATTAGTTGTTTTAATCTTTCAATGATAAGGTAATTACTACATCATCATTGTGTCATAAATAAATTTAATTATTTAATGTCTAAAAATAATAAATCAAATAACATTATGTAGAAAATATTTTTATATTTCTAATAAATATTTATAGTCTAATTTATCTTATTAATAGCCCAATATTAAAAATGGTTTAGTTATTAAATGTTGAATTTAACATTTCAACTCTTCTTTAAATAAAATAATAATAAATGTCCTAATCTAATAATAGTGGACCAAAAAGATCAGATTTTCTTTCTAAGGATGATTTTGGTCGAAATAAACTTATCAAATAGAACTAGGACATGTTTTAGTGTAATTATAATATCATTTTTTCCTTTAATTACCCTATTTACTTTTTACCGGTGTAAATTAAATTCATAAGTTACTGTTCTCCAAAAAAAAATTCATCCTATTAAACCAAATTTTACTTACTGATGTTAAAAATTTCTTTCATATTTTTAAATTAAATTCACAGAAGTGGTAAAATTATGATTTATCCAAATTTGCAAATGTCCCTAGAAGGTGAGTAAAAGACGGTAAAAAGTTAAATAAAATTTTATATATCTAATCTTACTATAAAATGACTTAAATGAATTAAATTGAACTAATATAGGTATTATGTATCTATTTTTTCTTTAAGATAAATTTAAATTAAAATAATTATTTAAATAAAAAGTTGGCTTTAAACAATAACGTAGTGTTTTTCGCTATTCATCAAAAATTGAATGTTTTTAGAAAAATACCAAAAATTTACCCAAAGATAATTTTGATATTCCAAATTCAAAAATGATGTCTATTTTACCAAATTTAAAACATATAAGTTATATTAATTAAATTAAAAAAATATTCCCATTGTCAAAACCAGAAAATGGATTTTTGGGAAGTAAAAAATATCAAAAGATTGATATGTGTTTATGTCCAATTTAAATGTAAAATTACTTCCAATGAAAAACATTAGATTAAATGATAAAAATATAATCTAATTATACTTCAAAACCATTGATATATATAATTTGACACTATAAATTATTTTGATTAAAATAGATTCTTTCAATTGAAATCTAGTATTAGTAACTATTCATGAAAATTTTAAAGTTATTAGAAAAGTACCAAAAATTTATCCAAACTAAAATTTTATGTCCCGATTCTAAAGAAGAAGTTTATTTTGTCAAATTTAATATATAAAAGTTTCAAATATTTGATTTAAAAAAGGTTCTCCATTAAAAAGTGATAAAATTGCATTTTAAAAAAAATACTTCTTTTATTTGAAAAATTGAATTTGTTCTTATATTATGACTATGAAAAAAATAATATGGATATTAAAATAATATGTATTTTATAAAATTCAAAAATTGGTTATTACTATTCATAACCCCATTTTAAATGGCTAGTTTGATAGGTCGTGGTGGGCTTGAACTCAGTGTTGCGTACATCACACACTATCGTATTATTCAATGAGAAATGTACTGTGTATGTAATGACCCAAATGTTGACGTATATAGACATTACAATACTTTTTTGGAATACATAATTCATAACAAAAACCAACACTCAAGGACCGTAATAGTTTAGTGTCTTTGGAAACAAGGAACATAATCTTCTAATCGTGGTGAAAGATATTCAACATCTCCCATAAAGATCTTCCCCTTTTGTTTTCCTACCTAAAACCTTTCTTTAAATCCTGGGGAAAAGAAAACATATAAAGGGTGATCTCAAATGTTCAGTAAGGTTAATCATGGAAAAAATAAAACAAACCATATACATTTGAACTTAAAAACATGAACATAATGTTTAAACATCAAAATCTTGAGCAATGAAATAAAACATGGCAGTAGTAAGGAATAGATCATAATGGTACATCAATAGTGATAAAATAGAATGTGAATAAAACTTTTAATTGTGTCAAAACATTATGCACATGATATGATTTCCATAGTAGCCAAGGCATTGCTGCCAAGACCATCTTAGTGGACAAAGTCCCTTACTGAACCAGGTTTACTTGCCATTCCAGCACTGTAATACTGAACCATATTTACTTTCCATTTCAGCCATGTCTATATCATGAGATATAAATTTTTACCCAATGAATTGGAGGGAGATATATGTCCCACCCATCTCATATTTAAATCATTCTTACGTGTCCCACAAAGCAATCATAAACCATTCATCATAACCCAAAGAATAAATTGTGTTTCATAAACATCATTCCATCATAACATAATCCATATAAAACAAATGGATATCATTTCATCATAAGAAAAGTTAAACCATATAAATAATAGAGGCATTATACTTGAAACATACACATATGAAATAATGTCATCTTAGATGGAAAATGGTTTTCATAAAGCACTTGAAATGAATTCTTGAGGAAAATATCATTTCTTCATAAAAATCATTTTCATTTCACAAAATTACATTCAATTTTAAAAGAAATGGATTTTTTAACAATATTCATGAAATCTTGTAGAGTAATATTCATGAAAATAAGGTGTTATGAAACCGTAAAAATCCGTTCATGCCGTATAAGTTAAAAAAACATTCTTCTCGTACTTTTTCCAGAAAAGTAAAAAAGTACCTCGTATGGTAAGAAAAAAAATAATTCCTTACATACCATGTATTAAAAGTAAAAAATGGGTAAAAATGACTTTAAAAATACATGAAAACATTTTTATAAAACTTGGACATGGATTATAAATATAACACTAGTAAATACTTACATTTAAGCAATCTCGGATTGAAAACAAATGAGATTGAAACATTATCCCTTATCTTATGTCCGATATGATTCGTATGTATCCAAAACTATTGTATAATGATTTAAATAATTTCATTTACTTGTTAAAGAATCATATTCATTGTTATGATATCATATATGGTTCACTTATGACTTTATATTACCTGTTCTTTTTTAAATTCCATGTTAAAGCAGTGTTTTGGGTAAAATCGTTTTATTTATCGTCCGTGTTTTGACTTGTAATTATTAATAAGATTACTTAGATCATGATTACTTAATTACAGAATTTAAAACATGATTTATATATAATATATATTCATAATATACATATATATAATAGATCGATAAATGGAAAGAAATACACCGTTCATGGTGGCAGTAGGTCGTACGTATGCATGAACGCGGTTTTCCTTTCCTTATTGAATTGAATGGAATTAAGTAGATGTCATACATATATATATATATACATAAATACAGTAGAATTATTATATCATATATTTCATGATTACTTATTATATATACTTTATAGTCATTCTTGAATTGTTAACATGGAAAATGAATCTCATCGCGTCGTGGAGACGGTAATCCGTACGTACGCACAAGCGATGATATCATTCCCATATTTAGTTAATAAAATTAGAGTGAATGATATAATATCTTAGAATCATTATGATGTTATAATAATCATATTTAGTTATTCTTTACACCATTATACACATCCAAGTAAGGTGGTGCTGAAAAAACATAATACACCACGGCGTGGAGACAGTATTCTGTACGTACGCACGTGCGGTGATTTTGTTTTCCTTAGGATGGATAGAAGGTGAAATAGGGTTGTTTAATATTCATTATAACATATTAGAATATGAGGGATACTGATGTTATTACTTCATAATTAAACCACTAAATAACAGGAAGTATAAGAAGAAAGAAACTTGAATGAATCGGTTGAAGGTATTACCTCTTTCTCGAAGTGCCTCCTTTGAACTTCCTCTTAGGGCACTAGAGTTGGTCTTTTGAGAATACCAGTACCTCGATAAGGTTTATAAGGAAGTGGGTAATTTAAATGTATAGATTTTGGACGAGCTTCAAGGCTCAAAATTGTGTGAGGAGGAGAGGGAGGATTTCCCTTTTATAAGGGAGGAGAGGGGCACCTTTAGAATTATAAGAAATAGAAATTTATAATAAATTCTAAACCCACTTAAAATCATCCAAAAATGACTCAAATATGAATATTAGATGTTATAGGTTTGTAATATCATAGAAAAAAAAATTTAGACAATTTGGGAATTTATTTTAAACCTTATCAACATGATTTATCTTTATATAATCTATTTAATTTTATTTGTGGTAATAATATTCTAAATTTTAAATCATTATAAATAATAACTTATATGTTGGTAATATTACATAATTGTATACTTTATTAAATTTTAGACCATTGAAATTTTAATTTATAATTTCTAAATATTTTTGTGATTTTTAAACTATTTTATAATATGTAATTTCTATAAATTAACAATAGTGTCAATTTTGACACTATTCAATTATTTGAGTTTAAATAAAATATATACTGAAGATATGTTCGAACTAAAATATTTAAAAGATTTATAAAATGTCATTTTTATCTATAAAATTAGTGGATCACATTAAATAGTTCATATATTATTTATTTTAATACTTCTATAATCATTTATTTGATATTTTAATCAATAAAATAATTTCAACATCACCATTGTTTCATAATTAATGATAATTATTTAATACCTAAAAATTATAAATACATTCATATTATGTATATAACTTTATTATCTTTCTGTATACTATTCATTTTTGAAGTTTTATGAAGTTTATCACTAAATTAAAATTATTATACTTATAAGATTTAGGAGAGTGACATGTTGTCACTTTCTTTGGTTTTAATAATAATTAAATTATTTTAATGGTCAAAAGTCCATAAAATGAATTTATTCAGACCCTTAGATGATAATTATCTACTTTTAATCATCCAATATAATTTTTTCAGGTTTTAGGGTTATTTTATAATCTTATTTTTACCCTTAATTACCCACTTTACCTTTAACTGCAGTAAATAAAAATTATCGTTGTTACTATTCATAATATCAAAAAAAAAGTAACCTATTAACATAATTTAGACCCAATGAATCCAAATATGGAATCCATTTTTCAAAATTCAAAACAATAAAGTTTCAGTAATTAAATTAAAATTAATCCCGTTGTTATGAAAACGGGTTTTAAAAGTTAAAATATTGTCAAAGATTGAAATGTTTTTACCTTTGATTTCAATGTAAAATTAATGCTAATGACATAAATTATATTAAATGGTAAAAATATATGCTATTTATACTTTAAAACCATTCATTATTATAATTTAACCATATAAATTATTGTGATGAAAAAAATTTGTTTTTAATTAAAATATTGCATGTTTTTACTATTCATCAAAATATGAAAGTTACCAAAATAATATGAAAAATTTATCCAAAGTAAATTTTTATATCCTGATTCCAAAGAATAATTTTATTTTGTCAAATTGAACTTATAAACATGTCAAAAACTATATTTTAAGTGGGTTCTCCATCAAAAGGCGACAAAATTGCATTTTTTGAAAAATACTTATTTTACCTGAAAACTTTTATTTTGTTCTCATACCATGTTCTAGAAAATGTGTAAGATGAATAATAATGTTATAAAATTCAAAATTTAGTTAATATTATTCATAACGGCTAGTTTAAAATAATATTATAACCATATATCGTTGTTTAGTGAAACCCGGTATTGCGTACAACACACGCTATCGAAGAAGGTCGCGATTGCGTGTAATGCAAGCCAAGTCAGGGTTGAGTGTAGTGAAAGACTCCTTTGTTGTCTTTTATAACAGAATATAACCATATTTAATTTATACATTGAATATATATATATATACACTCAATGTTGCGTAGAATAACTACTATCAAACGAACTTCAAATTGTGTGTAACACGATCCAAGAATAGTGTTCCGTATACTGCAGGCTAATACAATATTGCGTATTATACAAGCTAATTTCGGTGTAGCAAACAACTCAAGACATCAATGAAATTAAAAAAATATTTCTCATAAAATCTCGGGGTGTTACATTCTACCCCCCTTTAAATGAATTTCGCCCTCAAAATTCGTCGAGGTTATAAATGGTTTACTATTTGTAAGTTTCTTTAATATAAACCCACATCGTAAAATGGAATACCAAAACTGAACATTAAAAACTAAATTATGAAACGTAATGGTTACCCATATTAACTATTCACTGGGCTTCCACCTAGGAGAACATTGGTGAAAAAATGGATATGAAAGATAAATCTAACCATCATGTTCTGATGGAGAGTGGTAAATAACATGGCTATGAAAAAACCAACAATCACAAAGCCATAAATTTATGATGATCTAAGGTACCATCAGATTCATCGGATATGAGGACAATAGGAAAACATTATGGGTTTTTAAGATCATTTCCCTAAATTTGATGAATTAAAATAATTACTTACATGATTTTGGCACAATCAAAATGTTGTCTGTGCCTTGAACAATTTCCACTTCATCTCTTAAAGAAATAAAGTTGAATTTTTTATTCATGAAGTGTTAGCAGATCATCCGATAGAATGATAGGTCATTCCATCTGTCTCAAACATAAGGTTAGAAAACGTTGTACACATAAGTCCATTTTATGGTGAGATTAATCGTATATGGTTCCAAAAAATGGGCTTATTCTTTATTTATCATACCGATTAATAAAATAAAACTAGTTTCTACTAACCAGGGACTTCCTATACGACAGTGGTAGGTGATACAAGCCTATCACACTTTGGTTGTGGGTTTGATTCCCACAGCCTTGTCCAACGCGACGGGTTGTCGCCCGTCCTACAGGGTTTCCTTTTTCTAAAACTACATAATTATAACATTCCATAAATAATATCGAAAAAAGTTCAAGCCTTGAACAATTCTATTTGATGTCAGACATAATCCATTCCAACCTTTAAGCTATTGAAAATACTTTTGTCCAATCTTATAGTATAAAGAAAATGATTACTAGAAATGTTATCAACCAAGCTTGTGAATACCATCATTTATCCCCCATATAAGATATATCTTGTTGGTCACATTCCAAACATGTGAATACCTTAATCATGTATTCTCTTGAAAAATGAATACCCATTGAACCTTAGTGAAAACATGAATCCTATCAAAAGTTAACTCTTTCCACAAACCAAAATCCCAAAATTTCTATATACTCAAACCATGATATTCACTTTATCCTTATATTAGTCATGAGCTCATGATTACTATCATTCATTTTATTTTCTCTTTATCCCTTCATTATGCGCATTTCATCTGCTTTCCAAAAATATTTCAATCACGTTTCATGGTTATCAGTACCATAAAATTATTAAAAACCACAATGATCCAATACATTGATATTCCAATATTCCACAATACTTTAAATCAGATTCCATAACATTATCTCAGAATCCTGTTACATAAACACTTATTCATTCCACCACATCATTTTCATACTCAACATCACAAATTCTGATCGCATGTGACTTCCCTTTATCCTTTTCCTTAAGAGGTTGCTCACGTCGATCATCATAAACCCTTGGATTAGGTCATTGATTATCATAATGCCCTATTTCTTTACACTTGAATCATTGAAGTGTTGGTGGAGAGTTCTCGGTAGTCTTTTCTATATTCATGTCACTAGAAACCTTTTTCCCATTACTTCGACACTCAGTTGCTCGATGACCTTCTTTTCCACACTTGAAACATTTTTTAGTACCTTTTAGACAATCTCCACCACACTTTTTTCCACACTTTGAGAATAAAGAAACAATCATCTACTTTGCACCATTGTTCTCAGATTTCTCCTTAAACTCCATCTTTAGTTTCTTGTCAAAACCATGAGATGGATATGTAACACCAACTTCAAGTTCTACCTTGATAGCGCAAAACACAATTTCTTCATATCTACTGAAGTCTCTTATAGCTAATTCCCTTCGAATACTGGGTTTTAAGCCACTAAAGAATCGATCAACTTTACTTTCAGGTTGAATGATAAAGCCAGATGCATACCTTGCAAGCCTTGTAAAATTTGCTTCGTATATACCAACAGTTTCATCATCCTTTTTCTTAAGCTCAAGGAACTCCTTTTCTATCTTTGTTTGAATAAAACAAGGGAAGTACTTATTGAAAAATGAGTTCCTGAACTCATCCCATTCCATGGATTCAATTTCATCTCGGGGCCTCATATTCTTAATTAGAGTCCACCATTGATTTGCTTCACCTTCTAAACGGTAAATATCCAGAATGACTTTTTCATGTTCTGAACAATGAAGTATGGAAAATATCTTTTCAATGGTACTGATCCATTGTTCAGCAACAATTGGATCAGAAGACCCAGTAAAAGAAGGTGGACATTGCCTCATGAAGGACTCTATAGAATTGTTCCCTTCGCTTCTCATTTGGAAGTCTAGAATGATTCATAGATTGCGTAAGTATAGAAATAAGATTGTGTATTCCATCTCCCATAACATTAGTTTGTTCAGGAGGAAAATCATTGCATTGTCCATTACATTGATCAACACAGTTCCTTCAGGTTCCAGCCATCGTCTAAAACCCAAAAATAATAGTGTGAGATGAAAAAATCATTCTAGGAAAACAACATAATAAAGGGGGATTACTTTCAATATATAACATCCTATGATTAATTCTATTATCGTTACCATAATGGTAGGACTATAACCTATAATTATACTTAACCTTAGGGAAATCCCTAGAAATACCTTAGAAATATCTCTAGGTATCTTATTAAAGTTCTCGCATCCTAGTTTCCAAAGGTTAACTAAACCTTTCCTCTGATACCAACTGTAATGACCCAAAACATGACGTACATAGACACTAAAATACTTTTTCAGAATACTTAATACATAACAAAAACCCACAATCAAGGACCGAAATAGATTAATGTATTTGGAAACTTGGAACATAATCTTCTAATCGTGGTGAAAAATATTCAACATATCTCATAAAAATATTCACCTTTTGTTTTCCTATCTAAAACATTTCATTAAATCCTAGGGAAAAGAAAACATATAAATGGTGAGCTCAAATTCATAGTAAGGGTATGCGTGGAGAAAATAAAACTAACCATATATATTTGAACTTAAAAACATGAACATAATGTTTAAACATCAAAATCTTGAGCAATGAAATAAAACATGGCAGTACGTAAGGCATAGATCATAATGGGACATCAATCATGATAAAATAGCATGGGAATAAACCTTGTAATTGTGTCAAAACATTAAGCACATGATATGATTTCCATAGTAGCCAAGACATTGCTGCCAAGACCATCTTAGTGGACAAAGTCCCTTACTGAACCGGGTTTACTTGCCGTTCCAGCCCTGTATTACTGAACTGGATTTACTTTCTGTTTCAGCCATGTCTATCTCATGAGATATAAATCTTTACCCAATGCATTGGAGGGAGATATAGGTCCCATAAATCTCATATTGAAATCATTCTTACGTGTGCCACAAAACAAGCATAAGTCATTCCTCATAACCCAAAGAAAAAATTGGGTTTCATAAATATCATTCCATCATAACATAATCCATATAAAACAAATGGATATCATTTCATCATAAGAAAATTGAAACCATATAAATCATAGAAACATTATACTTGAAACATACACATATGAAATAATGTCATCTTAGATGGAAAATGGTTTTGATAAAGCACTTGAAATGAATTCTTGAGGAAAATATCCTTTCTTCTTGAAAATATTTTTTTTTCACAAAATGCCATTGAATTTTAAAAGAAAAGGATTTAGTTTAAAATAGTCATGAAATCTTGTAGAGTATTCTTCATGAAAATAAGGCGTTATGAAACTGTAAAAATCCATTCATGCCGTATAAGTTAAAAAAACATTCTTCTCGTACTTTTGGCAGAAAAGTCAAAAAGTACCTCGTATGGTAAAAAAAAGATTCATTACATACCATGTAGTTAAAGTCAAAAATTGGTAAAAAGGACTTTAAACATACATGAAAACATTTTTATAAAACTTGGACATGGATGATAAATATAACCCCAGTAAATACTTACGTATAAGCAATCTCGGATAGAAAACAATTGAGATTGCAACATTATCCCTTACCATAGGTCTGATATGCTTCGTACGTATCCAAAACTCAAGTATAATGATTTAAATAATGTCATTTACTTATTATAGAATCATATTGATTGTTATGATATCATATATGGTTCACTTATGAATTTATATTACCCGTTCTTTTTTAAATTCCATGTTAAAGCAGTGTTTTGGATAAAATCGTTTTATTTATCGTCCGTGATTTGACTTGTAATTATTAATTTGATTACTTAGATCATGATTATTTAATTTCAGAATATAAAACATGATTTATATATAATATATATTCAGAATATACATATATATAATAGATCGACAAATGGAAAGAAATACACCGTTCATGGAGGTGGTAGGCCGTACGTACGCATGAACGCTGTTTTCGTTTCTTTATTGAATTGAATAGAATTAAGTAGATGACATACGTATATATGTACATAAATCTAGTAGCATTATTATATCATATATTTCATGATTACTTATTATATATACTTTATAATCATTTTTGAATTGTCAGCATGCAAAATGAATCTCATCGCGTCGTGGAGACAGTAGTCCGTACCTACGGACGAGCGATGATATCGTTCCCATATTTATTTAATGAAATTGGAGTGAATGATATAATATATTAGAATCATTATGATATTATAATAATCATATTTAGTTATTCTTTACACCATTATACCCATCCAAGTAAGGTGGTGGTGGAAAAACATATTACACCACGACGTGGAGATGGTATTACGTACGTACGCACGCGGGGTGATTTTGTTTTCCTTAGGATGGATAGAAGGTGAAATAGGGTTGTTTAATATTTATCATAACATATTAGTATATGAGGGATACTGATGTTATTACTTGATAATGAAACCACTAATGATTAGTAAGTATAAGAAGAAAAAACATGAATGAATTGGTAGAAGGTATTACCTCTTTCTCAAAGTGCCTCCTTTGAACTTCCTCTTAGGGCACTAGAGTTGGTCTTTTGAGAAGACCAATATCTCTATAAGGTTTCTAAGGAAGTGGGGAAGTGAAATGTGCATAGTTTGGCCGAGCTTCAAGGCTCAAAATGGTCTGAGGAGGAGAGGGAGGAGGTGCCCTTTGATAAGGGAGGAGAGGGGCACCTTTGGAATTATAAGAAATATTAATTTATAATAAATTTCAAACCCACTTAAAAACATCCAAAAATGACTCAAATCCGAAGCTTATATGATATAGGGTGGAAATATCATCAGAAAATAAAATTTAGACAAGTTGGGAATTTATTTTAAACATTATCAACATGATTTATCCTTATATAATCTATTTAATTTTATTTGTTGAAATAATATTCAAAATTTTAAATCATTAAAAATAATAACTTATATTTTGGTAATTTTCCATAATTGTATACCTTATTATATTCTCGACCATATAAATTTTAATTTATAATTTTTGAATATTTTTTGTGATTTTTAAAGTATTTTATAATATATAATTTCTATAAATTAACAATAGTGTCAATTTTGAGACTATTCATTTATTTGAATTTAAGTAAAATATATAAAGAATATATGTTCAAAATAAAATATTTAATAGATTCATAACATGGAATTTTTATATATAAAATTAGTGGATCATAGTAAATAGTTCATATAATATTTATTTTAAAACTTTTAGAATAATTTATTTGATATTTCAATCAATAAAATAATTTCAACATCACTATTGTGTCATAATTAATGATAATTATTTAATCGCTAAAAATTATAAATAAATGTATATGATGTATATAATTTTATTAGATTTATGGGGAATATTCATGTTCTATGTTTCATGAGGTTTATCACTAAATTAAAATTATTATACTTATAAGATTTAGGAGACTGACATGTTGTCACTTTCATTGGTTTTAATAATAATTAAATTATTTTAATGGTCCAAAGCCCATAAAATGAATTTATTCCGACCATTAGGTGATAAGGGTCTACTTTTAGTCATCCAATATAATTTTGGAAGGTGTTAGGGTAATTTTATAATCTTATATTTACCCTTAATTACCCAATTTACCTTTAACTGCAGTAAATAAAAATTACCGTAGTTACTATTCATAATATCAAAAAAATAAAAGTAAAATATTAACATAATTTGGACCCACTGAATCTAAATATGGAATCAATTTTTCAAAATGCAAAACACTGAAGTTTCAGTAATTAATTTAAAATTAATCACGTTGTTAAGCAAACTGGTTTTAAAAGTTAAAACATTGCCAAAGATTGAAATGTTATTACCTATTAATTCAATATAAAATTAATGCTAATGACATACATTATATTAAATGGTAAATATATATTATATTTGTACATTAAAACCATTCAATATTATAATTTAACCATATAGATTATTGCAATGAAAAAAAATTTGTTTTTACTTAAAATATAGCATGTTTTTACTATTCATCAAAATATGAAAGTTACCAGAATAATATGAAAAATTTATCCGAAGTAAATTTTTATATCCTGATTCCAAAAGAAGAATTTTATTTTGTCAAATTGAACTTATAAACATGTTAAAAACTAGATTTAATGTGGGTGCGCCATCAAAAGGCGGCAAAACTGCATTTCTTGAAAAATACTTATTTTACTCGAAAAAAATTATTTTGTTCTTATACCATGTTCTAGAAAATGTGTAAGATGAATAAAAATGTTATAAAATTCAAAATGTAGTTAATAATATTCATAATGTCTAGCCTATAATAATATTATAACCATTAATCGTTGTTTATTGAAACCGGATATTGTGTACAATATACTCTATCGAAGAAGGTCGCGATTGTGTGTAATGCAAGCCAAGTCATGGTTGTGTGTAGTGCAAGACTCCTTTGTTTTCTCGTATAATAGAATCCAACCATATTTCATTTATACATTTAATATATATATATATATACTCAATGTTTCAGAGAATAACTACTATCAAACGAAATTGAAATTGTGTGTAACACCATCCAAGAATAGTGTTACGTATACTAAAAGCTAATATGGTGTTGCGTATAGTACAAGATAATTTTGGTGTAGCATACAACACAAGAAATCAATGAAATCAAAATAATATTTCTCATAAAATCTCGCGGTGTTACAGTGTATGATTTGGGTGTTAAATTCTTCCCTCGTTCAATAAATTTCATCCTCACAATTGGAAATTGTTCTTCAGAAATAAAAGGTTAAAAAAATAGAAGATACCTTTGTGGAAAAACCACATCAGAAATAAGGTTAACAAAATTTAGTCTTAATAAGAGAGAAATGGAAATGAAAAAGTCACCATCAAATTAGGTTTTTTAATAAGAGAACATTGGTTGAAATTATAATTGGAGGAAAAATGTAAATATTTATAGGGAGTGATTGAGGTCACCAATAACAAACAAGTGAATGAAACAATTATGGTCTCAAAGCCATAAATCTATGATGATTTAAAATGTCATCAGTTCGAAAAAACGCAAGGTCTTAAGATAAAACATTTTTGGTTTTAAGATCGTTTCCCTAAATTTTATGAATTATTTTATTCATTTAATAAGAAAAATATTAAATGACAAGTAGAGTTCCTACCATTAACTAATTTCAACCACAAACTCATCTTTAACTCCAAAAGATAAGTATTCAAGATAAATTGGTTAAAACTGAAGCGATATAATCAACTTCTAGAGAATCAAAAAATCCAAAAAAGATGAACTATATATTTCAATTTTCTTTAGACATTAACCAAAACCAAAAAGGTTCGTACCAGATTAGATAATCCCTAAAAAGGTTAATCCTTTATATAATTAAATACAACTCTAAATCTATAAAATTAGAAAAACAATACCCAAAGATCATCAAACACCATTCAAAAAAACAATTGTTCTTAAAATTCTTCAAATTACTCCAAACTAAGTTTGAAACCCAAAATTCAGAAGGATTTAATCACATAGTCTTCCACGATAAATCTTAACATATATCTCCAAATAACATCAACTACTCTTAAAGTCACATAATTAATTGTAATTAACCTATTCACATATTATTTTATGATAGTTTAATCATTTTTCATAAATAACCGAAATCTATATAAGTCCACAAAAAAACATACATTCTTCAAAAATAAAAATCCACTATTACTTATCAAATAAAATACCATAGTATTATATTTTCTATAGGCATATAGTGTTCCGAAAAAAGTAAAAATCTACTAAAATATCATTTATAACTTAATCAACAAATAAATTTCCTATGCTAAGGATAAATAATAATTTCACAAAATCAACATATTCTTGATTCATAAAATTATTTAACTAAAAATAATTAGTTATACTAACCATAGACTTTAAGTAGTCCAATGGTAGGTGATAAATCTCAATCACACTTTGGTTATGGTTTCAATTCCCACAACTTTTTCCAATGTGACGGGTTGTCACATAGTATGTGTGTTGTCCTTTTTCAAAAATTATATAATTTTATAACATTACCAAAAATGAGGCAAATTTCTCAGAAATAACCATAACATATTTTAACCACCAATGTTATCTCATACCTTTCATTTTCATCCCAAAAATTAATAACATGTAATTGACTCAAATTAAAGGATCATATAAACCCAAATGGTTCTTTATAACTATATCCACAAAAGAAAAGAAAATTATTCCTCAAATATATTTTTGACATAACAAACTACAGGGTTACACTTACAAGAGAAAATTCTTCCAAAGTAATCCTATCAATAAAAAAAATTAATAATTTTAAACAAATTTCCATCAATTTATTTCCACATAGGTTCTTCCTTGACATATTGGTTATCCTATAGAATAACACATTGACTCAAGTAATGCCCAGGTCCATTACATTTATAGAAAATTACTGTAAATGGATTCGTAGTATCATTTTTATTTTCTTCCATAGCACTATTCATTTTTCTCGGAAATTCTTTACTTTATGCCCTTCTTTTCTACATATATAGAATTTCTTGGTTCCATTGAGACAATTTCCTGGGTGTCTCCTTCAACATTTCCTACATGATTGAAAATTATATTTCTTTTCTCTATGGTCTCCACTACTGAAGCTATTATCATTCTCTGCATTTCACTTCTTTTTTGAGTTCAAGTGTTGGTTAATGTATATGTTTTTTATCATATTTTTGGAAAATTGATTCGGAATGAACACAATATCTTTTACGCCTATCAACATTCCATTTTGTTTCTCATTTCCACCACTGTTCCCACCTTTTACATCATAATCAATTTTACTATGACTTCCTTAGAATTCATCCATTGTATAAAACCGGAAAGCAGAGTGTGAGCAACAAGAGTCATAAAATCATTTAGAGAATATCATGACACCTTATTTTTAATATAAAACACAATAGGATTAATCAAGGTTATTTATTATGATAATTTATTAAAATACTTCAAATTGGTTTGTAAAGAAAATGTGAATTATCCTAAGAATATCCCCCCTGAGTGTCGTAATCAAGTGTGCAGCAAGACCCGTTGTCATGTACCAGGATACCCCAGGTTATGCCCGAAACTACTTGTCAGAGTTTTCACTCCTAGGTACATCTCTACCAGAGCAGCCTATATGTTCTCATATCTAGATAGGGATCTATTGCTTAGAAAATACACATAATATCTACATTACCAAAATTATAGGATGTCCTTCTATATTAAACGTCAAATTCTATCATAGGGTAATGTTTTCTAATCATAGTTTTTCTAAATCTAGCTTCCAAGGTTTGTATGAAAATTCCTCTGATACGAACTATAACACCCTAACCCCAGTTACCCAAGTCTGTGAAATATTAAATTATATTTTCATGATAACAATAGATCAAGTCTCGAAAGAACTATTAGTTTAGTAGCCTTGGAAGTACTAGATACATACATAAGTTTTAAATTACATCATAAAAAACAACAACAATGTGTCCCCTTTGAACACACTCATATCCCTTAAGCTATCCCTACAGGTCAAGAATAATATACTTCTTCACTTACTGGGAAGAAGAAAACATTATAAAGGGGTGAGCTCAGATTCTCAGTAAGGATAAAAATAACTATCATAAATAAGAATAAACATTTAAGGAAATGTATAAGACTAAAACCCAATTCTTTTAAACATAAACTACAACATAATATGGAAAAGAAAAATAAAATAGTGACCTTTAATTTTTCACATGGATATTATTTTAGTCAAATAATCACATGTAATATCAATATCTAATTTCATAATTATGTAATGCATAATGGCGTACATCATAACCACATTGTCCAGGACACATGCGAAGACTAAAAATACGATTTTATCAAGGCCTTGTGAAAACATAATGGTTTGTCTCATTAGACCTACTCATGCATCGAGGATCTATAGTGGGATACAACCATAACTTACTATGTACAATTCATTACTCATATGAAAAGGTTGAAACATAATTTAAACATTCGTATTAAAACTAGAATATGAAAAGTCAATATTTTTAACACAATCCAGGAATGGTATAAAAATAGAACATCCACAGTCAAACATAACTCATTAAATACAATATGGAAGATTGTATTATAATATATCAACCTCAATCAAGAATAATTATGGATATTGACGTAGAGGAAAATAATGAGTAAAACTATTTGTATAAATATCCTCTTTTCTTGAAAACATTTAAAAGTCTCAGTATTTATCAAGAAGCAATTAAAAATAGATTTTTGAATCAAAATGTCCTATACCACTTTGAAACATTTAAATGTAATATTACTTTTAAAGTACTCAAATCCATATAAATAAATCCTAATTACCATTTTTAAAACATAGACAATAATGAGAATGCATTAGAAGAATAAATCTTTAAAACATTTAAAATGATATTTCAGTTAGAGTTTCTAACCAAATGAGATACTCTTGAATACAAATAAACGAGGTAATAAAAACTTTATAATATCATGAGAATAATGGGATTCATGATATATTATGTCAAAGTATAATATATACACCATATAAAAGTGAATTGGCACATAATAATAAAAAAGTCTCAATAGAATGTAAATTGAAATGAAATCTCTTATAAAGACCATATCCTTAGGTTAGGGATAAATCAATGAAATAATTTGGTGTGAAAAATATAAATATAGTAAATAAGATTGGATATTCAGTGTAAATCAATCAGAGTACATCCACACATATTCTTGTAAAAACAATACCAATTACTTGGATGTTTAACTCAATTAATGGAAATTGAGTTAAGATTACTCTTATCATGTTCATATCGATGACTTGAGAATTTATCAACGGAGTTATTATGTTTATAAAAATTATTTCCACACAATGTAGAGTGGAAATTACGAATTAAATAAATAAATAAATAAAACATAGTGATTTTAGACATAATCTTGGAGTAAAATAACCAATGATGTTTGAGTAAAACCCATTGAGTGGAAATCAAAATTAGAAATTCCCTTACCTGTTTGGTAAATTATGAAACATACACCCCATGAAATAAGGATCATAAAATAATGATGGAAATACCCATAAATTAAATTATATTACACAATGAATACAATCATGGGAAGTACATACTCCACACAAAAGCAAATAGTGCAATATAGCATGAATCTCACAGAAATAAGAAGTGAGAAGAAAACCCCTTACCTTGTAATTTTACTTAGTAGAGGGTAGGTTAACCTCCTGAATAAGGGTGAAATAATTTTTATCAATATATAAAATAATCTCATACATAAATATGATATCATATATGATCTTCTAATATTTCTTTGTTAATAATATTTCAGTAGTATCACTGTTCCGAGTGTTAACTAATTCATTTTCCTTTATTTGTTTTGATTGGTAAGTCATGTTTAATATGGCTAGGATGTATTTGATTCATATATAGAATGATATTAAGGTATTGACCATTATTTTTAATCATAAAATGAAAATTATTCTTGAATGGTTATGATGGGGAATGAATCTCATCGCGTTCATGGAGACGGTAATCCGTACGTACGCACGAGCGACAATAACATTATATTGATGGTGAAATTGTATGTAAATGGATGGTATATAATATATAAATAATAATTAAAATGTTATATTTATTATTTACATGAATTATACTCATTATTATACACATCCAATTGATGAAGTGTTGAATAACAAATTACACCATGACGTAGAGACAGTAAGCCGTACGCATGAACGTGTGATGACATTGTCATTCATAAGATAGATAGAATAATTAATATTGTTGTACCATATTTATAATAAAATCACATTATGTATAAGGTACAAGATTTATTATTTTGTTATGAAAACAACAAAGAAAGAGGAAGTGGAAGAAGAAAAGAACTTTGAAAGAGGCGATGAAATTATTACCTCTTCTTCGGCTGCTTCCTTTGGATTTGATCAAAAGGGCTCCTTAGGTTGGAATCTGATCAAAGTAAGGACTCTAGGATGAAGTGAGGGTACTTGGGAGGATATTTTAGTCAGGGTTGTCTGAGACAAATGGCTTTGGAGGTGTGATTTTGAGAGAAGGGGGAGTACCGTTTTATAAGATAGGTGAGAATCACTTTAGGAAAAGCTTGAAATATTATTTTGTTATAAAATCATATTCTGATTATGGTGGCTCCAAAAGAAATTATTTAAAGGATAAGGTGGTTCTGGGTAAAAAACATCTAAACCATTAGCTTTTAGATAGGTTTATGTCACCATATTAACCTTATCTTTTATATTTAAGTCTTAGTTAAATAGTCTAACTTTTACCCTATTTTCTTGTATTACTATTATAAATGGTTAGTAAACATAATATAAAAATCCAAGAGAACCCCAAGTGTTTCATTATTGATATATCCAACAACATCTAAGTAATTTTCAAGAAAATTAGTTTTTTAGGAATATTTTATCAATTAATAATATTTTATTTTTTTAAAAACTCATTTATGTCAATTTTGACACTACTTAGTATTTGTTTTTTTTGTGAAAGTCATAATAACATTATCACTTAGAAAAAATTTATCTAATCAACCCTAACATTTCATATTAAACTAGAAAATTCATGTAATACATTAAAAGTCTGCATTTATAATAATATTAATATTTAAAATATCAATTATTTTAATCTATCAAAAATAATGTAATTACTACATCATCATTGTATCATAAATAAATTTAATTATTTAATGTCTAAAAATTATAAATAAAATACCAATATGTATGAAATATTTTTATCTTTCTAATGAATATTTATCGTTGAATTTATCATTTTTATAACTCAATATTAGAAATGGTTTAGTCATTAATCATTTAATTTGACATTTTTAACTCTTATTTAAATAAAATAATAATAAGTGTCTTAATCTAATAAAAGTGGACCAAAAGGATCATATTTTGTTCCTAAGATTGATTTTGGTCAAAATACACTTATCCAATATAATTATGACATGTGTTAGGGTAATTATAATATCATTTTCAACTTTAATTTCCCAATTTACTTTTAACCATGGTAAATACAATTCAAAAGATACTATTCACCAAAAATTATTTTCATCATGTTGAACAAAATTTTTCTTAATAATGTTAACCATTTCTCTTATATTTTTGAAATTCAATTCACAGAAGAGGTAAAATTATGTTTCATGCAAATTTGCAAATGTGCCTAGAAGGTGAGTAAAAGACAATATAAAATTCAATGAAATTTAATATATCTAATCTTATTATAAAAAGATTTCAATAAATTAAATTAGAAAAATATAGGTATAATTTATCTATTTTTATTTCAAAATTAATTAAAATTAAAAAAAAAAATTTTAATAAAAAGTCGGCTTTAAACAATAACGCAATGCTTTTCACTATTCATCAATAATTGAAATTTTCTAGAAAAATACCAAAAATTTACCCAAAGATTATTTTTATATTCCAAATTAAAAAATTTTATCTATTTTATCACATTAAAAAAATAGGAGTATTAATTAATTAAAAAAATATTTACATTTTCAAAACCATAAAGCGGGTTTTTGAGAAGTGAAAACTATCAAAAGATTGATATGAGGTTGTGTCGAATTTAAATATAAAATTACTTCCATTGACAAAAATTTTATTAAATGATAAAAATATAATTTATATATAATTCAAAATCATTAAAATATATAATTTAACATTATAAATTATTTTGATTAGAAAAGTTGTTTTCAATTAAAATTTTGTACTTTGAACAATTCATCAAAATATAAAAGTTATCAGAAAAGCACCAAAAATTTATCCAAACTAAATTTTTATGTATCTATTATAAATAAGAAGTTTATTTTGTCCAATTGAATATACAAGAGTTTTAAATATTTTATTTAAAAAGGGTGCTCCATTAAAAGGTAGTAAAATTGCATTTTTTAAAAAATATATATTTTTTTTGTAAAAAATAGAATTTGTTCATATATTATCTCTATGAAACATATAAAATGGATGTTAAAATTATCTGGAATATATAAAATTCAAATTTTGATTATTACTATTCATAACCATTTTTACGGCTAGTTTGATAGGTTGTGATGCACTTGAACTCGGTGTTGCATACATCGCACACTATTGTATTATTCAAAGAGAAATGTACCGTGGAATCTTGGTGTGTTACAAAATCACTAATTATACCATTTTAAGGATAATTAAGCCACATGTAGTTCTTTAAGAACCATGTAGCTTAATTTCATGCAGTGAGGACATCATCAATGTAGTTTAATGTCTTGCGGTGAGGACATGGGCCACCCAATGTAGAAAAAATGTAGTATTGAGGATGGGCCCAATATTAGATGTTTGAAATAGGTATGTATCATGTGTTTTCAGGAATCAACCCACAAATAATTATTGAACTTTGTCTTATTTGTATCTGACTATCACACAGGGACTATGGGATTTCATCCTCAATTTTCACAGATCTAGGTCTTTTATAGTGAACCATTAGTGAGAAACTGATTCCCATGCAGGCTAATGCCACAATGTAAGGATATATCTTTGTTGATTATCCTCATATGGATAGGTTGTTTGTTCTATGAAGTTTATCATCTCAAGAAACAGATGATGAGCCATGCCTATTTTTTGAGGTCACGTGACAAATACCAACTACACATTTCATCATCGTGAAGTAAAGATAAAGGATAAATCATTCTAAAAAGTATTTCTAGAGAAACCTTGTTTTTATAGTTGCTTAAGAAAACTAACCGAGCATTTAGATCAATGAATATTCTCAATTTGAGTAAAATTTGCATTCAACATATGGTACCTCCAACTTTGGATACATATTTGGAGTTTTCTTTCTAGGTATCATTGGCGTCCTACGAACCAAAAACACCTCTACCCAATAGAAATATTATTGGTGGACAGTTTTGTTGAAGGCTCATGAAATCTAATTTTTGTGGAATTCCAAATTATACATGATATTTAATATCTTCTCATCGAGTCATTCGAATTTTTCCATACTATTTTGGGATTACCCGTCTATGGATAACTGATCACAGATGTAAACACGGGGTAAGGAAAATTGAACTTTAATGGGAAGGACTGTCTTTTTCCCATATACTAGTGAGTATAGTATTATTTGTGTGGAAGTGAATGGCATGGTTTGTTAAGAACATAAGGCATTTAGATGATTGTATAGAAAATACTTTTTATCTTCATCTACCATCATCCAAAGTATATATTATTGGGTATTTTTATATGCCTCTATCTATCTGTTAGCCACTATATGGTAGTGGGATTAATGGTTGGTTTTGATATGACACTCCTAAAATTGCTTCTCGAAATCAAGAAAAATACAAACTGTTACCATTTTTAATTATCATTGTCTTAGGGACACTAAATATGGAAATGGTGTTGTTTTTCATGATGATTAAAATATTCTTATCCACAAATTCTTTAATGGATATAGCTTTGACCCACTTGGAGAAGATGTTGGATATAAAGAGAATGTTCATGACATTCTTTTCTATGGCAGGTGGATATGGTCTTATGACATCCAACCCCCATATGAAAAATGAACATGAGTATTTAGCTATATGTATAATCTCCGGGGTTTGTGAATAAATTTGGTGTGACCCTGGATGGAATAGAAATTTTTGGTAAATTTAGGGTTTTCATGCATCATTGTGGGGGAGTAGTACCCAAGACATTAGATTTTATGGGAAACCTAGAAACATAACTGGTGGGAACTGTAGGATCTTCTATGAAATTCATTCATGATATCGTTGGTCAATTTTATATAAATTCACATAAGAAGTACCCCATTAATGCACTTCTTATAGAGTACCTTTTGATGATTCATTCCATTATATAAAAAATTTCAATTACTTAACTTTAGATTTTTCTATTTCACATATCTGTCGAATGGGAGCTCTTCATTTTGATGGTAATATGAAAAGGGTTTCATCCATCAGGTGGTGGTATTGTATGGTTTGGGGACATGACTAACTCCATCAATTTTTTCCATGTTGGCATGAACATAAGGTGAAACCATCCAGCAGGGGGAAGTACAGATAAATGTTTCATCTCAGTCTGGATCTTCTAGATCTAAGGATACATTTCCAGTTCTTCATCCAGTGGTACATGATCCAACATCATCTCCAAGGTAAATTATTCCATTAGTCCCCAGATGTGGTTTTATAGGGGTATTATCTCTTGATTTTTTATGGAAAAATCATCGTTGGCATGCAAGATGAAAAACTACAAATAACCATTTATATTAAAGAAATTTAATTGAACCTCAGGTTCAAGATCTATCCCTACATTGAGTTTCTGATATTCATTTTTATGGTTCATGCATCCTTTCAACAACAAGGAGTAAGGTAGGACTTCATTTTCTAGAGAAATGAGCAGGATTCCTAGCCCCACTTTTTTGAGATTGGGGCCTTCCATCCTCTTTCATATTGGTCTTCTAGATGCACCGTCAAAATAAATCCACCATATATGGGTCCCATCTTGAATAGAGAAGATACCATCACTAGGTAATTCCATATCCAGTGAATTCATTTTAGCCGAGGGATTCTCTATTATAAAATCTACTAATTTTTGGCCTTTCACTACTTTATGTGGTACAAAATGAATGTCAAACTGATATAGGATGACCTGCCACTATAACATATTCCTTTTCAACATTGAATGAATGAGAAATAATTTGGGTGGGTTGTTATGAGAAACCAAATTTACCTCATGATGCTGTATGTAGTGCCTTAGTTTCTAGAATGAAATGATTAGCTCCTGAAATCTCTTCTTGATATATGAACATCGAGTCTCAGCATCGAGCAAGTTTTGGATGACATAATAAAGGATGTTTTCACTACCAGTTTCTATGGTTTCTGGAAGGAATGAACCCAATGACCAATCCAAGGATTTCATATAGAAAATATGTAGCCTTCCTTCGACTATAGACATTAGCACTAGAAGAATTACAAGTTACTAGAGGATATCATATGATTCTTGAAAATCACCATTCCACTTATATTAATCCTAAATTTTCCTGAAAATAGTACAGAGAATGCATTTACCTATAAGCTTGTATATAAAATTTCGTATATAGCCCAAGATTCCTTTAAGTCGTCCTAACTCCTCAATGTTTTGAGGAGGTGACATACTAAGAATGAAATTTTCTTTTAATGGTTGAATTTGATTCCATGATGGCATATGAAGAAGGAAAGAAACTTCCTTGAGTTAATTCTAAATGATTTTTTCAAGGGGTTCATTTTCAGGTTGTGCTATCATAGTTTATTTAATATGGTTTAAAGATCATCCATGTGGTTAGACCACTATCGATATTTCACCTCTATATCCTTAATGTATAATTATACTTAAATTCCAAAGAAGGTTTCAAAGATATGATTCATAGAAATTTGATATGTATCTTTACCATTCTTTGAGAAAAATGGAATTACCCAATATAAATATAATCACTAGGGGCCTTGAAGGTATTTGATTCTTTGTATTCTTGGGCCAATGAAATATTATTTTATAACAAATAGCCACTCCGGAAGGAGTTGGTATGATAACCATTCATTACATCAATTAGAAGCTCTTTGATCCGGACTGAGAAATCATCCATCGGGTAGTGCCGATTGAGATCTTTTAAATTGATGTTGATTAGGGTTTTCTCATTATTTCTCAGAATATATAATCTATTATTGCCCCTTTTTGGGTGTTGAACCTCTATAAAGATGTTATTTGTATTGAGACTATCAACATCATCTTAAATTTTGGCAGCACATGTCAGATGTGTCCTTTTGGCTACCTACATGAAGACTCGATGGTCCTCTAGAATGACAAGGTGGTTAGCGGCCATTATGGGATGAGGACTGAAATTTAGTTGTAGTTCCAAGAAAACATTTATTAATTTTTCTTTATAAAGGAGGTATATTCAACTTGTTCTTCATAATATGTGGCTACAATGATTAAAATGGTATGTGGGTCCTCTAATGTACCCATATTTATTTCTCTGAGTTCATCATTGGTGGTAGATATTCCTTCCTCTAATGTTATAGGGGAATCCATGTGGTCTCCTCCTCTTCTTATTCCCCTTATTCACTTCTTTATATTGTTCCATTATGGGAACCAATATTGAGATACACTCTCTAGTGCTAGGATAAGAGACAATATCTGAGTATTAAAAATATAAAGTCACTACCTCTAACATAACTGACAATGTGTGATCTCTGTGAAACTCTCAAGGGAATGGAGTGAGGGATGGAGAAGGATTTCCTTCATGCTCTTGAAGTGAATAGTAAAAACACCTTCTATGAATGGGGATTCTTGGAGCTCTATAGATTGAAAAAGGGAATATCCATCAAAGATTTTACCACTATTTGGGGATTCAAAAAGCCTTTCAATGCTACTAGACTCAGTTTTTATAACTGATATCATGAAGACCATTGAATTTTATTTGGAACATGGACTTATGTGCTCTACCTAATTGATAGGTATCACATATGCTTCTTCAAGCTTCTTGAAGGGGTTGGCTAGGATAATTTCTTATCCATTCGTAGTGGTGACCCAAGTGACACCAAAAACCAAGTGTTATTTCCCCTCCATATTACAAAATCCAACATCAATATAATGAGATAGGTAAGATTCGAACCTGGATTTAATGGCATGTAACACACCAATTTGTCAATTAATTATTTATTTGTCACATTTATTTTACAATTAGGGGATTTATGACTTTTTATACTACCAAATACATTCTAAAAATACATTGAAGGATTTATCAAGATAAACTTCTATAAATTATAAGTCAGATAAGTGGTATCAAAAAATGAGCCTTAGGATTGGGTTTTTCCAATGTATTTTTCTCACTTTTTGCCTAGCCCTATAGTTTTAGGGTGAATGTTAAAGGTTTTCCTCACTGTAGTATAGATGGGGGGGTTACATACTAGAATGGGATTATCTCCAAATCCATTGTCAATAAAAACTCTCTATACATTGAAACCATATATACTACTGGACACATACAATGGCCTAACGTGTCCCAATATTATGGTGTATTTATCATGATATGTGAAGTAGATAACCACTTAATGTTTTATAGGATTAGTTTTTATCCTATAGAATTTAGTAATGGAACCCCTAGATTCAGACTATTGGGGGATTAACAATTCCCTTACAATTTCTTACTTGAGGACTTTGGATAGGCTTAGGTCATCCAAGATTGATAACTTGGCTAGGACTAGTGATATTTTCTTTAAGATATCATACTCATGGTCTAAATTTCTTCACCTCAAAGTGTAGGGATTCTGCTTCATACGAATTTTAGGGGAATTATTTATTGATTTAGATGGATCAATCCATGAAACAATAGTTTAAGGTGCTCATATCCTTTGTGGATTAGGCTGAACTTTCATTACAACTCATAGCGGGTGATCTGACACCTATACCTCCCCTGATTGATATTCAAGAGTGATCAGGTAAGGGTGGAATTTAGAATATGAAGAGGGTTTTATTTCTCCTTTTGGACTCTATAAAAGGAACATTTTTGTGTTTTTACAACATTGACAGTCTGAATGGGGATGAATCAAGAGTTCTAGTTCCCACCACGACTACAGCTTCCTTAGTATCCATGGGTCATGTGACCTATTCCTCCAATTCCCCAATCATATGCAGGGAAATCAGGCTCATAACCATTCTCATTATTAAATAAGGTATCTATATAATTAATGACATGAATGGTACCAATTATTAATTCCTCATCCAATGATGATTTTTTTGGATGGCTGTTTTTATAAATATCGATTGGCTGGGAGGTGCCTATTTTTTCAAATTTGAAGACATAATGTTCGAGAAAATCAATGCCAACATTGACCTTGGTGTAGGTTCAACCACCTATGTTTTCTCACTTTTATTATAGACACGATTACTTTTAAATGTATTTATGTTGGATATTTATGGTGATTATGGCCTCATATGTGCTTTGGCAGATGCCTCTAGGGGCATAGTTGGTTGCATCAACCATTCTTGAAAAACACAATGAATTTGATTGATTTCCTTTTATATAATTCAACTGTCAAAATTCTGTGACCTTCATTTAAAATTTTACCCTCATATTTTTCCTCAAAATATTTAGTAGCACATACACTACTTATGTGGGTGGATTTACTAGGTTCACATTCCCATATTCCATTATTTTTTGTACGATGTCTTTGGAGAAGGATTCTTGAATGATGTTCCGCAGTGTCTGTTAGAAGGATCAATAATATAGGCATTCATCTAGACTCACCTAGGTAGTACTCTTGGGATATATTTGGTGGTGTAAATCATTATTTTTAATAACTATAAAGTAGTTTTAGACTTTACCATCTTGAAATGAGTAAACATTGTTCCTATTCTTTTTGAATTGTTTTATCTTGGGAACCCTCTGCTGTACATTATGAGGCTCAGATTTTTGTTGATTCTAAGGGGGTGCAGTATGATATCATGTAGGTTTTGTAGATGGGTCGGGCATAGAGGCTAGATTATATGTGACATACATACCCTATGAATCTACTGCAATTTTACCCAATAATAGTTGAGTTATTTGGGACTTAAGCTTAGTTTTTTAATAGAATCTTCCATTATTTTAGAAATAGAGATTAAATACTAAAACCCAATGGTATATTTCTCATAAATGAGTAGCGTTCAAAACTTTTCATGGTGGTTCTCTATAAAAATTTAGAGTAGATATTTTTGGATATACGGTAGGTTCAGGGTGTAGGTCTACCATTTTTTTTGGTGGTGAGATATGAGAGTCTGTCGTTCTCTCACTATTTGAAAATACAGTGGCAAAAGATTATCATATTTTATGGTGTGGAGATCTATTGATTAAGGAACTACTAATGGAGGTATTACAATCATTTTATTGACCATTTTGTAAAGCTGGTGTTCCATACAAAGACCATCCCATGAAAGGTTCACATGAAGCATTTTAGTTTGATTGATTCTTGTATCATGGGTGTTCCCACCATGGGATAACAATGAGATGAAATGTGTGTCAGTTGTTTCTTTGGGTATCCTAATAAATTTAATATCATACATGTAAGATTATTTTAATTTGGTGGGGGTAGGGTATTGGTCAACCATTTATGGTAAGATTTCCATTCTAACTGTAATGGTGCATGTCGTTCCACCATAGTTTCCAATCGTGCTTCCAATTACATGATGGTGTCGAGAATCCCTTGATGAATGTTTGGTGGAATGCAGACACAGATTGGTGAAATAGTAGATAGATCTTATCTTGTCAGTTATACCATAATTTGTTGTTGATATCATGATGGGACATTTATTAGGGCTTTCATAAATCTATTCTGGTTGTTTACCTAATGGAATGAAATCAATATATCCATCCCCAATTGGGTCCTAGTAAAACGATTGTCTAGGAAACTAGTTTGGAGTATTTCATGGCACTACATCAATCATTGGAATGAACACTTGTAGTTAAGGTATAATTATTGGAAGTGTATGTCGAGTCTCTTCCTATGAATGTTATTCAGTAGGAATTGTACTTGAAAACAATTAGGTTTTCAGACTCTTCTACTATTTTATTTCTTCCCCATACTAAAGAAATCAATCTTCAAGCATGAGGAGATAAACTTCCCCAATTGGCATGTCATATATGACCTTCCTTTTCCCCTTTTGTTTGGTGGATATTTGATGAGGAGGTATTAATATATTAGTTGAGGGAGCTCCCAATGTATGGGAGATTCTTTGGTTTTGGGTAAACACACCTCCTTCATTTGACTCAGTGTTGACTACCGTCCATGCGGAACCACTATCTCCCTACTTATCTACTTTTTCTTCTTCATTAGTATCTTTTTGAAGATTGATTCCCACAACATTCATGACACATAATACATTTTGGGTGTAGGGATTGTTGTGAAACCATAAGAGTGTATTTTTGTTACCTTTTTTTGACAATTCCCTTCATTTCTCATCTTTTCTTTAAGATTAATGGAGAAGAGTGATTCATAGTTATCCTTCAAACAACCTGGTTGTATGTCTTCATCCTAGGGGAAATGGGTCACATGATAGAATGAAAAGAGAGACATTACTTATTTCTCTCCTCCCCGTATGAGAAAATATACATTCCCATTAAAGGGATGGGTGAGGTAAAAATTCCCTCACACATGTAGGATATGTTTCCCTATTCTTTTGTTATTATCCCTCAGACATAATTTTTCATCCTTGAAGGGGGGATATTGTGTTAAAATTCACCCATCCCTATGCATTGGGGATGATGCCTTACAGTGGAATCTACTACAAAAATTCCTACTCTATTTATATTCTGCATCCTTATTAGAGCATGATTTGGGTGCAATGAAAGCCCTATATGAAAATACTTTACATATTTAGACATTATCAGTGCCTTATGACCGGATTTCCATAAGTGAGAATCTTTCTTAATGTTATCAGTTTCTAATTTGAAGAGTTTTGTAATGAATTTCTCCCAATGGGTATAAATATTTTCAGACTTATTCAAGGTATAATCATGTTGAGTTTCCATATTTCATTATCATAATTCTTGTTTAATATCCACCATTGAGTAATTAATTTTAGGATCTCATATCCAGATGATCTTGCTGACTGGGGAATGAGGAGAAACACATAGTTCCATATTCTTGCATTCTTATAATCATCAGGTTATGAATCAATGATTAGATGACGTAACTTATGAAATTCATTGAGGAAATATAGTTGGATATGTTTATTCTAATTCTCTGAATAGGGTTTCCATGTAGATGGAAGGGAATCTAGGTGGTGGGACCTAGTTGGTTGCGTATGTTTTTTTTGAAAGTAACGAAAGATTATTTTACAAGTATATTTTATTTTATATCTGTGATGAAAAATCAATTTACTTTTTAAAAGATGACAATAGGAACAAGAATTATATTTTGAAAATAAAAATTAGTTTTATTATGAATTTACATCATGATAAGATTTTTTTTCTAGAATAAAAGTTTTATCAGACCCACCTCAAGTCCAAAATGAGTGACGATCGTACTGATATAGAGAATCAGATTTTACATGGATCCAATATAAATCTCACAATGTTTTTATATTTTTAATTCCTCATAAATAATAATTATATTGTAAAACTTTTGATGCACCACAAATAAAAGAAATATAGCGAAAAATGTGCGGCCAATTGTATTTTGGGGAATCATATTTAGGGCAATCGTAATCTGGTTGAGTAGGAAGGAATGGTGTTATGGATGAATGAGATGTTACGAAACATTACATTATAAGTGATATGACGCTAAACCTGATATTCAATTTATTTAAAGTCTTTATAAAAGTCATGATACTAGATAAAAGTTGTAAGAAGAAGGAGTTTAATGATGTTAATGCTTTCCGGTCTGAGGTCATTAGTGTGAGATCATCAGACACAGTTTTTTTGAAGGCTTGGCAGGTTGATCATAATGAGAAAAACTGAAGGTGATAGTTTTTAGTATGACCAATAATTCAAAAAAATTGAAATCATAATAAAATAAGTTGATGATTTTTTGATCAGAAAATAAAAATAAGTTACATGTTGAAAATTCATTGGTATGATGTTCAAAAAAGAAATATGTTTCTAAAGATAAACTACCAGTACTGTCCATCAGATTTGTTATATCCTTGTAATAATCAAAGGATTTTTTTGGGAGTTGTTACGAATAATGAAATGGAGAAATAAGTAATGTTTTTGGGTTATAATACAAGAAAAATTTAAAATATTAATGAACAATGTAGTTAACCATTTACATGAAGATAATTTTCAGTTATCATTTTTAAAATTATGTGAAGAGAAAGAAGATCTATGATTTGATTTAAAGTATTTTAATTACATGTGGATCAAGATCTATCTTATTAAAAAATCTACCATATTCATCATAAGGAAGAAAAAAAATTAGTATAATGGTTTTCTAATTGGTTCATATAAATGTAATGGGTGTTTTCAATTATGATTTGTTTGGAAGTGGGTCAAGAAAGTTAGAGTGAAAAAATACCCTCATTATATTGAAGAAATCACAATGAAAAATCAAAATCATAATTGGACTAAAATTTCAATGAAGATTGAAACTGTCTATTTCTTCATATATAAAACATGAATTGAGCATCATAATGGAGAAATCCTATTAGAAAATCAGAATAGATATTCCGAATTGGAATAATTTTGTTAAACAAGTCATAAGAGAGATGAAGTTTTTAGGTGAATTGAGTTGTTTCAAGAAGATTTGGATATCATTAATTAAATAATGAATTAACCCAAATTCAAGGAGAATTTATTTTTTGAGATAGTTAGTTTGGGCAGGAAAAGTTTTTAGAACCCGACACAAAACTCTTTTGGGATGACTATAGAAGGGAGAAAGTATATTTTATTTTATGACTCATATGTACTGTTGAGAATAAGAGATAGAATATACATATTTCTAGGGATAATAAGTTTATGTATTGTTATTACATGGGAATGGTTGAAAAATAGAAGAATAAAGGAGAAGAGAAAAGATCATAATAAGGGTTTCCAGATTAGAATGATAAGTTGATCTTGAATTTACACACTCAAAAGAAGTAGATATTTATAGTCTCAGTGATATTACGAAAATGGTATATTTTCCATATTGAGAAATCATACAAATAATTCAAACTGAGTATCATTATGAAGTCTAGGAAGTTCATACCAACTTCCCTGAAAGATGGTTATGAATTTATTTTCAAGAGTATACTTTTGAAAGTTTATCACGAATAACCATAACATGTTTGTTACATAAAATTATACTGCATCATCTCATGCTACTTGAATCACATGAAATTTTTATTGATCATAGCAACACAAGAGTGTAATAGCACATCCTACTCATTGTATTCCATAGAAAAGGATTCTTATCGAATAAATTGTGTGGTATTGGAACATTTCCAAACTATACCATGGATGTAGCTACTCTTTTTGTGTAGTTAACCTTGAGAATTCTTATATTCCTAAGGATGTGTGTTTTAATTATTTTTAGAAGGGAAATAAATATTTAATAGAAGGTATAAGTTTTTTCATATGTAGGGAAACATAAAATTAAAATATATCACCGATTCACCCCTCCCTTACTCAGTGATGCATAGATCCTGGATGGACCCATAGAAGTGGTATCATAGGTGAAGGTTCCATTCGTTTATTCTTTGTTAATGTTTTGAAGAGAAGCTAATGGGGATTATGAAGTATATCAATAGTAAATGTATTTTAGTCTTCAATGTTAAGAATTAACAAATCTAGGAAGATAAAATGTTTCTTCATCTTATTTATATTGTTTATAATGTTCATGAAGCTATAATAATTGGATTTCCATTAATTTATAATAATGTTCCTCCTACATCAGTTGAAAAAAAATAATCTTGAGAATGATTAAAGGGATAAAAATTCCTTAATCTCATCACTTTTTGAATATGGATTTGTAAGGGAGAAGGGTGTTTCTACTAACAAAGGTACCAGAGAAATGTTGAAATACATTTATGAATGTAATAAAAAAGTGCAGAAAGAAATATTACAAATTTGGAGGCAAAACAATGATGATCAAAAAATGGGTGATTCTGAATCTATCATGGAATTTATTACATTAGTAAATAAAATTTTCAACAATATCGGATGTCTTGGTGAAAATTTGTAGGATTATAGAGTTTTTAAAAAAACATTAAGAATTATTCCCATGATGTTTGATGATATGGTTTCCTTATTAGAATATAAGGATCCAAAATCAACTTCTATAGATTATTTTCATAGTACATATAGTACATATGAAATGATAAGGGAGAAATTCATTTGGGAAAAAGAAAAGCTGATAGAGAATGGTCTTTTAAGGAAGTTAAGAATGAGAAGTATAATAATGCAATAAAATAAATATTATGTTTAATAATATAACCCTAAAATGAGGTATGAAAAAAACATGATAAATTTTTATTCTTGTTTTCAAAAAATGTGATAAATGATATAGGTAAATAAAATGCTAAACTTACCTTGATGTGTTATGAATGAGGATATGTTGGAAAATTTTTGGATAATTTCCCTTAAAAAAAGAAATAATAGGATAATGATGATGAAGAAAGGAGGATATAGAGGTCATGGAAGAGAAAGAGTGATAAGGAAAAATATTTTTCCAAAGGGAAAGATAAAAAATATTCCAAATCTATGAGGGGGATTTTCTTATATAAAGACAATGATGATGAAGTTAATAAATCCAAATATTAAAAATATACCGAGAGTATTAGTGAGAAATTATTTTTATTTAGTTAATAATTTTTTTTAGAATAATTTGTTATGAAAAATAAGAAACTCAATTAGAATATCATCTTAATGAATATTTACAAAAATTTAGAAAAAAAGATTAGGAGGCTCGAAAAAGAAATCAGGAATATTAAATATAAAAATACTCAACAAACAATCACGTATGTTTTCTTAAAGATAAATTCATGCATATAAAAGAGATATATTATTTGAATAAATCTTATGAGAATGAAAATAATTGTAATAATCATCTCGAATTGAAGTCGAAATAAAAATGTAGAAGAGTTGAAACTTTTCCAATAAAAATTTTCTAAATCAAAAAAGATGGATATATTCTATTGAAACTATATAATTGAAGTTGGTGAGTGCTCTGGAAACGTTAAACATAATGATGATCAATATTTACCTTTAAGTGTTGAGAATAAATTTGATGTTTTTTCTGAAAAGAAGAAAGATGGAAAAGTTATGTATATGTCCATGACCACAAAATTGATAATTTAGAATATTTTAAACATTTTGAGTGAAAAACGTTCTAATAACTATAGTTCTGATAATGAAAAAAATAAAACTGAGCTAATAAAGAACATCTTAGTTAATAACAGAAATGATGGTGTTCAATAATGTACTGATTAGAAAGAAATATAGGTTGCTGAGAAACATGTTCAAAACTCTGTTCAGTATGGGAGTTTCAGAAGAAAATATTAAATCTATTGATACAGATTTAATTGTGGTGGATTCAGACACATGGAAAGTTTGTATTGGTTCCCTGAAAAACTTTATAATTATTCCCCAAATTTTAGAAGGAAAATTCTGAGGGGGTGTTAGCCTTCTTAATAAAAGATGTCTGAGATGGTTGTTAAAAGATACTTGAGAATGATGGTGTAAATAATAAAAGTAGGTTCTAACCTATAGAAACAATTTATGAATGTTTTCAACAGCCTAGAATGATTTCCAAAGGATTATTAGTTTTTTTAATGACATACATAATATGTTGTTAAAAATTCTCCGAAGCCATAAGTAAAGAAAGTAAAGGGGAATGATGAAGTTATTACTATCAAAATCTCTTTGAAATCTAGAAAATAAGAGTAATCATGGATCTGGGATAATGTTTTTTCTTCTTATATGGTTTTAGAATAAAATTTTTAAGGAATTTGAAATAATTTAATTAAGGAATGATGAAATTTGGTAATGATGAATCTCTATGAATCAATGGTGTTGGATAAACCATCATTTAAAAATAAAAGTTAAAGTATAGGAATTATCTATATGTTGATGGGATGAAACATAACATAATATGTGTTTGAAAACTCTATGATGGAAGGAAAAAGATATTTTCATAAAATCTAGGTTTGTATAGAATAGTGATGAAGATGAAAAGATAGTTTCAATATAACAATGTACAGACAAAAATTTATTTCCAGTTGGTGAAATAAAAAAAATTGTTACTTTGGAATGGTAGAAGAGAATAATTTGTGGAAAAAAGTATGGGATACATGTGTCATAGAAACATGAGAAAGATATAATCATTATAGTGTTTGTGGAATTATTTATTTTCCATAAAAAGGGAAAGGTGTTGCACTATTTGTAAAAAGGGAAGATTAAACATCCTATGTGTAAGAATGTTTATATTTGTTGAAAAAAACATTGGAACTCATTCATTTTGATATTTGAGGGAAAATGTGAAAAAAAATAAACTAATGGAGATAAGTAATTCATTACCTGCATTGATGACTTTACTTTCATTACATGTGTTACATATATGAAACATAAGTCAGATGCTCTAAAAATATTTAAATGTTTTAGGAGGTAATATGAGAAATATTGTGAGTATTGAGTGATTATGTTTAGAAAAAACAATGATGGAGAATAAAAAACTGGAGTGTTTGAATATTATTTTGAGAATAATGGTATTTTTCATGTGTTTAGTACACCATACACTCATAAAAAATTTCATGTTACTGAATGAAATAATAGAATCCCGGTGTAAATGTTGATAACTATGTTAAATGAACATGATCTTTCTCATTACATTTATAATCTATCCATGAGAAATAATGTGTATTTTCAATACTGTTTTTTCCATAGGAAAAGTTCACATATGACTCTCTATGAAATGTTTTATGGAAAAACACCATGATTGAAGCACATAAGAGTTCTTTGCATACCATTCATCAAAAAGAATAAAGGTGGAATCCACAGAATGTTTGAGAAGATAAGTGAAGATGGAATTTTTCTTAGCTATGCTATGAAAGGAATAGGTTACAGATTTTTTAAAAAGATTTTGGAAGATTAGTTGACTCTATTGATGTGAATTCTTTTTAAAATGTTGAGGAAGATAAAAATACTCAGACTAATAAGGAAGATGAAATGTGTGGCAGAATTTATGATAAGGATGAAGAAAATAGTAATCTTACTAAAGAAGAAGAATCAGAATTAGCTATTTTTATTGATGATTATCAATCTCAAAAATCATATTCTAGGATTAGGATTCATGTGGAAGATCTAAACATTATTGGTGATCAACATCAAAGGGTTCAAAGAATAATAAAAATTTCACACACTTCTTTGTATTCAAAAGTTGAGATGAATGATGTGAATGAATATTTTGAGAATCTAGAATTGGTTTCAGATATGAATTAAGAGCTAGATCAGATAAAAAAATCATATGTGGGAACTCATACCTAATCTATATATGAAAAATGTTATTTTTACCAAATGGGGTTTCCAAAACAAGAAGAGTAATGATAGTGAATTGAGTTGGTACAAAACAAGATGACTGTGCAATGATTAATCACATATTGAAGGAATTAACATTTATGGAACTTTTTAACTAGTGGAAAGGTAATACAAAATTAGAATCCTTCTTTATATTGTTGCTCGATGATGTTATAAAAAATTTTAGGTGCTTGTAAAACCATTATTTTTAAATGGTAGTCTTGATAAAGAAGTTTACATTAAACAACCATGTGTATTTGTTGTCGGGAATGATGAATGTTATCTCTGACGGTCAATAAAACCCTTTTATGGTCTAAAATAAGATATAATGGCATGATATTCCAAATTGTATACTTTCTTTAGGAATATGAGGTTGAAGAAAGGAAGAGTTGACAAAAATCATTACATCAATGAAACTTAGAAGTTTCCACTAATCGAAATTGTTTGTATTAATGAAATTAGATTTACTGGGAATGATGATATATCATGTGAATGATTTCTTGAAGAGATAAAAAAAATTTGGATACGTCAATGTTCAGAGAAATGAAATAATTTCAGGGGTTAAAGATTTTACAAAATAAGAAACACATTTTTCTTTTTAAAGAAATGTACGATAAGTATTTTCTTAAGAAGGTCATCATGGAAAATTTATAACTCTTTCCACTCCAATATATACTGGGAGCATGTTTTCTTCAGATGGATAATGTAAATAAGTTGATCATAAAGTGCTTCAAAAGTTGATATGATGTTTATTTTATTTTACTACCTCAATAAAAAACATTGTTTATGCTGTAAACATAGGTGAAATATTTCATAGTACTCCTAAATAATCACATATACTTGAATGAAAAATAATTCTCAGATATATCAAAGGCTTAAAATAATTAAAATAAGGTATTATAGTCATAATGGTATGATTTTCTTGGTTATTGAAATTTTGATTAGAAATGAAATATTGTTGATAGAAGATACACATATCAGGGATTTTTCTTTCTACGGAAAAGTTGCATCAGTTGGTATAAAAAAAGAAAATATTTTATAAATCCTAGAAAATCTAAAGCTGATTCTATTACTTCTATTCATGATGATACCCAACATATGTTTATGAAGATTTATTTAGAAGAATTACTTGTTGAAGTGGAGTTACCCTTTCTCTGAGATGTGATAATAAAAGTGAAGTCAACCTACCAAGAATCTGTTACAACATTATCACTCAAAACATATTTTTGTCAAATATAATTTCATCAACGAACATGTAAGGAAGAATGAATTGAAGCTGGGTATGTTTCTACATTTGAAAATGTTACTTACATTTTCACCAAACTTTTAACGAAGGAAAATTTTAAAAAACTATGGTTGAACATGTGAAATCAACCTCCTTCTCATCATGTTTAGGTATGTGGGTTTTCCCCTCTATCATGTTATATTTGGATAGTGTTTCCATGGCAGAGAATGATTTCATAAATATATCCATTTTCATATGCTAAAACTTCTAAGGAAGCATGTAAATATAGTGAGTTGTGGGTAAGATATAAATCTAGAATTATATGTGTGTGAACTATTCTAAATTTTTTTTATAGTTTTTGTAGGAAAAAAATCTATAAGAATGAATAAGAATAAATTAAAATGGTGAATAATGAAGTGAAGAAATGATGAGCAGGTTTCATGATAACAACATTTTTTTTGGAAATCATGGTTTTTCTCTCAATAATTTTTATTTCTAAAAAATTGTTATCTCACATAGGATTATATTTTTTGAAATTTTATCCATTTATTATAGTTATAATGTCTCATGATTTATGAATTCTTGTTGAAAAAAATCCAATGGGGTAGATTTTTTAAACAAAGTTTTCTATTGAAGTTTTTTTGAAGTAATAAGAGGTTTATTTAAAAAAAAATTAATTTTTGTTTTCAAAGGAGAAAAATTAATTCAATTTATAAAATATGATAATCAGATTGAAAATCGTATTCAATAAATACAAATCACAATGCATTATAATCTACACTGTATTGAGAAGATTCTTTCTGGAAGAAAAGGTTTATCGAAATCACCTCATGACTAGAATGCGATAAGATCGTATTAAAGAAGTAAATCAGATTTTGCATGGATCCATTATAACTATAATGAAGTTTTTCATTTTTTATTTCTCACAAATAATAAGTAACTTGTAAAACATGCGATTCAATATTGATAAAAGAATGGGGGAGAAAATGTGCTTCCAATAGTATCCATGCTAATCGTATTTAGGAAAACCGTATTTAGAAAAATCATATTCTGGATGAGCAGGAAAAAAAGATGTTTCTAGAAAAATGGGAAGTTATAATACTTTCCATTATACATCAGACAATAATGTTTCCTATCTTCAATGTATTCTATGTCATGAAGTAATTCCTGATACTAGCCAATATTTTGAATAAGAAGGAGTTTGCTAATGTTGAAGCTTTCCGGCCTTTAGTAAACAGTGTGAGGTCATTAGACATAGTTTTGTTTTAAGGAAAAAAAAGATAATCATAATGAGAATAGATGATGGTGGTTTTATTTAGCTATAAAAATATTCAAAAATATTTAAATCTTTATTGAATTTTTCTTTCAAGTAATATAATTTGAAAAGAGAAAGATTTTTTTTGATGAAAGTTCATTGATATCATATTCATAAAACAAATAAGGCACTTAAGTCAGTTCTACTCATACCCATCCATCTAATTCATTATGAAATAATAATCATCAGAGGATTAAATGTTTTCATTTGGAGTTGTTGGGACCAATGAAAAAGAAAATGTAGTAAATTTTCTAGGGTATAATACTAAATAAAAGGTATAGATCAGTCAATAATGTATTCCACTATTTCAATCAAGATAAACTGTTGGTTATCTTTTTTAAAAGTGGGTCAAGAGAAAAAAAATAAATTGATTTCGTGTTTTTTAGATATTGTTTTGGAGAAATCACATTGAAGAATCTATTGTCTTCATCTTAATGAAGAAATTAGAATGATACAATTGGTTTTCCAATTTTAAATAATAGTCTAATGAGTTTCTTTAGTTGTGATTTTTTTTCAAGTGGGTTAAGAGAATTGGAGTGGCCAAATACCCTCATCATAACGAAGAAATTTTAATGGTAAATAAGAATTGGAATTTTAATAATGATTTATAAGAAGTTTGATGATTTATATTTCTTCATATATTCAATTCATACTAAGCATTTTATTGAAGAAATGAAATTGGGAAATCAGAATGGTGAACTAGAATTGGATTGATTTTTTTAAATAAGTTATAAGAAACATGACGTTGTTATAACATTCAATAAGGTTATAGAAGAGTTTAAAAGTACCTAAGAAGTCGAAAATGTATCCAAAACTCATGTAGAATTTTTATTTTGGGAAAATTTGGTTGAGTTGGAAACATTTTTAGAATCCTGCCTGACCCTCTATTGGGTCCACTATAAAAGGGAGAAAGTAATTTGTACACATTGAAATAGATGTATTGTTGAGAAGAAGAATAGAGAATATACTAATATATATGGAGAAGACATTTTCTAATAGTGTTTTCCTAAGTAATGATGATAGAGGGAAGAGGAAAGGGGGAAAACAATATCATAATTAGGGTATCCTGACTGGACTGAGAAGTAGGAAAAATATTTATAGACTCATATTGAAGAGTTTTTGTATTGTTTTGGTGGTCTTATGATAGAATTATATATTTAGTATTGATCAATTGGAATAAGAAATTGGATTGAGTGTCATTACAATGTCATGGAAGATATAACTAGATTCTATATATGAAAGTTATACATTCATTTCAAAGATAATATTTGTGAAACTTGATCAAGAACAACAATAACATGTTTGTTAAATAATTATCTTACATCATTTTGTGCTACTTGAATCACACACCCTGTTGTATTGATCATAGTGCTACATGAGTATAGGGGAATATCCTACTTGTTGTATTACTTAAAAAAGATTTTTTTTCTAGTTAATTTTATTGTATTGCATCATTTTGAAAACTTATCAAGGATGTATCAGCTATTGTTGAGTAGTGAACCTTCTAAAATCTTGTGTTCTGTTAGAAGTGTGTATTAATTGTATTCATGAGGGAAAGAAATCATTAATAGGAGGTGAATGTTGTTTCATAAGTATGGGAACATAAAATAAAAAATTTTCACTGATTCAACCCCTCCACCTCTTAGTGACACATAGATCCGAGATGTAAATATACACCATGTAAGTTTGGAGACGAAGAACTCCCAATAGATTAACATGAAATGAATTATCATTTTAATAAAACAATATTAATTTTAGGTAGTGGATATTTTTCCAGCAATTTAGACTGATTTTGTCTATGTACAATTCTAAAAATGCCTCTAGAATATCGAATTGAGAAGTTCTTAAGGAAAAAAATGATATGAATGTCATCCTTAGAAACTTTTATTCTCAAAAGAAATGCAAGATGTTATTATTATTCTAGAGGATCCTATAGTTGATCAATCCAAGGTGAATTATTTTTGGATGTTTTTCCACATGTAGAGGGGTATTGGGGGTCTTGTTGGCATTAAAATGGTTTGGAGGTGATTTGGTGGATGAGCGTTTCCCTGATCTGTATTCTGGTTGAGAAGGGATGTCACTTTTCATTGTTAGGGTATCAAGCATGAATAACCCCATTTTTCAAGTTCATATAAATATAATGGATTTATATTATTAGATATGATATGGGGAGTACCTTCATGTTGAATAATATTTTGACCACAAGAGGGGATTTTATGGTTCTCATCATGAGATGTGATCTTAGGGTTGATCAAATTATTCCCATGAGGAAATTATTCCTTGTGATCATTCTTGGGAGGACCTCCAGAGATGCTCCAAGTAGGAATTATGCAACTGATATGACTAACTATATAATTTGCTAAAATATCATCCTGATAAAGGTCTACTAGTGATAAATGTTTTATGGCCTCTAGAACTACAATACATAATGGAGTAGGGTTATAATTCTATTATGGGTTTCGAACTACCCTGGGTGGGATTTCATTTTTGATACCCTCTCTCTAGAAGATGGAATTACATGTTGTGAATAGTGATCCCAATGAATGGGAGTGGGTATAAATGAATCCCATACTACTATTGAATCCTACCAATGAGGTTTAAAAATTTTAGCAGGGATACATGGATTACATAGAGTAGCCTATAATATTTTCTAGTAATCCACAATTGGAATGAGTATTTGTGCCCAATATAGTTGTCCATTTATCACAAGAATACTTTAAATACCCTACTGTATGGGAGAATAGATGCATTTTTGCTCTCTAGTGACCATCATTTTGTGTGAATGAGTCACCTCGGTTGAGAAGATGGGGTCATGGGCCTTAGTCACAGCTATTCCCATTGATGTGATCTTATCTCTGAAGGTTTGTAGGATTTGGTGAACATTTGATTTATGACCATCCATAATTGCAAGGATTTGGTGAGAAAAATCCTAGGATATAACATGAATATACACCCATTCTAGTGTCAGGGTAGGAATGTGTGTTTGGACCTATTGTTTAGTCGACATATGTCAACTAGGTCATCTAATAACTACTATATTTTCAAGGAAAGATTGATATATCAGAGTAGGTATTTTTATATTCATATGGATTTACATAATATTTATCTAGTATTCTTGATATGAATGAGTACTGATTTTCATATTCTTGTAGTTTTTCACCGTATTTGACTGGTGGTATTGATTTTCATGAGCAATTATTTTCATATTCTCATAGGTTGCCACCATATATTCCTGACTGGATACATTTCACGAGCATGGATTGCATCTTATTTTTTTCCACCATGTTTTATTAATGGGATTGATATTCATGATTAGGGATATTTATATTCTTGTAGTTAGATTCTTTATTTTACTTAAAATCTTGATATTCATCTATAATTATCTGTATTTGCTTGTAGTTTTCCAATGTATTTGACAGACTGGATTGATATACGTCAGCAGTGATTTCCATCAATTCATTGGTTTCCATTTTATTTGACTGAAGGGCTTCATATTCAACAGAAGTGATTTTAAACTACTCATTTTTGATAATATTTGACTGACAGGTTGGTAAGAGTGAGAAAAAAATTTCATCCAACCATTGGTTTATGCCATACTTACCTAGAGATATCTTTCAATAGGAACAAAAATGATAACTTGGTCTTGATTGTTCAATAATCTCTCTCTTCTGTCCACCCATGGGATTGAGGTTCATATGACTTTAGATAGGGCTCATTGGGTAATATCCACTTCATGGTGATGTTGTTTGGAGGCATTATGTCGACAGTGATGGTTTCTATCAGGAGAACATGAGAGAGACTCCTGTGTCACTAGGATGAGGCTTCTGGTGACCACTTCATCAACATCCTAAAGGTAAGGGAGGATCTTGTTTTCATGTTTTGGGGATAGGCTCATGAAATGGGCTAAGAATACTATTGGGGTTGTGTTTTTCTAGGCCACTGAACATTCTTTAGTGGATGACTGGTGGGGCTTCACAAGTGGCATGGCCTTTTAAGATGCCTCCTGAGTTGCGATAGTACAGTTCTAGTGGTATTCTTAGAACAATGCATTTTAAAACTTCTGTTGAAGATGCTATGTGGTCAATGGAATCCATTTTTTAGTCCAGGACCCATTTTTGCTCTGACAAATGCAAATGTCTCTGAGAACATGTGAGACTCCATTGTACTGAAGAGAGATCCATAAAAATGATCCTACAATATATGTGAAAAATATATAGATGAATACCTCATCAATATAAAATATTCATAAATGAACACATGCATCATCAATTGCTTTATTTGGCTCATATTTAATTTTTGAGATCAAAAGGGGCCCAATGGGTGGGTGATTCGATCATATTGGTTAAAGATTCACATTGGGTTCAATGTTTTCTTCTAATGAAAATCATGGTGTCCCCATTATGATTTAGTTTGGGAGGTCTGAATGTTGAAAAATCGCTTAAATTAGGTTCACCATTCTCAAAAAACTTCCAACGGGCTATTCATGGAGCCAGAAACACCCAATAGTTCGCCCATTCAAGATTTTTCATGAACTTTTATTACAAATGTAGATGTTTTAGAGAAATAGAGAAGAAATTTTCATGGACTTCACATTGGTCGAGATGAATGGAGGTCAGACACATCACACCCTTTTGGGGGGCAATTAATGCCTTTTATGGGACTCCCACATAGATTTTTTATGTTATGTTCATGAATCATTTCTTAATTATCAAGTATAAAAAGGGTCACCCATGAATTAAAATCAATTATTTGCATGAGTGAGATCTAAATCATCTATATGTTTTAGGGGTTCTCCATAATTGAAGGGATATTTATGTATCTAAGGATCTCCATCCATGGCACCTTTATATGCGGATCAAATATTATAAAATTTTTGGTCATTATGACAATAGTTTTCGTCATGAAAATGGGGATCACTAGAATTTACAATCGTCCAGGGGGAAAATTTTGTTTTGATGTGGGGATCGAACCCATAAAATGGTCTTCAAACTTATCATCATGAAAGGAATTAGAACACACATAGTTTGGTTCCACATAACTGGACACATCATACATTACAAAGTCACATATAAAGGACCAAAGCATGCAATATAATGTCATGAGGCAAGGATACCTAGGGGGAAAGTTCATAGTCAATGTTTTGGTTGGGACATATGCCAAAATGGCCTAAAATGCCTTGTGGGAGTATTGTACTCCAGTTGGGGTATGATCATATCATGAATATTGTCTAATAACATTAGTGGGGAAATTTTAATGGAATGAATATGTACCGGGGAGTTGGATGTGAACTTACTGATAATATTTTGTAGAGAAAATCATTGTGAATTTTCATGTTGTGTTTGGACCTCAGGGAGGATTCCTACATATCTTAGTTAGTTAGGAATCAAAGCCCATGTAGTTTTGAAGGCTGGGGATTACAGTCATGAGGATTCCTATTTTCATGGATATGGCTAGGAATTATATTATATAGGAGTCATATTTTTTGTTTAGGTTCTGGATATATACATTATAGGATTCCAATTTTCTTGGGATCGTAAATATGCAATTATCTCAACTCACATCTATTCCCATGTTTGTCATACTTGATGTGAGAAACATGAGGAATATATAGATATTGAAACCAAAAAGACTTTATTTTATGTTAGTGGTTGAGGCATGTTCCCAACAAGAGATGGAAATAGAGTAGGCTATGACATTCCCATCTCCTTGGATCATTGTCCCCTGGACTAGAAAAGAGGATCAAGTGTGCATCCTCCCATAATAAAATCTATGGGATTACTCTAGGAGGGATTCCCTTGGGTTTCTTATGGTAGATAAAAGGATAAGTAAATACTTATAAAAGGAAATAGAAAGCATGATCCTCCCCCTAACTTCTTGTAATTGTGTAGTCCACATGAACACCTCCAAGTCTAGGACACTCATTTCCAAGGGAATATAGTCCTTAGAACATTCTGAGGGGAACCCGTGTTAAGGGGTTACTAACAAGACACCACTTACCATTGGTATGTAGAATCAAGAGGATACAATGATGTGTACAATGATCTAATAATAAATACAAGGTTACTTTGGAAGAGGTCATGGAATTACACCATTAGAATGGTTTATGGAGGGACAAAACTGGCACCCAATGGTAGGGCCAAGGGAAGCGATGGGATCTGAAGAGCAGAACACCCTAGGATGACCCATTCTACATAGAATTCTCTTTTCACGAGATGGGATTACCTCCATGTAGCATGTACCAACATGGGTGTGGGTATCATATACATATTGACTAACTCCAAGGACTTAGGATTCACTAGTAATAAATTTTTCAAGGTGGGTATGTGTTCTACTGTCATATCATTTTTCTACATGCTCTTGGGTTCCTCCAGTGTAGCATTTTTTCTATGTGAGGTATAGATATCTCAACATAGAATTTTACTACATGGGGTGATGTACTATAAAAGTTCTATCTGATTATGATTCATGGAATATTTTTTTAACGGTGTTTTGGGTTTGTAGATAGATGGAAGAATTACATTACTTCATTAATATTTGTTCGTGGGTTCACCTGTTGGGAATCAATGGATCTTGAACCTTTCTTCCAATTTTTGTTAGAGTTTTAGATCTTGTAATCCCACCTCTTACATCCATATCCCTATTATTTTACAAGGAATCAAGGTATTTGGATACCTAGATGGTTGTTCATCCATGGTGGTCCAAATGGATTTCATTTGTGAGAGACTAGTAAGGAAATCCTGAACCACAAATTGTTTCATTTATGGGGGATGGAAAACACCACCCTTAATAGGAAAATAATTTTCTTTTGCGGTGTGCAGTCTTTCAAGGTGGAAATACATCACTATCCAATCGAAAAAATGATCTAGTTAATTCAATGGATATTGTAGTACCATACCATCATATAAACAACTTCATTCACAGGACAACATGTAGAGAAGTAGTCCCCATAGTGAGTTTTACTACACTGGACTAGGCCTTCCATTATGGTTTGACTACCTTAAAATACTTTCCGCTTCTTGAGGTTTAAATTTCATTCATCCAAATTATTGGAATAATTTTTTTCCTATATTAATATCTTTTAGGGATCGGCAATGATATAAAAATAATTGATGTTGTTTGATGGTGAAATAATACAAAAACATTTTTTCATGATCTTTACCTCTTATTCAAGTTTCTATATTTTGTTTTTACAAAAGGACTTATTAGATTATCTATATTTATAAAGGATGGATTCTGGGATGATGGATAGGAATTAGAGAAGACCTTTTGGGAAGGTTTTGGGTGAGAAAATTTATTGAGAGGTGGGAATAATTGAAGGGTGGGGGGTGAGTGCCATTTTACAGTGTATAGAAGTGAAATTATTGTAAATAAAAATAATTAAACACTATTTGGACGTATCCCTTACATGATGTGACAACATCAATGAACCATTCATGATTCTTTAGGGGGTTTAGTTGAAATTTCAACATCCAGTGGGTTTTGAACAAGTGTTTAAGTCATTTCACCCCTTTTTATTAATGTTTAGTCTCATGGTGAACCCAATTTTATCTTAATCCCCAGGAATAATTTGAACTGATTTCAAAAATACATTTAGTAAAAAATTAATTTGGACTTATTATTAATTATAAATTATTCATATTAATAATATTAAATATATTTCCCAATTTCAATACAAAAATTTTTAGAAATTAATTTAAAATTATACCCATAGATGGGATGAAACAACATGGTTTTAAAGTAAAAAATATTCAAATGTTTGAAATATTTTTATATTAAATTTCAATGTAAAATTTTCTATGATGACCTAAATTGGATTATTATATGTATAAATGATAAAAATATACATTAGAATAAAATTAAAATATAATTTAAATATATAAATAAATTAAACGGAAACTGTTCTAAAATAAAATTCTGTATTTCTTAATATTCATCAAAAAATGAATTGTTTTTGAAAAAAAATCATCATAGGATAATTTTGAAATTATGAATTTAAAAAAATATTATATCAAATTAAAATTTTAAAAGTTTTAAAAATTAATTTAATTATTATTCACAAAATACATAAAATGTAGTTTGAAAAAATAACATTTTCAAAAAATAATAAGAATATACCAGAAATTATATATTTCATTATCAATATGTTTCCTTTATGTAAGAAAATTATAAATTATTTTTAAAATTCATTATTAATATTCATATTACTATAGTTAATGGCCAGGTTATGACATTCATGTTTAAATAATTATAATAATAAAATGATGTTTTGTTGAAACTAAGTGTTGTGTGGAACACAACATAATCCTTGTGTTACAAGTAGCGAAATCATAACATAGTGTATCATATAATTAAATATTAACACGATGTACCTTAAAACACAAAAAATCAATGAAATATAATTTACTTGAAAAAATGTTCAAAAAAACTCAGTGTGTAACATTCTACCCCCTTAAAATGAATATCTCCCTTGAAATTTGTCACTCTAATACAAAAAAAATTAACTGTATTTATACCTCACCATATCCTCACTTTCCCATAGTGCATCCTCAAACTAGAAATCTCTCTAAAAAACGTTGACCAGGTGAGCGATCTTTTTTCATATAACTTAATAAATATGATCCTTAATTTCAACTGCTTGTTCTTCATAAGAAAAAACATTATCCAGTGGTATGAAATATTATTTTATTACATGGAAAGGGTCATGTATGTACTTCTTTAGGATAGATTCATAGAGAACTCAACTTCACGTTTTGGTGGATTACTAGGAAACACTTTTGTAAAAGAAATGTATAAATCCTCTTAAAAGAGGCATATCATGGACTTCATGTTTCTCCCCAACTATTTGTGATTACAAACCTTTTTAATGAGTTTTAAAACCTATATAATGGATTTAATCTCCACAGGAAGTTCATAATTATCATCACATTGATAAATGATCATAAGATGTTTTGAAATATCATTCTTTACCCCCTACATCTCAAATTTATGAGGTACTTATATAGAGAAAGGAAATACATGCCTAATATGATGTGAAATTCAACAAGAGGAAGATTGAAAAGATTTTCAGGAATCCCATTCCCAAAAAAATTAACCAGATATGAATCATATACATTAGATGTGATCATTGTAGAAATAGGGATTTTTACTGCTAATTTGAAATCTATTCATTTTGGTGGAATCTTGACACCATTAGAAAATTCACCATATATGAATGAATGTATAGAAATAGAGTTGAGTAACACAATATTAGTTCAATAGTGGATGTTATGTTCACCTCTAACCATGTTGTTATTGCACCCCTCAACTAAAATAGGGTTCATAAGAGATTTTCCCTAGTCCCATAGCTTTAGAGGATGCTGGCATCAATCGCCGTCATTAACCCTCATGTTTGAGAACTGGTTAGTATAATTCCCATTATCCATACAATTGGAGCACTAATGAAGTGGTGGATCATTATGTTCATATTCCTCTCTATTTTCATCGTTACATAAGCTCTTTCCATACTATCTTTAATCAATTTCCTATGTAAATTCCCCTTGGAACATAAAACATTTACTATCCCCTAAGATAATTTTCTATCATTCTTCTTCCCACACATAGAACATAATAGAGATCATATCTTTTTCTGTACATGTTTATCATATTTTCCATCAAAATTCATTTTCCTTTTTATTGTTAGAACCATAAGAATGATATGTTATTCCAACATCCATTTACACCTTGATTACACATCAAACAATCTATTTATATCTAATGATGTCTCTAATGGATAATTACATTTAGATACTTTGTTTTAAGCCACCATATAACCAGTCAAACATAATTTTAAGTAGGATGGAAATACCACAAAACAACTTCACATATCTTGTAAAATTATCCTTATAGGTATCCAAAATATTCATTGTCCTTCATATTTAACTAAAATAAATCATTCTCCATCTTTGTGTGAAGAATATGAGGAATGTAATTTTTAAAAAATATGTTCTCTAACTCATCCCCAACCATAGAGTAAATCTCATATTTTATCCATGTAGTCCTGATAACAATCCACCATTGATTTTCTTTACCTTTCAAAAATAAGAAATCCAAAATGAATTTTTCATGCTCCAAACATTGGATAATGGAAAATATTGATTTCGTGTTATTGGTCCATTTTTATGAATCTAGTGGATTAAAGACCCTTTGAAATTGAGTAGACATTGCCTAATGAAGGACTAAACAAAATTTTGATCCCTATTTTGTTAATTTGGATTTCCATCATGATACATATATTGGGAATGTTGTGTGAGCATAGCCAAAATATTTTCTATTATATCTCCAATAACATTTGGATTCTCAGGAAGAAATTCACAATATTGTTTATAATGAATATTATTATTGCAGTTTCTTAAGGTTTCTGCCATTAACCAAAAACAAAAAGCATAGACTAAGTAACAATATTCATAGTGGGAAAAAACATAACATGGACTCAATTATAGGATGTCTAAATTATGGAACCTTATTTAGTTTATGACACCTTAGGATTATTATTTTCCATTCACACAATATTCTATTTAAATCCATCATGATCATTTTTAATGAGTTTTTGAATTTAAAAAGCATATACATTTGGAATGTCAAGCCAGGTCTGTAGCATGGCACGTTATCATGCATCAGTTATCAAATGAGTCTAGCTCGATACAGTGTTATTGGGTTTTTTCCCCTAGGTATAACTATTCCGGATACACATCCACTTGTAGTATTCAAACATGGATGTATTAAAAAGAATCCACTTTCTCTATCTTTTAACAATGATCCTGTTTATTTTCTTATATTTGGAATCATACATATACTTATCCTTCGACATGTCTTTGAGGATATCACTATGTTTTTCAGATACTTGTTTCCAAATGGAAACTAATCCTTAACTCTCAAACCAACTATTACTACACAAGATTAACATACATAGAAATTACATATCTTTTTTAGAATACTCCTGTCATTACAAAAAACAAATTCTAAAATACAGTATTAGTTTAGTGTAATATAAACTGTGGAAACATGAAAAATAAAACATAGGTGAGATAGATTATCTCTTACTAGGTTATCAACGATAGGAAACCTTCTTAAAAAAAATACTACATAATACATATATTCATAAACTAGGGAATGGAAACATAAAAAAGGGTGAGATCAAATGCTCATTAGGGGTAAACAAGGAATATATATAAGCATAATTATTAGAATAAGGGGTTGATAATATTATAATAACATTATAAGATAATACCCTACATATAAAAGATCATAATTGAGAGACATGGCATAAATATTGGTAGTTCCCAATACATTAATAATAAGGTAAACAATAAACATGGGTCTGGAGAGCATATGAATTTAAATTTCTGGAATACACATAAGAATATAAAATCATTTAATTTTTTTTAAGGATCACTATTAAGACTATAATCATAGAGAAATTCATTTACTGAACCAGGTTCACATCCTGTTACAACCCTATATTACAAAATAGTGTTCGCTTACCATTTCAAACTTGTATTACTGAACTGAGTTCACTTCCCTTTCTAGCCCTGTATTAATGAACTAAGATCACTTCCCCTTGAAGTCGTGTCTATAAAATGTTATAAAGATAATTACTAATGCACTGGAGGGAGATATAGGTCCAAACAATTTTATAATGATAATTATACGTGTGTGTATCGTTGGATCATATCACCAATAAGTTGAAGAAATTAATTTAAAATTAATCCCGCACATGGGATGAAACAACATGTTTTTAAATTGAAACATTTTCAAAAAATGAAATGCATTTATAACCAATTTAAATGTGAAATTTATTACGATGACCTAAATTAGATTAAAATATGTATAAAAGATATTAATATACTCTCAAATAAAATAAAATAAGCATTTTTCGATATAAATAAATTAAACAAAAAAACATGGGTTCTATTAAAATTAAGTATTTTAACTATTCATCCAAAAATGAAATATTTAAGAAAAAGCCCAAAAATTCATGGTAATATTATTTTCAAATTATGACTATTTTATCAACTTAAGTTTTAAAAAGTGTAATAAAGTAAATTTATTATTTTTTATACAAGGACATAAAAATATTTTTTTTGAAAAAAATATTATTTTCAAAACATATAATGTCTTTGATGAGAAATTTATATGTCATCACTAGTATGTTTTATTTATTTAAAACAATTATAAAAACATTTAAAAATTAGTTATTACTATTAATATAACTATGTTTAATGGCTACTTTATAACTTTCTTGTTAAAGGAATTCTAATAATAAAATTGTATTTCTCAGAAATTCAGTGTTTCATTCAATGCAAGTTAAACATAGTGATGTTTGTAGTGAAAACATAACATGATGTTGAGTATACAGAATTATTAACCTAGTTTATCATAAAACACAAGACATCAATGAAAAATATAATTTATTCCAAACAAATAGTTCATAAAAACACATGGTGTTACAGGTTATGTCTTTGAACTTATAGTCAATCATAAATGCATAAACCCATGATGGTATCTATAAATATTATGTTTAATAAATATAATTATATATTTTTTCAAAATCCTTATATGTTTTATGATTCTCAATACCAAATAAGTATTGATAATAATACTTATACAATTTAATTATTCAATCCTAATACAAAAATACAACGTCTATTGTATTTTAACATAATTATTTCCTCAGTCTAGGGGTAATAAATTATAAGAGGGTATTGACATGGATAATTAATATTTATTCACATTTAAGACAAATAACTATAAATAGATATATGGGATGAAATTTATTTCCATCCGTTATACTATTTATTTTTCATTGACAAATCACTACTGAATACCCTTCTTCTCCGCATATTAAAAAATTTATCATTCCTTTAAGATACCTTCTTTTGTGCATGCTTCATCTTTTCTAATAAGATGTAAATCAATCCTTTATCCCTATATAGTTTACAACAATTGAGATCTTACATAAAACAATCCTCCTCTTATTTGGTGTGTACAAGAGTTGGTTAATGTATAGGTTGTTACTTATATTTTAGGATAATTTATTAAGAATAATTATAAAATATTTCACTACTATAATCATTCCTTTTGGTTTCTCATAGTAACCAAATTTTCCATAAAATTCATTCTTAACAAAATTCTTTCAGGGTGCATCCATTGACTAAAACAATAAAGAGTAGTGTGAGAAACAATAATCATTGTGGGAGAACTATGAAATAATATAATGGATGTCTAAATCATGACGCCTTATTTTCAATCTAAGATACCATATGTTTAATCTAAGTCATTAATTATAATAATCTATTCAAATCCATCATAATTTTTATTAATGAAAATATGAATATCAAATAAATAACCCTTGTGAGTGTCAAAATAGGTGTACATTAAGGAATAAATTCCTTCACCATATAACACTTGATTCAATAATCATTTGCCTTTTTTAGAGTTATTAACACTAGGTATATCTGCTCACAAACCACATCCAATTTTAGTATCTAGATAGGTATTCATTTCCCTGAAATCCATATAATATCTACTACACCATAACATTAGGGGGTTCTTCTATACATATCATCAATGTTAATAAGATGTACCATCCCCTAATAAATTTTATATTCAATCTATTTCCTAAGGTTTCTACCTAAATTTGGTGTATAACAATTGTAATACCCCTGACCCTAGATACCTAGAGTTTGTTTCTACATTATTACATTGGAATAACATATAAATAATCTCATGCTATAGGAAAATATAGCTTAGTAGTAATTGTGAACTTGATACATACAAAATTCCTCTATTGCATTTGAATACATAAATTACATTATATTTTTTAAGAATATCATTTGTCCCAGTGTCATATCCTTGTATATCTTTCATAGAAAAATTTATAGAATCTTGGGATATGACACAAAATAAGGGTTATCTTAATTGATTTGTAAGAGTTATGAAAAGTGGATGTTACCATGAGAAAATGAATAATAATCAATAAAGATTAATCAATGCATAATGGTAAATATATGAACAAACATTCCATTTAATCAATAACATTACTATATTGATTAGATAAGGAATGATCAAAATGGAATTATAATTAACTAGAAACACATTCCATTTAATTAATAAACTATGAAAGTTGTTCACATAGAGAAAATATAATAGCAAAAATATCATGGATAACAATAATTGAATTATTAATGAATGAAATTATTCATTATTAGATGTCACGATCTTAGGTATCATGATTCCTCTACATGAAATAACATTCACATTATAGTTTGAAGATAAAGGGTTAGTATACACTAGAAACCCATTTTACTAAGGCCAGCCAACTGATTCCTCTAACAAGAATACTGTTGCATTGAGGGGCTATCTATAACTACACCCACCCATATCATCATTTCCCACACATTCCTCTAATATATAATTATTGATTTAATTCATGAACAATATTCGTTATCATAAAACATTTATATCGTGTATGGAATATGGATTGAAAATATTTTCTATAGTCAATTATATAACATTCAAGGTAATATAACATATGTATAAAGGATAAATTTTGGGATTAAAAAGTATATACATGATATATACTATGGATAATTAGGTAAAATGTAATGTCCAATGATAATAATAAAGTGAATATTTCAATGGAAAATAAATTCTTATCAAAATTTTTTATCATAGAGAATGCCACTATTTTTTTGTCAAACTAATCATAAACCATAAAATAAAATAATAAAGATGTTATCAATAGACAATATCCATAGTGGATCATAATTATAATAATATTTTATGTCATTTATGAATAGAAATACCATAAAACGATCATAAAATAATTCTTTGGGGAAATTACATATGTAAGTTTAAGTTTTTAAAGAATAAAAGTTCAGAAAATATTTTAATAATCAAAATATTTTAAAATAACCTTCTAAATTTATAAATTATTCTTAAATAATTTTTTTTATGATGATAGTAAATTCCGTACATGATGATTATGTTAAAAAATTTATTTGACTCACAATTTTTATAAAAAAGGAGTCCTTGTTTAGAAAACAACATAAAGATTTATTTAATATTTTTTAAAAAAATAATTTCATGGGAAAAAATTTATTTAATAAATCATTAAGACGATTTTTAAAAATTTTTTGAAATTTTTTTTAGAATACATGGTTTTGAAAAAAGGATTTTTGACTGCATATAAAATAGATAGTCATATTTTTATAAATTTTTTATCCATTTAGAGTACCAAATAGTGAATTAAATGATACTAATATTTGAAAAATTTCATCAATAACAATGAGGGAGTGAAATAAACTTATTTCATGATAAATAAAATAATTCTCTTTTGTGATTCTTAAAAAAACAATCCTAAATTATTGTGAGATTTTAAAACAAACCATTAACACTTTGGTAACTTTTGAATAATAAGCCTGTAGAAAGAAATAACTTCAAATGAAACATAAAATACCTTGAATTAAAATATATTCATGATACAACATATTAAAAGGTGAAATATATTCACAAAACAAATGAATATGTGGTGAATATGGTATGTGTCGCATGAATGTAAAAGTGTGGTAAGAAACACTTAGAAAGATCAAAACATTTTATTGGGAATTAATCCGTGAATATGCGATATTTTAGAACCATATTCATATTTATAATATCATATATTATCCCCTTATAACATTTTACCACTCTTTGGTTAATTGTATTTCATTAGTTTCATTGTTTTGGGTTTTAATTGCGTGTATTATCATGAAGGTTACCATTATTGCACATATTATATAGATCCATAATATCACAAATAATGTAAATATTATAAATATCGGTTTTATTAATTAGATACATTGTTCGAATCATTATTGAAATTTTAACATAGAGAATGGATAACGACACTTCGTGGATGCGGTAGGTCATATGCACGCACGAGTGATGTTACCATCACTTTAATGGGTGAAAGGGTATAGAAGTGAGTGAAAAAAAAATTTAAATAATAAATATAATTTCATATATATCACATATATTTACTGAAATTATCCTGATTACAATCCATGTAATTCTTATTTTAGAAACAAATAACATTGCTTCGCAAGGTGGTAATCCACCGTACACATGAGCAATGTTATTTTATTTTATCTATAAGGGAACATAATAAGGTTTATCTGATATTAAAATTTAATAAGTATAAAAATATCATAAATATAATATAATTTTTTAAGTTTGTCATTATATCTAGTCTTGCAAGGTGGTTATGGGAAACGAATTATATCAGTTTTTGAGGTGATATTCTGCCTTACACAAGATTGATAGCTTCATTTCCCATTTGATAAAGGAGGAGATAAATATAGGTAATAAACATAACATAAAAAATATTAATTATATTTAAGATACTAAGGATATTATATAATATGTTTTAATAATATATATTAGATGTAGAGGAAAAATGCATATTTAAGAATATTACATATTTTTCAGATAACTTCCTTTGGTATGCACAAAATGAATTCTAAGGTTTGATTAATGATCATTAAATGGGATCCAAGATATTGAAATTTGAATGAGTATTATATTTGGGAAAGTATAGGAAATAAATTGATTTTGAAGTATGAAGAGTGCAGGAGAGGGGGTGGCTTTAATAAGTGGGGGGAAATAAATAATTTTTTCAGAAAGAACCAATGAAAAAAGAATTTTTATATTGAATGAATATTGTTAAAATGGTTTATCATTTAATATTAGTGGAGATAATTTTGAAATATGTTTAGAAAATTATGATCATACTGGTTTTACATCAATTTAATCACTTTCTTTTTTTAACCCCTGATACATCAGTTTCTACATTAATTGTAGAAATTAATTTTTCGTGATTTTACTTTTTATAATGGTAAAAAATTAATTTAAACATAATAAATAATATAAATTGTGATTATTAAAAACATGGAATCCATTTAAAAAATTCAATTCAAATAAGTGGCATAGTCCAATTTAAACTATACCTAGAGAGGTGATAAAAAAATGGGGTTTAATTGTGAAAATTCTCAAAGGTATAGAAGGACTTAACATTAAAATTCAATATAAAATTTATTAAAATAAAATAAATCAATAAAATTTTCATATAATGCAAATAAATTCACTTTTAAAAAATTTAAAATATAATTTAACCTTGTAAAATAATTAAATTGAATGGAAGTTTAACAAAATAATTTTTTTTACAATTCATAAAAAAAGAAACATTTCAAAAAAGAATTCCCACTAATATATTTATGATATGATGATTTAAAAGACAATTTTAATCATACCCAATAGATTTTTTTTAAAATTGGTAAATATTAATATTAAATTGTGACTACAATTCTTGACTAAACCATCATTTAGAAAAATGATTTTTTTCAGAGTAAAGTTATTTTCTCTTTCATATGTTTTTTGTGACCAATAGATAAACAATGATCCTGTATAGAACATATATTTTAATACCTTACTTAGTACCACTCATAATTTACAACATAATGGATCTTTTATAATGGTCACATCATAAATAATACTATTGTAATAGAGTGTTGTATTCCATTTAAACCTGATGTTGTGTACATCACAAACTATCAAAGAGATTGAATTTATTTAAGAATAAATATATCATTAAGTCTCAAGATATTACATTATATTATAATATTTTTGTGTGTTTCATATATTATATCAAACCTGATTTTCATATTTTAAAATCACAAGGTGTTATAATTATGGTAGATGAACTTTATCATGATACACAAGAAACATTTATATATTTTTGTTTTCCTCTAGTGTTTATGAGATATTAATTTCCCATAGTGAGTGATAATGAAGTAATACTTATTAAATATGAACCCACTTCCTACCAAGAGTACTTTAAGGGTTTTAGTATTTATAATTGGTTTAAATTTATGGAATCTAAAATGATTTCCATGGACAGTAAACAATTTTGGAACATTGTGGATGCACCTGATGGTGTAAGACCCATATTGTGAAAAGGGATGTTCTATGAGAAAAATACAAGAATGGTAGAGTGTTTATTGATAAATCATTCTTGTTGGAAAAGGGTAATAGAAAATTACATATATTGACTTTGAAGTATATTATTGACTTTTTATGATGATAAATAATGTTCATATATTGCATTCCATATAAACCATTTTAACTATGAGATATAACAAGTGGATATCAAAACCGACATCCTTAGTAGAGATTTAGTCAATAATATGCTTACGTTATAAGAAGAATGTTTTTATCTTTAAAATGTGTTTTATAAGTTATGTAATTTGAAATAATCAATATGTGGATTGACGTATTCTTCTAGATGTTCAAATATCTAGTTTGATGATACAATTAATGAGTGTTGCTTCGTTGAAAAGATGAATTATTTATAGTTTTATAATAGTAATAATAGAATTTATTGTAGATTTTATTATATTTTATAATGATTGAATACATTTTATTGTATATGAATTCATGAATTATCACTCCATGATGATGTGGTTTGGTCATTGACTCTCGAGGAAGGACATGGGTGAGGTAGCCTACATAATATATATGAAGATCTATAGAGTTATATTTAATTGATTTATTGGACTCAATAAAAAAATACATTTGTAATGTGATAAATAGTACCTGCATGTAGAATTAAAAGAGGGGAATTTACTAGTGTTTCACTTTATAAATCATTTTAATAGCCATGATCCTTCCATTAGGTTAGAAATGATAGACATAATTCCATAGTTGTTCACCATAGGTTCTATCATGTATGTAATACTATGTAGTCAACCTAATGTTTCCTATTATATTAGTATTATAAGTAAACACCTAACCAATCCAATGAAGAGTTATTGTATTATAGTTAAGTGCATCCTTATGTACTTTAAATTTAAGTAAAGAATGGTAATGATAATTAAATAATACATTGAAACTATGGTTTAATTAATAAATATCACAAATTTCCACATAACCCACTGACCTAATTGATTATTATCATGTTGAATAAAAACTAAAAAATATTATTTTATATCATGTGAACATTTATCCATGAACAAAATCCCATCTCATTAATTCAGTGTGACATAATCTTCTTTAACTCATGGGGAATTGAAATTATAGTAAGGGGTTATCTCAAATTCTCAGTATGAGAAAACTTATCATAGGGTATTATAGTTAGATCATAAACCAGTGAGAAACACCAAATAATGAAAAATATATTATTGCATAGAACATAAATAAGTTAGTTTCAATCCTAATAATTGAATAAATACACATCATCTCAAATTATAACACTTTTACAATGGCATGAGAAAATAGAAGATAAATAATATAACATGATCCTGGAAGGTAGGAATGAATGTGGTACAATAATAAAAAAGAGATTTCTTATCATTGTATAAAATCATACCATCCAACCTATTCACATGTAAAATTGTGATTAGAGATAAACAACATCACACTCACTCAATTGTGAACCTAATTTCTCATTAACCTATTATGATGTAAAATTAAGAGTAGAGGTAAACACCATCACACTCATGGTTTGTGAACTGAGATACTCACTATACAGTTGACATTAACTTTTCATCTCATGAGATATAGCCCATTAGCAAATTAGTTATTTAAAGATATTGGTCCCACTTATCACATAATACATACAACAGTTCTCTACTTGAAATGTATGACCAAATCATAAAATAAACCTAAGAAAATTGGGTATTATGAGATAATTATATTCCATTGCATAAAATAGATTCAAAAGAAATATAAAGTGATACAAAATATTTTTTACCTAAATTAAATAAATTATAATTGAATATATAAAATGAATCATGAAATAGAACTCTATCAAAGGTAAATCATTTAGATACCTAATATAAAATGTAAGAGAAACATTTATAAAGTTATTTACTTTAACAACATACAAATTCACTGTAAAAGAGAATTTAAAAACATTTCTGAAATATTTTTCATAATTATTCAATCACACATAAAAAAATTTCATAAAAAATATTTATTGAATAATCTTCTCATATAAGAAAATGTTTGTTAGAATATAAAATTTTTTAGGAATCCGGAACCTTTTATATCAATAAAAATTATACATTTGATGAAATAAAATCATTTTATTAGTTTTGAATGTTTCCTTTTAAAAATTGGAAATGATAAATACTAGTGTAATAAGATATAATAAAATATCTTTCTATATAATAAAAAACATTTGTGGACATAGAAAATATGTACTTGAAAAAAAGGTCATTGGAAAATATGGTATCTATTCTATGCAATCTAAAACATTAAAAATGAAATCAAAATGAAAGAATATATTGAAATAAAACATAATTCTATAGAAAATATTGATGTTTTATTACATAATATCACCATATATATATGATTATAACAAACTATTATTGATAAGGTTCAATAAAGAGGAGTGTATCTCGAGGAATGGTAATTGAGTTATCAAAACCCATACAACATTTATAATATTTTAATAAAATTAATTGAATTATTTAAAACCATATGAATAAGTAAATACCATCAATTGAATCACAAAACATTCTAAAATATATTTTTTTTGCAGTATATACACCATAGAGATAAGAAATTGGTGCATAACATTAAATCACATCTTGATAAATATAATTTGAGATGAAAAACCCATACCATGGCTTTTATCTAACTTGAACATTCTCTAACCTCTAATATAATGAACATAATTAACTTATGTATGTAATTCAAGGCCTTATTAGGATGTTTTAAACTTTATTGTGTTTATTTATAATTTTTAATTCTCAATATATTACATAGTAATAGTTATTTTAATTAACGAAAGAGATATCATTCATTTGTTTGGATCATTCAAATATCATAGTAAAAGATTCAATTATTACTAAGTGGTTTAAAAAAAAATCACTAAATTATTATTCATGTCACAAATATCATTTTTTTCAATTATTACTTAGCTATTATTGTAATTAAAAGATATAAACTAATAAGATATTTAAAAATGGGAATCGTTATAAACTAGTTTTGATATGATTAATGATTGGATGGTGGAATATTAATAATTATTTTAAATATTCATAACACCTTTGTAAAAAAAATTTGAAAAATTAAATTCATTATTATTACATTATATCACCATTATTGATGGTCAGTAATTTTTTATGACATAAAAATTATAACACACTTCATGTAGGTGGTGAAACCAACCCAAACGGTACCATTTTATAATGTTTTCATGAGTAACATAATTTCATTAGATTATTACAAAATAAAAAAAAATTAAAATCTGAATAATATTATTATTTTCATATATACTCTTTAAATCCATTCTTAGAAACATCCATGATAGGTGGTGATGGAAAAAATTATTGTTTGTGGAAGTGGTATCCAACCGTATATATGATTTATGATCCTATTTTTCAATGAATGGATGAAATGATGTTATTTGGAAAATTATAATTTGGTAATATTATTTATGATATATAAAAAATATTTCTTCATCAAATACATCCTTTATAGTAGATTTGGGAGGTAGTTATGGAAAAAAACATCATTGCTTCATGGATGAAATAATCTCCATGTGTGAACTACTGATGTAGTTTTATTTTCATAGTCCATGGGAGGAACTGAATAATAATCTACCACTAATACATTAAAATTTATCTATATTAGTTATAATTCTGGTATTATATTAATAATTAATGAGCGTACAAAGATATTGTAAGAATCACTTATAAAAAACACCTATTTCATTTCTCGATACAGTGCTAACTCATAAAGCCTATAATTCCTCATAAGAGGTTTGACAGTCCCCATGAGAAGCATCATATTTAATTAATATAATACTATAAAATCATTGCAGATGATTGGGATAATAAATAATATGAATGAATTACTATGAAGAGGTGTGTACTAACATCTAGGGCCTTAGTTTTATTATACCAATTATCCTTTAAAATGAAGGTGTTATGCTAATAACAGTGACCCAAGTATTTTTAAGTGGTAGTGAGTTATAGAAGGAGAACATTGTAATAATTTTAAAGAGAAATTATAAGTAATATCGAGTTATAGTAGAGAAAGTGGTGGGTTATTATAAGTGGAGAGAAGTGTAACTTTTTACGAAATCATTACATTTTCAATATGGAAATGTTACTATTCAAGAGTCAATAATGATAAAAAAAGGTGGGGTAATGTAGGGTAGAAAATCACATCAATCACTCATTAAAAATCATTTTTTTAACATGGTTTGTCATTTTCCACTTATTAAAAGACTTTTCAGTAATTTAAAATTTCAAAGAGGTATCTTTTTTTAACATTGTTTAATAATTTTATTGGTCAAAAATAAAACTAAAATTTTGATATTTTTTAAAAATTATGATTTAAAATTTTAATATGATTTTTCATATCAAATTTATTATGCTGTTAAAAGTTAATTTTTTTTAAAAATACTTAATATTGTAAAAACAAATATTTGAAAAATAATTTTTTCCATTTTTAAAATTATATATAAGATAAAATTATCTTTGTTAATGATTATAATGAAATAAATTTATTTATTATAAATAATAAAAATTGTATGAGGCTTTCATGGAAATCTATAATTTAATCTCACCATGAAAGTAGTTAATTCAATGAAAATATCATGCTACTATTTATTAACCTAGCATTTAAATTTAGTTTATAAAAGCATAGACATAAGATTTATTAGTCCAAATTTTATATTAAAATTCATAATGTTATTCTTTTTGTAATATTTTTCTGCATAATTTTTTTTCTTTTTCTTTAAGGTCATCATTATATAATGATAAAATCACATCTATTATAATTTTCATAAAAACTGTATTTTTCAACTAAAAATCAACCTTTTATGAATAATATCATTAATTAATACTAAGTAAAATTTAAAATGATTAATTTAAAAATATGTCTATATTAAAAAATTAAAATTGTAAAATTTATCTTTTAAAATAGAATAAAAAAATGATAATTTTCAATTAATGATAATGTTATTAAAAAATAAATAAATTCAATCAATTATCATCTAAATATAATATTTTTTAATTACTTACCATCTATGATTTTTTTATAGATTTATTAAAAAAATTATTATTATTCATTGTTCTTTTTTTACACTAAGTTTTGTGATTAATGCATGTTATAAAGCATACAATCATTTTAAAAAAGCCTAGAATTTTAGGTCATTATATTCTACTTCCCACAAAAAAAAATCCATTCTTGAAAATTTATTCCATAGAGGAAAACAAGTCTGGATAGTTTTGTATCATTACATGATAAGGATCCAATTTATCTTCCTAAATATTTTGGTTATACCATATAAAAAACACTAGATGAGAGGTGTTGTTCCATAGAACCTTGTATCTTTAAACTATGATATCGAGGGGTTGTTATTCATAGGTGAGTCCATGTTAAAGTTCAACAGATTTTTAATTTTTTTCTTGTGATTGATCTTGTATTAAATTTCTAAAAGAATACACGAGGAAGAAATCATGAAAATAGGAGATGTTTGGAAGGTGTGTTAAGTAATGAGCTATGACTTAAATATAATTAAAGATCCCATAGGGACAATTGTATCTGGTTCCCATCTTAACTTTCTTCCCAAATCTAAAAACCAATTTCCATGGAGATATTTGGAGAAACATTTTGTCACTAATGTGAATTTATATATCACTTTGTTGATTGTTGACATAGCTTATCTATCCAATTTTAACCATTTTCATATGTGGACAATTTTTTTGGACCATCATCATCATTTTTTAGATAAGGTAATTCCCTTTCAACTTTCATTCCCAAACATCATCCCAACATGTTTTAGTCTTTTATCTCTTCCCACATAGATCCTCATATGATTCCATTCAGTTGCTATAATGGAAACTATTTCTATATGGTAACTTTATCAGAGAAATATGTTGATCCCAATATCATTGGAAATAAATTGAAAATGACCTCAACATATAATCTTGAGTTAGAATGGTTCTACTTGACTAACCATATTTTTGATGGTGGTAAATGGTTCTGAGATTCATTTAATTTATCAAAACATATATAATACATTTCTAAAATATCCATGTAAAAATTAGTTCTTGATTAGATATAATATAGTGGGGAAACCCATAAATCCTAACCACGACATTAATGTATATGTTGAAAATATAATCTAGTGAAAAATAATATCATATGGAAATAAAATTATCTAAATTATTAAGATGATAGTATAAATACCATATAGAGTTTCAACTCTTATAAGACCTAGGTAGTCCTATAATGAAATCCATGGTGATGTTTTCCCATTTCCATATATGTATGGTTAATGGTTTCATCACATTGTTGGGATTATACCATTCCTACTCAATAGGTTTACATACAAAGAATCAAGATATATGCTCCATGATTTCCTTCTTCATGTTATCCAACTAGAGGTCTTACTTCAAGTATCCATTTATCTATGTGCCTCTGATATCGATAGAGAAGGATGATATATGTGAATCAACCAAGATATCCTTCTTTAGTTTCTATACAGATGAGACACCTCTATTATTTTCAAATTGTATAATAACTTATTTATTGAAGATGAATTCCAAAATATTTTATACATTATTTTATAGCTCTCCATCATCCATATACATTTTTTTGGATCCATTCATGAAAAAAGGGTTATCAAAACCCAAGGTAATATTAAGATTTATTTTTTGAACTTATGATTTATATATTCAAAATTTTTAAATACATGATTTATGGTTTTTTTTCTATCCCTATCATGTATAGTGTAGCCTGGAATTTTCTACATTGATCATTATCTACATTATTTTCATTTATTAGGTGGTAATGTAGTGCTAAATAATAATATTTATTAGATCTAATGATATCATTTTTCCATGTTTAACTGATTCATGAAGATATATTTCAATCTCTTGTGACCAATGCATATATCATACTTCTCATCATAATGTTAATTCCATAAAATTTTCAATTAAAATTTCACCACTATTAATCCCAAATCATTTATTAGGTAAATTTTATCACGAGACATTGATTAGTGTGAGACATAAGTGATTAATTATTCATTTTTCATGACAAAACATTCCAATCCTTTTAATTATGCATCCCTATAAATTACAATCACCTCAGTAATATAGGGAAAGATAAGCACAAGTGGATTAATATACCATTATATAATCTCCATGATGGTTTCCTCACATTTATATTTCTAGAGGAAACTAACTTTTTTCCATGTTAACATGGTTAATATATTTTATATCCATTAGAAATTACATAGAATGAATTAGTAAGGTTGAGAAAATTGAAGAAAACTAAACATTTCTGTCATAGATTTTGGTCTTGGCTAGTGCTCAATAACATAAGTCATTGATCGATCTACAAATATACCCCATCTTATGGTGAAATTACCTAATAATGACAACTTTTTTATTCATAATTCTCATTTTATGAGTTTGGAATATGGTTCTTATAACATCCCAAAATTTAAAAAATCAAAATCCATATTGAGTAAATAATTTCCTCATTAATTAATGTAGTTATACAAAACAGATGAACTATATTTCATTTTTTATTTATGACAGTTATAAAATAAAGATATTTTTTGATGAGATTGAAGAAAAAATAAGCATCATAATCAATTACAATATAATTTTTGTATTGTAATCATTAATATTAGAATAAATTTAAGGGTTATGATAAGATCAAATTTATACTGAAGTATGAGTCGATAATCCAAACTAGTAGGATCATACCGAATGTAATCCATTTATTAGAGCTTTATATGCATGCGAGATTATATATATTTTCCATTAAAAAAATACAAGCCAAGATTCAACAACTAAACCAGAGTGAAACCATATACCTTATAATTCAAAATTCATATATATCACCAAACAATCCTTGTTCATCAAACCATGCTATGAAAGTACAACAATTTCACACATTACCCTTAGGTTCTATACTACGTTAATAAGGTGGTATGTTTCTAGATCAAATTAGTATGTTTTATTAAAATTTATTTTTATTAAAATAATGTTTATAATTATCCCTTTTATTTATTAATATATATATATATATGTATGATTTTATAACTTGTTTGTGAGAATGTACATTTTTATATGAGGAAACAAAAATTTTATTCTTAAGAAATCTACAATGTTTCTATTAAAACACTCTTTTTAATAAATCCATGATTTTAGAAATTAATTTTATTTTCTTGAAATATTTTAATTACATATTATTTATTTGAAAAAGTTTTTTAATATAATTTAATGAATTCACATGTATTTTCTATAAGGTTCAAGAAGGTTTTTTATGTCGTGAAAACTATCATTATTTAATAAATAATAATTTTTCAAAAGTGTACCTCTCTATATTTAGATAATAAATGTTGTAAAACAAAAATAATTTTTAAAATTATTACATAAAAATTATCCAACAGTGAGTTTTCCAAAGTATTTGGAGGTAATCAAATTTTTTTCTGAAAATTTTAAATATTATAAAAATATTGTATGTATTATGATATCATAATAGCCTAACATTTATGTAATAAATAGAATAAAAGTATTAATTGAAGAAAAATATATTTCCCATTTAATAAAATAATTTTTTGAAGTGTATTGATTAATATTAAGAACCTATAATGAATCCCCCAGAACATATATTATATTTTAAAGTTTAGAAAATAATTATTTACTGACACGAATCACTTCACCTCATGAATGAAATTGTTTAAAATTGTTCTATTATAAGGGTAATAAAATATTTTAGACCACTACTTGTTGGAATAAATTATGGGGAAAACCATGAGAGTTTTTTTGTTTTGATTATTTCATTACTTAGTACAAAACCTGATTTCAGAACTACAAAATGAATTTCTCTCTATTTTCTATAAATACTCACCCAAACACCCATTCCCATCCACTCAAAAACCAATTTATATTGATTTTCCTCTTTTAATCCATATATAAAAGCATCTTATGGAATTTTAATGTTTTTGAGAAGCTTCTTCGAGGATTTTAGAAGATCCCTCTCAAGGTAAGGGATTATATTCCTCTTTCTTTTTATTTATGTACATTCTTTGACCTATCCCTTTTGATATAAAATTATTCATGTTTTAATAAGTTTTAACACATACATTCACTATTATTTGGATTCCAATGTATTGAAATAAAATCTTTGACTCTAATTAAACCCTTCCATAAACCTAAATGTGAACCAATTTTAATGCGTAAATTAACCCATGATTCCCATTGCCATGAATTTCTGTTGTGAATACCCATACCCATTATCAGTAATGGGTATAAAAATAACCATACCTATTATTAATTTATTAGGGACATCCTTATATATAAACCACAATCTTAGATAATGTGATTAAATTTGATGAAATATATTTTTATATTGTTTGATCTATGTGTCACACAAATGCAAGAACATAATATTAAATAGATTAATGCTCCCATTGTTATATTTCCATCCAAGCCATTAGGTCATGTTTTTCTCATCACATGAGATACAAAGTGTGGTGAACCGAGTGTTAGACTAAGAATACTATGTTTTGATACCTTAGAGAATAACCATGACTTATTCTTATGATGTACTTTTTTATGTTGTTCTCACATTCCTATAATGCTTTTCTGTTGTCATTTTTTGTTATACATCAATGTTAGATATTAGGATTCTAACATTTTATTCCACCATGTTACTTCCCTTGATTAACATGTTCTGATTTACTTCATTCTATGATTTTATTATTTACAAGCATGGATTTTAGTTCACCCCTTTCATATATACATCACCAGGATATGAAGTGCAGTTCTAAAAGATCAATGTTATTTTAAGGGCATGTTATAAGGGTTTTTAATTGTATAGCCTTATAATTATTTCAATTTCTTGTGATATATATATAAATACCCAATTACATTAGGATACACATTCTTTTGATTTTTTATGTATCTTAATGTAATAGATTATGAAAAAATGTGTATAAAAATATGGGTTGTCTATCTTGGAATCAGATATATGTATAGTGATTTTTGTCTATTAGGATTATAAAACCTTAGTAAAAAATATAGTGACAAGACTAAACATAAGATAAAAGAAAACCGTTGTGGTGAAATATCTTATTGCATGGTTTTATGTGAAAATGAATCCCTATATAGATACTGGCTATTGGATGTAGCTATGGAACATATGCACCATGAGGTTAAAACATGGAGATGGATCATTGGGTATAAAATCATCTTGTACTTGGTACATGATAAAGATTCACAAGACTATACATGTTGAAGGACACTCTCGAGTTATATGCTTCAGTTGAGGGTATGATTTTTATGAACCATTTTGAAGGGATCTAAAAGAATTATGATATTTAATTTCTGGAAATAGACCAAGAAAACATAAGTTAAAACCATTAAATTTATAGGTAAAAAATACATTTCATTTTTGTGTTACCCCTTAAATGTTCATATTTTACCTTTAATATATTTAAATAGATTTAAAATTCCTATTATTAATTCAAATTTGGTTTATGAATATGATTATAACTATAATAAAATGTGAATGACACACTTACTATCCATTAAATAACCTCAAATATTCTAAATGATTATAGTTATACACATTATATCATGTATAACATGTTTAATGGAACATCTCAAACACCACATGAAAACCTAGATGCCAATTTATTGATGATAATAAGAAATGGGCCCATTATTTAATATAATTATATATATTCTCCAATGTCAAAACTTGTATGTTGAATTTCAAAGTGCACCATGAGATGGTACCTTTTTTGGAATTTGATTATATCATGTGTATAGATGGGACTTTCTTATATAGATCCAAAATAAGTTCTTAAGACAAATAAATCACCTTATGTATTTTAAATCACCCACTAATTCTATACAATATTGAGAAGACAGATAAATTTGATTTGGAATAATTACTTAAAGTATGGATGTTATTTCCTTATAAGAAATCATATCGATCATAAATTTTTATGACTAAATAAAAAAATAATCATTGATGACATAATCATTCTAAGAGAATACCCTAACGTGTTCCCAAAATAATTTCCTGGTTTTCCTCTAAGATAGGTGGTTGAGTTCTCAATAAAAATTATAGCTAGAGACATTTTGATATCCAGGGATCCATACATAATGGCCACTATTGAACACACATATATAAATAATAACATATAGGTGAATCTAGATGAAGGGTATTTATGACTATGTGATTCACTATGGGGTGTAATAGTATTTTTCATTATGAAGAATGATGATTCAATGTGCCTCTACATTGACATTCATGTGATAAAAAAGATCAAGATAACGGAAAAAGTATCATCATCACATGTTTATTAATTATTTGATTAGATAAATAAATCTTAGTACTTATCTATGGTGGATCATTATTTGGGATATTATAAAGTAATAGTAAATAAGGATTATATCACTATGACTGATTTTCATACAAGTTACAGGAAACATAAGTCCTTATTGATCCAGTTTGGACTCACTAATTCTCTAGCTATCATCATGGACTTAATGAATTGAGTCATTAAGAATTAATTCAATAAATTTTTGTTAGTCCTTTTAGATGAATTTGGTATCTATTATAAAATCAATGTGGAAGAAGATGAGTATTTATAATATTTAACTGCATACCTTGTAGAAGTAAAAGTTATTTTCCATGTATAGTAACATGAAGTTCTTGATAGAGAATGCAACATTCTTGGGGAATAGTATAACTAGTATAAGGATATATTTTGTATCATATAAATATAGAGGAAATTTATGGATTATTGAGATGAAATTTGTGATGGAGATTAGTATTTTCTTTTGATTAGCTGTGTTCTATCATAGATATGTGATAAAATTATAACAATTTTCAATCCCACTAACAAATATAACTAATAATGATATATATTTTTCTCAAATAATGAATCTGATAAGAGCACTAAATCGTTAAAAAAGAGGTTAATCAGTGTACCTATGATCACATTACACACAAGTGGTGGAGTATTTTTTATCATTAATGATGCGTAAAAATGTTTTGGATTATGTACATCAGCAAAATGATAAGATGATAGTATATATCATCTAGAAATTAATTATCCATGAGAAAAACTACCCAAAAAAAGATCTATAATTGGCTGTATGGATTTATTTCATTAATGATTTGGTGAAATCATCTATATTGGGAGAATTTTTACATGTAAATAGATCAAAAAAATCTTCAAGTATATATTCACATAAAAGGTGCTATATATTCCTATATGAAGGTTGTTTGATCAGAATAATGATTATGACTATTCAATCCATTACAATATTGGGATGGAAAATAATGTTGATGATTCTCTGAGGAGAACGGTTTCTATTACCCTATCAATACATAGGATTGATAGGGATCCAATATTCTTGTACATTCAAAGAATGTAAGTTAGAATAATTAAAGGAACTCCATCACACCTTTGAAAAAGATCAAGTCTGTCACAAACCATACCCTGGGGCCTGTGATGTGATTACTGCAAGCCCACCTTCCATAGGTTATTGGATGGTGACTTGCACCACAAGGCATATAGAAAAAGGATGGAATTTCCATTAAACCTGTACACATAGAGAGCCCATACTATGAAAAGTAAAGATGAAACTGGGATACCAATAACAAGAATGTCACATGAGGATGTAACCACAGAAGTAAAGGTGCAACTGAAAGTAAAAAGGGGGACAATGTACAAATCCAAATGAAATGGAATGTAGTGTAAATGAATGTACAAGCTCTAAAAGTCACCGTCCAACGATCATACCTCAAGGGTAGGTGTAGCTCACTATCAGATGTCGCTGAAGCATACTGCATCTGTAGATCCACCTCTGAGCACCACTTGTCCCTAGCTATCCATGATCCTAGTCAAAGTTGATTGTCATCTTCACAAGACACAATGGGTGTGGGTGAAGACTGTGCAGGGGTGAGCATAATAATACTCAGTAGGGACCTCAAAACCAACTCGAGTCTCATTGAAATCCACAATTGAAATCACAGAAGAATGTACAAAGATTAGAGTCACTAGAGATACCTCAATACAATATAACATGATGTGATAATAGAAAAACTAACTTTTGAAAACATTGAACATAAATCAGTGCAAAGGCACTCTTCCCTGATGAGTCCACTTGGCTAGCTCGGTCACATAGACCATTCAGTATCTGATTCATGAAGCCTCACTGGGTAGCTGAACCATGAATCCTTGATGATAGCTGAGTCACAAAGCCTCACTATGTAGCCGAGTCACAGAGTCTCACAGATAGAAGAGTCACAAAGTCTCACTAGGTAGCTATGTTCTGAAGTATCATAGATATCTGATTCATGGGATCTCACTAGGTAGCTGATTAACGAAGTCTCTTGGGGTAGCTGAGTCACAGAGTCTCACTGATAGCTGAGTCACAGAGTCTCGCTGGCTAGTTGAGTCATGCAGTATTGCTGATAGCCAAGTCGTAGAGTCTCACAGGTTAGCTAAGTCACAAAGGCTCATTGGTTCAAATAACATGAAATCTTACTTAGGGGTTTTCATAAGTACTGACCCATCACGTGGGTCACAACGCCGAAGACAAAGCATCTATCAGATGCACATTTCGGGATATATGTCCCTTTTTGTAAATAGAGGATGGTTGGGTCTGAGCCTGGTCTGAATGGTTTGGACCGACATGAACAACCCAACCTGAGGTCACACATTAACTGATACTATTTGTCTGTCCATTGGGCCTCACTAGACCTGGTTGAGGTTTGTCATGGGTCCAGTCCACTTGGTCACCCAGTGACCCGAAGTTATCCAGTCCGGCCCGTGCTGGTGGGATGGTTTGTTTTCCAATATCAGACCACAATGTGGCCACCTTTATCCTATCATCATGATCTACTAAAGTATACCAGCTCAAAATATTTATCTAGGCTACTCGGGTGTCTCAGTTTGATGGCTGGTTTGACCCAACCCGATGGGCCGACCGGTTCAGCCCATACCGCTTCAGCTGGTTTGATTCAGCCAGGACTAGCACGACTAGTATGATTCATCCCAGACCGGATCTACTGTTCTAGTTAGGGCATGTGTGACCAGTCATCCACCTACCCATGATTATACGTAGCCCGTGGGGAGGGGGCCACTTCTCCTATGCGGTGCCAGGTTGGCGCCATGTCCAACTTGTCGTCACAGCCGATGGGTCGTGGCCATCCTCCACCACGGTGCGTTCCAGGCGCACAACCTCTTCCAATGTGGGTAGTGAGGGATGGACTCTTTGTCCCTCACACGACGCCGATTGGGGTTGCCTCCCACCTGCGGCTGTCGCCGTGCTGGTGACACCTTCTGCAGGCCACTATGTCCGCTCTGGTTGTGCAATCTCAAATCCGACTATGCCCTCAGGCCTCTCGTGATGCCGTCATCACTACCATAACCTCAGATCCACCTTGCTTCCATTTTAATGATGCAGCTATGAAGAACTCATAAGAAGAGGTGCGTGTGCCTTGTTCGTGTTAGTCTGTGCCCTCTGCATTAGATGTTTAAAAAAAGGGAGGATTGGGATCATAGTTTTATCATCTAATCATCAATCCCGATGCAAAAATACAATGATAAACACCCTCCTACAAGAAAACATGATCCATGGATGAACCCGTTTTTTGGTTGACCCACCTTCGTTTTTTTAGAAAATAATGGACAAAACATAAAACAATTAAACCCCTACCTCGAATGACATTCGCTGTTGGAGCGTTCCATTCACGGAGATTCAAGAGGTTGAAGGCATTCACCACTCACCAGTACCGTTCATCGAGTTGTGTTGAAGTTGTTAATGATATGGAAGTGTTCATCATTTTTCATTTGAGAGTGTTCTCACCATTAGTTTTTTAGAGAAAAATCCACCCTTTGTTTCTCAACTCTCCAACACGTTAATCCAATAAAAGAAAAAATGTCGCATCATTGATGTTTTGTTGCGTCATCGAGTTGTTACACTTTTTAATTTATGAAATAGAGTATCTATTATGATCCCAAATAAAAATAAATTGGTTATCTTTACTTAATGCACCTTGTCACTACACCACAATTTTTCCGTCCACCGCTGAGAAGTTTCGAAAAAAGAAACAAAATATCTTTTAATGATAATTTTTTTTGAAAATGACCAAAAATTATCTTTTTTGTCTTACCCTTGTTGGTAGATGTTAGGTCCTTTATATGAAAATATTGGTGTTTCAATTTCAATGGTGCCATCATATTTTTGATTCAATCACCAGTTTAGAAGTTAGAAAACCCTGCTTACAGGTTTAGTTAAACGAACTTAAAAAAAAGTTCAAAATTCCATTCTGGGCTCACCGGGCCTCGGAATCACATGTCGACAAATCATGTGGTCTCGAAATAATTCCATATAATTTTAAAAAAAATTGCACATAAAATCTAGTAGATTAAATCAATCCCCCTTCTTGTGCTTCAAGTCCTCATAAGCCAAAATAAGTCTAAACAAACAAATGGTAGTATTCAGCACATATATGAGCCTCCCACTCCCATGTAGTCTCATGGATATTCTCATGATTCCATCGAACGCACACTAGAGAAATAGACCATCCATAAAGAACCCACTCTGGTTGATCCTCTATATCCACCGAGAACTCCGCAAACATCTTCCCATCGTCAATGTCCAGCTCACCATTGTTGATGATGTGCAATGGATCATGCACATACCTCTTCATCTATGAAATGTAGAAAACATCATGAAACTGTTGAATCTGTGGGGGGAAGAACTATGAGGTACACCACCTGGATAACTCTTCTGAGATTCTGAAAAGCTTCAACGAACCCCAGGGAAAACTTACTGCCCCTGCCAAATTTTTACAATCCTTGTCAGGGTGAGAATCAAAGGAAAACATGGTCTCCCTCCTCATACTCCAATGGTTTGGAATCCTATAAATATATGATTTATGGATTTTATGTGTATTAATAATCAACTCTTGGATGATATGCACCTTCTTAGTTGTAGCCCATACCGTCTCTGGACCTCTGAGTATTGGCTCCCCTCAATCTGTCTAACGTAGAGGAAATCTGCCTGGCCTCCCATACAAGGACTCAAATAGTGACATGCCAATGGTGGAGTGATAGCTATTTTGCTATAAAAACTTCACCAGTGGTAGGTTTCCCTCCCAACTAAGACCCAAATCAAGGATGCAAGCATGAAGCATGCCCTCCATGGTCTGTATGGTCTGCTCTGTCTGACCATCAGTCTGTGGGTGAAAAGTCTTTATCAAGTGCAGCCGAGTCCTAGACTCCTCCAACAATCTCTTCCAAAACCAGGATTTTAAGAAATCATCATGGTCTAAGACAAACATCAAAGGATCCCCATTTATCTGCACTATATCCTAAACATAGAGGCGTCATAGGCCCTCTACCACTCCCTGTTCTTGAATGGGTAGGTTGTGAGATGACATGGTGAGTCGCTCTATAATGGCCCGGACCTCTATAGTACATTACTTTGTGAAAATGCAGTGTTAGAGGTGTTCTGGTAGGTTAAGGTGACTCAGGGGTGCGTTGGGAGAATCTTATAAGGGAAACTAAAGGGATATAGCTTTCGCATGGGAGGCACACAGTTTGTCTAAACTGTGCGGCCAAACCGTCCGAGGTTGGTGTTGGAGGCAGTGGCTAATGCAGATTTAGCACATGGTTTGTCTAACCATACGACCTAACTGTGCGAGGAGTGTTTGATGAGGCAGTAGTGACTGCACAGTTAGTGCACAGTTTCTCTAACCGTGTGAGAAAACCGTGCGGGTAGTTAAATCTAGATCCTAAAATTGTGGATCTCAACCGTTTCGCCTCTAACTTGCTTGTTTAAGCCCCAAAGTGGCCATAACATGGGATTAACCTTTCTCGAAGGTAGGAGAACCTCTACCAAGTGTTTTGGAGGAGATCTGAAGGCTTCTATTGGTGAATCGAAGCTGATTTCTTGAGGTATGTGATCATTCTTATTTGGTTTCTTAGATCTACTTAGATCTACTCCTCCTCTACTCTTAGTTTCTTAGATCTACACCCGTTATGGGTAGATCTAAGTGGGTGGATGTAAAATATGATGAGGTTTGTTCTTGATCTTTCTAGGAGGAGAGATCAATGATGGGGTTTTGGAGAATCGACCCAGGTTTCTTGAGCATTCCTCGACCATTGTGGTTTTCATCAAAAACCCTTGAGGTAGGGGATTCATTGCTTCTCTTTATTTTATGTGCAACTATACTATTATCATGTTTAATCCCACTGGATGAAAATGGAATTGACATAATAAATACTTTGAACTAGATAAATAAATTGTATCGATTGTATGTTATTGCCTCTTGTTTTGCTAGATGGTGTGATATCTATTCTTTCTTTTCTTGGCTGTTGTCCTTGATGGAAATTGGTAAAAAAAATTAAACTAGGACTAATTGATATTTTTTTGGGTAATGATAAAGTGGAATGAAAATGAATCTTCTTCTTGTGGTAATTCGATGTTAATCAAATTGACATAGTAATCATGTATAATAATTTGTGATATCTTACTGGTTAGGTTTCCCAATGTTGGAACCAAAAGATTATAAATCTGTTAATTCAAGATGGTTTAAAGATTTTATTGTTTGATAATTCCTTGAAGGGTTCTGAGTTAACCTCTTGATTTTTAAAGGGCCAAGAGCCCAATTGATGTGATGTTTTCTTTCTTGATTCTTATGCTGTGATGTGATCCTGGATGGTTGTTCTAATCTGTGGGGGCATAGAGGCCTTTTGGTTGTGGCAATGGATGATGCCTAGGGTGGCGAGATGCATCGGTTTATGCATGTGTGTGTCGGGGAGGACACCATCGATGATTGAATGGGTTGGATGTGATTGTTGGATGCTTTCTATTTCTTTTGGTTGTTAGCCTAATTTACTTTTCCCCACTGCTCATGGTAGCTGCTCTTGCTTACCCTTCATCCGGAAGAGGCAAAGACATGCAGGGTATTCCATGTGCTTTCCCTGTTTAGCTTCTCAAGGGAGAATGTGTCTATGCTCTATCTATACGCGGTAATGACTCGACGGGTAGTACATCTACTCACCGTGTTGATCCCCCTTGTGTTTATTAGTATAGAATTCTTTTCTAGAATACCTGGGAATATGAGAAAGTGTTTCTGTAATGAATGTTTGAATAAATGCTTCTAACATATGGGGTTGGTTTTCACTAAAACATAATGATGAGGTTGTAATCTCTTGAAGGAACAATTGACTTTGGGTGTGATGCTAATGAAATTTAATGTGGATTTTCTCAATGTTAATTAATGTTTAAAGAATTAATTAACGTATACTGGAATTGATAAAAAGGGAATGATTTAATATAATAAAGCTCTTTAAATGGTTGTATTCTTATAGGATACCTAGTCTTAGAAGTGTCAGCCCGTAGTCCGAGAGACGTTAGCTGTAGTTGTGTCTAATACTAGGTTATGCCCATAGTGTGGTTGTGAGTTATAATATATTCTGTACTTTTTGTGTTTCTATATGATACTCCACCTTGTCAGTAAGGGAAACTTCCACCTTGGGGATTCTGAGTCCTGGGGGGTGGGGGTGTTTTCCCCATCATTCCGGTGGGAGGCTGAATGACTGACTACCCCCTTTGGACCCGCTCTCTTCTCTTGGTAGATACTTGTTCCATTAGGCACAACGATTAGTATTCCCCATATATGTGTGTAGAGGGTTGTAATGGATTGTGGTTATTCACACACATATATTATGGAAATAGTATCCTATGGACTACTATAGGTGTAACGTGTATAGGCTGTGATGGCTTGATGATCCTTACTTAGAGTATGGGATGTAATGGCTTGAGGTATAATTCCTGATGTATGATACATGTTTTTTGAGCTGTGGTGGATCCCGAAAACTACATGGTTACTTTGGTTGTAAGGATGGTGTGGTGCTTCGCCCAGGTGTCCTCGGGAAAGCCTTTGTGGTGGAAGAGGTGTAGATTGCGGTGCATCTCCTAGGTGTCTGCGGGCAATCCTTTTAGAGAGAGATGCTTAGGACGTGCGACGTTGGGGAAAAGAGGAAAACCAGTGTGAAATTAGTAGCAGGGTACCCTTGATTTTCTTTATTATATTCTATATTATTGTATGCGTTACTTAGTGAGAGTATCCATGGTGAGGTTGGGAACTTAGTATACATGTTTAGGTGACGAGTTAGTTTCACTTTTTGTTCACTGTGATTTAGCATGCTTTATTTACCCTTTCACGATAGGCTTCAGGGAGGATCCTACTAAGTATACTGTTATACTCACCCTATGCATATTTAAACTATTTTCAGGTCACATGGATCAGGTTGGAGATCATGCCGGTTTCTACTAGATTGGGGTTGCAGGAGCTATTCGGGCTTGTGGTTTCAGCTATTTTTACTTTCTTTACTGTACTTGCAGTTTTTCCCCTTTTAGTTGTTGTAATTTTTCATGACATTCCATTGTGCACTAGGGTTTCTTTTATATTTCCAGTTCTGAGTTGGCGTTGATTTTTGTCTATCTTATCTCTCTCTTCTGCATGTGTTCTCTTAGAGGGAAATGCCTCCCATTTGTGTGTTACTATACCGTCGGTGCTAGTCGCCAACCCGGGGCCTACTAGAGGTGGGACTCATGGGTCATTATCTCCCATCACACATTGCCGGCCCAGGAGGGGTAAACTCTGTGGGGAGGGGGTCGTGACTGAGTGGTATAAGAGGTCGGGTTGAGGGATATGATAGAGCTTGGAGTTAGGCATAGGTGAGGTTGCATGGGTTGGTAGGGAAACAATGTCATTCATGCTTAGAAAGTGAGGTAAACACTGGAGACCAGCTGGGACATAGGCGTTTAGGGGCCCCCTATGATCTGATGTATGGACCTTTAAGTTTACAATGGCTACTAAACAAGGTGATACTAGTTGTAGGGTAGAGTCCTAGGAAAGGATCATGCATCATTCATCTTTGTGCTTGTCTTTGAATGGTAGACCTTGAGATAGGTTAACCTAAAATGAATAAAAGAAAAAAATTATTTAATTAATGTTGAGCCTTCCATATTACAGGTTTAGGAGCTCTAACGGTTTTCTATTTTACAGGTATGGCTCCAGGTTGATGACCTCATCAGGTTTCCAAAAAAAATGTCCAACAGGCTATTCTTGCAGATCGCCACTGGGTAGAGGTTGAAGATGAAAACACTTGGAGGAAGACACTCCAAGAGTTTCAGTGCCATAGTCTACAGATGTACTAGGGCTCTGTCTTAGATGCAGTCACAGAAGATTGGTTGGTGATGGTTGTGATAGGCTTCAGTTCAATCCATGCTCGTAATGAGCACTAGCTGTCCTTAGCTGTGATGATGCTATGTGGAGAAGTATGGAAGTGGTGGTTCTTGTTCCTTGGGGATCGTGAGGAGTTAACAATATCATGGTATGAGTTCCGAGACAAGTTTAGAGTTGAGTTCCTTTCTTCGACTACGAAGGCGTCCAGTCGCCAGGAGCTTCTTACCCTTCGATAGGGGAGCTCCAGTGTTCGAGATTTTGGAATCCATTTTAGGAACCTTTTATGATATGATTTAGACCTGTTACAGATGACGAGGCCAGGGCGATGCATTTCGAGGAGGTTTTGCATCCAGATATCTAGAGCCAGGTCACCCCATTTATGCTAAAGACATATCTGGAGGTGCTGGAGAGGGCAGAGGTTGTCAAGAAGATTTTGGCCAGGACATGATCATCACGAGAGGGGGATCGTCATGATCCCTCAAAAAGAAAGGCTATGGTCTGAGGTTCCCAGTTTTCAGGTTAGAAGAGTTTCTGTTGAGCCGGGGGTAGGCCCCAACCCTTCACTTCTCATTTCTCCATAGGCAGCAACTCTTAGGCCTACTCCAAAGGATCAGGCGCTTGTTTTTCTTGTGGTGGTCGTGGTCATCAGCAGCGGGAGTGCCCGACCATTCAAATTAGTCATCGTGCACCAGACTCTATGCTCCAAGTTCCTCCATTGAGACAGTTTCAGCAGAGGCAACAACAGCTAGTTCACCGGCTTTAGATCAACAGAGAGTAGATGGGGCAGGCAGAAGACATCCCCATGATGTTCCCCATCTTCAGAGAGTACAGCGCAGTTGTGGTGGTGGTCGTCATCAGGGTCAGAGAGGCCATGGAGGTCGTGGTCTGCTTCATGCTCTAGCATTTCCAGAACTAGATGAGTCAGATATCATTTTAGGTACCCTTTTCTTGTTTTATACCTTGGTGTATGACTTGTTTGATTCAGGAGCGATGCACTCCTTCATATCACCTACCCTTTTCCATGCTTTGGGACTTGAGGTAGAGAGGCTTCCAGTGCCCTTGGCGTTGACTACGCCAGTTGGAGGTCGAGCTGACTTTCTTGAAATATGTAGACACTGTGAGCTAGTGTTGGGGCAACACCGCTCTTGGAGAGATTTACTATGTTTATGAATACAACTATATGATGTCATCCTCGGCATGGATTGGTTTTATTCGGTGCAAAGTATCATGGATTGCTTCAGGAAGAAGATCGTTTTCTTTGGTGCGGATGGAGAACAAGTGGTGTTTTTTGGTGAGCGAGATCCTCGGATGGGTCATAGGCACATACCATTATTAGCGTCCATTATGGCTGAGGTGATACTGAGTTCATCAGAGGTTCAGTAGTTGGCATTTCCTAGGGTCATAGAGCAGTACCCTGAGGTATTTCCTGAATAGGTTGTAGCATTACCCCCTCAATAAGAGATCGAGTTTGGGATCGAGATACAGCCAGGAGCATCTCCTATTTCTACGTGTCCATATAGGATGTCCCCTTCTGAGTAGTGAGAGCTATGTATACAGCTTGATGGTCTGTTATAGTGCGGTTTTTTTCGGCTAAGTGTGTCACCATGGGGTGAACTAGTTTTGTTCATGAAGAAGGCCGACGACAGTTTACGGTTGTGGGTTGATTATCGTCGCTTAAACAAAGTGAAAATAAAGAATATCTATCCTCATCCAATGATTGATGACTTATTCAATCAACTAAATGGTGAAATTCAGTTCCCAAAGATCGACTTATTGTCAGGATATCATCAGATGTGTGTGAAGGATGAGGATATTCCGAAGACTCCTCTCTATTGTCGTCATGGGCATTATGAGTTCGTTGTAATGCCGTTTGGCGTGACTAATGGTCCGGCTATGTTCATGGGATTGATTAATGCTATGTTTCGTGAGTTCCTAGAAAAGTTTGTGGTAGTTTTCATCGACGAAATCCATGTGTACTCCAAATTTGAAGAAGATCATGCACAACATCTACGAGCCGTTTTGGGAGTTCATCGCCAACATCAGCTGTTTGGGAAGTTTTCTCAGTGTGAGTTTTGGGCTCGAGAAGTTCGTTTTTTGGGGAATGTTGTGTCCCAACAGGGAGTAGTTGTGGATCCATCGAAGATTGAAGCAGTTGTGTCTTGGGTAGCCCCCAAGACAGTTTTAGAGGTGCGAAGTTTCCTTGGTCTCGTAGGCGAATACAGGAGGTTCGTAGCCAATTTCTCACAAGTTGAAACTCCTCTAACAACTTCGACAATGATGGATCAAGCATTTATATGGATTGATCAGTTTTAGGAATCTTTCTATAATCTAAAGGGGAAGTTATTAAGTGCTCTAGTCCTTTGTCTTCAAGCTGAAGGAGTCTAGTTTGATGTTTTTTGCGATGCTTCACATCTGGGGTTAGGTTGTGTTCTCATGCAGAAGAGGTCAGTTGTTTCTTATGGGTCTCGGAAGTTACATTCCAATGATTGAAACTATTCCACCCATGATCTTGAGTTGGCAGCCATGGTGTTTTCTCTGAATTTGTGGAGACATTACCTCAATGGTGAGCGCTTTGTGGTTTTCACCAATCATAAGAGTTTGAGGGATGTTTTCTCCCAGCATGACCTGAACTTATGACAGTGTCAGTGGATGGAGTTCTTACAGGTATATGACTTTGAAATATTGTATACACCTAGAAAAGGGAATGTTGTAGCTAATGCGCTAAACCAAAAGTCATGTAGTGATGCTGTGCGTGAATCTGGTGATTCCTGGTGAGTAATGGAAGAACTGTCAGCATTACATCTTGATATGGGAGAAGTTGGGGGTAGATGCTGTCTTTTTCAGATGATGGAACAGTAATCTCGGATGCAGAATGTGGAAGAGTCCCAGTTGGGGGATCTTGAGGTGGAGGTCTGAAAATACTGAGTTGTTTGTGGTGAGGGCCCTGATGGTTGGTTGGAGGATGAACAACTCTGAGTGTTTTATCATGGAATGATTTTTGTTCATTTGGTGATGAATGATATAGTCCTTAGAGAGTTCCATAGTTCACCTTTAGTGGTACATCCATGCATGAAAAAGATGTACCGATCCTTAAGGAGTCAGTTTTGGTGGCCTGGGCTAAAGCGTGCGGTTGCGGTGTTTGAGTATCGATGTTTAGTCTGCCAGAAGGTGAAGGCCGAACACTGTATTCCAGGTGGTCTTCCTCAACCATTTTATATTCCTCAGTGGAAGTGGGAGTAAATCTCAATGGACTTTGTTACATGTTTACATCGAGCTCCGGGAGGACAAGATGCTATTTTGGTGGTAGTGGATCATTTAACAAAATCGACCCACTTTATAGCAATCATGGAGTCAAGCACAGTGGAAGTTTTGTCGAGGCAGTATCTAGAGGAGGTGGTGAGACTACATGGTGTCCCTAAGATGATCATTTCTGTCCGAGATCCTCGTTTTACCACCAGGGTGTGGAGAGGTCTCTAGTATGCTTTCGGTTCTCAACTATGCCTTAATACTGCTTTTCAGCTTCAAAAGGATGGTCAGAAAGAGCGAACCATCAAAACTCTTGATGACATGTTACACTCTTGTGATCTTGATTTAGGAGGTTCCTGGATGAGGCACTTACCCTTGGTGGAGTTCACTTACAATAATAGTTTTCACTCCAACATCTGTATAACGCTGTTTGAAGCCTTGTATGGTCAGCCTTTCCATTCTATGTTGTGCTGGACTGGGGTTGGAGAGTCAGCAATTCTTAGACCGAAACTAGTGAAGAATACAACAGAGATGGTTCAAGTGATTCATGAGAGGATGAAGACATCATAGGATCGTCATAAAGTATATTCAGATCAAAGAAGGATCCCCTTAGAGTTTAATGTTGGGGATCACGTGCTTCTAAAGGTGACTCCCTGTTGTGGGTAGCGAATCTTTGGTCGTGGAAGTAAGCTTTCTACCTGGTTCATTGGGACTTTCGAGGTGTTAGATCGTGTTGGAGCTATGGCATATCACGTAGCACTTCCCCCTCAGATGAGTTGGATACATGATGTTTTCCATGTATCACAGCTCCGTCGTTATCTTCAAGATGACTATCACATCATCGATTGGGGAGAGATCGATGTTGATGATAATGAATATTTTGAGGAGATACTTGTGGAGATCCAAGACCTCAAGGAGATGGTGTTGTGTGGGCATTCTAATCCTTTAGTTCATGTCTTTTGGCGACACAGTGGCTTGGAGGAGAGTACCTGGGGACATGAGTCATAGATACATGCTCAGTACCCAGAGTTTTTTGATGTTTAACTCTCTTCATGTATCATTGTATCTTTTGTGGTTATGAAACTTTCATGTTTATGGGATTTATCCCTTTGTTGATTTTGTGGCTTGATCTCTTTTGAGACGTATCTCTATGGGTGGTTGTTCAGACCCTGTTTTATTTCACTTTAGGTAGGTTTTGGATTCTTGAGGACGAGAATATTTTGATAGGTATTTGATGTAATGTCCCAGACCTCTCTAGTCCATTACACTGTGAAAATGATGTGTTAGAGGTGTTCTGGGAGGTTAAGGTTACATGGGGGTGCATTGGGTGAATCTTTTAAGGAAAACTAAAGGGATATAGCTTTCGCATGGGAGGCACATGGTTTGTCTAAATCGTGTGGCCAAACCGTGCGAGGTTGGTGTTGGAGGTAGTGGCTAATGCACTGTTAGCACACAGTTTGTCTAACCATGGAGCCTAACCATGCGAGGAGTGTTTGACGAGGCAGTAGCGACCACACAGTTTGCACATGGTTTGTCTAATAGTGTGAGAAAACTATGCGGTCAATTAAATCTAGATCCTAAAATTGTGGTTCTCAATCGTTTCTCCTCTAACTTCCTCTTTTAATCCCCTAAGCGACCACAGCTCGGGATTACCATTCCTCGAATGTAGGAGAACCTCTCCCAAGTGTTTTGGAGGTGATCTGAAGGCTTCTCTTGGCAAATCAAAGCTGGTTTCATGAGGTATGTGATCATTCTTATATGGTTTCTTAGATCTATTAAGATCTACTTCTCCTCTTCTCCAGGTTTCATAGATATATGCACGTTATGGGTAGATCTATGTGGGTGGATGTCAAATATGATGAGATTGGGTCTTGATCTTGCTAGGATGACAGATCTAAGGTGGGGTTTTGGATAATCGACTCGGGTTTCTTGAGCGTTCCTCGACCGTTGTGGTTTTCGTCAAAAACCATTGAGATAGGGGATTTGTTACTTCTCTTTATTTTACATGCAACTCTGTTGTTATCATATTTAATCCCACTAGATGATAATGGAATTGACATAATAAATACTTTTAACCGGATAAAGAAATTGTATCGATCGTCTATTATTGCCTCCAGTTTCACTAGATGGTGTGATATCTATGCTTGCTTTGCTTAGCTGTTGTCATCGATGGAAATTGGTAAAGAACGTAAACCAGGACTAATTGATATTTGTTTGGACAAAGATAAAGAGGCATGAAAATGATTTTGGTTCTTGTAGTAATTTTATGTTAATCAAATTGGCATAGTATGCATGTATAATCATTTTTCATAGCTTACTCGTTATGTTTCCCGATATTGGAACCAACAGATTATAAATCTGTTAATTCAAGATGGGTTAATGATTTTATTGTTTGATAATTCATTGAAGGGTTCTGAGTTAACCTCTTTATTGTTAAAGGGACAAGAGACCAATTGATGTGATGTTTTCTTTCCTGCTGCTTGGGTTGTGATGTGATCCTAGATGGTTGTTGTGATATGTGGGGGCATAGAGGTCTTTTGGTTGTGGAAGCAGATTACTCCTAGAGTGGCGAGATGCATTGGTTTATGCATGTGGGTGTCGGGGAGGACACCATGGATGATGGAATGGGTTGGATGTGATTGTTGGATGCTTGCTGTTTCTTTTGGTTGTTTGTCTGCTTTAATTTTCCCCACTACTCAAGGCAGCTGGTCTTTTATACCCTTCTTCCAAAAGAGGTGAGGACACATAGTGTATTCCATGTGCTTTCCGTGTTTAGCTTGTCAAGGGAGAATGGGTCTACTCCCTTTCTATAGGCGGAAAAGACTCAATGGGTAGTACATCTACTCACCATTTTGAGCCTCCTTGTGTTTAACAACATAGAATACTTTTCTAGAATGCCAGGGAATATGGGAAAGTGTTTCTGTAATAAATGTTCGAATAAATGGTGTTAACCCATGGGGTTGGTGTTCACTGAAACATAATGATTAGGTTGTAATATTTTGAGGGAATAATTGACTTTAGGTGTGATGCTAATGAAATTTAATGTGGATTTGTTCATGTTTAATTATTGTTTAATGAATTAATTAATGTACAGTGGAATTGATAAATAGGGAATGAAGTAATCTAATAAAGCCCTTTAAATTGTTATATGCTTATAAGATACCTAGTCTTAGAAGTGGCTGCCGAGAGTTCAAGAGACGATAGATGTAGTTGTTTCTAAGGCTAGGTTATGAGCATAGTGTGGTTGTGAGTTATAATATATTATGTACTTTTTGTGTTTCTATACGCTACTCCACCCTGTCAGTAAGTGCAACTAACACCCTGGGGGGTGTTTTCCCCAACATTCCAGTGGAAGGATAAATGGATGACTACCCCCTTTGGCCCCACTCTCTTCTCTTGGTAGATACTTGTGCCATTAGGCAAAGTGGTTAGTTTTCCCCATATATGTGTGTAGAGGGCTGTAATGGCTTATGGTTATTCACACACATATATTCTGGATATAGTATACTATGGACTACTATAGGTGTAACGTGTATAGGCTGTGATGGCTTGAGGATCCTTACTTGGATTATGTACTGTAATGGCTTGAGGTAAAATGCCCAACGTATGATACACGTTATGAGAGCTATGGTGGCTCCCGAAAACTACCTGGTTACTTTGGTTGTGAGGATGATGTGGTGCTTTGCCCAGGTTTCTACGGGCAAGCCTTTTTGGAGAGAGATGATTAAGTCGTGTGATGTTGGGGAAAAGCGGCAAACTAGTGGGGAAGTAGTAGCGGGGTAACCTTGATATTCATTATTATATGCTATATTCTTGTATGCGTTACTTGGTGAGAGTAGCCTTGGTGAGGTTGGGAACTTAGTATACCTGTTTAGGGGACGGGTTAGTTTCACTTGTTGTTCACTATGCTTTAGCATGCATTCCTTACCTTTTCATGAGAGGCTTCGGGGATGATCCTACTGAGTATACTGTTATACTCACCCTACGTATACATAAACTGTTTTTCAGGTCACTTAGAGCAAGTTGGAGATCATGCCAGTTTCTACTAGCTTGGGGTTGCAGGAGCTGTTCGGGCTTGTGGTTACAGCTATTTTTACATTCTTTTGGGTACTTGCAATTTTTCCTCTTTTAGTTGTAGTACTTTTTCATGACATTCCATTGTGAACTTGGGTTTCTTTTATATTTCTAGTTCTAAGTTGGATTTGATTGGTGTCTATCTTTTCTCTATCTTCCACATGTGTTCTCTTAGAGGGTAATTCCTCCCATTTGTGTGTTACTATACCCTCGGTGCTAGTCGCCAACCCCGGGGCCTACTGGAGGCGGGACATGGGTGTCATTATCTCCCTTCTCACATTGCTGGCCCAGGAGGGGTACACTCTGTGGGGAGGGGTCGTGACACACTCAATGATCACCCAGATAGAATCATGGATTCTGGACATACATGGAATCCTTGTAACAAAGTCTATCGAGATACCATGCCACTTCCAATCCGGTACCTCAAGTGGCTATGCTAAATCTGCTGGGACCTGATTCTCAGCCTTCACATGTTGTCAACTGAGGCATCATGAAATGAACTCTACCACAACATTCTTCTTCCTTGGATACCAGTACTTACATTGGAGGTCATGGTACATCATCGCCAAACCAGGATGTACCGCCAAAGGTGATATATGGAACCCCTCAACACCTCATCCCGAACCAATGATATTACCACTGTACATCCTCTGAAAAGGATGATGTTGAGCCCACATATCAAAAATCCATCAGGAACATTTCCTAAGGATATCTCTGAATGTGATGTATCGCAGTCAACATCCACAAGTTGTGCCTCTCTGACTCACTGTAAAAGTGGAGGAAATACAGTCATCTAATGAAGGTAATCTGCCCCATCATCATCCATGGGGGATATGTTAATTGTGACTAGCTGATCTGTCGCCTTAGTTTGTAGGTGTAAACCAGAACTACTAGTGAGTCTGTCTGCCACCACATTCCTCTTCCCAGAAGTATATACTATCTTGAAGTCATAGTCCTGATGGAACTCTAGCCATCACCACTATCTCATGTTTAGGTCCTTCTATGAGAAGATATACATGCAACTCTTGTGGTCATAGTATACGTTGAACTGTTCACCTGTCAAGTAGTGAAACCACATCATCAAGTAAAAGACCACTGCTTCTAACTCTAGGTTATGGGTCACGTAGTTGTTCTCATGATGCCTCAACTACCATGAACCTTAGGCGATCACTACTCACTCCAGCATCAAGACACAACCTAGTCCAATCCCTGATGCATCGCAGAAGACTACATACCAAACACCCTCATCTTGTAGTCTCAATATGGGGGTAATAATCAGTCTCCACCTAATCTCCTAGAAACTCTACTTGAACTTTTCCATCCATACGAAGGGTTGTTCCTTATTTTTCAAATCTTATAATGGTGCTTCTACTTTAGAAAAGTCAGGTACGAACCTCCGGTAGTCTCCATCCAACCCTAAGAAACATCGCACCTCATTCAGGCTCTTAGGATGCTCCCAAGGAACCACAACCACTATCATCACCAAATACACTAAAATTCTAGCTTCCAAGATGATGTGTCCTAGAAAGTGAACCTCCTGAATCCAGAAATGACACTTCAAGAGCATACCATAAAGTAGGTTCTCTTAGAGTGTATCCAGAACTATCTGTAGGTGTGTAGCATGATCTTCCTCTGACACTGAGTACACCAAGATTTCATTAATGAAGACCACCAAAAAATGAATTAGGCAAGGCAACAAGATCCTATTAATGAGTCCCATAAACACCACTGGGGAATTCTTCATGCCAAATGGAAATACTGAGGACTCGTAGTGGCCATATCATCATCTAATGTATTTCTTCAGTACATCCTCATATCATACATAAAGATGACGATAGCCAGACCTGAGGTATATATTCGAGAACAATATCACTCTATTTAGCTGATCAAAGAGGTCATAAATCCACATTAGTTGTTACTGGTTCTTCACAGACACCTAGGTCATGTACCGGAAGGCCACACATAACCTTAATCTCTCATCTACCTTCTTGGAAAACAACACCAGGGCTTCCCATGGTGAAATGTTGGGCCTTATGAACCTCTTATCCTGCATTTCCTTTAGTTTTACTCTCAATTCACGAAGCTCAGTGGGATTCATATGATATTATGGTGTTGATATAGGTGCCTTCATTAGGTACAGATTAATGAAAAAGTCTACCTCCCTCTGAGGATGTAGTCCTAGAACATCCTCACGAAAGACATACTCATACTCATCCACCACTACATGAAATCTCAGACTCCTCTTGTCCACCGCACTAAGGGTGAGGCTAGCCAAATACTGAGTGATTGGATACACCATCCTCTGAAAAAGTCTGTCTTGTTCTGCAAATGTTCCCCTCTCACTAGTGAAGGAAAAACTGGTCCCATCCCCACGGACACACTGCACTTTGTGCCTAATACAGTCGATCTAAGCATGAACTGTAGATAACCAGTCCATACCCAAGATAATTTTTTAAGGCCTCAATGCATCTTTAGGTGATCCATGATGAAGTTCTCACCTCCAATAGTAAGATATTATTTCCAGAACCAATGTGTAACCATCGAATACCCTCCCATAAGATTCTCTATTTATAAGGATCGAGCCAACGACTCCTCTGAAATATTTGAGCCTTGATGATGGTCCCTATAAAGGAAATAAGGTCTAGAAATTGTGTCTATAAGAGCTATATCTATTATGTAATAGTCATAGATTGTACCTCTAATCATCTTTGGAGTTCCATAGTCATAGGCCTCCATCACTTGAAGCTATCCCCACCCATATCCACCTGCTCCCAGAGCCCGGGGAGTACTGCTTGGGGGTGGTGGTGGTAGTACCTTATATCTCCTCCCATCATTTTTCTCTTTTCCTACTCCCCATCAATATTCACCTCTTTATGGACCACCATGTTTGACTCTCAACCTATGACTTGGTAGTTCCTTGACTACCTACTGATCATCAGTATGACGGGTAGGGCAATCTTGAGCTATGTGCCCGTCCACACTTCACATGAAGCACAACCTGTTTCTATAATGGATTACACTTCCCATGGGACCATGTACTACCGATCTAGTATCATAGGGTCATCCCCTAGAGGGTCTGGTCCACTGGGACCCCTATGTCAGTAGTCGGCGGCCCACTACCGAGGACTCCACTACCTATCATCCAGTGGTAGCTCTCACAGTCAGTGTAGGTTATGCCATTATGTTCTCCACTGAAAGAGCTCGCTCCATCACCCAATCTTGTGTAGGGTTGCTGAAAGAGATCATCGATGCTCGGATCTCCCATTTTTCCCCTGATCAAAGGTTCATTCCCTGAAGAAAGGGTCCCAAACTATCTCAGAAGAGTACCAGGAGAGGTTTTTGAACCTTGCAGAGTACTTAGCCACGACCATGCTACCCTGCCATAAGTGGATCAAGTCATGTATGCGTAATGCGTGCAAGGTCGTGGGTAAGAACCCCTCCCTGAAAAGGTGATCAATGTTTTCCCATGAGAGTGTCACCTCATCATGCATCTGTATTGTAAAGCTCCACCATCTCCCTTCTGTGCCCTGTAGAAGGCTAGCAGCTAGAACATCCATCTGGTGTGAAGGTGTCCTCACCAAGCATAAAACTCACATCACCACCTCTAGAAAATCCTTAAACTCATAAGGATCTCTCTCACCTAGAAATCTAAGAGCCCTATTCCTCTGGAACTCCTACAATATGTTTAATCGGTGTGCATCCTCTGCTGGTAAGTTTGGTAGAAACTTCTACTAGATGGGTGTTGCTGCCTTTGGTAAACAACCCGGGTGTTCCATCTTAGGAATGAGTCCCTTCACCGATGCCTCATCGCTTTGTGGACCATCATCATGATCCTGTATCGGGATCCTGAATGGATATATATGTGGAGGAATCCTAAAAGAAATCAAGACAAACCACATTCATTTAATTATACCTGGTGAGTTGATTCTGACTCAAATAGATCATGAATAAAATTTTAAAGAAACTAGAAACTAATGTTTTCATGCACCGAGTTGGAAAGTAGAATTCAGGGTACTAGTGTATGGATATGTAGGTAGCCACACAAACAATGGACTCCCCAAATATGAAAGGATAACTCAATATATTTAACACTATTTACCAAATAAAACAACTAAATCTTGGTTATTTTGGTAGAACCAACCACCTTTGATACAACTCAGTCATGAACCGTCCCCTGGGGTCCATTCCATGACTACCCCAAGCCCGTATTTCATAGGCCATCGACTGGAGATTAGCACAAAAAGGCATTTAAAAAACAGAAGGAATTTCTTTTAAATGTTTACACACACACAGTCCATACTGCAGAAAGCAAAGCTCAAACTGGGATACTATCAACAAGTATCTCACAGGAGGAAGTAACCACACAAGTAAAGGTGAAAATGAAGTAAAATGGGGGAAAGAATAAAAACCCAACTAAAAAAGGAAAGTACATTAAAAGAATGTTCATGTTCCAGTGGTTGTCCCATAAGGATCCTACCAGAAGAGTTGGTGTAGCTCACTTTCGGATGTCACTAAAGTGTACTTCATTAGTAGATCCAGCTCCGTACACCACATGGCCTTGACTCTCCAAGATCCCAGTCAAAGAAGTTTGTCATCTATAGAAGACACAATGGGTTCGGGTGAATCTCAGGCATGGGTGGGCATAAAAATAATCAGTAGGGACCTTGAAACCAACTCAAGTCTCAAATAAATCCAAAAGGTAATCACAAAAGAATGGACAAGGATTAGAGTCACAAGAGTCAGCTCGACAATGGTATAAGTTAAAGCATTGATAGAAAAACCAACAGTTGCCAACACTTAACATCAATCACTGAAAATGATCCCGTTATTGATGAGTCCATTAGTCTAGATAGGTCACCTAGAAATATTTAGTATCAGATTTAGGAATCCTTTCTATGTAGCTGAGTCATGGTGACTCGCAGATAGCTGAGTCATGATGCCTCATTGGGTAGCTGAGTCATGAAGTCTCATGGATAGCTGATTTACAAAGTCTCACTTGGTAGGTGAGTCACGAAGCATTCCTGATATCTGAGTCACATTGTCTTGCTGGGTAGCTTTGTCACACAGTCTCGCTGGGTTGCTGAGTCATGGAGTCTCGCTGATAGCTGAGTCATGGTGTCCCACTGGGTAGTTGAGTCACGTGGTCTCACTAATAGATGTGTCACAAAAACTCACTCAATCCACATCCATGAAATCTTACTTAGTTGATTTCATAAGGACTGACCCATGATGTAGGTACCAATGTCGTAGATGGCCCGTCAATCGGACGCACGGTCTGGGAGATATGACCCTTTTTTGTAAACAGGGGCCAGTTGCGTCTGAGCCCAGTCGGACTGGTTCAGACTGACACGACCTACCCGAACTAGGGTCCCACATAAACTAATCCTGTTTATCTGGACCTTTGGGTCTCATTAGACCTGGATGAGGTTGTTCATGCATCCAGTCTGCTTGGTCAACCAGTGACCCAAATTTATCCGGCCCTACATGCACTGGTAGGCTGGTCTCTTTTCCTTGATCAGGCCACCGATGGACTAGATTTATCATGTCTACCTGATCTTCTAGAGTTAAGTAGCTCAAAAAATTTAGTCGGGCCACTCGGGTGGCCTGATCAGCTGGCCTGGTGGGATGGCCTGTTCGATTCGGCTCAGACGGACTCGAACGGTTTGGATGGGGCATGCATGGCTGGTCAGTTGCCCACCCCTCTTACCATAACGCAACCCACGTGGACAAGGCTACTCCTCCTACGTGGTTTCAGGCTGGAACCATGTCCCGCCAGCTACCACGGTTGACGGGGCATGACCCTCCTCCACCATCGCATGAGTCGGGCACGCCGCCTCCACTGCTGCAGCTAGTGAGGGATCACCTTTTTTTCTCGCAGACAATTCCGATTGGCACTGCTTACCACCTATGGCTGTCACTGTTGATCATCGATGCCGCCGCGCCGGGGTTTCTGCACTGGAGACACTTTCCGTGGGCCACCGGGTATACCCTAGTGGTCTGATCTCAAATCCGCCTATGTCCTCAGGCCTCTTGAGTTGCCTCTATCAATTCCATGTCCTTGGATCCACCTTTCCACCATTTTGAGTATGTGGCCATGATGGAAAAACATGCAGAGGGGCTCAGGACTTGTTTGTGTTTTCCCCATCCCTCTGTGTAAGATATTTAAAAATAGCAGAGGATTGGGATCATTGTTCTATCAGATAATCATCAATACTGGTCAAAAAACACCAAGGTAATCATTGTCCCACAAGAAAACACAATTTAGGATCAACCTGTTCATGGTTTGATCTGTGCTTGCTGTTTTTTAAAAGAAAAAAGAAAACATAAAAAAATAAAATCCCTACCTTGATTGATGTTCGCTATTGGAGTGTTCCGTTTGTGGGGATTCAAGAGGAAGAAGGCATTTGTCACTCACCCATCCTGTTCTTAGAGATTCATCAAATTTGTTAAAAATCTATTAGAATTATTCATTAATCCTTGGACAGATTTCTCACCACTAGTTAGTTAGAGAAAAATGCACCCTTTGATTCCTAACTCTCTAACAAGTTAACCCATTAAAATAAAACATGTCGCAACATTTCTGTTTCTCTGCAACATTGCATCTTTCCACTATTTCATTTATGAAATATTGTATTTGTTACGCTCTACAAAAATGATCCAATAATGATCTTTAATTAATGTGACTCATCACCGCACCACTGTTCCACCTTCTGAGGCTCAATGGTTTCGAAAAAGAAAACAAAATATATTTTTTAGTTATTTTATTTTATTCCAAAAAGTCTAAAAATTACCTTTTCCATCAGACCCATTCCATTCAAAGTTAGGTCCATTTTTGGAGAATCCTGATGTTCTGAGATCAATAGTGCCCTTATAATTTTTATCTGAGACCTGGTTTCAATGTTAGTAAAACCCACTTGCACGTTTACTTAAATGAACACAAAAATGTTCGAAATTCCATTTTATGCTGACCGAGCCTTGGAATAATGTGTAGTAAAAGCGTGTGGTCTCGAAATAATTCCATTAAATTAAAAAAAAGTGCTTAAATTTAGAGACATTAAAATCTCAACCATCAATTTCTGAGAGGGTTGATGAGGCTCAAAAAGATGATGCAAAGGTATAGGGGAGGAAACAGAATATTCCATAGTTTAACATTTTATAAATATTAATCTATACAATTTTGAATCTAGGTATGTGTCCTTTAAAAATGTAAAATGAAGATGTAAATTTTAAAGAATGTGCATAGCTCCTTATTCTCTATTCACGTAGGAAGAACTAAGATGTATAGAGATCCAATGAAAAATATATCCCAGTATAACCATAAAAAAGAGATTGTAGAATTTTTATCTTGATACTTGGTATAACAACAAGATAAGTATATATGATCTAAGTCTAAGGGTATGATTCAACCACCGATACTAGTATATAGATGTGAAAACATTACCATAAATTTATGGTAGGAATCTCCATAAAAGGTAAATGAAAAAATAATTTCAGAGGTAGTATATCACCTTACAAAATTAGTACATTTCACTATTAACAAGGATTATTTCTCAATTGTACAAAATTCTAAGATACACATAAGATAAGTGGTAAGAATACATGGGAGTACCCCCCTCCATTGTATCTGATCTAGATTTATGTTTTACCTTAAGGTTATGGAAAATCTTGCAGCAAGAATTGGATATAGATCATAGTTTCAGTAATACTTATCACCCTCAATCATATGGACCATTTGAGAGAACTATTTAATCACTATAGGATATGATGTTATTTTTTTTTAATTTAATTCAAAGGGTGTTGGGATCAAGTCATTCCCCTAGTGGATTTATCACATAATAGCTATTACCATTCTAGAATTGAAATGGAACCTTGAAAGGCATTATGTGGGAAGAGGTGTTATAATCCAATGTGTTTGGATGAAGTTATATATCATAATCATATAGGACCTTATCACTTCTATGTTATGGACTAGAAGGTTCAAACAATTCAGTGTCTTATAAAATACATGAAAAATATATTGGAAGTCAATACAGATAATCCCTGATGAGATATTGATTTTTATATTAGAGATAATGTTTTTATTCTTAAATCAGTTTAGAAGAATTCCATGTGGGTTGGGAGGAAGGGAAATCCTCGTCCAAGATATATCATCCCCTTTGAGATATTTGATTACATTAGAAAAATAACCTATTTAATAGTACTCCCACATAACATATATCAAGTATGTGATTTTTTCCATCTATCCCTATTAAATAAGAACATACTAGACTCATCACATGTCATGAATATAGGGGTGGTACCGTTCGTGAATTATATATCATATGAGGATGATCTGAAGAATATAATAGATTGTCGAAACACATTTCAATTAAATTATACAACTCACCTAGTCATGGTACTATTGAAAAAACCTTGAGTTTCCATATGCAATATGGGAACTAGAAGTGGTGATGAAGCATAAGTAACACCATCTGTTGTAGTGTATGAAATGAAATTATGAGGGAGAAATTTTTTAATGGTGAAAGAATATGCCAACCTAATGTTTCATTAATGAAAATGCATTCTAAATGAATAAACTTGTTGTTATGTAATGTATTTATAGAAATCACATGAAATATATTTCATTTATTATTTAATACCACTATAAAATATAACAATAAAACTTTTAAGGGATTATAAGACTTTTAAGAATCATGATCATTGATAATATATCAATTATACAATGACAATTTATATTTGAATATATTAAGGGTTATTATAAGATCTAATTAAATACGAAAGAAGATGTAATGGCCTCATATTGTAGGACTATCCCCTATGTATCCCATTTATCATAGCTTTTGAGGGACAAGTAATCAATGTGATTTAACCATGAGTAATCCAAATATGTTACTGAAAAACTAAAAAAACCAATTTCTGAGATAAGTTTAGTCTCATAGAGATCACCTCACAAACCATTTTCAGAAAACAAATCTATGAAAGTACCACCATTATGCACCTTACCCTTAGGGAATAGCCTGATGTAATAATAGGTTATGCATTTATAACCAAGTAGTATGGATTTTTATATTTCCTATTTTATATAATAATTATAATATTAATCCATTTTCATAAATACATTATATATATATATAAAAATGATCATATAATGAATTTGATAGAAAATATAATTTTATATGAAGAAACTTAGATTCAATTTGTTGGATATATATATAGTTTCAATTAAAATACCCATTCTAATAAATTATAGAGTTTTGAAATAAAATTTATTTTCATGAATTTTTTTATTAAATAATATTTCTTTACATATAAATGATAATATAAGTTAATGAATTCCAATATAATTTTTATAAGCATGATAATGTAGTTTGTGATGTGGGAAAAAATATTTTTTTATATGTAAATGTTCTTATTTAAAAGGTGAAATTTTACTATTTATAAAATTACCTTGGTAAAGTGGATATTTTATTAACTTAGAATTTTGAAATAATCCAATGGTGAAGTTTTCATAATTTCCCATGATGGTAAATTTTTTTGGTAAAAAAGAAATACGCTTTAAAAATGCACTATGTATTATGCCATCATAATAGAAAAAAATGAAAATAATTATATAAAGGGAATCTAATGAGAAAATAGACATCCACATTAAAATATTTTTTTGATGTTATTTGCTTAATTTTACACTATTTTAATGAATCATCTAAAACTTATATTGCATTTTAAAATTTTCAAAATAATTCATTATGAACATGAATTAATTACATAGTATAAATGATATTATATTAATGAGATAAGCTATTAACATAAAAAATTATTATAATCCACTTTTATTTGGAAGATACCATGAAAGAAACCCTTGTATGATTTTATTCATTATTTTATTACATGGAGTAAAAAACAATTTTTATACATTAATAAATATTCCCTATCCAATTTCCTATAAATACCTACCCATCCACCCATTCCTCTTCACTCAATGACCTAGTGTGAATGATTTTCCTCTATCTCTCTCTCTCTATGATGCCATCATATGGTATTGTCATAGTCAAATGAATATCTACATAATCTTTTAGAAGCACCATATCAAGGTAAAGAGTCTCTTCCTACTCTTTTTATTTAAGTACATTCTTCATAATATGCATTTTTTACTTCAAATTTTTAATGTTTTAATATATTATTTTACACACCATTACTATACTTATGGTATATAAAAATGATAAATGATCATTCAATCTCTATTAACACTTAAATGAATAATTATGTAAACCTATTATTCTACCAAAATTAGCTCATGATTTTCCTTGATAAAAGTTATTTTTTATGCCCATCCCTATTTCCAATCAAGGGTATTCACCTTGTTAGAACAATCCTTCATTTATTATTTAAGGCAAAACTTTATCCCATAATACTTAATATGTGAATATATTTTATGAATGATGTTTTTATGTTGTGTGATCTATATAGAAGATAAATTAATATACATAATATGAATGTGACTGGGGTGACTGTAATTATATAGTCGTTAAATGTATTAGGGAATGTTTTTTATCTCATAAGATACAAATTATTGTTCAGGGGTTGTTATCCTAATAACACTATATTGTGGTACCTCATAGGTTATCCTAGACTTATTCTAATGAGGTATTGATTTCTGTTGTTTCCACATTCTTATGATACCTTGATGTTATCATTTTTTGTTATTCATTAATGTCTTTAATTATGATTCTCTCCTTTTTTAACCATGCAATACCACTTAAATCACATTGACTATTTTTATCTATTATATGCATGAATTATTCCACTTCTAGCTATATAGATCACTACATTATTATGTATATACCTAGGTTACCCAATGTAGTTTTCAATGATCAATAGAATTTTAGGGGTGTGTTAGGGAGATCTTAAATAATTTAACTATCTCATTGTTTCAAGTTATCATGAAATATATGTAATTACGAAAAATATAACGGTAATCTCAATATTTTGTGATTTTTGTTATGTTTTATAATAAAACACACCATTAAATAATGTTTATAAATGATATGAGTTATTATAATCTCTCAGTAATCAAGTTTTACTTTATTTTTTTGATGTTGTCCCCATGCTCTTCATTACTTTTGTAAAATATATGGATAACATCAATAAAAAATAAAATTAATTGACCGACGTATTCTATAAAGAATATATTCATAGTATCTTTGAAGATTATATGAACATTGGCATGTATAAATTATATCACCATAAACCAATAGTTCTCATACCTTGTCTAGAATGATATATTTGGAATATACCCCAATTCTACTCTCAGTTGAGGATATCAAGTGTAAATTTCAATTTACTGAGAATAATTGAGATCATCTGAGTTACTTGAACATGTGATCAATATAAAGGAAAGGATACTTGTTTTTATCATGATTTTTTATCACATGATAGTCGATTTATAGGAACATTTACAATTTCATATTTTTTACAAAGTGTACTTATTCCCTCCATGGTGAATCACTAGGGTTTTCTCAATTAATTACTTTTTCAATTCCAAAAATTCATTGAAAACCATTCTGTAAGGAGTATTTGAGATAGAAAATGATATAGGTATGAGTTTGATTGATAATTCAACCCCACATTTATGGGGAAACATAGAAATTAATCAGGAAATTAATCATCATATCCCCATACAATAGCCATTTAATCAATGTTAAAATCCTCATTGATAATATAAGTTGGGAACCACCTGTTTAAGGGTATCAGGTTCCGTATTATTGAATTTTTTATCAATAAAGGTGAAGGATCATCCTTGCATTGATTGTAACAACCCGAAATTTTGAATAAATCTTGTTTCCTAATTTTATGTGTTATTTTATTTTTATACTCAACAAAAATGTTTCATTTGATAACATGAGTATAATTAAAATGATACTATTGGTTTTTGACTATTATATGACCATTGGTCAATATGACCACTGGAAACTAAACGTTTTGATTATTGTCTCTAAATACAAGTAATCTTTGTTAATTAATATAGAAAGAAGATTCGATGGCCTCACCCAATAGTCTTGGACCAATCGAAGCCCATCTAATAGAACTTGGGAAAGAGGTAGCACCACTGGGCTTTGCTCTGGACCAAACCCAAGACGAACTTCATCGTATAAAGCTAGAACGGGATCGCCTTCGCGAGAAGTTCAAACTGATAGAAATTACTACTCGTGCGATGTTGGCCGAGCCTCCCTCAGATTCTCTCACCTTAGCACACCTTACACTTAGGTCCTACGCTGGTGTGATAAGGGGCTATGTAAGGAGACCGTAACTGCCTTGTGTAATCCTTTGTTTTAAAAAAAAATTGGGATTTCTTTTTATGATGAAGTTTATGAATTTTCAAATGACCGGATAAATATAGTATGCATATTTTTGATGAATTTTATAAAAAAGGATATTTTAAAAATGGTTGTGTAAACCTTAAATAATTAAAAATGTGTAATGATTTTCGAAAAATGGTCTTCTACAATTATGTTCAGTACGAAATTTAGAGTCTAATAAGATCAACTTAATTTTTGATGAATAGTAAATTATGAATAGTGATTTTATGATTAGGATTATTAATGTGTCCAAATGGATTAGTAATCTCACTTAAAGAAAGTATTAATATAATCTAGGCAACTTGATTAAGTAATGTGATTCAATAAAATGGTTAAATAACGTTTTCATAAATTATTATTCAAGTATTAGTTTTTTTGGGTGAATAGTTTTTTTTAATTAGAAATTTAATTAAACATATTTAGATAATTATTTTTATAAAACGGATTTCATTTTTGAACTCAGAGCACCGATATTATGCTATTTTAAATTTTGGGGTTTTTTCTGAAAAAATGAATTTTTGGTGAATAGTGTTTTTATTTAAAAATTAAATTAAAAATATTTAGAAAAATATTTTTATAAAATGGAGTTCATATTTATAATCAGAGCGTTGATTTTTGGTTAAGGTGAAATTTTGGGATTATTCTGAGAAAGTTGAATTTTCGATGAATAGTGAAAATACAGTTTTTAAGTTACGGGTGTTTAATGACATCATTAAATGATGTATTAAGTTTGTAATCAACATGTTCGAATTATGAATAGTGAGATAAGGTATGAGGTGTCCCAAGTGTCCAATACCATGGGAAAATACCATGGGCAAGCCCATGGTTTTTCCAAAACCACTAATGAGGTGTCCTTTTGCCATTAATGCCTTGTCCCGTCACTTTCCCTCTAAATACCAAGACATACTCTCATCCATTCGACTCCCCAATCTCCCCCAACGAAGTTATGGTCTCATTACCTCCCAAGGAGTCCTCCCATGGTGCCCCCAAGTCCTCAAGGTCCCAACCATTGAGTTTTAAGAGTTATGTTTTAAGGTAAGGGATCCGACCCCTCCCTTTCTTTTCAAGTGATCTCTTTTATGTCATTCCTTTTATGCTACATGTTCTTATGTTGGAGGATGTTATTTTATACTCCTCTTACTTCCATTTTCATGTTCATATAATGAGAGATCACCTCTTACACTCATTATTTCGTATTATGAAGTTTTATGTGGCACCGTTAGGCTGCCGAAATTTTTGTAACGGATTCTTTCTCCCCTCTCATTTTTCAAGATCTATTTTCATGTAAAGTATTTCATGTTACTTTTTATTATGTTGGGGTATGATCTCTAAATTTATCATACTGATCTTTTATGATCATATGATGAGAGACCCCATTTGATCTCTTCAATTCAGTATTTTTATGTTTTAAGTGGCGCCGTTAGGCTGCCGAATTTTTAAGTGGTTCTTCACCCTTCTCGTTTTGAAGTTCTACTTTCATGTCAATTCGTTAAAGTTCCTTTTTGTTATGTTGGGGGATTATCTCTATATCTATCATAATGGACTCTTATGTTCATATGATGAGAGACCCCATTTGATCTCTTCAATTCAGTATTTTGACGTTTTAAGTGGCGCCGTTAGGCTGCCAAATTTTTAAGTGGTTCTTCAGCCTTCTCGTTTTGAAGTTCTACTTTCATGTCAATTCGTTAAAGTTCCTTTTTGTTATGTTGGGGTATGATCTCTATATCTATCATACTGGACTCTTATGTTCATATTATGAGAGACCCCATTTGATCTCTTCAATTCAGTATTTTGAAGTTTTAAGTGGTGCCGTTAGGCTGCCGAATTTTTTAGGGGATTCTTTCACCCTTCTCATTCTTTTTAAAGTTCTACTTTCATGTCAAGTCTTTCAATTTCCTTTTTAATTATGTTGGGGCATTATCTATATATCTATCATACTGAACTCTTATGTTCACATGATGAGAGACCCTATTTGATCTTTTCAAATCATTTTTGTTGAAGTTTAAGTAACGCCGTTAGGCTGCCGAACTTTCATTAGAGAAATCTAATTTTTGTCTTCCTTCCATGTTTTTCATTTCGAATGGTATGTACTTGAAATTTCATTACAATGATCATGTATCATTATTATTCTTTCCATATACTGTTTTATGGGTCATTTATGAATGTTTGACCCATTTTCCCTCTCTTTTTAATGTCTTCTAAAACCTCGTAACATAGCCGTTATGCTGCAGAATTTCCGTCTCAAAATGTCTCTCTCTTTTTATAAAGTTCTTTTATAGTATTAAGTGAATACTCAAAGCTCTTTCTTTTAAAGGGGTATTCACATATATACCAAAATGTTCTATTGTAAATTCTGGGATTTATATACATGAGACCCACCTTCCTTTTCTGTGGGTTTTAAAGTGACGTAAAGATCATGTCTTTAAAGCAGTTTTTAAAATGCTGTGATTATGAAATGAAACCCATTTATTTTATGCTATATGGGTTATTTATGAAATTTTTGATGATGATATAAGTGACTCACATGATAATAAAGGAAAATTTAAGGGTGCGCCCTGATAGCGCTCCAATGCAATGGGTAATGATGTAACCACTAGAGATTACAATTTTCACGATACCTTGGTAAATAACCTTGGTAATTTTCAAATGACACCTTGGGGATGGACCTTGGTGATATGTTCATGATTTTCTATGTTAAATGATGTAGCCACATTTTCAAGTTATGAAAAATGTAATTTTTATTATGATATGCCTCCTTATTTCATTCTCATGCCTTAAAGTTCTTTTTCATGACCTTATTGAAGTATCTCAAGTTCACATGTAAAATGTTTCTCTTGTTTTCCTTACTGGGATTTTTGCTCACCCTTTCTTTTGATGTATGCTCCCAGGTTATGTTATGTAGTAATGAACCTAGGATGAACATGAGGAGAAGCCTTTCAAGTTTTTTAGAAGAATGTTTTATGTTTTCATGTTTAAAGTTCCTGGTTTCCAAGACACTAAACCTTAAAGATCCTCGGTTTTGTAAAATGTAATGAAAGTTTATGTGATAAAGAGGCGGGATGCTATAGTTGGTATCAAAGGATGGTTTAGTTATTTGTGGAAATTAGGATATGAAAAATCTAGGAAGAACCCTATAGAAAAGTTTAAATATAGGAAATATTCCTGGTATTTTGGTGAGTATTGAGTAAGGGGTTTCCAAGAAAATACATCCCTGTCTGGATACGAGCAGGTAGAGGTGGCTCTGGCACAGATGTACATAGGGGTAAAACCTGAAAACACCGCTTTGAGCTAGACTCGAACGGGAACTGGTACACGACAACGGGCCTTGCTGCACTCTTGGTTATGACACTCCCGGGGGATATTCTTTGGTAAATTCATAAGCTTAGTATGAACCATTATTAAAGGAACAAGGATAAAACAAAATAAAGATTCACATAAGAATATATGATCATGGATAACCTAGATTGGAACCTAGGGCATCACAAGTTAGGATATACTTTTATTCTACATGTTTATCCTTTTATGCTTAAAGTTTCCTTTTCATGATTATTAGCTAAGTAAATAAGCCCCTAATTATAGTTTATTTTCTTAGTTAATGGCGGGAAATGGAAGAACATGTCCCAAAAACCAATGTGATAGGAAATGCGACGATTGTCGTATTAATACGACAGAGGTGATTAGGGGACTAAAAGATGATTATTATTTTGGAATACGTTCACTATTTTAGGGACCCTATATGATCGAGGTAAATAGATTACTACAGTATTTTCATTAAGGAGTAAGGTTGACTTATATTTTGAAGAATCGATGAATTTATGGTGGACTTATAGTAATTTAGGTTAGTTATGGGAATGATTAACCTATCTTGGGTAAAATATGTTTAGTTTAGATAATTTTGTTATAAGATGTTAGGAGTGGTTGATGTTGTTTGGAGATGAACAATGAAGTTTATTTTGGAAGACTATGTTATCAAATCCTTCTTGTATTTGGGTTTCAATCTTAGTTTAGTTTATTTTGAGGAATTTTAAGGACCGTTATTTATGGGATGGTCTATGATAAACTTTGGGTATTACCATGGAACATTGAAGATTTAAAATTAGTTTCCATTCCTATGGGATTCTTCCTTTTTGAAGAGTTGTTTAACCTTACCCTTTCTATTTTTGGGATAATGTTTAAAGATAGAAGAAATAGATAGTTAATCTTTTGTGGATTATGTGATTCTCTAGAAGATGATTCTTGTGTTTTGATGAGACCAAGTAGTTTTGAATGCTCATCGTTTGGGAGAAAAGATTATTTTTCGTAGAAAACTATTAAAGGGTGAAACTCTACATGAAGGTAGATATATTTCCTTATGTTTTTGTTCTATGTTGTAAATGAATTCCTCAAAATAATGAAAAGGAACGTAAAAAAAAAGTTGTTGGTTTACGTTTCCTACTAGGTAATCAAAGATAATTTACACACATCATAAGTTTGGGATTTTATTATGGTTAACTTTCTCCTAATCATGTTCTCTGTCACTCTCCCTCAGAACTTGCCCCTTTGTTTTCTCCTCCATGTCCATGTTTTCCTACATGGAATCCTAGTGTGGGCTAACTCGGGTGACCTTCGTACTTCTCTTTCTTTTAAAGTAATAGTTTTACTGACTCCTTTTCCGATGTGGGACTTTCAATGAAATTTCAAAACCTAATTTTAAAAAAAATTGCGAGGACGCAATTTCTTAAGGGGGGAAGATTGTAACAACCCGAAATTTTGAATAAATCTTGTTTCCTAATTTTATGTGTTATTTTATTTTTATACTCAACAAAAATGTTTCATTTGATAACATGAGTATAATTAAAATGATACTGTTGGTTTTTGACTATTATATGACCATTGGTCAATATGACCACTGGAAACTAAACGTTTTGATTATTTTCTCTAAATACAAGTAATATTGGTTAATTAATATAGAAAGAAGATTCGATGGCCTCACCCAGTAGTCTTGGACCAATCGAAGCCCATCTAACAGAACTTGGGAAGGAGGTAGCACCACTGGGCTTTGCTCTGGACCAAACCCAAGTTGAACTTCATCGTATAAAGCTAGAACGGGATCGCCTTCGCGAGAAGTTCAAACTGATAGAAATTACTACTCGTGCGATGTTGGCCGAGCCTCCCTCATATTCTCTCACCTTAGCACACCTTACACTTAGGTCCTATGCTGGTGTGATAAGGGGATATGTAAGGAGACCATAACTGCCTTGTGTAATCCTTTGTTTTAAATAAAAATTGGGATTTCTTCTTATGATGAAGTTTATGAATTTTTAAATGACCGGATAAATATAGTATGCATATTTTTGATGAATTTTAGAAAAAAGGATATTTTAAAAATGGTTGTGTAATCCTTAAATAATTAAAAATGTATAATGATTTTTGAAAAATGGTCTTCTACAATTATTTTCAGTACGAAATTTAGAGTCTAATAAGATCAACTTAATTTTTGATGAATAGTAAATTATGAATAGTGATTTTATGATTAGGATTAGTAATGTGTCCAAATGGATTAGTAATCTCACTTAAAGAAAGTATTAATATAATCTAGGAACCTTGATTAAGTAATGTGATTCAATAAAATGGTTCAATAACGGTTTCATAAATTATTATTCAAGTATTAGTTTTTTTTGGGTGAATAGTGTTTTTTAATTAAAAATTTAATTAAAAATATTTAGATAGTTATTTTTATAAAACAGATTTCATTTTTGAACTCAGAGCACCGATATTATGCTATTGTAATTTTTGGGGTTTTTTCTGAAAAAAATGAATTTTTGGTGAATAGTGTTTTTATTTAAAAATTAAATTAAAAATATTTAAAAAATTATTTTTATAAAATGGAGTTCATATTTGTAATCAGAGCGTTGATTTTTGGTTAAGGTGAAATTTTGGGATTATTCTGAGAAAGTTGAATTTTCGATGAATAGTGAAAATACAGTTTTTAAGTTACGGGTGTTTAATGACATCATTAAATGATTTATTAAGTTTTTAATCAATATGTTCGAATTATGAATAGTGAGATAAGGTATGAGGTGTCCCAAGTGGCCAATACCATGGGCAAATACCATGGGCAAGCCCATGGTTTTGCCAAAACCACTAATGAGGTGTCCCTTTGCCATTAATGCCTTGTCCCCTCACTTTCCCTATAAATTCCAAGCCATCCTCTCATCCATTCGACTCCCCACTCTCCCCCAACGAAGTTCTGGTCTCATTACCTCCAAAGGAGTCCTCCCATGGTGCCCCCAAGCCCTCAAGGTCCCAACCATTGAGTTTTAAGAGTTATGTTTTAAGGTAAGGGATCCGACCCCTCTCTTTCTTTTCAAGTGATCTCTTTTATGTCATTCCTTTTATGCTACATGTTCTTATATTGGAGGATGTTATTATATACTCCTCTTACTGACCTTTTTATGTTCATATAATGAGAGATCCACTCTTACTCTCATTATTTCGTTTTATGAAGTTTTATGTGGCGCCGTTAGGCTGCCGAAATTTTTGTAACGAATTCTTTCTCCCCTCTCATTTTTCAAGATCTATTTTCATGTAAAGTATTTCATGTTCCTTTTTATTATGTTGGGGTATGATCTCTAAATTTATCATACTTATCTTTTATGACCATATGATGAGAGACCCCATTTGATCTCTTCAATTCAGTATTTTTATGTTTTAAGTGGCGCCGTTAGGCTGCCGAATTTTTAAGTGGTTCTTCACCCTTCTCGTTTTGAAGTTCTACTTTCATGTCAATTTGTTAAAGATCCTTTTTGTTATGTTGGGGTATGATCTCTATATCTATCATACTGTACTCTTATGTTCATATGATGAGAGACCCCATTTGATCTCTTCAATTCAATATTTTGAAGTTTTAAGTGGCGCCGTTAGGCTGCCGAATTTTTAAGTGGTTCTTCATCCTTCTCGTTTTGAAGTTCTACTTTCATGTCAATTCGTTAAAGTTACTTTTTGTTATGTTGGGTTATGATCTCTATATCTATCATACTGGAATATTATGTTCATATGATGAGAGACCCCATTTTATCTCTTCAATTCAGTATTTTTAAGTTTTAAGTGGCGCCGTTAGGCTGCCGAATTTTTTAGGGGATTCTTTCACCCTTCTCATTCTTTTCAAAGTTCTAATTTCATGTCAAGTCTTTCAAGTTCCTTTTTAATTATGTTGGGGCATTATCTCTATATCTATCATACTGAACTATTATGTTCGCATGATGAGAGACCCTATTTGATCTTTTCAAATCATTTTTGCTGAAGTTTAAGTAACGCCGTTAGGCTGCCGAACTTTCATTAGAGAAATCTAATTTTTGTCTTCCTTCCATGTTTTTCATTTCAAATGGTATGTCCTTGAAATTTCATTACAATGATCATGTATCATTCTTATTCTTTCCATATACTGTTTTATGGGTCATTTATTAATGTTTGACCCATTTTCCCTCTCTTTTTAATGTCTTCTAAAACCTCGTAACATAGCCGTTATGCTGCAGAATTTCGGTCTCAAAATGTCTCTCTCTTTTTCTAAAGTTCTTTTATATTATTAAGTGAATACTCAAAGCTCTTTCTTTTAAAGGGGTATTCACATATATACCAAAATTTTCTATTTTAAATTCTGGGATTTATATACATGAGACCCACCTTCCTTTTCTGTGGGTTTTAAAGTGACGTAAAGATCGTGTCTTTAAAGCAGTTTTTAAAATGTTGTGATTATGAAATGAAACCCATTTATTTTATGATATATGGGTTATTTATGAAATTTTTGATGATGATATAAGTGGCTCACATGATAATAAATGCAAATTTAAGGGTGCACCCTAATAGCGCTCCAATGCATTGGGTAATGATGTAACCACTAGAGATTACAATTTTCATGATACCTTGGTAAATAACCTTGGTAATTTTCAAATGACACCTTGGGGATGGACCTTGGTGATATTTTCATGATTGTCTATGTTAAATGATGTAGACATATTTTCAAGTTATGAAAAATGTTATTTTTATTATGATATGCCTCCTTATTTCATTCTCATGCCTTAAAGTTCTTTTTAATGACCTTATTGAAGTATCTCAAGTTCACATGTAAAATGTTTCTCTTGTTTTCCTTACTGGGATTTTTGCTCACCCTTTCTTTTGATGTATGCTCCCAGGTTATGTGATACAGTAATGAACCTAGGATGAACATGAGGAGAAGCCTTTCAAGTTTTTTAGAAGAATGTTTTATGTTTTCATGTTTAAAGTTCCTGGTTTCAAAGACACTAAACCTTAAAGATCCTCAGTTTTGTAAAATGTAATGAATGTTTATGTGATAAAGAGGCGGGATGCTATATTGATACTCTATAACTGAATGGATAGTTATATGAGATGAGATTTCCCTTTCAAGGAAATTTATATGAGACTTATATAAGGAAACCCAGTCATACAAAAAATTATAAAAAATTAAACTATGTGAAAAATAATAATATTTTCTAGAAGTATCTCCCAAAAATATCTTTTAAATTAGAGTTGTACACCTTAGTTACATTCCACATTCCCTTAATTGTTTTCAAAGAGACATTGATAATAAAATTTTAAGGTGGTCACTACATATTCTTATAAAACATATATGATATGAAATAATGTGAATAATTAGAATCAAATAATGTTTTTTTGGTTCTTGGGTGAACAATTTGTTCACCATTACCACTCTGTTACTATGGTTAACCTTTTCAGTAGGGATTTTATATACCCTCCTGCCAAGCCCTTGGTTTAAGAGGTTTTTGATACTATTCAGTTTATTTACTCCATGGTTAGGGAATTTATTTTCATAATTACCATTCTATGGAATGTGAAGAAGTGAAGAGATGGTTGAGAATCTGCTGGGTCCATCTTCCCTTCCATGGTGTTATTCAGCCTCTTTCCATTACTTTGACAGTCAAAAGATAGGTGTATGGATTTACCACACTTGTAAAACCTTCCAAAACCTCTAGGGAAATTTCCCAAGGTTTCCTAAAACATATTTTATAACTGATATTTTGTACTTTCTTACCCCCATGATAATGTTAATTAGGGATTCTATTGTACTCTATATTTATCTTACTTTATCTAGAATCACATGGGTCTCCAACATTCATTTCAAGTATAAGAACATATAAAAACACTTTTACATAGATTCAAAACTCATTGTAAGATAATATCATATAAATTATGTCATTCAGACCTCTAAATAATCAAGAAATCATGTTTTCTTGGTCTTGAGATAGAGTCTAAGGAATACTATGTGAGTCTCATGATGTTTTCCTCAAATGTACCGGCAAATTCTTCTTCCATTTGATTCAATTCAAGGAATACTCATTCCATATTTCTGTCAATGGTTGGATGAAATATTTATTGAAAAAAAATCCCACTCCATTGTATTGAATTCCTCAATTTGGATTGTATTCTAATAAGATTCCACCACTGGATGGAAGAGAGAAACACAAAATGAATGTCTCAAACTCCTAACATTAATGGGAACAAAATATATTTTCCATCATAATAATACACTACTCAAAAAATAAATGGGTCATAAGGTACATTAAAGGATGATGGACGTTGATGAATGAATAATTTTAATGTAAGATACTAAATTTTTGGTGCATTCTGGAGATCCACATTATTCAAGTTATTATTCATAAAATAAGATATTTTATTGATCATTTCCATGAGAATTTGAACTCTAGTTACCTTATCATTTCTAAAGTCACTATATTTTCTATCAAATCTATAATAAGCTCAGTTTAATCTAGTTAGTATCCTTACCTTGATAGAGGAAATTTCATTGTGGAGATACATACATTATTAAGGGTATAAAGAGGGAAACTGTTATCATAGATGAAAGCAGTCAAAATAATGAGTATATTATTCCATAACAACTACCTATGTTTCAATCATGGTTATCCATGTATATTTCACAACTTGGATCTTTAACCACCCAAGTTGTCATAATAACCAAATCCTTCATGATGGTTAATTATAGAGTGTGAATTATGAAAACAATATTACCTAATAGTGTCTATTCTGGTATGTAGTAAGGCCTACATGTCATACATTAATTTACAGTTACATTAATATCAACACCCCTTATTCATGGTTATTACCCCTAGGTATAATTATTCCAGATATATATCCAGTTGCTAGTATCCAAACTAGGATGTACATAAAATGAAAACCAATTAGTCTAAACATTACAAAAATATAAGGACGATTTCCTAGATTTATCCTTAGGGGTTTTACAAGTAATTCTCATTATAGTGTCCAATGTAACTAAACCATACTATGATTACAATTGAAGAAACCCATGATAAATATATATAAATAGTACACTGACACCATGGTTTTATTGACACATATATCAAACGACCACATAACCCAAGGACCTAATGTTTTAGTATATTAGAGGATAGAAAAATATCAAATTTTTTTTACCTCATATAATCATTTACAAATAAACTAAACCCTCTTTTAGCTGTACCATAAGACATAATAATCTTAAAATCATGGGTAATAAAAAACATAAATATAATTGAGGTCAAAGAATCACTAAAGGATAACATAAAAAATGCTACATTGATTAGATCATAAAAATGTTGGAAAACACGAATAAAGAAAAATAACTAATTTAGAAAAAGTAATAATTAGTAATTATAACCAATAAATATAGACACATCATTGGGAAGATGGCTGCACAAGGGGACGTGGGTGAAAACCCTAAACCAGGGGATTCAGATGATCATGCTGGGAATGATTTGGGGATAACTTAAAAAGGGGATGATCATTTGGGATATCTTTCTGAATGTATTGGTCACTCAGAAATGTTTGCGTTTGCAAAAAAACCCATTGGTGAGTTGGGATCTTTCATCCCCGAAGATGGTGGTCTGAAGAGAAATTTTGCTGATGTGGTCAAAGAGATCTTCGAGCCATCCTTTATCTTTGATGCACCTCCACCTAGTCGGGTGATAATGAAGCGGAGGATTTCCCATGTGTCCAAAAATCAGGAGGCAGTTGAGGAGCGAGTTTGTTTATGACGATTCTCGATTATTGCTCGTGTGATGATCCAAAAAGGTGTGAACCTCTGGAAAATCAATGACTTGACTAAAAGGATCACTTAAGTATGTGGATTTGATGACTATACATTGAATTTAATGGTAAGGGGCTACAATCATGTCTTCTTCCCATCAGATGAGCACAAGAGAAGGGCTTAGAGCAAGGGCACCATCCCTCTAAAACCTGGATCTTTGATCATTCAATAATGTGACCGGAATTTTGATCCTCTGAATGTTAGAAACACTCATAATCGGATATGGATCCGAATTTGTAGGCTGAACTGGATTTATTGGCACCCAAGGATATTATGGGACATTACCTCAACTGTTGGAAATCCCATTCGATTGGACCGCCACACATCTAAACCAAGGTTTTGTCACTTTGCCTAGATACTCGTGGAAGTGGATATGGAAAGCACCATTGTTGAGGAAATTTTTCTAACAACACGGGATGACAGTATGAAGTTTAATATTGTTTATGAAAGAAAGCTGAAATTCTGTTTGAAGTGCATTCTTTTTGGTCATATTTCTTTTGAGTGTAAAAGGGACAAAAAATGCAGTGTATGCAAGATGAAAGGCTATGATGATGATGCATGTCGAAGGATGAAGGGTAAGGATCAGATTCTCAATGGTACTCAGGTGGGAATGGGGCTGCTACCAAGGAGATGGATGGGCCTTCCCCATATGGTTATCAGGATGGAGATACTTCTGAGTAGCCTCTGGTGGAAAGGCAGGCATTGGTGAAGGAGTATTTTAATATGTCAAAAGTGGATTCTGTTCTGGAATCCACTGGCTCAGGGGTTGAAGTTCTCAATGGTAAGGCAAGCTCTCATCTGAGAGTTGAGAATTCAGGTTGTACTGATGACCCTATGGTGGAAACACATGTGGTTTCAACCTACTTTGACCTCATGGTGGATGCACAGTTGGAATGCACTCTGCCAATAGTGGACTCTGCTAAGGAAGTCACTGGCTCAATGGTCACAGTTTTTAATGGTGTGACAGGCTCCCATCAGGGGGCTGTTAACTCAATTTATGCAGATGACACTATGGTGGAACTACCGACAGTTTCATTCTATTGTAGCAAGGATATTACATATAAGGTCTCACCTCGGTCACTGGTTCAAGATGAACCACCTATGCTGACTATGCATGATGATGCAGGTGGAATCATGAATGGTGAGGCCCTGGATGTAGCTGATCCTGGGGGGAAATTCACACAGACACTCCCCTCCAAGGCTACTCGAAGAGCAACACAAGTGATAAGTGACCATTCTCACTTAAAATCACAGAACAAGTTCTCACCCTTGAGTGGTGTCTTCTTGTCAGACGACATTAAGGACCCCTAGCCACCTAATTCACCTAGTACTCCTAAGACTAGGGTGAGCTTGATCACCGATAAATCTCATGAACAGGTGAAATTTATTTCTATAGGAGTTTTCCCCCTTGAACATGCCCTCTCACCTCCTGCTCAAAATGTCAGGCATGCTATGGATAACACAAAACAAGCCTCTTAGGGGAAAGATATTGTGGCCTCACCCATGATCTCTTGGCTTGACAATAGCCGAAAAGGAAAAGGAAAAAAGGGTAAAGGGAAAAAAGGGAATAAGAATGTGTAAATGGCAAGAATGGTCGGTCCCCAAACACGAGGAATGACTCGTATGCAACGAGGATCTTCTATTAGAACAATCAAGGGCTGGGAAATTCCCGAATGGTCAAAGCCCTTAGACATTTTATCCTGGCCCAAATTCCCTTTCTTGATGGCATTGCTAAAACAAATATTCTTTTTAGGAGATAGAATGGATTCAATTGGGGATCCATTGGGTACCAATTTGTGTCCATTGATTTACATGATTCTGAAATAAATAATTTGTGGGTGCTATGACATGAATCCATTAAAATGAAGTCTTGTGTGAATAGTTCTGAAAGTGTGATGATTTATTGCAGCATAGATGCGTATGACTTTTCATTCTCTTTTTTTTATACATAAAATCTATAAATGAGGATAGGGGAATTTTGGGAGGAGCTCAAAGAGGATTCTGGGTAGAAGGAATAGAAATTGACCGCTCTTGGAGATTTCAATGTGGGGTTGAAACCTGAGGAAAAAACTGGAGGTAATCTCAATTGAACAGTGGCTTCTAAATTTTCATTCTACCTTGATCACTGTAATACTATTGAAGTCCTTCTTGCTGGAGATGAATTCACATGGTTTCGGTACACCTAGAATGGGAAACAAGCAAGGAAACTTGACAGATGTTTCGTCCAGATGGCTGATCAAGGTCTTGCTCATGGAATTTATGGATTTACATTACCCAGGAATCACTCTGATCACAATCCATTTATTGTGGAGCATGATACTCAACTAGCACGGTCAGGACCCATCCCCTTCCAGTTCAAAAATGGGTGTGTTATGGAGCATGTATGCAGGGAACTTGTGCTGGAAGCTTAGAACCTTGAGCCTATTGGGAGTCCTCTTAAGAGGTTGGCTGAGAAGCTAAAGAATCTGAAGGCAATTCTCAAGGACTGGAGCAGAAAATATTTTTCTAACCTGGAATGTAACATCAAGGATGCTGAGGTGGAGCTCTCTTGCATTCAGATTCAAAACCAGCAGCAATCTTCTCCATCTCGTGATGAAATTATGGCGCATAACAAGATGGATGACTTAATTATGTTCTGGGAAAGGTTAGTCAGAAAGAAATTGAATGTCATATGGCTAAAAGAAAGAGACATGAACTCTAAATTTTTAAATATATTGCATAAAGAGAAAAGATCTCAAGTTAGGGATAAAGAAATTAGCATCAATGGTCATCTTTATACGTCTGATATTGAGATCTCTCTGGTGGTAGTGGACCACTTTAAAGGACTATATTCTGATGATGGGAATGTCAACACTCACAAAATGGTTGGAAATATAATCTCTGGAATTGTGGAGAATAATAATCAATACCTCGTTACCCCCCCCCCCTCTCAAAGAGGAAATTCAAGCAGCTCTTCTCTCTCTCAATGTGGACATCGGTCTTGGCCTAGATGGATTCACTAACAAGTTCTTCGTATATTACTAGGTTGTTTTATAGGATGACATTACCCAAGAAATTAATGAATTATTCACTCATTCTTACCTACCATATGGGATGAACTCATAATTCATTTATTTATTTCCTAATAAGAATAACGCCCTTGATATCAAGGACTTTATGCCAGTTTATCATGGAAACACTATTCCTAAACTCATAAGAAAGATACTCATGAATAGAATGGACCCAATGGTTAGTGACGTGATTACTAACAACCAATTTGGATTTGTTCCTGGGAGAAATATCCAGGACTGTCTTTTCACTTCCTCGGAGAGCATTAATCTTATAAGGAAAAAGACGAAGGCAAGAAAATTTGCAATGATGATCGATATCTCAAAGGCCTTTGAGACATTAAAAATGGAGTTTCCTCATGGATGTTCTAAAAAGGTATGGATTTTCAAATGAGTTCATCAAGCTGATTAATACTATCCTATACTCATGAAGGATATCCATTCTTTTAAATGGCACACACAGAGATTTTCCCCACACCAGGGGTGTACGACAAGGTGACCCGCTCTCTGGATTTCTGTTTGCTATTGCTGAAGACTGTCTTAGTCGATGCATCAATGATCTTGCTCAAATTGGATTCTTTAAGAAAATCAAGGCTGAGAGGAATAACTTCTCCCCATCTCATTTGTTATATGCTTATGACATTCTATTGCTTGGTCAAGCATCACGGCGAACCTTCTCTTCTATTAAGGCCCTCTTTTAACATTATGAAGAGGTGTCTGGTCAAGTAATAAGATGGGATAAATCTTTAATTATGTTTGGTAATGGAGTCAAGATTGGTAAGAAAAACAAGATTGTTAAACATCTTGGTGTCAAAAAGGGATATTTACTGTTCAATTATCTAGGGGTCCCATTATTCTGGGGAAGGGTGAGGAGGCAGCATATAGAAGGAATTTCCTCTAACATTGTGAATCAACTTGCTATCTGGAAAGGGAAGGTGATGTCCATGGTTGGGAGGGTATTCCTTGTCAACTCAGTGATCACCTCTATGTTTGGTTACTCCTTTTCTCTCTATAGATGGCCTCGAGATCTCATCAAGGATTTACAAGGTATGATATAGAACTTCAATTGGACGAGGTTAGTTAATGATAGGAAAATAGTCCATGTTTCCTAGAAAGAGTGTATCAAGCCGGTTGAATTGGGAGGTCTTGGAGTTTGAGACCTCTGGACATTAAATGATGGTCTTATCAAGAAGTTCACATGGGGTCTAATCTCTAAGGATGGGTCGAGTGAATTTCTTACAAATAGATTCAGAGGCAGTCTGCTTAATGGATATAAGCACTATATTGCATCATATGTTTGGGAATATCTCAGGAAATCTTTCATGCAACTCAGTCATGACACTACGTGGAGAGTTTTCAGGAACTCCCATCTCAATTTTTGGAGTAAAACATAGCTTGAGAGGCCTCTGCAAGAAAGCATGGATGTTCCCCCTACTATGGGTCATTTCTCCATAAGTGATTTTATTTTATAAATGAAATGTTCTGCCAGCTTTTTTCCACAGCAAGTGGAGATGGAAGTTCAAAGTTACACTATCATGGACCGTGATACGGTGATATGGAAGCATAACCATGATGGGCGGCTCATGAGAAAGAATTTATATCAGATGATTTGTGGAGGGTCCTGTCGTGCACCTTCCTGGATCTTGAAATACAAGACTAATTTTATCCAGCCTTCTAGATTTCTATTAATATAGAGACTATGAAAAAATTGATTGCCTACTCATGATCAGCTCAAACGGGATAGTTTTCAATTTTCGTCAACTTGTCATATATGCATGGCTGCCGAGGAGACTTCTCATTATCTTTTTGTGGACTGAATCTATGTTAGAAGGGTGTGGGATTATATTGGAAGCCTTTTTGGGATTGTAATTGATAAAAATCTGCTGCTACATGATATACTATATGGGCTGTACAAGGTGCGCTGTAGCACAGAGCTTGGGAATCTCCTTCTTGTGGCTATTGCATCTATGATCACGGCCACATGGGCTACTCGTAACACCCTAATCTTCGACAACATGTCTGTCCCTATTCAATGCGGCATGGCTATGATACATTCAAGTGTTCATGCTGCTTCACATATTTAAATAGGTATAATACATAATTGTTTTTCTGAGTTACAGATTTTTAGACTGCTTCGAGTTTTTAGACGGCCTCAGAAGCCTTGGTTTCTTAAATACATATGATGGATACCTCCGATCATCCCATGTCTCAAGGTCAACGTGGATGATGATAGTTCTGGTTCTCTAGGAATATCAGGATACGGTGGTGTCTTTTGAACATATCGTGGCTTTGTCAAGGGGTGCTTCTATCACTTTACTGATTTTTGGGTTGCCTACGAGGCTGAATTATGGGCGATAAGTCATGCTGTTAGGTATGCAATCCTCTATTACTGGAACATGTTTTGGATTGAATCGGATTCCCAACTTGTTGTTCATGCCTTGGAATCAAGAACACAAAATGTCCCATGGAGAGTGTTACCTCACTAGTTTGAATGTCTTTGCAAGGTTGAAAATTTCCATATGGTGATCTCACATTATTATAGGGTAGCCAATGAGTTGGCGGATGCTTTGTCAAAGCAGCCGATTTTGTAGATGGATATGATGTGGTCTTTTACGGCCCCCGATTATTGTGATTCAATGGTAGAGGCAGATATGCTGGGTGTCGTACACTCTCGGTTTTGTAATGATCCCTTGTTTGTCTGACTCATTTATATTTTTATTTAATAAATTCTCTTAGGACTAGTTTTTACCAGGTCCTGGGCTTTTGGAATATAGACACATCATCTCAAATGATAACTATTATACCATGAAATTAGAATGTAAAATAGGAACCATATAACATGATCTATTGAATATAGGAACGAATGTTGGAAAAGTATAAACATAGGATTACTTATCATTGAAAACCTAGATACCTTCCAACTTGTACACATGTACACTTTTGAGGAGAGATAAACACCATCAAACTAACCATTTTTGAATATAGCTACTCAATGACCAATTCACATATAAAATTGTGATTAGAGCTAAACATCATCACACTCACCCTTTAGGAACCATGAAACCTTCCAACCTATTCACATAACATTAATATATCTAGAGATATATGAATTTACCTAATTCATTGGACTGATATATATATCCCAACCAACTTATTATCCATACATGTTCATGCTACATGTAAATAAATCATCACATCATACAATAACCAGTAGAAAGGAAAATGGGGTTCATGACATTATATAATTATATTTCATTAAATAGACTCAACAAAGTAAAATTAAATAATAGAAAAACATTTTCACACAAATTAAATAATTAAATGATAATATAGAAGTTGAATCATGAAATAAAATTCCAATGAAGATGAATATTTTAATAACTAAGATGAAATTGGATGAAAATACATAAAGGCACATTTCATTATAACTCTTGTAAATTGTTTGTAAAACATAGATTATAAATTCACCCAAAATATTATTAAGAAATTTTCAAATATAATATTAAACCAATATTATTCAAGGTAATAATCTTGAAATCATATTCTTCTAGTATAATAAAATTTGGGCTAGAATAAAAAATGTAAGCTTTTGAAATTAAAATACATTTATATAATTTTTTTTTCAAAACCAATATCATTTTAAGATTTTTCATAACATCATTTTATAATGTCATAATGATAAATATGTTGTGTAAAACTGTAAAAATATAAAATATTTCTAAATAACATGGAATAAATTGATTGGAAGGTAAAATATGGACGTTGAAAAGAAAGGATCATTAAACAATACATAAATCATTCTGTCAATGTCACCCATTATAAATAAAATAATAATGGAAGAAGATATGAGTATAAAAAATAATTACCCATAAATTAAGGATTTTTATAACATAATATAATCATAGGTATGATTAGAGAAAACTTTTGATGAAAAAATTCATTTAATGAGATTAAAACTCAATGAAATGTTACCGAGTTATTAAAACCCTCATGAATTTGGTAATATTTTATTAATAAGTTATTGGTATGTTTAAAATAATATGGATTAAGAAAATAACATTAGTTAAATCATGCTTCATTCTAAAATATAGTGATGTACTATATATACACCACTTAGTTAATAAATTGGTTCATAATATGGAAACATGTCTCAGTGAAGAGAAATTTAGACAAAAAACATTACTTTGAGTTTCTGCCAACTCAGCCTTTCCCAAACCTCCAATATAATGAAAAAAATTAGTACATAATTATAGACCATATTAAAATTTATCATTATTTTTAAACAATATTTATAATCCGATGTTAGAAATATATTACATAGTTATAGTTATTTTCACTATAAACTGATTTCCATTCATTTGGTTATCTCATTCAAATATATCGAAAAAAGTCATTTATAATATAGTGGTTTAAATTTAATCATCCCTAATTATTCAATATAGAATAATAATTTTTCCAATTATTACATAAGGATTATTTTTATTAAGAAAAAGAAATCAATATGGTTTTTGAGAATGTGAAACATGATAAATTAGATTTCACGTTCTTAATAAATGAAATATTTTATAATAATCAATATATAAAATAGTCATTACACATTTAACGAATCCTTAATAAATATTAAATTCATTATTATTACATTATATGATATCCCACAATTGTTTATGACATAAAAATTACAACACCATTCACGTAGATGGAAAAAACCACTCAAACATTGACATTTTATAATGTTTCCATGAGTAAGAGAAAGTATTTTGACGTTGATATTATGAAATAATTAAAATATTAATAATTTCATAAATATGATATTTTTCCTCAGTAAATCAATTATTAAATCCATCATCGATGGTTGGTGATGACAAATGAAATTCATTGTTCGTGGAGGTCATAGTTAACTGTTCACATGAATTATGATCTCATTTCTTAATGAATGGATAAAGGATTGTTATATGATAATAATTTATGAATTTTATTTTTTATATGGAAAATATATTTATTAATAAATTCCATCCTTTATCACATCCTTGAGAGGTGGGGATAGATAATTAACATATCTTCATGGAGGTGGTTATCCACATATACCCACAATTGATGCTATTTTTTTCATAGTGTATGAAATGAATTGAATATTTTTTGTAAATTTATTATAATGAATTTTTTTATACCAATGATATGAGTTTATTTATATTATAAATATCATAAAATGTTAGTATAGTAATAATTAATAAGGAAACACCCATAATAAGTGGATAACATTGTCTGAGACATGTATTTTCTCCAGTAATTATCCATTGAAATGAGGGTCTTTTTCTTGATAATAGAAAGAAGAATATTGTGGAAATGGGAGAGGGTTATAAGATTATAAAATTGGATGATTTTAAAGAATAAATTATATGGTTATGTGTGTCATTAATTGGATAAATTTTTGGATTTTTACAACTGAATATAAGTGTAGCTTTTAAATGACCATTACATTTTCAATAATGTAAAGTTACTATTCATTACTTTATTCTAAAAAATTGAAAATAATATTATGGGAATATTTATATAGGTCTAAATAATTAACAAAAAAATAATTTAAAATATTTTTTTAACAAGTTTTCCCCCATTCCCCATAGTAATAGTCTTTTTTACCATTATTACCTCTTACTAGGTAACTCTTTTTAACCATAGAAATTAAATTTAATGTAAAAAATTAAAATTAGTCTCATTAACTAATTTGAAACATAATATCTAAAATTTTTGAACCACTTTATCATATAAAATTTCTAAATGTATGAATCGTTAATTTTAAATTAAGCATATTTAATCGTGTATAAACAATTTTTTTAAAAAAATGTTTTACATATTTAAATTTATATATAATATAAAATGAGAATTGTTACTTATTTTAATGGCCTAAATTAATTTATTATAAATAAAATGAATTTTATTTTTCTTCAAAGGAATGTTGAATCCAAATATCACTATGAAAAATTTTTTTGAAGGAAAATAACGACTTTGTTTAATAAAGTAACATTTTAATTTAGTTATATAAATTTTAGATATAGGATTTAAATTTTAAAATAAGATATATAATTTATAATTATATTTAATAAATACATATTTGATTAATTAAATGTTTTTTAGTCAGATATTTCATGATTAAAAAAAGTTAAATTCACATAAATCATATGCATTTAAGAAAAATATTTTTTTGACTGACAATAAACCTTTTTAGAAGAAGTTAATAAATTTATTTTAAGTAAACTTGTATATGATGAATTCAAAAATATGTTTATTTTAAAAAATTAAAATTATAAAATTGGAAAATTTATCTTCAAAAATAAAAAATAAGAAATATCTAAAAAAAATTAAAGATAACTCCTTTCTAATAATAAAACATATTAATTTTTTATATTATTAAGATAATAGTTATTAAATGTTCACCAAATTTGTGTTTAATATATATTTATTAATAATGTTACTCTAATATGGTGTGTGTGTTTTTTTCGGTGTTGAATCTAAATAAATCTTTTTAAAATATCTTTTTTTATAATGAATAATTTTTTTGGTCATTACAGAGATGAAATATTATTATATACCTAGTATTTTGAGGAGATGATGATATTTTTTTAAATCTCTACACATATGTATATTCCTAATCCGAAAAGGAATATATTAAATCAAAATATATTATTCATTTTTTGTTAACATTGGAAGTATTATATAGAAGAGTTACAAAAAAGTCACTTTGATGGAATCAACAATAGAGGATGAGTAAATCAATCCATTATATGATATGATGGAAGTTTTATTGTTTAATAAATTAATTTTATAACATGAGTGGGTTAATATAATCAATGGAGAAATAAAGATTTAAGGTTAAAATAATGTAGCTCTATCATAAGCCAAAGAACCCTGGTCTCACCAATGAAACAAACACTTGCTTTTCAAATACTACCTGATATGAGTGATTGTTGAGAGAAGTGATGTTAATATAGGTTGGTTGGATATATAAAATAATGTATTGGATCTATCGATGAAACCATCAATGCATAAGAAGTATGCAGGTCATATTGAGTTTCTTTGTATTTAATATATATGTGATTGATGTAATTACATTATAATGAAGCATTATTTTACAATAAACGGTAATACCGATTTATCATTAATCCATGTGCGATGTAATTTACATTACATGAATAGGGGAATGATAATATATACTTTATTTAATACTTTTATTCTTCCCTAATCAATGATCAGCATAGAGTGTTATTTTTTTCGAAGATATAATCCGAATAGTTTGAGTAGTGTTCTCATGAGAAAGTAAGTAGAGACTTTTGATTTGAAATGGATTTCTAGGTAAATCCAATACAATAGTATGCATTCATCAATATACATAGGGTTTTATATTTTTGATTAATCATTTTTACATAATTATAGTGAGATATATAACATGAGAACCTTTATAATTTGATACCATTACAATAGAAGACTTTAATTATTATCTATTCAAGTGGTGGTTGGGTAAGTTTTTGATCATGTCATTGGTTACAGTTCAACAATTATAGAATTTTTCCAATCATATTATGATAAAATTCATCTATTTTTTATTAGACTAAGTAAATTCATTCACATCAATATTTGAGTCTCATGGATGTGTTCGACTACTTGGATGAGGTTCAAGTGACATTCACATCTTCGATATGACTAACATGAGATTCATTCATCGATCATGTTAGTTTTTTCGAGGGATAATAAAGTAAGAGATGACCTATACTAGACTGAAACTTTTCCATGTCTTGTGGTCACTCAATGTCATGGGAAAATGTATCATATATGTATAAATAGGATGTATGTGATACATCTTATGGTGTGAATGTTCATATAATATATGAGTATTTTAGATGGATATATTACCAGAACCTTTAATAGCATGAGTATAACTGATGCTTCAATAGAGGCCTCTCATTTCTTACATCTAATAAATAACTATTTCATATTTATCCAATGAAATTAAGTCCCACATGGAGAAATAGTTAGTTTTTTGGATAAGGATTCCATCTCGGACAAATTACCTGATAAAAAATTAATAGTATTTTATAGACAAAATAAAATGGAGTATTGAATGAATTAAAAAATATTTTTAAATCTATTTACATAATGTAATTATGGGATTTAGTTTAAGTTTAATATTTATGGTTATGAACTAATATATGGTTGAGTCATTTTTCTAATTCCCTCGAGTAAAGATATGATATGGAAGAGATGAATATCATGATTTATGATTTGTATGAATTTTATGACATAATATAAAAGTGGTTCATATCATATATTATGATTATATTTTATCATAAAGTTAAATAGGTTTCCAAATGTTTCCTATATCATATTGTATATATTTATATGATTTTACATTGTATGATATGCTAATTTATACCCCTAGCCACATCCTCCTATATAGTATCTTTGGTAATGAATCAATGAGGATTAGTTCATTTATGTATTGAACACATTCACTAATGTGTTAAATAAGTTATACACTAATGGGATATAACATATGAGTTCCATGAGATGGAAATTGGTATGACTGAATAGGATAATTCTCTTCATCTAATAAATATCATAGGGGACATCTATACAAGGAATGAGATCCCTATTGTTAGAAGACCCTTGATGCACTCAATCTAATAAAATACATCTTCATTCAAATCTACCATTCATATCCATAGAAGGTTATAGAACCTCATTTATGGGAATAAGGTCATCTCATTTTGAATGGGTTTCCAATACTAGTGTAAATTTTTTTGTTATGACATTAACTTTTCATTCTTATAATCCCTACCATGAATTAGAGAGTCAATATGGATTTTGTGGGAATAACATTTCAAGTATGTCACACTATTCATCATTTCTCCATGAATGCAAACTATTGAAGATATATCAGTCATTATACATGTTTTTTTAACATCCAATTATTAGTTGATGATCCTCATAAAACCATCAATTATATTATAATGGACATACTATGATTTTTTTTGTATTTTTTTATGATTGATTGTTATAATACCATTTTAGTATTCTAAAAATCATATTGATCTGGAAAATAAAAATAGATTGTAGTGTCTATCATAAAAGTAGGATCACCTGAGGTATTATGGAACTCTAACTCAAAATTCTGGTTCTGATCATTATAAATGCTATTAATTACACGTTTTATATACTTTTTTATTTGGAGATATTTTAGTTAAAATAAGACAAGTCATGATTTAGGTAAAAGATATAGTTATATTTTTCAAACATATATATTATATATCTACTAGTTAATCAGGTGAATGTGATATAATTAGGATCCTTATGTTTTCTGAGAATATATTTATATATTTAATCTCATATAGGTGTTGAGAGTAAATGATCCCATTCATAATATTTATAGAATATTATCACATGATATGTGTAATGTCATATATTATTAAAAACTCAAATGGAAAATGAAATGACTCATGTTATTTAAAAATACATTTATAAATTATCTATTATAGTATTAAACAAGTTATTGGAGATTATTTCATTCACTTGAAACTAGGATATCTGTATAACTTCGTAGATGAGAAATTGTGTTTTATTTGAGTAATCAGAAAAAAATAATGTTCTTTACATGTACATGGAATGTCTTATATAGGAGTGATAAGAATCCCATGGAATAGATATACATATTTTAAGACATATTTTTTATTAGTATGATGATATGGAAATCTCATGATTATGTGTGATGAGAGTTTTTACAATGATATTTATATGTATTGAGGTAAAATTTACATTTTAATGGTATCTAAATGATTCCATAGAATTAATATAAGGAGAGAGAAGTGGTATAGGTAGATAGTGACCGCTATAATTCATGTAACACCCGGATTTTCTGTGACATATTTTTTTTGAATTAATTTTATCTCTTGGATATTTCATATTTCGTACAATACTGAATATATCTTGAGTTATATGAAAGTAACAAGTTATTCATTATTTATAAGCAAAACCATTTTAATAATTAACAAAATGAAACACCTTAACTGTCACGAACCAGCCCGGGTCGACCCTGAGCCGGTCACCCGTATCGGTCCGCGACAAGTCCCGAGGGGCGTTCCCGATCCCCCTCGGGATGGCAACAAGTGTCGGGCATCAAAACTTTAATCATTGGGAACGATTTGGACCATGCGAATGATATAAGAAGACAAATAAAATCTAACAATAAAAAATAAGAACTGGCAGTAGAAAGACAAATAAGTCAAACATACCTCCTCGTGACCTCCTAGGTCACCACCCAACTCAAAACCATGCTGCTCCAACATTGAGCAGTTGAACCAGAAACCTGTACGAGAAGCTGAACCTACAACTGAAATGATAATATAGGCGTGAGAATTTAAAAATGCTCAGTAGGGATGCCAAAGTAAACCATAGGATCCAACCAATACCACTTTCTAGAAACAAACCCAAAGAAACACTAGTTTTCACATACAATGATAGAAAATAGGTTTTGTACATTTTAATGGAAAAATGATCCTAATTTACCATTTCAAAACCAACACATGCCACAACCAGTTTTTTCCCAAAACAATGAATTTCTAAATAACTGGATTTCAAATCTATGTTTACCACATTATGCAAAAGACGAACAGGTAATAAGTAAATGCTAGAAACCAAGTGCAAGTAAAATTAAACAAGCAGAAGTAAGAAATAACCATGGGCGATCATAAGCATCCCTAGAAACCTCCTGGACATACTCGAGTTCAGACTACCTGCCGTAGTGCTACTGCATAGTCTATAACCAACTAGCCACCCTAATAGCCAACCATTGGCACATCCCTCCTGGCCTGTCCACGACTCCGAGGTGTACTAACCCGTCTAATCATGGATAGCAAGCAACCGTCACTCGATAATCTATAAGACGCCCATGAACCCATGATGGTTTTAGTAATACTGTGTAAGTGGTAGGCCCTCGCACGCGTGACTCATCTCACCGCACTTTCCAACCCCTTACATGGACACCGCTACACGTCAACCCTCAAGGGAAGTCCCCCTGTAGAGGTGCCTCGCAAGCATGCACACATCAAAAGTTCTTTCATATTCAGTAAGGTGATAACCGGGCCTTCACAACAATAGAACCTTTAAACATTTCACAAGTGGTTGGGTTTCCAATCGGGCACAATCCACCTTTCTCAAAATCCAACACAATCATCCCTTTACATTTTAAAATTTCAAACGGACCTTTACACCAAACAACCATTCAACTCACACCAAAAGCCAACCGGGCCAACCACGCTTCTGCTGCATTTTTTTAAACACCAAACCCTTCATCAAAAACCTAGTTTTAAGAAAATATAGTTTTAATGTGTCATTTTCATTTGGAGGCACATCCATGTGAGCACCTAGTGCTCCCATGGATGTGCCAACATCCAATGACACATTTAGTTTTTAGAAGAATCGCCTAAAAACCATCTTTCATAAAACACTTTAGCATTGATACCAAACTCAAATTCTTTCATAACACTTTATAAAAACAAATTAATCTTTCAAACCAACCACCATTTACAAATCTTTTCTAAAACAAATCACTGGTTCGTCTTTTTGTTAAACAAACACACCAAAGTAATTTTTACATTTCCAAAACACAATCACTGTCAATTGCAACCAAAAACCTCACAAAGAAATTAATTTAACTTTACCAAGAACCTATGCATTTTATATAAAACAACATCAAAAGACACTTTCAGAAATTTAAAACAGCAATATAACTAAGCCAGATGATTTTGATAAATACGATAGAGATGCACATGATATAAAAGGATTAATTGAAAATATTCAAGTGCTCAAGGTTTAAATCTAAAAGGTAAATGGTTGGAAACACCTACCTCAAAAATTTGGCCAAGCCAAAGCTTTCGAAAACACACCGCCATCTGCTCACGTACACGAACTCCCACAAAAGCGCACGCACTAGAAAAAAATTATCACCAAACCCTAACAAGACAGTCGACACCCGTGGTCAGTGCGGCGCGGACCAACACACAACCAAAAAATACCAGGGACTCAAAAATATAAACAGGACCCAAAAATAAAGTCTGTAAAAAGCAACTAATTAAAGGTGTCACCTCAGATAGCGGCGGTGATCATGAAAACATGTCGAAGCAAGATTTTGCACCAAAATAATTATCCATACAACAAATAAAATTGAACGAATTCAAAACACAATAAAGATAATAAAATAAATGAGTGAACGATACTAAAACTCACTTTAGACTATGGCGGAGAACCTAGAAAACATGCGGCAAGCTGAGATCTCGTCCAAATAAATATCCGCACTTCAAATAAAATATCAAGGCTTCATAACACAACCACGACACTAAATTAATACTGTATGAAAAAAAGAAGAAACACCAATGTTGGAATGAGAGGAAAACCATGGTTTGACAAAGAGGGTATACGAGACTATACCCGAGTAGAGCGGAGGTGCTGCGCAAGGGAATTCGGGTCGCGTTGGAACGAGACGGAGGCACGTGCAAGGGTTCGGGTCATGCCGGAACAAGGCGGAGGTGCTGCGCAGGGGTTCGGGTCACCGGAAATGTGTCTGAAAGGGTCGGGTTCTTCAGAAACGTGCCGGAAAGGGTCGGGTTCACCGGAAACGTGCCGGAAAGGGTCGGGTTCGGCGGAAATGCACCGAAAAAAGGGGGTCGGGTTTGGAGGAGCACCAGCGACCGGCGAACGGATGGCAGTGGTTCACCGGACCAGATTCGGATGGGAAGGGGCGGCGCCGACACGGTCGGGTTAGGGACAAGGGGGCGGCCAACGACAGGCTGGCGGAGGCGGACGGTGAGGCGGCGACGAGAGGACCAGTGAGGTGGAGGGTGAGCCGGTGGGGACGGCGCTGCAGGGGGAGGAAGGTCCGGCCAGGCTGTGGGGTTCGCCGCCGGGAGGGTGCTGCTGCGCAGAGGAGGCAGAGCATGGGGTGCGGCCGGAGGGGCGCTGGCGGAGGGGAGCGGCTTCACCACTGGGGTTGCTACGTGGCCAGAAGAAGGGAGAAGAGGGGGGGGGGGGGGGGGGGGGGCTGCGGGAAAACCCTAACCCGACCTCGTCTTTTTTTTAAATTCTAATAATAATAATAATAATAATAATAATAATAATAATAATAATATTAATATTAATAATAATAAACATATAAACATATATATAAATATATATAAACATATATAAACCCACTTATAGAAACTTAGATACACATATACATATATATATATATTAACATATATATAACATATATAAACATATATGAACATATATATAGACATATATACACATAAGCATATAACGTTAAAACGTATTAATTTATAAACATATGTGTATATATATATACACATATAAGCACATATACCAGTACATATATTTATATATACACACAACGTTAAAACATATTTATTTGTGAACATACGTGTATATATATAAACCTATAAACATAAATACACATACATTATATATATTTACACACAACGTTATAGAATAAACAAATACAAATGTAGATACACATATATATACTCATATATAAAAATATAAACGTACATATACATATATCTACCCACATAACGTTAAAAACGGGATGACCGTGCCATATTCCCACGCCGTACAATATCCAAGCAGACTGCAAGCAGGATGCACGTGCCCAAGCAAACTGCGCGTCTTAAGCGTACGGTGTTCGCGCACTATCCCAAACCATAAACTCATCCCAAAATTGAAAATTTAAACCGGGACTCAACCGCACTTATGAAAAAACACCCGATGCCAAGAGAAATAAAAAAAATAAAATGACTAAAAAAACAGGTGTGACAATTCTTCCCACGACAAACACTTTCTGCCCCCAGAAAGTCACCAAGCCAACAATTAGCATACCTCGAGACTGTGCCCAGAAAAAACTAGAAGAAACTAAGAGGATAGGGGTGACCATTACCAACACAAGTGACACCCGACCAACTCGAGTACAATTATTGTCCGAGGTTTAGGGGAGAACACAGGAGGGTTCTCCCCACCACAGAAATCTACTAACACGGAGACCTTGAAACTCAAACACACCACCCCTGGGGGGGGGGGGTCAACACGGGAACTCCCAAACTTAACCCATTTAATTCCTCCACATAGACCGAACAACACTCGGAGACTTAAACGGGAAGCTTGCTATGAAACGACCCAACAACTCAAGGATAAGGAATTAATTCAACCCCTCCCACACTGACTGAACAAACTCCTAACCGGAACCAGAGACTAGGAAATTCCTAGCCCAAACTCACCAAGGTCCTCGAAATACCGCACGTTAATTTCCTGAAACCAAACATCCCCCTAATGAAAACAACTAAGACCCAACTCAAAATTAGAACGACCCATTCATTCATGGGCCCATCACCCTTTAAGGAGAACCGAAAAATTTGAAAAGACACTGAGAATAGATAAGACTTCTTAGACTGTGGTAGAACAAGTTCATCACATTACCACAACTATTATGACCTTACAACGGTGAGAAGAACAGAACAAGGGAAACATTGGATTTTCCCTTTAGAAAGCTAGAAACATAAGCCGAAGTGAGGTTCTACACACCTTCGGCAAATCCTGACTGTGCGCGAGCTTCACCCCGAGACCTGTGGCTGGGGCCCTGATGGCTGAAGCATCTCCTGCCTCACAGTCAGGCATTTTCATCTTCTGGTTTCCAACTCCTTCATGACCGACGCTTCCTCCAGAACTCTCCCTGGTGGCCTGAACAGTCGTAGGGTAGGAATACTTCGGAGGGATGTGACAAGCCGCATTAGAATGCCTAAACCGGCCAGACTAGCGGCAGGCGAGAAAATGCTCCAACAAACTGGTAGTCTGTACAGACGAAGATCCTTGCCAGATGGGGAATCCTTACAAGAGACGACTCCCACCAACTACTCTCGAGACTCTAACTATAATGAGACATCCCACCTTTTCTTGTCTAGAACTAAACTCTAAAATAAACCTGAGACAGTACGCACCCTAACAACCCTGGGAGTTTCCAACAACCTGAAGACCCACTCCAGATTCACAACCACACAACTAACTCTAATGAACTTTGATTACTTTTATTGATAGGAAACATGCAGAAAGAACTTGAAACCGGGCATGACTCATTAGCAACCTTAGTGACCTTTCTGGGCGGCATACTCATGACAACACGTGAAACATCATTGATACCGGCATCAAGAAAAAACTCAATCAAGGCAACAACACAAGCCAAGGTCAAAAGGCCCATAAGCCAAACATATACAAACACAATCATAAATCACCTTCCAAACCAATTATTTCTTTATAATTTTAAAACCATCCCATGGCACCTTATGAACCGTCACATGTACATTTATTCAATCTCGCTCACATCATCTGCAAACAAGTGCCCCCCCACGCACTCTCCGTACATACCCACGCACATGTTACCCTCTATAAGGAGTGCCAAGGTTCAAACACTTCTTTCCTTACCAAATCCAAACACATACCATCTTGTTCCAAACCAATACACATTCTCTTTAAAAACCCACTTTACTAATTTCAAAAACAATTTGGAAGAAATACTTTTTTTCATTTCGAAATCACTTTCATTTTCAACACACACACACACATAGACCGAGTTTAAAACGAAACACAAACAACTATAAACCATCGGATTGAGGGACTAGTGTCTGTACTTATCTCGGCAACATGGTGGTGAGACATTCCCCAAGTAATACATAACACTAAGAAGACCTTAAACAGGGCACTTGGACTCCACATGGGTCACCACCCCACGTGAGGTCACAATGTGAAACGATTCGCTCCCATTTTCATCCCTCAATCCAAAATAACCAAAGAAAAAAGACTCAAATCCTGGACTAACCCTGGTAACTCAGGTCTTGTCACGAGCAGTGGTGATCAGGCACCGACCCGTAACCTACCTCCTGAGCCCCGACAGTCCTAATCTCCTTCTACCAGACACCCCAAAAACAAGGGCCTCCTCTGATACCATTTTGTCACGAACCAGCCCGGGTTGACCTTGAGCCGATCACCCGAGCCAGTCTGCGGCAAGTCTTGAGGGGCATTCCCGATCCCCCCGGGATGGAAACAAGTGCCGGGCATCAAAACATTAATCATTGGGAGCAATTTGGCCCATGCGAAAGAGATAAGAAGACAAATAAAAACTGAAAATAAAAAAACAAGAACTGGAAGCCGAAAGACAAATAAGTCAAACATACCTCTTTGTGACCTCCTAGGTCACCACCCAACTCAAAACCATGCTGCTCCAACATTGAGCAGTTGAACCGGAAACCTGTACGAGAAGATGAACCAACATCTGAAATGATAATATAGGCGTGAGCATTTAAAAATGCTCAGTAGGGATGCCAAAGTAAACCACATGATCCAACCAATACCACTTTCATGAAACAAACCCAAAGAAACACTAGTTTGCACAAACAATGATAGAAAATAGGTTTTTCACATTTTAAAGGAAAAATGATCCTAATTTACCATTTCAAAACCAACACACGCCACAACTAGTTTTTTTCAAAATAATGAATTTCTAAATAACTGGAGTTCAAATCTATGTTTAGCACATTATGAAAAATCCAAACAGGTAATAAGTAAATGCTAGAAACCAAGTGCATGTAAAATTAAACAAGAAGAAGTAAGCAATAACCATGGGTGATCCTGAACATCCCTAGAAAACCCCTAGACGTACTCGGGTTCAGAAAACCTGCTGGTGTCGTACTCCATAGTCAATAACCAACTGGCCGCCCTAATAGCCATCTAGTGTTACATTCCTCGTGGCCTGTCCATGACTCCAGGGGGGGTACTAACCCGTCAAATCAGGGCTAGAAAGCAACCGTCACTCGATAATCTAGAAGACGCCTAGAAACCCATGGTGGTTTTAGTAATACTGTGTAAGTGGGAGGCCCTCACACACGTGACTCATCTCACCGCACTTGACAACCCCTTACATGGACATCGCTACACGACAACCCTCAACAGAAGTCCCCCTGTAGAGGTGCCTCGCAAGCATGCACACATCAAAAGTTCTTTCACATTTATTAAGGTGCCAACTGGGCCTTCACAACATTAGAACCTTTAAGAATTTCTCAAGTGGGTTGGGTTGCCAATCGGGCACAATCCACGTTTCTAAAAATCCAACACAATCATACCTTTACATTTTAAAATTTCAAATGGACCTTTACACCAAAAAACCATTCAACTCAGACCAAAATCCAACCCGGCAAACCACGCTTCCGCAACGTTTTTTTAAACACCAAACCATTCATCAAAAACCAAGTTTTATGAAAATATAGTTTTAATGTGTCATTTTCATTTGGAGGCACATCCATGTGAGCACTTAGGGCTCCCATGGATTTTCCAACATCCAATGAAACATTTAGTTTTTAGAAGAATATCCTTAATAAAAATCTTTCATAAAACACTCTATCATTGAAACCAAACTAAAATTCTTTCACAACACTTTATAAAAACAAATGCATCTTTCAAACCAACCACCATTTACAAATATTTTCTAAAACAAATCACTGGTTCGTCTTTTTGTTAAACAAACACACCAAAGAAATTTTTTCATTTCCAAAACACAATCACTGTCAATTGCAACCAAACACATCACAGAGAAATTAATTTAACTTTACCAAGAACCTATGCATTTCATATAAACCAACATCATAAGCCACTTTCAGAAATTTAAAATAGTAATATAACTAAGCCAGATGCTTTTCATAAATACAATAGAGATGCACATGATATAAAATGATTAATTGAAAATATTCAAGTGCTCAAGGTTTGAATCTAAAAGGTAAATGGTTGGAAACACCTATCTCAAATATTTGGCCGAGCCAAAGATTTCGAAAACACACCGCCATCTGCTCACATACACGCACTCCCAAAAAAGTGCACGCACTATAAAAAAAAATTATCGCCACACCCTAAAAAGATAGTCGACACCCAAAGTCAGTGCGGCGCGGGCCAACACACAACCAACAAATACAAGGGACTCAAAAATATAAACAGGACCCAAAAATAAAGTCTGCACAAAGCAACGAATTAAAGGCATCACCTCAGATAGTGGCGGTCATCATTAAAACATGTCGAACCATGATTGTGCAACAAAATAATTATCCATACAACAAATAAAATAGAACGAATTCAAAACACAATAACGATAATAAAATAAATGAGTGCGTGATACTAAAACTCACTTTAGACGGTGGCGGCGATCCTAGAAAACATGCGGCAAGCCGAGATCTCGTCCAAATAATTATCCGCACATAAAATAAAATATCAAGGCTTCATAACACAAACATGACACTAAATTAATAGTGTAAAACAAAAAATGAGACATCAAATTTTAGGGAAAAAAAAGAAGAAACACCAATGTTGGAATGAGAGGCAAACCATGGTTTGACGGTGAGGGTATATGAGACCGTGCCAGAGTAGAGCGGAGGTGCTGCGCAAGGGAATTCAGGTTACGCTGGAACAAGGCGGAGGCATGCGCAATGTAACACCCCAAGATTTTATGAAAAATATTATTTTAATTTCATTAATGTCTTGTGTTGTATGCTACACCACGATTACCTTGTGCTATATGCAACACCGTATTAGTTTGCAGTATACGCAACACTATTCTTGGATCGTGTTACACAAAATTTTGATAATAGTTATTCTATGCAACATTGAGTATATATATATATATTCAATGTATAAATTAAATATGGTTGGATTATGATATACGAAACAACGAAGGAATATTTCACAGCACACAACCCTGACTTGGCTTACATTACACGCAATCACGACCTTCCTCGATAGCGTGTGTTGTACGCAATATCGGGTTTTACTAAACAACGATATATTATTATAATATTGTTATGAACTAGCCATTATGAATAGTGTTAACTAAATTTTGAATTTTATAACATTATTATTCATCTTACACATTTCCAGAACATGGTATAAGAACAAAATATATTTTTCGGGTAAAATAAGTATTTTTAAAAAAATGCAGTTTTGCCACCTTTTGATGGCGCACCCACTTTAAATCTAGTTTTTGATATGTTTATAAGTTCAATTTAAAAAAATAAAATTCTTCTTTTGAATCAGGATATAAAAATTTACATTAGATAAAGTTTTGATATTTTTCCGATAACTTTCATATTTTAATGAATAGTAAAAACATGCTATATTTTAATTAAAAACAACTTTTTTCATAATAATATCTTATGTGGTTAAATTATAATATTGAATGGTTTTAAAGTATAAATAGAATATATTTTTACCATTTAATATAATTAATGTCATTAGCATTGATTTTACCTTGAATTCGTAGGTTAAATCAATTCAATCTTTGGCAATATTTTAAAGAAAAACCCGTTTTCTTTCGACAACGAGATTAATTTTAATTTAATTTCTGCATCTTTTGTGTATTGAATTTGGAAAAATGGATTCCATATTTGGAATCAGTGGGTCCAAATTATGTTAATAAGATACTTTTTATTTTTGGGCATTGTGAATAGTAACTATGGTAAATTTTATTTACTGTAGTTAAAGGTAAATCGTGTAATTAAGGGTAAATATAAGATTATAAAATTACCCTAATACTTTGAAAAATCCTATTGGATGGATAAAAGTAGACCCATATAACCTAAGGGTCGGATTAGATTCATTTTATGGACTTTTTCCCATGAAAATAATTTAATTATTATTAAAACCAAAGAATGTGACAACATGTCACTTTCTTAAATCTTATAAGTATAATAATTTTAATTTAGTGATAAATTTCATGAATAGTCTACAGAAATCTAATACAATTATCTACATCATAGGAATTTATTTATAATTTTTAGGGATTAAATAATTATCATTTATTATGACACAAAGATGATGCAGTAATTGTCTTATTAATGAAATATTGACATAATTGATGTTATAAATGCCCAAATAAATGTAATTTGAGACTTTTTATGACTTACATTAATTTTCTAGGTTAATATGACATGGTATTGTTGATATAAGTAACTTGGTTCGAACTTATGATTCTGTTATGAATTTCATAAAAATCATGTACCAAATAGTGTCAAAATTGACATAAATTAGTTTTTAAAACAAATATTATATTATTAATTTTTATTTAATTCCTAAAAATCTAAGGTTCGGCCAAATGACTTAGATAAGGATAGGTATATTAATAATAAACAACTTGAGGTTAGTTTGGCTTGTTATGGTAAGTTTATTAACCATATAGTGTAAGAAAACAAAAAGACACGGTAAAAGTTAAATTATTTAACTTAGAGTTAAATCTAATTGATAAGGTTAAAATAATAACCTAAACTTGTATAAATCATATTGGATGTGAGGTTTCGACCCATCCCCACTTTATCTTAGAAATAAGACCCTTTGGAACCATTATAAACCGAATTTGACCTTAATAAAAAATAATATTTTGAGATTTTCCTAAGGTGCCCCTCTCCTCCCTTATAAAAGGGCACCTCCTCCCTCTCCTCCTCACACCAATTTGAGCATTAAATCTCGGACAACCCCTGCCAAAATCTCTTCTACACTTTCCTAGTATCATCCTAGAGGTCCTGGTCTTATTCAAAGACCATCCTTAGTTCTTTAAGCGGAGGTTATGTGAAGGCGCGTCAAAAAGAGGTAATATCCATTACCAATCCTTTTCAATTTCTTTCTTCTTCAACTTCTTATTATTTAGTTGTTTCATGATAAAGTAATAACATAAGTATTTATTATATATGGATATGTTATTATAAATATGAAACAACTATAATTAACCTTTTATCGATCCTACGGAAAAAGGAAATCACCGCGCGTGTGTACGTACGGAATACCGTCTCCACGCCGTGGTGTAATCTATTTTCCGCCACCACCTTAATTGGATGGGTATAATGGTTCAATGAGTAACTATATATGATTATTATATATTTATATTGATACTGAAATAGTATACATTCACTTCAACACAATTCCACGACCATGGGAACGATATCATCGCTCGTGCGTACGTACGGAATACCATCTCCACGACACGATGAGATTCATTATCCATGTTAACCATTCCAGAATTATTATAAAGTATATATATAATGAATAATATGACATGGTAAATATACTGGATTTATGTATATATATATATATGTCATCTACTTACATCCATTCAAGACAATAAGGAAAGGAAAATAGCGTTCATGCGTACGTACAGACTACCGTCTCCATGAACGGTGTGTTTCATTTCATTTATCTATCTATTATATATATATATATATACTGAATATATATGATATATAAATCATATTTTATATTCTGGAAGTAAGTAAATCATGATATAATTAATAATAATGTCAAGAACAACAATTCCAAACACCTACGATAAATGAAACGATTTTACCCAAAACACTTCTTTAACATGGAATTTACAAAAGAACGGGTAATATAAAGTCATAAGTGAACCATATATGATATCATAACAATGAATATGATTCTGTAATAAGTTAATGAAATTATTTAAATCATTATACAGGAGGTTCAGATACGTATAATGCATATCGGACATAAGGTAAGGGAAATGTCACAATCTCATTTTTATCTGAGATTGTTTATACTTTGGTATTTACTGGGGTGTATTTTATCATCCAAATCCATGTTTCCTCAATATGTAATATTATATCCATCCACCTAAAATTTTTTAAAACCTATTTTACCCTTTGGTGAGTTTTTAGTAAAAGATATGAAAGGAATCTTTTGTCGTTTTTTGTACGAGGTACTTTTTGACTTTTCCAACAAAAGTACAAGAAGAATGTTTTTTAACTTATACGGAATAAATGGATTTTTAAAACATTATTTCCAAGAAGCTTCCTTTACAAATTTTCAAGTTTATTTTTAATCAACTTATTTTAGTTTAGAATTGAATGAAATGTTAAGAAAGGAAAAGTGTTTTTGAAATAGAAAGGATATTTTCCTCAAGAATGGAGTTCAAGTGTTTTATCAAAATTATTTTCCATCTAAGATAATATATGGTTCTGTTTCTATCCCTATTATTACATTGATTTGATTATGTTGTGATGGAATTATTTTTATGAATTCCTTTACCTTATATGAATTGTTTTATGATGTCATGTTGTTTAAGAATCCCATTTTTATTACATGGGTTATGCTATGATGTATGGTTTATGATTTTGTGGCACACATAAGAATGGTATCATTATGAGAGGGTGGGACCTATATCTCCCTCCAATGCATTGGGTAAAGATTTCATATCTCATGAGATAGACATGGCTGGAATGGTAGGTTATACCTGTTCAGTGAAACAGGACTGAAACGAGGGTGACTCAGTTCAGAAATGGACTTTGTCCACTAAGATAGTCTTGGCAATGAGTCTTGACTAATAAGATATGATTCTCTATGATTATGTGTGTATGACACAAAGTTTCATGTTTTAAGTTATGATTATTGGGATTACATTTCACTTCTATGATTTATCCCATGTTATGATATTATGATCTCTTTTGCAGTTTAAGATTTCCAAAATGTTATGTTCTTATGAAAATGATGTGATTGATATTTCTTTTTTTTACCCTTACTGAGAATTTGAGCTCACCCTTTTATGTTTTATTTTCCCCAGGATATAAAGAAAGGTTTTAGGTAAAGAAAAAAAGGAAGATCTTTATGGGAGATGTTGAAGATCTTTCACCACGATTAGAAGATTATATTCCGAGTTTCCAAAGACACTAAACTATTACGATCCTTGTGTGTGTATTTTCGTTATGTACTAAGTATTCTGCAAAAGTAATGTAATGTCCATGTACATCAAGATTTGGGTCTCTACAGTTGGTATCAGAGAAAAAGTTTAGTCAACCTTTGGAAACTAGGATGTGAAAACATTACTAAGATCCCTAGAGATATTTCTAAGGTATGTCTAGGGACGTCCCTAAGGATAAGTATACGTATAGGATATAGTCCTAGAACTATGGTAACGATATTAGATTAAACCAAAGATGTTAGATATTGAAGTTACTCCCCCTTTATTATGATTTTTGCCTCTCACCCAATTCTTTTTGGGTTACAGAAAATGGCTGGAAACAAGATGATTCACGATAATGGAGGATATGATGGACAATGGAATGATATTCTTAATGAGAAACCAAATGAAATGGGATTTGGAAGTCCAAACATCATTATTATTCTGAATCAGCAATCTCATAATATGATCAATAAAGTAAAATTTGGTAAGTTTCCTGACTCGGCTAATAAGAGAAAGATGGAGTTTCATGATGATCATAGAGGAAAGAAAGTTCAATTTCCCCTATGTAAATCATGTGGGAAGAGGCATCGAGGAGAATGTTTCAAGGGAACTGGAAGATGCTTTGGGTGTGGAAAAGAAGGACACAAATCCAATAAGTGAAAAGGAAAAGGTTCAGTGAACACCAGGGATGAGGATAATGGTATTGCTATGACATCAACAATGGTTAAATGTATTAAATGTGGAATGTACGGGCATTATGCAAACCAATGCCCTAAGGGAAAGTCTCATGAAGAGAATCAGTACGGTCATATGGGTAGTATTTATGTTGATGATGATGAAGAGACTACAAATGATATGTGAAATGAAAGAATTGTTGAAGCTCGTTCAATGGTTTAATAATGCAGTGGAATGATTACATGTTTATCAAGTGTAATGTTGTATAAGTAATCTCATGGTACTATGGAATAAAGAGACATCTAAGTATTGTTACACTGTTGTCTTTCCTTGAGTTTTGAAAGTGTATGATTAATGTTACCAGTATCCATGAAAGGTTATTCAGATATTTTTGGAATGTAGATGATATGCGTATAATGAAGGGATAAGGAGAAAATTAAATGTTTGATAGTATTCATGAGCTCATGACTGATATAAGGAGAAGCTTATATCATGGTTTGAGTATATAGAATTTTTGGATTTTGGTATGTGGAAAGAGTTAACTTTTGACTGCATTCATGTTTTCACTAAGGTTCAATGGGTATTCATTTTTCAAGAGAATACATCATTAAGGTATTCACATGATTGGAATGTGACCAACAAGATATATGGGGGATAAATGATGGTATTCACATGCTTGGTTGACGACATTTCAAGTAATCATTTTCTTTATACTATGAGCTTAGACCGAAATATTTTAGATAAGCCAAAAGATTGGAATGGATTATGTTGGACATAAGTTAGGATATAACTTTTTTCGATATTATTGATGGAATGTTATAGTAATATAGCTTTAGAAAAAGGAAAACCTGCAGGACGGGCGACAACCCATCGCGTCGGACAAGACTGTGGGAATCGAACCCACAACCGAAGTGCAACTCGCCTTTATCGCCTACCACTGGCCTACACGAAGTCCCTGGTTAGTAGAAACTAGTTTTATTTTAATACGTGGTATGATATATGAAGTATAAGTTCATTTTTGGAATCGTATACGATTAACCTCACCATAGATGGACTTATGTATATTTGATAACTTTTGCTAACCTTTTGTTTGAAACAGATGGAATGACCCATCATTTTATCACATGATCTATTAACACTTCATGAATAACAAATTCAAATTCATTTCTTTAAGAGATGAAGTGGAAAATGTTCAAAGCACGAACAACAGTGAAATTGTACCAAAATCATGTAAGTATTTCTTTTAATTCACCAACTTTAGGGAAATGATCTTGAAAACCAAAAATGTTGCCCTAGTGCCCTTATATCTGATTAATCAGATGGTACCTTAGATCATCGCAAATCTATGGATTTATGATTGTTGGCTATTTCATAGCCATGTTCTCTACAACAATCCATCAGAACTTGATGGTTAGATTTTTCTTCCATATCCATATTTTCACCTATGTTCTCCTACGTGGAAACCCAGTGATGTGTTAATTTGGGTAACCATTACGTTTCATACTTTTGTTTTTAATGATTGGTTTTGGTATTCCTTTTTACGATGTGGGTTTCTATTAAAGAAACTTTTGAATAGTAAACCATTTATAACCCCGACAAATTTCGAGGGCAAAATTCATTTTAAGGGGGGTAGAATGTAACACCCTGAGATTTTATGAAAAATATTATTTTAATTTCACTAATGTCTTGTGTTGTATGCTACACCATGATTACCTTGCACTATACGCAACACCGTATTAGTTTGCAGTATACGCAACACTATTCTTGGATCGTGTTACACACAATTTTGATAATAGTTATTCTACGCAACATTGAGTATATGTATATATATATATTCAATGTATAAATGATATATGGTTGGATTATGATATACGAAACAATGAAGGATTATTTCACAGCACGCAACCCTGACTTGGCTTGCATTACACGCAATCGCGACCTTCCTTGATAGCTTGTGTTGTACGCAATATCGGGTTTTACTAAAAAACGATATATTATTATAATATTGTTATGAACTAGCCGTTATGAATAGTGTTAACTAAATTTTGAATTTTATAACATTATTATTCATCTTACACATTTCTAGAACATGGTATAAGAACAAAATAAATTTTTCGGGTAAAATAAGTATTTTTCAAAAAATGCAGTTTTTCCACCTTTTGAGGGCGCACCCACTTTAAATCTAGTTTTTGACATGTTTATAAGTTCAATTTTACAAAATAAAATTCTTTTTTTGAATCAGGATATAAAAATTTACATTAGATAAAGTTTTGATATTTTTCCGATAACTTTCATATTTTAATGAATAGTAAAAACACGCTATATTTTAATTAAAAACAACTTTTTTCATCATAATATCTTATGTGATTAAATTATAATATTGAATTGTTTTAAAGTATAAATAGAATATATTTTTACCATTTAATATAATGTATGTCATTAGCATTGATTTTATCTTGAATTCGCAGGTTAAATCAATTCAATCTTTTGCAATGTTTTAAAGAAAAACCCGTTTTCTTTCGACAACGGGATTAATTTTAATTTAATTTCATCATCTTTTGTGTATGGAATTTGGAAAAATGGATTCCATATTTGCAATCAGTGGGTCTAAATTATGTTAATAAGCTACTTTTTATTTTTGGGCATTGTGAATAGTAACTATGGTAAATTTTATTTACTGTAGTTAAAGGTAAATCGGTTAATTAAGGGTAAATATAAGATTATAAAATTACTCTAACACTTGGAAAAATCCTATTGGATGGCTAAAAGTAGACCCATATAACCTAAGGGGCGGATTAGATTCATTTTATGGACTTTTTTCCATGAAAATAATTTTATTATTATTAAAACCCAAGAATGTGACAACATGTCACTTTCTTAAATCTTATAAGTATAATAATTTTAATTTAGTGATAAACTTCATGAATAGTCTCCAGAAAGATAATAAAATTATCTACATCATAGTAATTTATTTATAATTTTTAAAGATTAAATAATTATCATTTATTATGACACAAAGATGATGCAGTAATTGTCTTATTAATGAAATATTGACATAATTGATGTTATAAATGCCCAAATAAATGTAAATTGAGACTTTTTATGACTTACATTAATTTTCTAGGTTAATATGACATGGTATTGTTGATATAAGTAACTTGGTTCGAACTTATCATTCTATTATGAATTTCATAAAAATCATTTACCAAATAGTGTAACAATTGACATAAATTAGTTTTTAAAACAAATATTATATTATTAATTGTTATTTAATTCCTAAAAATCTAAGGTTCGGCCAAATGACTTAGATAAGGATAGATATATTAATAATAAACAACTTGGGGTTAGTTTGGCTTGTTATGGTAAGTTTATTAACCATATAGTGTAAGAAAACAAAAAGACACGGTAAAAGTTAAATTATTTAACTTAGAGTTAAATCTAATTGATAAGGTTAAAATAATAACCTAAACTTGTCTAAATCCTATTGTATGAGAGGATTTCGACCCATCCCCACTTTATCTTCAAAATAAGACCCTTTGGAACCATTATAAACCGAATTTGACCTTATTATGAAATAATATTTTGAGATTTTCATAAGGTGCCCCTCTCCTCCCTTATAAAAGGGCACCTCCTCCTTCTCCTCCTCACACCAATTTGAGCATTCAAGCTCGGCCAAAACTTACCAAAATCTCTTCTCGACTTCCCTAGTATCATACTAGAGGTCCTGGTCTTCTTCAAAGACCATCCTTAGTTCTTTAAGTGGAGGTTAAGTGAAGGCGCGTCAAAAAGAGGTAATATCCATTACCGATATTTTTCAATTTCTTTCTTCTTCAACTTCTTCTTCTTTAGTTGTTTCATGATAAAGTAATAACATCAGTATTTATTATATACTGATATGTTATTATAAATATGAAACAACTCTAATTAACCTTCTATCCATCCTACGGAAAAAGGAAATCCCCGCGCGTGCGTACGTACGGAAAACCGTCTCCACGCCGTGGTGTAATCTATTTTCCGCCACCACCTTAATTGGATGGGTATAATGGTTCAATGAGTAAGTATATATGATTATTATAAAGGGATATTGATAATGAAATAGTATACATACACTTCAACACAATTCCACGACCATGGGAACGATATCATCGCTCGTGCGTACGTACGGAATACCGTCTCCACGACGCGATGAGATTCATTATCCATGTTAACCACTCCAGAATGATTATAAAGTATGTATATAATGAATAACATGACATGGTAAATCTACTGGATTTATGTATATATATATGTCATCTAATTACTTCCATTCAAGATAATAATTAAAGGAAAATAGCGTTCATGCGTACGTACGGACTACCGTCTCCATGAATGGTGTGTTTCATTTCATTTATCTATATATTATACATATATATATATACTGAATATATATTATATATAAATCATATTTTATATTCTGGAAGTAAGTAAATCATGATATAAGTAATAATAATGTCAAGAACAACAAGTCCAAACACCTACGATAAATGAAACGATTTTACCCAAAACACTTCTTTAACATGTAATTTACAAAAGAACGGGTAATATAAAGTCATAAGTGAACCATATATGATATCATTACAATGAATATGATCCTGTAATAAGATAATGACATTATTTAAATCATTATACAGGAGGTTCGGATACGTACAAAGCATATCGGACATAAGGTAAGGGAAATATCACAATCTCATTTTTATCCGAGATTGTTTATACTTTGGTATTTACTGGGGTGTATTTTACCATCCACATCCATGTTTCCTCAATATGTAATATTATTTCCATCCACCTACAATTGTTTATAACCTATTTTACCCTTTGGTGAGTTTTTAGTAAAAGATATGAAAAGAATCTTTTTTCGTTTTTTGTACGAGGTACTTTTTGACTTTTCTGACAAAAGTACGAGAAGAACGTTTTTTTAACTTATATGGAATAAATGGATTTTTAAAACATTATTTCCAAGAAGCTTCCTTTACAATTTTTCAAGTTTATTTTTAATCAACTTATTTTAGTTTAGAATTGAATGACATGTTAAGAAAGGAAAAGTGTTTTTGAAATAGAAAGGATATTTTCCTCAAGAATGGAGTTCAAGTGTTTTACCAAAATTATTTTCCATCTAAGATAATATATGGTTCTGTTTCTATCCCTATTATTACATTGATTTGATTATGTTGTGATGGAATTATTTTTATCAATTCCTTTACCTTATATGAATTGTTTTATGATGTCATGTTGTTTAAGAATCCCATTTTTATTACATGGGTTATGCTATGATGTATGGTTTATGATTTTGTGGCACACATATGAATGGTATCATTATGAGATGGGTGGGACCTATATCTCCCTCCAATGCATTGGGTAATGATTTTATATCTCATGAGATAGACATGGCTGGAATGGTAGGTTATACCGGTTCAGTGAAACAGGACTGAAACAAGGGTGACTCGGTTCAGAAATGGACTTTGTCCACTAAGATAGTCTTGGCAACGAGTCTTGACTAATAAGATATAATTCTATATGATTATGTGTGTATGCCACAAAGTTTCATGTTTTAATTTATGATTATTGGGATTACATTTCACTTCTATGATTTATCCCATGTTATGATATTATGATCTCTTTTGCAGGTTAAGATTTCCAAAATGTAATGTTCTTATCAAAATGATGTGATTGATATTTATTTTGTTTACCCTTACTAAGCATTTGAGCTCACCCTTTTATGATTTCTTTTCCCCAAGATATAAAGAAAGGTTTTAGGTAAAGAAAAAAAGGAAGATCTTTATGGGAGATGTTGAAGATCTTTCACCACGATTAGAAGATTATATTCCGAGTTTCCAAAGACACTAAACTATTACGATCCTTGTGTGTGTGTTTTCGTTAAGTAATAAGTATTCCGAAAAAGTAATGTAATGTCCATGTACATCAAGCTTTGGGTCTCTACACGGAAGGGTTCAGGTCACGCCAGAACAAGGCAGAGGTGCTGCGTGGGGGTTCTAGTCACCAGAAACGCGCCAAAAAGGGTCGGGTTTGTCAGAAACGTCCCGGAAAGGGTCGGGTTCGCCGGAAATGTGCCAGAAAGGGTAGGCTTAGCCGGAAATGCACCGAAAAAGGGGGGGTCGGGTGCGGAGGAGCATCGACGACCAGTGAACAGATGGAGGCAGTTCGCCGGACCAGATTCGGGTGGGAAGGGGCGGCGCCGGCGCGGTCGGGTTAGGGACAAGGGGGCGGCCGACGGGAGGCTGGCGGAGGTGAACGGAGAGGCGGCGACGAGAGGACCGGCGAGGCGGAGGGTGAGCCGGCAGGGACAACACAGCAGGGGGAGGAAGGTCCGACCAGGGTGCGGGGTTCGCCGTCGGGATGGCGCCGCTGCGCGGAGGAGGCGGTGCAGGGGGTGCGGCCGCTGCGCGGAAAATGTATCATATATGTATAAATAGGATGTATGTGATACATCTTATGGTGTGAATGTTCATATAATATATGTGTATATTAGATGGATATCTTACCAGAACCTTTAATAGCATGAGTATAACTGATGCTTCAATAGAGGCCTCTCATTTCTTACATCTAATAAATAGCTATTTCATATATATCCAATGAAATTAAGTCCCATAGGGACACATAGTTAGTTTTTTGGATAAGGATTCCATCTCTGACAAATTACCTGATAAAAAATTAATAGTATTTTATAGACCAAATAAAATAGAGTATTGAATGAATTCAAAAATATTTTTAAATCTATTTACATAATGTAATTATGGGATTTAGTTTAAGTTGAATATTTATGGTTATGAACTAATATATGGTTGAGTCATTTTTCAAATTCCATTGAGTAAAGATATGATATGGAAGAGATGAATATCATGATTTTTGATATGTATGAATTTTATGACATAATATAAAAGTGGTTCATATCATATATTATGATTATATTTTATCGTAAAGTTAAATACGTTTCCAAATGTTGCCTATATCATATTGTATATATTTATATGATTTTACATTGTATGATATGCTAATTTATGCCCCTAGCCACATCCTCCTATATAGTATCTTTGGTAATGAATCAATGAGGATTAGTTCATTTATGTATCGAACACATTCACTGATGTGTTAAATAAGTTATACACTAATGGGATATAACATATGAGTTCCATGAGATTGAAATTAGTATGACTGAATAGGATAATTCTCTTCATCTAATAAATATCATAGGGGACATCTATACAAGGAATGAGATCCCTATTGTTAGACTCCCCTTGATTCACTCAATCTAACAAAATACTTCTTCATTCAAATCAATCATTCATATCCATAGAAGGTTATAGAACGTCGTTGATGGGAATAAGGTCATCTCATTTTGAATGGGTTTCCAATATTAGTGTAAATTTTTTTGTTATGACATTAACATTTCATTCTTATAATCCCTACCATGAATTAGAGAGTCAATATGGATTTTGTGGGAATCAATTTTCAAGTATGTCACACTATTCATCATTTCTCCATGAATGCAAACTATCGAAGATATATCAGTCATTATACATGTTTTTTTTAAAATCCAATTATTAGTTGATGATCCTCATAAAACCATAAATTATATTATAATGGCCATACTATGTTTTTTTTGTATTTTTTATGATTGATTGTTATAATACCAATTTAGTATTCTAAAAATCATATTGATCTGGAAAATAAAATTAGATTGTAGTGTCTATCATAAAAGTAGGATCACCTAAGGTATTATAGAACTCTAACTCAAAATTATGGTTCTGATCATTATAAATGGTATTAATTACACGTTTTTATATATTTTTTTATTTGGAGATATTTTAGTTAAAATAGGACAAGTCATGATTTAGGTAAAAGATATAGTTATATTTTTCAAACATATATATTATATATGTACTAGTTAATAAGATGGAATGTGATATAATTAGGATCCTTATGGGTTCTGAGAATATATTTATATATTTAATCTCATATAGGTGTTGAGAGTAAATGATCCCATTCATAATATTTATAGCATATTATCACATGATATGTGTAATGTCATATATTATTAAAAACTCAAATGGAAAATGAAATGACTCATGTTATTTAAAAATACATTTATAAATTATCTATCATAGTACTAAACAAGTTATTGGAGATTATTTCATTCATTGAAACTAGGATATCTGTATAACTAGGTAGATGATAAATTGTGTTTTATTTGAGTAATCAGAATGAAATAATGTTTTTTACATGTACATGGAATGTCCTATATAGGACTGATAAAAATCCCATGGAATAGATATACATATTTTAAGACATATTTTTGATTAGTATGATGATATGTAAATCTCATGATTGTGTGTGATGAGAGTTTTTACAATGATATTTATATGTATTGAGGTAAAATTTACATTTTAATGGTATCTAAATGATTCCATAGAATTTATATAAGGAGAGAGAAGCAGGATAGGTAGATAGTGACCACTATAAGTCATGTAACACCTGGATTTTCTGTGTCATATTTTTTTTGAATTAATTTTATCTCTTGGATATTTCATATTTCGTATAATACTAAATATATCTTGAGTTATATGAAAGTAACAAGTTATTCATTATTTATAAGCAAAACCATTTTAATAATTAACTAAATGAAACACCTTAACTATATTTCTATATAAACTACACTATTCTTGGCTTGTGTTACACATAATACTGAGTCCCTTCGATAGCTTATGTTAAATGTAAGATAATGTTTTACTGAATTAAAATATACTATTTATAATAATATGAAACTATTATTATAATTATCGTCAAACCATTAGAATAGAGATATGAAAGAAATTGAATAAATTTTTAAGGTAGTATTTACACAAATATTTAAAATAAATAATGTGGTTATCCATTATTTATAAATGAAAGTTAGAACTATTTGAGAATAAATAAAATCTTTTTTACAGAATTTTTTATGTAAAAACAACATTTTACCTCAATAAATTTAAACAAAACACATTTAGTGAATGTTTTCAATAATTTATTATATTATATATTTAATAAATGTTTTTTATACTCATCTAATATATTTGATAGGTATAAGATAAGAATAAAACCAATTCTATGAATAAAAAGGTGTATTTTTCTAAAAGTTAATTTTATCGTCTTTTAATGAAAAACCCATTTTGAAAATAATTTTGGACACTTTTATAATTTTTATTAGAATATATAAACTTATTTTTTTGATGTATGAAAATAAAAATTTATGTTGGGTGAATTTTTGGCATTTTTCTGAGAAGTTTCATTTTTTGATGAGTAATAAAAAAATTGAATTTTAATTCAAAAATGATTTTTCATATAATTTATTTATATAGTTAAAATATGTTTTAATTTAGTTTTGATGTATAATTACATCAAATTTATATTATTTAAACTATATTAGGTCATTTCAAACAATTTCACATTTAATAGAGTTAAAAAAACATAGTAATCCTTTGAACATTTTAATGTTAAAATCCCACAATGTCACCATGTATTTGGGATTAAAGTTAAATTAATTTCTGCCACATTTGTGATTGGAATTAGGGAAAATGGATTCTATATTTTTTATCAGAGTAATTTATAATTTCTACTAATTTCAATATTTTTTTTAAATAATAGTGAATGTGATTAAATGGTAATACAATGATTAAGAGAAAAATTATCTCAACAATGAAATAAACCTCACACTTAATTTCCAAAATGACCTATAATTATTTCAAAAATCCATTTTATAGCTATATATTGACCCTATCATCCCTTTAATATACTTTTTTTAATTATTGGATCCAAATTTCCTAGGAAAAACTTGGATGGAGATTACTTTTATAGTATTTACAAGAAGGACACTGCTTCTCCACTATAAAAAGACACTCACCCATCCTAGATATTCACACCTATAAAGCCCTATTTATCTCCAAAAATCATCCAAAATATTATCAAAACATCCTTCCCTACATATTTTAAGCCTCACTATTTGATGAAATGGATCGAGGAATGTTTTTTTGTGAAAGGAAAGGGCAGTTACCTGAAAAAGAGGCACCCTTATTCAAAGATCACTTTAGTTTTATTTCCTTATCCACTACTTCAATTTTCATTATTACATGATTATAAAATGAAAAAATTATCCTCACTATTCTGATATGTTTTTATTATAAGGTTTATTATAACACTTATACACCCTTCAATGTAATCGGTAACAAACTTACTGTTCTTGTGTACGGAGAACTACCGCTTCACTAAATAATGCTATATGCTTTCATTTTCCACCTTTCCTGGTTGGGAATTACAATGGAAACTATGATTTTTATAAAACATATAAGATATTTATGATGTATTTATTATTCTATAGTTATTATATAACACATACCTTCGTGATTTCTATTTTTTGTAAATACGATATTTTTTTGGGGAAGTATGGACTACCCCCTCCTCAATGTGATGTGATTTATTCACACTATACATAGAATCTATGAAGGATGGTTTTAGTGGAATTATATGATATATAATACATCTAAAATTTTTATGTAATGATATTATATATATACAAACTTATATGTCATTTAATTTTATTCATTCAATATGAAAATTGAAGGAAAACAACGTTTATGCGTACGTACGACCTACCGTCTTCATGAACAATGTATTTCATTTCATATTTATATTATCCATAGGTTATTATAAATGCATATATACTAAAAATATATGATTTTAATATCATGATTTAAATTCTAGAAACATGTAAATCGTGACATATATAAGAGGATCTAGATTAACAAGCCAAAATAAACATGAAAACAAAGAAGATATTACCCGAAACCTAATATTAACATATAGTTATCAATAAATGAATATTAAACAGTCCGAGAAAATAATATATGGTATTAGTTATATTAATAAGGTTCATTGATAGATTAATAATAATGTTATATTTATTATATAGTATGTTTGAATGTGTACGAATAAATTCAATACTCCAAGTAAGGGAATTTCATCAATCTATTTATTTATAAAAGAAACATGCCATATTCACCACTTTATTATTTTGGGTTTGGTATATTCTATCCTTGAATATATTAGATGATAATTATACATAAATTTATGGGTATTTAATATACTTTTTAATGTTATTTCTTTCAGGGTGTTTATGGTTCAAAAGTTACCAAATCTGTAATATAATTTTGTATCAGTTTTCCTTCTTTTAGATACAAGACATGTTATGTACGTATTTTTCATGGAGTGTATTTGATACCCTTTTGACATGTTATATCATGAATATAATTATATTCATGATATTTGAGGTTTTATTTAATGTTATTATCAAATGTTAATTAGTATTCAATGTTACTTAAATTGTAATAGTTTCTGATCACAATCTAATCATTTATCAAGAATGTTCTGGATTACGCTTCTATTTATGAAATATTATAATCAATATCTCATGAAAACTCATTACAATTATTAAAATATGGTTGTTCCTGATATATACATGTATTGGATTAATTTTTCCACTCTTTTTTACACAAGAAAATTATGAATGTGTTTTTAAGAAAACCTTATTTATCTCTCTCCTCCATTAGAAATCTATTTTCTTTCAAAATAATTTTTCCAAAAATTGTTTGTGTTTAAAATGTGTTTTAAATATTTTAAATATTATTTTATAGGTTTTCATGGAATTTTTTTTTCAAAAAATTTTCAATCATTTTTTATAAGTATTCAAGGAAAATTGTTTTATAAAAAGTCTTCAAGATTCTTTTATAAATTTTCAAGGGAAATGGTTTTCAAAAAAAATTCACGATTCATTTATAAGTTTCCATGGAAAATTGATTTCAAAATGTTTTCAAGATTATTTTATAGGGTTTTATAGAAAATTTTTATGAAAATATTTTCAGTTTTATTTTATCAAATTTCAAGGAAAATTATTTTCAAAATATATTCAAGCTTCTTTTACATGTTTTAATGAAGAATTTGTTTAAAAATGAATTCAAGATTCTCTTATAGGTTTTAGAGGAATGTGGCTTTCCAAAAAAATTTAAATATTACTATATAATATTTCCAAGTAATGTTTTCTGAAAATATATTTATGTTTATTTTATATGTTTTCAAGGAAAATGGTTTTCAATACGATTTCAAAGATATTTTATAAAATTTTATGGAAATGGTATTTAAAATAGTTTTCAATATTCTTTTATAATTATTTAGGGAAAATTGATTTAAAAAATTTTGACTTTTATTTTATAATTTTTTTATGGAAAATGGTTTTGAATATTTATTCCAGATTCTTTTATAATATTTCAAGGCAAAAGATTTTCAAAATGATTTCAAGATTTCTTTAAATGTTTTTAGTATTAATTCAATTTTTTTTTCAAAAGGTCTATTATTTTAAAAATCATTGTTCAAATAATAAAGAATGTACTCCTCACCAAATGATTTAATTTTTTTCAAAAACGTTTATTATATGTTTTTAAATGCAGTTTTCAAAGAAATGGATTTTGAAAATGATTCATTTTTTTAGAGGATATCCCCAAAGAAATATTATGTTCATTTATAATATTTTTAAGTGATATTTGAAAGTCCATCTCCATATAAGATGAAATATTTTTTATATTTTTTTTCTTTTCTAGGGATATGATCCAAAAATCCCAATCATATTCTTTGTTGAATGTTTTATGTTTTGATGGAGTGATTATTATGAAACTATTTTCTCTTATATGATTTATATTATTTTTAAACCTAGTTATTTTCATTATTTATGCTTTGATTAAATGATTATGACACCTATATCTTTTCCATAGGTAATGATATGATGAAATTTTGATGTTACCCATTTCATTAAAATGGTTATGATATAATGTTTATGAAACCCATCAATTTTTATTGGTCCTGATAGGATGAATGTTTTATTATATTGAAGAATATGTATGTATGATTTTATTATATAATGGGTGGAATATGTATTTCCCTCAAACTAATTGGGGAATTTTTTATATCTAATTAGATAATTATGGGGAACAATTTCATACTCATAGAAAAAATGGGAAACATGTGTGTCTTGATCCACTATGGGATGTTAGGGAAACCCAATCCACTATGAGATCATGGGTTAACCCGATCCATTATATGTAAGGGGCTACAAATAGTAATGGTGGTGTGTCCCTTCCAGTAGGTGTAGTCCCCTTAAAGTGACAATTTGTTTTCCAACTATCCTTTCATTATAGGGAATGATATTCAATGATTATGTGTTTTCCACAAATTCTAGGTCTTAAGACTATGATATACACACATGGATCATGTCCATGATTATCTTATGATTCATGTCTTATGAAATTCCAATATTTATTCCATGTCTCATTATTGTGATCTCTAATATGTATATAATCATCTTTAAATTCTATTCTCAAGTTCTTCCACCCTTATATTCGTGTTATGATTACACAGTTCCATTAATTAAATTTAATGAGCATTCAAGTTAGCACCTTTATTATATTTCATTTCAAAAACCTATGAAGAATGATTTTAAGAAGGGGTAACACTGGGGAATATATATAAAGGATATTTTGAACATATTTCACCAAACTATAATAATGTTTTCTATGTTTCCAAATACACTAAATAGCAATGGTCTTATGGATTGTACATCGATATTGTGCTGGATATTCATCAAAATTGATGTAATATCCATGTATGTTAATACAATTTATATATAGTTAGTATCAAATTAAAGGTTTGGTTAAACATGGGAAACTAGGATGATAAAACAATAGTTATATTCCCATGAATATTTACAAGGACATTTCTAGGGGTGTCTCAAATGATAAATATAAGGATGTGTTAATGTTTAGGAAAATGTCCTAGAATTTTGGTAAAGGATAGAATAGGGGGTTTTAGTGACATATAAACCTTTATGGATTAAAAAGTTTGAAGTGGTTTGGGAATTTATGTACCGAGTAGTAACAACTAAAACAAGGTGGATCAATCTTTACTTGAGCATGACCATGAAAATGAAAATGAGCCTTACCGCACACCAGGTTTGACACTTCCAGGGGATATGCTTCGAGAATTCACAAAATGTTTTCAAATCATAATAAATTAATTAAATTGAATATGATAATGAATAACCTAAGATAATATGATGGTTTCAATGATTAAAGAAGTAGGTTTTGATATTTTGAGATCCTATATTTAATTTTTCATGATTCTGTGGTTTTCTGCAATAATAAGTGTTTCTCACCATATAATTTAGGGTATTAGTCAATAAAAAAACTAGAAGGAACTATGATAAAATTGAATGTTTCAGATGTGGATAGTATTACAATTTTACAAAACAATTTCCTAAGTGGAAACTTCATGAAGTGAATGAGGATGGTGGTATGAGTATTGGATATGCATATGAAGATAATGAAACCTCAAATGACATGTGAAAGGTATGCGATGTTATTACATTATTGTTTAAATTAAATAAAATATTCATTATTTGATTAAGGTTGATTAACCTTATGATATGATTAATATATCATATTATATGAAAAAGGTATTAAAGAATAAGTTAATAAAGCATGATTAATTATTTTAGAATATAATTAGATGATTGGAGTGTATATGTTTTGGAATTCGAAGATAATGTTATAGGAATCATGTATTATGTATGGATTGTTGGTACAAGGTTTTCATTAAGAATTTTAAATAATTTGTTAAATGATACTAATGACCAATAAAATTTATTTAATGAATCTTTATATTATGGGAAGGCAACCCTTATAATGTTCCAAAGGATATGAAAATGATATTTTATATGGATAAAGAGGTGATGATATGGATTATTTAAATTGTATATTATTAATGACATCGTAAATGATATAAGATTTATATAAAAAGTTGTCTATGTTTTCATGGATGAAGTTTTAAACTTCATGAATTGAAGGAATATATCCAATACTATTTTGAATAAGGAAGAATGCATATTTTTAAGTTGGATTTATTGTAATTAAGGTTATTACATTGTTTCACAATAATATACAAAGAGGGTATTCATAAGTTTGGAATATGACAACAAATAGCTACATTATTTTATATTTTCTAACAATGTTATGTTCATCTAGTGATCTTCGTTCTAATGTTTTTTATTTTCATATTTTTGAAGGGTTATTAGTGGAACCATGTATGTGAAGAACCAAATATGATTTCAACCGAAACTAGCACCAAACCCAGCCCGTGACAAGGCCCGATGGGTGTTTCTGATCCCCATGGGCTGGTACAAGTGCCTGGGTATCAGAAAATGAGAAATGGGAACAATTTACCCAAGTTTATAAACATAAAACAACAAATGAATCCAATAAAACGAATATGGATTTTTCAAACCAAACAATGTTTTACAAAAACTCAGAACTGAATTACAGTCTAAAACAACTCACCAGGACTATAAAAAAGATACAAAACCATAAATGAAGAGCCCATTAACCTCATCATGGAAAGAGGCATCTCCCCCAAGCCATCTGCACAACACCGCATCATGAATGACAGGTGAAAACCCAAACGGTTAGCACAAAATTTGTACCCAAACCTGCGACAACAAAAATAACAAAGTCTACATACACCCATGGGTGCAAGTAGGGTGTGAGACAATGCCTAGTAGGATACCACCACTATGATATTCCATGTGAAAATCATTCAAAGATTAAAAAAATGAATGTTTTTAAAAACATGTACTTTCTAGCTATACTTTCTAAAAGACACAACATTAAAAAAATCAGTTTTCAAGTGGTATGATTTAAAGGATCAACACTTTTAAAATAAATTCAAAATATTCTGAATTTTTTCAGCCAAATATATAGTATGCTGACGGTAAGTATAAAGATTTTAATGAGCATAATCAATAGGAAATAACCCCTAGGCACTAGCTAGCTGTGGGTCCTAGGTACCTCGTATCTTGGTGAGAGTAACCACAAAAAATTTCTGTTCTCATGCACGAGTCACTGGTAGGGAACATACCCATAACCTAGTGGTACCCAATCATTATCATCATAGTTTAGTTAGATTTTCAAGAGTCAATCTTGCTAAGTGAAACTGAGGCCAAACCCCACAGATTCCCTAGCATACTAGTACACGTCCACCCACATAGATACCCGGGTTTCCCTTTCTGCTCAATCAAGTTCAAAAAGACAAGAAATATAGTTTTCACATGAAAATATCACTTCCACATCTCACATTAACCATAAAGCCCCATGAACATCACAAAATTCACAAATTCAACTTTTCATTCAAATGCATTTTGAAATCAAAGTCACACCAAAATAGCCCACAACACTTTTTGCATAACTTTCACAATCCAACAAACCCTTTAACAATTTTATAAAGTCCATTCAAATATTCTAAACATCACATAAAAAACCACTCACAAGTTTCATAAAATCCTTTTTATAAAAAAAATCCATTTTTCACATCGCACTCACACAAACAGCCCACATCACGTTCACACCTCTTTCACATTTCAGTAAATCCATTAAACATTTTTATAAAACATTTCCAAGAGGATAAACGTCACATGACAGACCTATTCACATTTAAAATGGTCCATTTGAAAGTATAAACAATCCAAAACATTTTTCCAATATGGTTTCACCTCTTTTATATATCATTAAACCATTCAAAACATTCATAAAAAAATTATAAAGAGTGTACCAAAACTTTTCACATAAAGCCATTTCAAAACCATATTTCAAGGGAAAAATCACACCAATACAAATTAAAAACAGAATTTTCATCCCCAAAAACAATTATGAAACTACCCCCATGTGTTATAAAAACACCTCAAAAAATACCACAAAAGATCCACATGAAAAGTACATTTTTCGATATCACTTTCTAGAAGTACAATAATGTTTGACACCTTAATCCAATTAAAAAACAACTTTAAAAACTAATGGCACACGAATACCCTACCAAAACAAAATTTTCATCCCAAAAAAGATTTATTAAACCAATTTCATATGTTATAAAACACACTCAAACAATACCCAAAGGGTTACACATGAAAAACACCCAATTTTAAGATAATATAAAACCATAAAAATAAATGCTTAACTAAATCCAACATAAACAGTTTTTGCACCACACACAGCATATTAAGAACATGCATAATAAGTAATTCAAGCATACTAACTCATCTAGAAATTATTACACATGGAATCACCTACCTTTTGTGTCAAAACCCTTAAAACATGGTGTGAAATATCAACCGCACCACCGCCGCACCTCAAGGAAGATAAATACGGACCTAGACCAAAATATCTGACAAAAAGACACCAAATCAAACCCTAGGTTCTAACCTCAACTTCTGGACATGAGGAACTTCAAGAAAGGGTGAATGAAATCCTAAGGAAGGGGAAGAAATCAAGTAAAGAAGCACTTACTTGAAACATCTTGAATCAAATGAACCAAATACACCGACATTTGATTCTCTAAGCAACCAAACCTGGTATCGAGGATCTAATGGGTATGATAAGGTTAATTGGGGAATAAAATGGGGAAAATAGTGAAAATGAAAAGATTTATGAAAGAATCAACATACCTTCTCAAATCTGGATGATTTGAGGAACCCAATGAAGTTTTTCCCAACTCCACGAGGCAAATGAGGTCCAAAGTGGAATAATGAATAATGGGGGTGGGGCTCAAGATTTTGGCTTCAGGTGAGAGGTGGAATCACGGGAATACTGTAAAAATGAGTATGTTATTCAAGACTTACAAAATAAATTTAAACATGGAAATGGCTCGCAGGTTGGCCCAATTCCAAATTAATTCTCTCCAACCCAAAATACTAATGCGTTCAAAAAGGGTCCAAATGGACATGGTGATTTGGATAGGTCATAGAAGGAAAATTTGTAAGTGTAATGGATGAAAATTTTAACAAATGAAGGAGTTTTAAAAGAATAAAATTTAATTTTAAATCTGGAATTGGGCTAATGGTTTGTCCCAAATTTTGAAAACCTTCCATTTCCACCAAAATGAATGGAAAACCCCAAAAAGAAAGAAATAATGGAAATTAAATGAAAAATACATTTAAAAGAATTCATGGATGTGACAATTTTCCCCACCATAAAACATTCCATTCTCGTAAAGCCATAACAAATCCAAATACAAAAACCAAACCCAACCAATAATCTAAGAAGTAATTCATTGCCAAGATTCACCCCCAAATGCCAAAACACCTTCAGTGATCATTTAAGGAAGGATTACTCTGCCAACCAAAACTGAAAGTGAATTCCTGAAACAATCAATCAGATTCAGGATTTATTCGAAATGAAAACTCTTCAAACACAATTTGAACAATTTTCAATCAATTTACCTAAACAAACAACAACATCGAACAAAGTTACACTTAACCTACTATAACTAAACCATTGGGAACTCTTCAATCTCAATGTTTGCCCAAAGAATATGTAGGTAGTTAGATATCTCCGAATGATAATACCTACACCCAAGACAAGACCAAGGAAAAAAATCTGAGTTACTCGTATGATGAGATACAAATGGACTCCCCGCCATAAGAGACCACTTAAATTTTTTCCCGAGAAAAAATTTGGACACTAACAGGGGAGGCCCAAACAGACTCCCTAGTACATGGGGTATACATCCATTATAAATTTCCAAAAGAATATGAAAGATACCCATGGTGGGTCTCCCCACCACAATAACCAACCATCTTAACCGACAGGCATGGGACGACACAAAAAGACCACAAAAAATTTAATGATTTGGGAAGGCTTCACAGTTAGTCCACACTGTTTGGGAAACCGTGCACTAATAATGCAGATCATTCTTTCTGCATGGCTTCCTGGCACATAGTTACTACAAATCGTTCACAAACCGCGAGCTCATCCTATCTATCCAAATTTCAATCCATTCTCTAAAGAATCAATGGAAACCAGGGGGGAAGATATTGGGTGATGACATGGGTACCAGGCCCTCCACCTATTTCCACCAAATGAGAAAAATAGAAGAAAGATGATGCCACCATAGGTTTAAACTCTTCTTATCTTTCTTACTGAGGATATGATTTTGTACAAGGGTTTAAACGACACTGGGGTTTCCCCTGACTACATGCTAGCTTCTCTTCGGTACATGTGGTAGGAGATCAAAATATTGAAGCATCTTCGGCCTTGAAGTTAGGCTGTGCAAACCCCGGTGTGGAACTTCTTCTTTCGGTGCCACGAACAACTACACCGCATAACCCGATGGGTTCACCAAGACATAACACACTCCATTCCTCACTTAACCGGAATCTGACATTTCAATAATACAAGGGATCATAATATGCTCACACATCGCACCTTGTTTCTTTGGGTGAGAAACAACATAAGAGCAGGAAATGTATAAACACCTTCCTCTAAGATAGAGGATTTGATGTTTTCCCCAAGGGAGACATACTCCTAACATAATAGATAACCTTATAGGATTGAACAACCTTCACCTTTATAGTCAAATGAGCACAGACCATCACAATGCGTCATCAAACATGACCTTTAGGATTGATAGAAACAATACACAGAATGGGACCTTATGCGAAGTCCCTAAACAACAGACATGTCCAAAAAGTGGAAACAATAGCCCCTCATGACCGAAATCCCAAAATTGGTGGTTTAACAAGAAATATTCCTTCAAAAAAACTATGAAGAACCCGAGGCCCTCTTAGACACCATCGAGACACTCATCCACACTAACAACCCCAAAAATACTTCCACCTTCGATGAAACAGGAAACTTAAGAAACTATGGTCTCTTTCAAACTTCCACAAGCACTATCCCACTACAAGAGGATTCAAAAATCAACTAAATGAATTGGTGTAGACTCAATCAACAAATATTGATAAAATATTTCTTATATTGATCAACTAGAGGATTTGCCAATGGCGAAACAATACGGGTTGCACTTCTGTTGTGCATTAACCCTTATTAGGTGCGTACCTTATCCAATGAGTGAACCCAAGGACCCAACAAATCTTCCCCATTGGTAAAAACATGCCACAAACCAGAGCCAAACACATGAAGGGAACCACCATAAACGTGTCCCGAAACATATCTCAGAAGAGACTACTAACCGGTCCTTCTACCCAAATTTTCGTCCAAACACAAACCCAAAAAACAGTTTGAACAAGAGGGGTTAATGGACTCAAAACATCCCACAAAATAATAATTTTACAAAAATACATAATATACACCATCCCAAACAATTCAAAAAGACATCATGTTTTTCTTTAAAAACATCTCTTTGAAAACAAACATCTCAGCAGTTAGCCTATCCACCAATGGTACCCCATGGGCCTCAGACATGCATGTTTTTGTGCTACACCGAGCACCCTATGCATATCTGTCCGAGAACTCATCTAGTCATGCCATAAACCATCCATAATCCCATATAACCCCATTCATGTGGTCTCTCATGAAAATACCAAAGGTTAAAAAAATCATTCCACTTTTCAAAACCAAAACGGTTAACCACCACATCCTTTTTTTCAAAACCGGTAACCACAAGATAAAAATACCAATTCAGATCATAAAAAACTTTTCAAAAAGACAAAAAAATTTAGAAAAGAACTCAATTTCATGTTATTAACATAAATTTTAAAACATCTCAACCCATTAGAACACCCTTTGAGTGTTTAAAAAATTCTATTGGAAACAATTTTTCAAAACCAACTTCAATATAGCACCAGATTTCAAAAGTTGTATAAGAACACCATTTTTCATTTAAAAATAATTCTAAAAATTCAGTTCAACCATTTCATAAATCAAAAAATTCCAACTTTGTTGAAAATCATTTCAAAAAATCTTTTTTCTTCTTAAAACCAAGTCACTTTATAACCAAAGTTCCATGATTTCAAATCTAAAGAACACAATACATTGCGAGAGAAAACTAGTTTCAGTGGGTGACATGGAAATATGGTTGGCAGACATATTACAATCACTTAACTATCATAGAGAGTGTTCTAGGGAATATCCCCGGCTTCAAAAGGCTTTCCAGGCCCTGTGAGCTCACAGAGACTATTAACCCAACTCTATTTTAATTTCCCCTAATCATCATTAAACCAAGAAAACCAAAGGACTCTGAAAGGTCCCTACTTCCCCTGGAGAATTGAATCCAATCATGAGGTTTGGTGATCATCCACACTACTCATAACCTAAATTCCAAGTCCCAAAAATCCTACTTCCAGACTATCCCAAAATTTCCCCAAATAATATGACCCAATGAGAGCAAATCTCCTCTGATACCATTTTGTCACGAACTGAATATGATCACCACCAAAAATGACACCAAACCTAGCCCGTGACAAGGCCTGAAGGGTGTTCCAGATCCCCATGGGATGGAACAAGTGACCAAGTATTAGAAAATGAGAATTGGGAATGATTTACCCATGTTTATAAACATAAAACAACAAATGAATCCTATAAAACGAATTTGGATTTTTCAAACCTAACAATGTTTTACAAAAAATCCAAACTGAATTTCATAGTCTAAAACAACTCACCAGGATGATAAAAATGGTACAAAACCAAAAATGAACAGCCGAAGAACCTCAACATGGCAGGAGGCATCGGCCTCAAGACATATGCATAACACCAAATCATGAATGACCGGTGAAAACCCAAACTGTTGGCACAAAAGTTGTACAAAAAACTGCAACATGAAAAATAAAGAAGTCTATATACACCCATGGGAGTTTGTAGGGTGTGATCCAATTCCCAGTAGAATACCACCACTAAGATATTCCATGTGATAAAAATTCAAAGATGAAAATCATGCAAGTTTTCAAAAACATGTAATTTCTAGTTACACTTTCTAAAAGATGCCACTTAAAAAAAATAAGTTTTAAAGTGGGATAATTTAAGGGATAAACATTTAAAAATAAAATAAAAAATATAATGAATTTTTTCCGCCAAATATACCATACGCCGATGGTATATATAAAGGATCTAATGAGCACAAGTAATAGGAAATAACCCCCAGACACTAGCTAGCTATGGGTCCTAGGTACCTCATATCTCGGTGAGAGTAACCAAAAAAAAATATCCATTCTCGTGGATGAGCCACTAGAAGGGAACAACCGAAAACCTAGTGGTCAACAATAATCATCATCATAGTTTAGATAGATTTGTAAGAGTCAAACTTGCTAAGTGAAACTAAGGCCAAACACCACAGATTCACTAGTATACTAGTACACTTCCACCCACCTATATACCTGGGTTTTTCCTTTGTCCTCAAACAATTTCAAGAAGCCAAAAAAATAGTTTTCACATGAAAATATCACCTCCAAATCACACATTATCTAAACAGACCGATGTACATCACACAATTCACAAATTCCACTTTTCATTAAAATGCATTTTGAAATCAAAATCACACCAAAATAGCCCACAACACTTTTTTCATAACTTTCACAATCCAACACATCACTTAATAATTTAATAAAGTCCCTCAAAATATTCTAAACAACACATTACATCCCACTCACTTGTTTCATAAAACCGTTTTTATAAACAAAATCCATTTTTTACATCGCACTCACACAAACAGCCCACATCACATTCACACCTCTTTCACATTTCAGTAAATCCATTAAAATTTTTTATAAAACATTTCCAAGAGGATACACATGACATGAAAGAACTATTAACATTTAAAATGATGCATTTGAAAGTATTAAAAATCCAAAACAGTTTTCCAATATGGTTTCACCTCTTACATAAATCATTAAACCATTCAAAAATATTATAAAACAATTCTTAAGAGTGTAGCAAAGCTTTTCACATAAATCCGTTTCAAAACGATATTTATAAGAAAAATTCACACCAATACAAGTTCGAAATAGAATTGGCAGCCCCAAAAACATTTATTAAAGTACCCCCAAGTGTTATAGAAACACCTCAAACAATACCACAAAAGATCCACATGAAAAGCACACATTTTCAAAATCACTTTCAAGAAGTTCATTAAAGTATTACACCTTAAACCAATTAAAAAAACCTCTTCAAAACTAAATGGAACACTAATAACCTACCAAATCTGAATTTTCAGCACAAAAAAGATTTATTAAACCAATTTCATATGTTATAAAACACACCCAAACAATACCTAAAGGGTTACACTTGAAAAACACCCAATTTTAAGATAATATGAAACTATAAAAATAAATTCTTAACCAAATCCAAAATTAACAGTTTTCACACCACACACAGCATATTAGTAACATGAATAATAAGTAATTCAAGAAAACTAACTCATCTAGCAATAATTACACGTGGAATCACCTACCATTTATGTCGAAACCCTTAAAACATGGTGCGAAACATCAACTGTACCACCTCCACACCTCAAGGAAGAGAAATACAGACCTAGACCACAATATTTGACAAAAAAGACACTAAATAAAACCCTAGGTTCTAACCTCAACTTCTGGACATCAGTAACATAAAGAAAGGGTGAAAAAAACCCTAAGGAAGGGGAAACAATCAAGGAAAGAAACACTTACTTGAATCATCTTGAATCAAACAAACCAAATACACCAACATTTGAATCTACAAGAAACTAAACATGATATGGAGGCTCTAATGGGGAATGATAAGGTCAATTGGGTACTAAAATGGGGGAAAATAGTGAAGATTAAAACATTTATGAAAGAATCAACTTACCTTCTCAAATCCGGACTATTTGAGGAACCCTAAGAAGTTTTTCCATACTCCGCGATGCAAATGAGGTCCAAAGTGAAAAAAATGAATAATGGCGGCGAGTATAGGGATATTGGATTCAGGTGGGAGGTGGAATCATGGGAATATAGTAAAAAATGAGTAAGTTATTAAAGACTTAATAAAAACAATTTAAAACTGGAAATGGCTCGCGGGTTGTCCCAATTCTAAATTAATTCACTCAAACACAAAATGGTAATGTGTTCAAGAAGTGTCCAAATATACATTTTGATTTGGATAGGTAATAGGAGGAAAAGTGGGAATTGGGGTGGATGAAAAATATTAACAAATGAAGGAGTTATAAAAGAAATAAAATTTATTTTTAAATCTGGAATTGGGATCACAATTTGGCCCAAATTTTGAAAACCCTCCATTTCCACCAAAATGAATGGAAAACCCCCAAAACAAAGAAAGAATGAAAATTAAATGGAAAATACATTTAAAATAAGTCATGGATGTGATAATGTATATAATGGTTTCTGTTAAGCCTCATATGAGGTTTTAGTGAATATATTCTTATCTCTCCATATGTGGATTTATGAACATTGGATAACTTTTGATTTCATTTTTGTTGTGATATATGGAATGAACTATTATTCTATTTATGGATATCATTATCATTTAATGCTTTCGAAATGAAAAATATATCTTAATTTCATAAAATTAAAGATTAAGTGGAAATTGAGTAAGGGAAAAGGGGGATGTTTTAATTAAATCATACAAGTATATATTTTTTTGTAAATTAGTCAAATATAGAAAAATAATCTAGTAATAATTTTTTTCTTAATATGGTGATTTTTGTTGAATTTATGGCCTTTTGAATAATTACATATTTATAAAATTCAGTCCATTAACATTATATTGATCATTCAATTATTTTTTATTGATGAACTTAATTAATCAAAGTACAAAATTTCAATTTCCACTAATGATCTCCAATGTGGACCACTAGTTTTGTGTTACTCTGGGTAGCTATTATGTTTCCAACTTTACATTTTAAAAGGTTGTTTTATTATTCATTTTTACTATCCAGATCTCTATTAAAGGAACGTAAAAGTATTAAACCATTGATTAACCAAATAAATTATGATGGTGAAATTTATTTTATAGTGGCATAATGTTACACCCATAGTTTTTGTGAATTTTTTTGAAACAGTTTCATCTTTATCATATTTGTTATTTCACATAATATTGAATTTATCGTGGATTTTTTGAAATCACTTGGTTATTTTTTATTTTTATGCAACAAAAAGTTAATATATCACTAAAAAAATTATTATATTTTTTTTCGTACACAAAAAAATATGATTGGATTTTATGGAACATAGTAATGAGTCCCTTCGATAGCTTGTGTTACAGGCAAGACAAAACATTGTAGAAGTAAAATGTACTATCATCATTATTATCAAAATATTATTATAATTATCAACTAGAAATTAGAATAGAATATATGAATGAGAATTAATAATTATGAAAATATGGTTTACACATGTATAAAAGTTTACTCCATTGGTTTTCAGTTTTTTATAAATGAAGCTAATAACTATTTTAGAAAAAAGAATTTTTTTTCGAAGATATCATTTTTTCTACATAAAAACATAATGGTATTTCAATAAAATTAAACAAAAAAATTAAATTAATCATATTAATAAATTTTATTTATTATATAATAAATAAATATTCTTGACACTCATCCAATATATTTTAATGAAATATGATAAGAAAAAAATCCAATTTTATGTATAAAACGCTGTCTTTTTCTAAAAGGTTATTATATTACCTTTTAATTTGAAACACATTATACATATAACGTTTTACACTTTAATAAGTATTATTTGAAAAAATAAAAATTATTTTTGGAATTGGAATATTATAATTTACTTTGGTTTAATTTTATATATTTTTCTGAGAAGTTTTATTTTTTGATGAATAATGAAAACACTAAGTTTCAATTAAAAACTTCTCTTTTATATAAATTATTTATATAGTTAAATTATGTTTTTATGTGGTTTATAAGTATAATTAGACCATTTTTATAATATTTAATAGAATTTAAGACATATGAAATAATTTCAATTTAATTTTTGATATAAAAACCTAGAAAAATTATGAACATTTTCACTTTAGAACCCACAATATTGTCCCATCTGTAGGATTAAATTTAAATTAATTTTCACAAGGTCTTTGATTGGAATTTTAAGAAATGGATTCTATATTTGTGATATATTTAATTTATTATTTATAATAATGTATTATTGGTTTAAAAAATATAAGTGAATATGATTAAATTTAATTTTAGTTATTAAGAGATGAATTTGATTAATATGGGACTAAACCATACACAAAAGAGCCGGAATGATATATAAGCATGTAAAAAATCCAATTTATGAACATATTTTAACCCTATAACAACATTTATCTAATTGTTTTATTTAGTTTAGCCACTTTTAATTGGAAACTCATTGGTTCAAATCCATTTTCATTGATTTACAAGAATTCTCCTCCTCTAATATAAAAGGCACCCACAATACCACCTTTTCACACCTCTAAAGGCCATTGGATTGAACAAAATATTCTCACATAATATTAAAACACCCCCTATCATAAAATCCTAAATTTTTGAAATAATTGATCTATGGAAGTCCTTTGGTGATAACCAAAACAAGAGACACAAAAATGAGGTAACCATATTCAACAAACACTTTGGTTTTATTTCTTTGTACACTCCTTAAATTCTCAATATTCCATGCTCATATAATAAATGAATTATCTTTTGTATACGGAGAATTTTTTATTATAATCATTTAAGCTACACTAACACAAACTTATATATAATGGGTAATTAACTTTTCATTCTTATGTAAGGCAAACAACTACCTCATGAAAAGATGTTGTTAAATTTTCAATTACCACCTCTCTTAGATAATAATTATTATGTAAAAAATATTTAAATATAATATAATATATAATATATATTTATTTATGAATATATATTTCTTATATAATACATAACTTCATGAATTCAATTTTTTGTAAATATGTTAATTTCGTTTGGGTAAGTGTGGACTACCACCTCATTAAATAGATGAGATTCATTCACACTCTAAATGGAATGTATTAAGGATTAGTTTAGTAAAATTATATGATATATATGACATAGTAATTCTAATATAATTACATTATATATATATATATCATTTACTTACTTTCGTTCAATACGATAATAAAATGGAAACAATGTTCATGTGTACGTACGACCTACCATCTCCATGAACTGTGTATTCCATTTCCTATTTATATATTATATAGATTATTATAAATACATATATAATAATTATATATGATATTTATATCTTCTTTTACATTCATTAAATAAAAAAATAATGATATAATTAAGAGAATAAAAAATTTGAAGCCAAAACTTACATGAAAAACAAAGCAGATAGTACATAAAACGTAATATTAACATTGAGTTACAGATAAATGGATAATATAAAGTCATGAAAAAATAAAATATGGTCTGAGATAAAATAATATTTTTATTTGGTATATGTTTAAAATTTTTTATTTAATATATAATAGATTTGAACATAATTAAGAAAGGGAATACTTAATGTATGAGAATTTCATCTCACGTTTTATTTGTGTTAGATACATGCCATGTTCAACACACGATTTTTGTATGTGGTGTATATAATAATCATGAATTTATTTTAGTATTATCATACATAAATTTATTATTATTTACATATGTATTTTATAGTTATTCTTTCATGTTCATCAAGGTTCAAAAGATACCAAATTGATAAAGTAATTTTGTATCAATTTGACATCTTTGAGATACATGCCATGTTTTATACCTATATTTTTCTATGGGTTGTATGTAATTACATTTTTAATTTTTATATTATGAATATAATACATTTCATGATATTTTAGACTTTATTTATTGATATTATCTCATGGTAATTATGATTCAACATTACCTAAATAGTAACAATTTATTACAATAATCTCATCATTTTTGGGATTGTTTAGGATTATCTTAAATTGATGAAATTTTATGATCCATCTCCCAAAAAACTCATAAATAATAGTATCCTATGGGTATTCATGATATATTAGTGTTTTTTAAAATTTTTACACTATTTGGTACTTATGATAATTAACAAACTGTTTTTACAAAAACCAATCTTTATCTTTCTATTCGATCAAATTTCTGTGTTCCTTATAAAATATGTTTCCAAAAAGGATTTAAAAAAATCTTTATAAAAAATCTTTTATATGTTTTTAATGTTTTATATATGTATTTATTGAAATTTTTTTTCAAAATATTTCAATATTCTTTTATATGTTTTTAAAGAAAATGGTTTTCCAAAATGTGTTCATGATTCTTTTATAAGATTTAAAGGGAAATAGTTTTCTAAATGTTTTCAAGGTTATTTTATATTTTTAATAGAAAATAGGTTTTAAAATATTTTCATTATTATTTTATAGTTTTTCATGGAAAAGTGTTTTCAAAATTTTTTCAAACCCCTTTGTTTATTTTTTAGGAAAAATTTATTTCAAAATGGTTTCAAGGTTCTTCTATATGTTTTCATGGAAAATGAATTTTAAAAATTTTTCAATATTTTTTATAAGTTTTCAAGGAAAATGATTTTCCAAATACTTTATAAATATTATTTTATGTGTTTTTAAGTAAAATTGGTTTCAATATTGTTTCAAGAATCATTTACATGTTTTCAAGGAAAATGGTTTTAAAAATTATTTCAGGCTTCTTTTATAAAATATCAAGGAATTTGTTATTCCAAATGTTTTAAAGCTAATTTTTTATTTATTCAAAGAATATGGTTTTAAAAATGATTTCAATATTTTTTTAAAATATTTCCTGGAAAATTGATTTAAAAAATTCATTATTCCTCTATATATTTTCATGGATAATATTTTTGGAAATGTTTTCATGCATCCATTATAATTTTTCATTGTTATTATAAATTACTTTTTTCAAAAGGTCTAATGATTTTTTAATACAATTCATATATTACATTTTTTTCATGAAATGTTTTAGAGTTTTTAAAAATATTTCATTATAAATTATTTAAATTGGTTTTATTTTAAAGGAATTTTTAAAATGTTTCTTCTTTTAAAAAGTTGTCTGTAAGGAAATAGTATTTTCCTTCAGAAATTTTGAAATTGATCTATAAAAATACATCCCAATATAAGATGAAATAATTTTATTTAAATGTTTTTTCATTAATAGAAATATAATTACATAATACCACCAATATTCCTTCTTTAATAGTTTATGGTTTGATGAAGTGGTGTTTGTGACACCTATTTCTCATCCACGAGTTATATGCTTTTGAAACTAGCTTTTTTTCAAGGGTTATGATTTTTTTAAATAATTACCAGACCAATCAATTTTTCATAGGTAATGATATGATGAAATTTTTATGATTTACATTTCATTACATGGGTTATTATATGTTGTTTATAAAACCCATATAATTTTATGTGTCATGATATGATGCAGTTTTTTTATATTATAGTGCATGTATGAATGATTTTATTATGTGATAGGTGGGACCAATATCACCATCCATTGAATTGGGTAATAATTTATATCTAATGAGATAATTATATGGAACAATTTTATGGGATTGATCCAAAATGGGAAATACGTCTGTCTTGTTCCACTATGGGAGGATGGGGAAACCTAATCCACTACGGGAATATGGGGAATCCCAATCCACTATGGAAAGACAGGGAAATCCGACCCACTATGAGAATATGGTGAAACATGATCCCTTATGAGTAATGAACTGTAACTAGGGATGGTGGTGTGTCCCAACCAGTTGGTGAAGTCCCCATGAAGTGCCCAGATATGTTTTAGGCAACGAGCCCTAATATATAGGTAATGATATTAAATGTTAATGTGTATTCCAAAAAATATATGTCTTATTCATATGATATGCACACATGGATCATATAACTGAATATCATATGATTCATATCAGATGAACTGCTAATATTTTTTCTATTTATTAAGATTATAATCATTGTTATGCAGGGTATGATCCTAAAATGTTATCGACATGTTCTACAACCCTTATGTTCATATTATTTTTACAAATTTTCATTAATGTCACTTAAAAATAATTTGAGACCACTAGTTTTTATGTTTCCCTACCCCAGGTTATGAATCATGATTTTATGTAGGGGTACTAAAGGGGATTATATTTAATGGAGAAGTTTAGGATCATTCACCAAACCAGAATAAAGTCTTAAATATTTCCAAAGACACTAAACTATTACAGTCATTATTCATGGAGTACTTTAATTTGATGAATATTCATCTTAATTGATCTCATATTCATGTTTGTTAAGCTTAGGTATCTATAAGTCAGGATTCTAAAATATGATGGAAAAAAATTCATAATGAGCATAATTTATATGATCCAGTTGATTGTGGGATGGTTTCTTTTTTGAAAGGAAAAATTATCCATATTTATTTATGAGTTCCAAATGTAAAAACTTAAAATTCATATAAACAATTATCAATTTTTGGGTAATAATTAGTGGATATAAAAGATCAATAACATCATTGTGATAATAAATAATCTTTGTGGAATGAAGGTGAGTATAGAACTGATAATACTAGTGGGACCTGTACAATAATAGTGAGATGTTTATGCACCATTAAATAATAATAAGGGTTTGATCAAGGATATATTTCATATAATTTTTTGTGGGTATTTTCATTCAAATAAATAATAGATGGAGAAATAAAACAATTTTATGGAACTCTTGGTTGAGATATGATAATTATTAATTACATAATTAGGTTAATAGAACTATTGAAGAATATGAAATCTCTTGATATAGTGGAGGAAATTATGGATTGTTTGAATAATAGTAGGTTGATACAAGAAACCCCAATATCATGTGATATTTTTATACCTGCCAACTAATATTGAGGTCAATAACAAGGTGATGATATATGAGAACGATATAGGAGGAAGTTAATAAACTATTATGTCCTCTTTAATAGGAGGTTTATGTGATGGATCATCTAGAAATTAGACGATATGGTTTGATAATATATGTTGGAGTTTTATCCAAGGGGATAATTATTTTAAAGGACTTTTTCCAACATTGTACAAACCCTTAGTTTCTACATGTTTACATTATTTATTTTATTCATACTATATAAGTAAGAGAAAAATAAATTTATAAATATCAGGAAAAATTTTCTATACAATGAAAGCAATTTAATGATTGATTATAAAACTCCTTGGTGTGATCTAGTTATTGATGATTATAGTAAAGTTGTTATATTTTAAAAATGTATTTAATGATGAAGATGTGGATCCATGAGAATTATAGAAAATGTTATGTCTTAGGATATCATATTACTATTTAATGGAAACAACATAGTTTCTGAATGTGGCTTGAATATAACTTTTGTGAGGAAACTAAAATCATGGTTGGATAAAAGAAAACTTTTTAATAAAAAATCATCACTTTATATTGTTGTACAATTTTGGTGTATATTTTTTAATAACACTTACATTAATTAATGGTTTTCTTTATTACAATGATCGAATTGAATCTCTAAATTATAATGAGTGAGATTAATGATACATATCCTAGTGGTGGATTGGTTGAATATTTTTATTATTTTTTATCTATTGAATTAGTGTATGAATTGATGAATCATATGTTTTCTAATTTTTCATTAGAGTTTTTAGATTTATAGGATGAAATTTCTACGCATTCATCAAAGGAATAAATTGATGTTGTGGTAAAAGATTTTAACATCCCTATTATATATGTCCATATAATTTATATATTTTGGTTGGTGTGGTGAAGTGTATTTACTATAATTCATGTGGAATTAATAATATATAAAAATAATTGGAGAAATATGTGTTGAATTGGAAATTGTAATCATCATATAATTAATGAATAACTGAAATGATTATAATTTTGGTTATCTATATTGGGGGAAATTTGGTTATATTGAAGATGAAAATGGGAAAATAGGAAACAACACCACTAAAATCGGAATGTGATAGAAATTAGATATTTTTTGTGAATTTTTACATGGTCTGTTATCTAAATATGGATCTTTACATCTATTTCGTGATGTTATGAGTAATGATAGGTGTTTTAGGGAAAATCGAATAATGTTCATGATGAGTGTGGTGCGTTATGTGTTTAAGAGTTGACAGAATAATAGTTTTGGAGTTCAGATTTAATGTCTTTCATAAAGGTAGGGTTTAGAAAGACTTTTGGGTGTTGATGTAGATGTTGTGAAACATAAACTAAGGATTGATAATGTTGATATGATTAATTTTTTATGATTACTTGTATGATATTAATTTTGTAATATATTATCGTTTAGTATGTGATTTTATACATGTTCTAATTTTTATAGATATGATGTTTATGATGTGAAATATGATTATATTCTTTTAATTATTCCAAATAAATATTTTCAGTAGATATTTAATTCTGTTCATATATTCAATTGTTATAGTTATAGATATTAAACCAAGTAGGTGTTATTATTATTCTTTTATGTTCTATAACTAAGATGATTGATAGTTATTTATGTTATAAATATATTGTATCTAAATTTGTTTTAATGAGAGGTAGTGGTTGATGTGTATATAGTGGAGTTTTAGATATGGTAATATAGATGAATTTTTGGATAACATGTGTGCAATTTTACCTTGTGTTTATGATCTATTGGTTATTGTACATATTTTATTAATATTAATATATTTCATTCACTCGGTAATTATTAATCATACTGACCTGAAATAGGAGATGTCAGAGGTGAAACATTCTAGGTAAACTTGTATACTTACCCTATTAAAATTAATTGTTATCTGAACAAAGAATACATTATAAAGGGTCATTTCATGTAATTTTATTTTAATATTGATATGATTTGTGTTAATATTAAAGGGAATCACATGTTAGTGATTCTCTATTTTTTATTATAGATTTTTACGGTTCAATTATTAAAAATAATTATTAAAATTTTATTTTGATATGTTGAGTTTGTATTATTAGTTATTGATTTTTACCTTCAATATTTACATAATAAAAAGGAAATTCAATAAATTTTTTTGATTTAATACACTTGGTTCAATTTTATAACACATGGACTATTATAGGTTTGATTTTGGGTTCCCTCTAGGTCTTGTTCCTAAATAAAGAGGAATCCTAGAGAGTGTGTTCCATGAATTAATGGTGTAAGAGTGACTAATTTAAGGTGAAGTTTAGAATAGGATCCTTTAAGGTTTAGTAAGAATATATTATTACATAAATCTATTATACAAATTAGATAAGGGAAATTTATTGAGGAAGTAGAGCTCTATATGATTTGAAATATTTAATGTTATTTTATATGAATCTTTATTATAAGAATAATATCTCATAATCTAGATAGTTATCAAATGTTTATACATGCATGAAATGGTAATATATAATTATGAGTGCATTTAAATTTCATTTATCTATTTTTTTGTGATTTATCATGATATTTTACATATAGGGACATCCACATTTCCTTAGGATGAGGCATTTGTCTTTATGTATTTGTACCACCCATGGACTGTGTTCCTGAAATAAAGGGAGATATAATGATAGAGGATGTTGTAGTTATTAATTAAAAGGTAGAAATTATATTTTTAGTAGTGTGGAGAGTAATTTTACAGTAGATCTTATGGAAGAACAAGCCCGAGTGTGAGGGTATTTTAATAAAAAAAGAATGTGATGTCTATATGAAGTGGAGATATCCTTCTGGCTTATCCACAGACTTGAGGATCACATGATTCTCCTTTAATTGATATTATTTCATGTAAAAATATATAAATGGTAAAATTTTTGTCTTAGTGATCAATAAATTTCATTGATTAAGAGGATATATACTTGAACTCAAATTTGGTAGGATTTCGTGACTACTACTCTCTAATAAGATAGAAAATATGAGATTAATTATATTTTGAAATTTTTCTTGAAATTTTTCTATAATGGGATGGATTTAACAAGTTAATGATAGTAATGTAATATTTTTTTGATAGATGCGGAGTAGAGAGGCTACCACTTTGAGAGAGATTGTTGGATGGAGATCTAACTACCACTCTACTCATTTCATGAGAAAATTAAAATACGGTGTTATAGAAGAAAATATTCATCAAGATGAACTTTGATAGGACTATTGTAGCACATGGGGGTGATGAAATATCATAATAACATGTGAAGCTAGAATGATATGTTCCATAATCATTATATAACTGGTTTATTGAGAAAAACCTCCTTATTCAATATTTTGGGCTCTGGGTATTTCATATACCCCAGCTATTGGTGGAGTTATAATTTATTAACCAAATTGAGGTTATAGAAATTATATTTTTATGTGATATATATCAGGCATTCAGCTATATAATATTAAATATGTTGACAATAGACATCCTTCTGATGTACCAAAATATCCAATGTTTTCTTTTCAACAATACTAACATTAATGAAATTCAGGACCTCTAGTGCATTGTGGTTGTTATCGAGATATAATCTGAAATATTCCTCATCCCTAGGGATATAGAAATGATATTTTATGATTATGAGGAATTTATGTATGAAATTTTGGTAGATTATATGATAACAAAAAACTTTATGCAATGAAATATGATGAGTGGGTAGGACCCAAGGTGATATGAGGTATAATATGTATCTTTCTGAATATTGTGTGTCTTTTTTTTGAAACTGGCACATCAAATTCATTTATCACACTTTTTCTAGTGTGAGGAATATAGATATCTATAGAGATGATTCATTAAACTCACATGTTATCAGCTCGAGTGGGAGATTAGTTGGGGTTATATTAGGTGATTAGTGTGTGTATGCTAATGTTGTGAGATGGCCATATTAATTGGTATGTAATATATCTGATCATGGATTTATATTATGTGATACTTAATATTTAAAAGTTTTATTTAAAAAAAATACTTGTTTCTAATTTATGAGGTTGATTTATTTTAATTTGGATGGAGATCAAGTGTTTTTCCTCAAAGAAATATATATTTGTAGATAAATTTAATGTGTATCATGACTCAAATCATTATATAAAATAAGAAAGTTTAATTTGTTATAATTTTGTAGTGGAGGTCAAGGTGAATTAATTGGGGGTGAGGGATTTCATTAATGTTTTACCCATGGTATAGTACTAGTTTTTCCATTGAGGATGTATATTTTGTTTAGTATAAAAATATATTTAGGAATGTATTAAATTTTGGTGGACGATATTGGATTACACTTATTAATCTTCAAGATTTGGTTTCTTATATTTGGAAAATAAATTAGAGGGGTTTTATATTTCCATTTAATTCCACTAGGGTGGATTGGTGATATTCTATAAGAATGAGAATAGATGTTCTAGTTTTTCTGTCAAATACAAGTACATGAATCATGTGACAATGAAAAATCAAAACCACTAATCAATATTTAATGAATTATTTAGTCATATTTAAGAGGATTTATTGTCCAAAAAGATATTTTTATAATTTAGATACCAATATATGTGAGTTAAGGAAGGTTATATTAATAATAACTATTAATGATATTTTTATTGATATTTTGGGTTAATTATTAAGCCATTTAGAGTTACCAATTAATTTTTTGTGTTCATGGGATTGATAAATTAGAGGTTCAAGAATTATTTTGATCATTATGTAGTATTATTTATCGATGATATATTTCATTAATCAATTATTTTAGAAAGAGTTTGATTAGAATTTTAATATTATTTCAGAGATTAGATTTCAACAATAGTTCTATAGAAATATATTGATGTGGAATTTTAAGGTGTTAAAAGTTCAATTTGTTATAAACATTCTTTTATTATATAGCAGCAGACAAGGATATTTCTTTGATAGAGGGAGTAATTTATTTTTATGTTCCATAGAATTTTTTTAAATTGAATTTATTTATCAATTTAGTAGGATATAATAAAAGATTAATATATAATTTTTTTGATGAAAACACCATTTTAATCATTATCATTATTCATAAAAATTATATTCTACCATTGATCACTTAAAAGAGATTTTTAAAATCAACCATATGCATTTATTACCTATATGTAGAATGTTTTTTTTTATTTAATGACTACATGATATTGTGTGACATTTTATCATGATGGGATTTGAACCTTCTTCATCATAATTGGGTAGAGTTCATATAGGATTTTGATGTTAATAATTCGAACACCATAGTAAAGGGTAATATTGAAGAAAATTAATATATTAGGATGGTGTATAGTAATGTTTTAGAGAAAATAACTTTCTAATGGAAGATATTGTAACAAATTATAATATTTTATCTTAATTTATAAAATACATGGTGGTGTTGGTTATTAATATCATGTGATATTTTATTATCAGTGGTTTTAATAGGTATAGGTGTATCAAGCCATGATTTTATATGTTATACCTTCTAAGAAATAGGAAGCATTCTTTAGGTTTCTTTACATGAAATATTGAGTCTAAATGAACACATGATATAATAAAATTTTATAACCTATCAATTTTATTGAAAGGAATGAATAATATTAACCACATTTTATAGTATAAATAGAACTGATTGTTAAATTAAAATATATTAATTTATTACTAATAAAAAATCATCACATTTTTAATAAAATTATTTACGGATTATGATAACTATTTTCAAAGAAATATATTTTTATTCATGTTAAGTATTCATATTAAAATAAATAATTTATCAGTATTAAAATTTTGTTTTAATTTAATTTATTTTCAATATATTAATAAACCTCAGTACATTAGTTATCTAAAATTTATGAATGAATATAAAATATATTAAATGTAAAAATATTAATTTGTCATAAATAATTTTATGTTCTTAATGTGTTATCATCATAATAAATTAAATAATTTTTTATTATTTAGAGTATTTAATAAATATATAGTTTATATATTTATTAATATATTATTAACAATCATTTTTTATTTTTATCTTGGGGTTATTGATAGTGAATTCTATTTGAGCTTAATAATTGATTTTTCTAAAAATTGGTTTCCATTGAATTTCACACGCTTATTTTAAAATTCATTTCAACCACATATATAAATGAAATTTGATAAAAATAATTCCATTTTTCAAATTCATCATGTTGAAATTTGGTAATGATTCACCTTTCAATTTATGGTCTAAAATAAGAGTAAAAAAGTAAATATTTTCTACCATGATTATGGTTTAAAAATGTTTACCAAGGGTTATGTGGAGGTTAAACTAATAGATAATGGTGGGATTTCAATATAAACCTATCTAAATATCATTACTTGGTGGATTTTTTGATATTGTTTGATATTATATATATATTTTTCTTGTTTTAATGAATTACAAGTAAAAAATACATTAATTATATTTAAATATTTTAAGTAATTACCAATTATCATCTAGACACATATTCATGATTTTTGAGCATTGTATCTCTTCCTTACATAACCCCAAGACATCCCATTTTTCCTTCCATTATGATAGAGCTCTTGGTCGTGTACCATGAATAACATTTTATGGCATAAAATGTAAGCCAAAGGATGTCTCTCAATGAAGTGTAGATTAGACCACATACAAATAATGTTATACTTGAGGTAAGGGTTTTACATTACAATCTTATTTTTACAGGGATTTTTTAACAATAAATTTCATATTTTTATTTTATCTGATCTGTCCCATATAAATAGTTTTTATTTTATTCACTTATTTTATTTTTGGAAATCACATGTTATCCTTTCATTTTACTCTCTCTATGTAGAGAAAAATATCAAATAATGTTTTTATGTGGGAATACAATGTTATTAATGTTAGTAGAGAATGTTTTCTTCAATGTCCATATTTTATATGAAATTACATTAACTATTTTTTTATTATTCTATAATGATTGATTAAATTCATTTTTATGCATTTCTTATTATCTATAAAAATATATTAAGGGATATCACATTTTATTTTCAAAAAGAGGAACATTTTACCAATGGTGTGAATGAAATCAATATTCTAATGTACACCACCTAAAAAGGTTTATCTACCATCTTTAATACCCTTTTCCTTGAGGAAACCATTCCATTTCTCAATGGGGTTTTATATATAAATTTTTTTCCATTATTTTTATGTATTTATAGTTTGAGCAATTTATTTAAAAATATAAATGGTATTTTCCAAAAATAATATGCCAATCACATTTCAAAATAATTTTAGTCTCTTTGATAAAATCATTTGATGTTAAATATTCTTTAATCAATAAATAAATGTATATTAACGTCCTTATTTTTTTCATTCAATGGTTTGTGATTATGGTGATGAAATTTTGAAGAAACCCATTTTTTATTACTTGGGTTATACTTTTATTAATTGATAAATGATTTATTGATTTTGTAGGATAAAATTAAATGGATTATGATTTTTTGATAGGTGGTTCCAATATATCACTCCAATTATTTGGGTAAATATTAATGTTTTATAAGATAAATGGAAATAAAATAGGTTGTACCAAGCCCAAAAAAGTTACATGAGTAGTTATCCAAAGACTAACATTTGATTAATTTCATAGTGGGTAGCCAAAATATAAGATTTCTATAATTAATATTATGGAATAAATCATATGAAACTCCCTTTGACATGTTATTATGCTTATGACATGATATAATAGATCATACTATTTTATTAATTTATGATTCATATCTTATGATCTTCTAACCATTATGTTATGACTCATGATTATGATATACGAACTACTATGTATGATTTTGAAATATAAATCTCATATTATAATAAACTCAAGTTTTTTCACTCCTATATGGTCATTAATACATACATTTTTTACCCTTTATTTGAATCTGATATGACCCTTTATTATGTTTCTATTTCTCCTATATAAATGGAAGTGTTTTACGTATTTTTTATATTAGAACCCTTTTATTTGTGAATAATTTAATTGAATATGATGTAGATCATTTATGTACTAGTTCGTATATATTAATATTTCCAAAGACACTAATCATTCACTGATATGTTGTAGATTTCCATGATATATAATGAATATTTATACAATAATATAAATTGTTTAATTATATAATTTTTAGGCTCCATCATTTGGTTTCATCGAAAGGTTTATTTTATTTTTTGAAACTAAGATGTGGACACTTCAATGAGAACCCTAAGGATAAACTGATCTATTTAATTACATCCTATGTTTTAGTAAATAAAAATTAAGGTTTTCCTAGAAAATATATCACTATCTATATAAAAGTAGGTTGATTTGGATATGGTACAAATCCAAAAAAGGGTAAAAATATGAATGGGTAGGATTGAGTATTAACTCAATCGTCACCGGTATATGATGTCTATGCCTAATATTTTACACCTAGTAAGACACTCAAGGGAGATATAATTGGGTTAATTAACATTTTACTTATTAACTATTATAGAGTATTTAAATAGATGATAATGTTGAATGACCTGGGTTAAGATTAATATATTATAGATTTAAAATAAGGTGTAAAATTTATACATCCTATATATTAGTTAAATGATTATATGGTTTCTCACTAAGATTTATGTTACTAAAATTATGATTATTTATTGCATAAAATGTATGGAAGAAGAAGTAACATTAATAATTTATAATCTGAAAGACAATTAAATTATTTTCCTCTTATGAAACTAGATTTTATAGGAGTAGGAATGAAAAATAATATAACTATAATTATATAACATTCTTAATCGCTAAATCGTGATGATATTTCAAATAAGAAAATAAGGGATTATCATACTATTGATTCCTTCATGAGTAAAGGTTGAAATTATTTTACTGGGCTGGTTAGTACATGAATTGCTTAGATACAGATTAATACAACAGAGATGATATTTTCTATTGTCTAGTTCGAGGTGAATGGAACTGTTATTTTAGCTTTTTTCATTTGAAATATGAAGTAGAAAATAGAGTAATTTTTTAATGTATAAAATTTAGTGATAAGAAATATACTCTATAGAGAATGATGATATTAGAAGGATATTTTTCAAAAAAAATAATTTCTTGGATTCATTATATGAAAATATAAAAAGGAGATACTTGAGATTATATATAAAGATAATGAATCCATTAGTACATATGATGAAAATATTTATAGACTTGTGAGGAATGCTTCGTATATTATAATCCAACATTATAGTAAGATTTATTGTTTCTTTAATGTCTTAAAACCAATTCTCTAGAGGATGTAGACCATAAGGGACATGAGTGGATGTGATGAAATAATTCTATTTCCTCTTAAAATAGAGATTAATATTGGTGTGGAAATTATTTTAATGGGACTAATAAATTATTTAAATTTCAGAAAAATGGTCATCATGTAACAAAATAATGATGTTATAGTAATAAGATAACCAATGTGGAGAATGTAGAGAAAACATCACACAATTATCACCCACACTTCAATGCTTCAAATGCATGGAGTATAGGAATTATGATGAATAGTGTTTGAATATAAGGGTTAATGAGGATGATCAATTCCAATAACCTATTAAGTCAAGATAAAAATTTTAATCTAATGCAATCTATATTTTAGATGTAGGGTATGAAAAAAGGTGGTGAACTCGAAACATATCTTCTAATCTAAAAATATTAATGTATTTTTTCATTCTATATTTACCCACTCATTCATATCTATTAAATTTTCTAATGGTATGACATTATGATATCAATAATTAGTTTTTGAGTTAGTTTTGTAGAATCTTAATGGTAAAATTATTTCATTCTATGATTATGATTATTATGCTATTGATTTTTGGGGGAATATTCTTTATATAAACACATTATTCTTCCTGGATATTAATTTTGACAATTTTTTTGTTCTGAATTTTATTTCATTATATAAATTACATATCAATTTTTGAGTAAGGGAAGTCAGAATTGATATTTAAAACTAAACTATAATCATCTATCAGTGTGAGTATAAATATTGGAAATTAAATATATTATATAGGACTTGATTCTAATTCAAAGGTGTTATTTATCTCAAATGGTTGGGGAGAAACTCAAAATTAATTATATGATAATTTTATAGGAGATTCACAATGTCCTTATTGAAAATCTTATTAGTATTTTTCTTAATCGTGAAGTTGGTTTTTCAAAAGAACTCATGCCTAGAGTTATAAAAATTTCAAATACTCCATATAAAAGGGATATCAATGAATTTTTAGAATTAATGATGAAACTCAAGGAGAATATTGATAAGGGATTCATTTGGATGAGTGAGTTGCCATGGGGTGCACCTGTTCTTTTTTAAGAATAAATACAGATCAATGAAACTATAAATTTATTAACAAGAAGTAAAGAAGATCAAAATAAAGAATAATTATCCTTTATCTTTTATTGATGACTTTTTGATCAATTTTATGGAGCATATTATTCTTCTAAGATTGATCATTGATCAAGATACTAAAAATTAAGGGTAAAATGTGAAGACATACCCAAGATAACCTTATATTTATGGCACATACACTATGAATTTATAGTGATTTCAGTTTGTTTTACCAACCCCCCCTAATATTAATTAATTTAATGAATAAATTATTTAAATATTACATTGATTTTATCATGGTAGTATTTATAGAAGAAATTATTATATATTCTAGTTTCATGGAAGATAATGAACATTACATGGGGATTATGCCGATGATACTATGGAAGGAGGAGCTGTATAAAAACATAAAAAGTGTGAACTTTAGTTACATAATGTTTCATTTTTAGGTTTTATAATTTGAATTAAGGTTATATTGGTTGATCCATCAAATGTAGGTGTTATTAAAATTTTTCATTGACTAACCATTATTACAAAAAATCATATTTTTCTTGGAATTTTATATATTATTTTATGGTTATGAATTATTTCAGTTGGACATCTAATCCACTCACAATTTTATCCTAGAAGGGAGTAATGTTCCTTTTGACTATTATATGTGAAGATAATTTAATTTAACTTAAAAGAGGTTAGATATTTGAAAATGTTCTCATGATATCCTACAATGAATAATGGTTTATAAATTATAGTGATGCATTGAAGAAGTGATAAGAGGTGTTATTATGTTGAATGAAATTGTAATAACTTATAAATCATGAAAATTGATAGTTCGTGAGAAAAATTATACATATCAGGATTTAGAGTCACCAGTTGAAATATTTTCATTAAATATATAGTGAAATTACCATTATGGAGGATAGTGTGAAATATATATATATAATAAAACATTTATGTGTATGTTCACCCAGAAATAACTGAATTTGTTATAGAGAAAATGGATGGAATTGATATATTATTAATAATACTCAATATATTACCACCATGGGAAAGAAAACATAGTGGATAATACTTTGAGTCGAAAATTTCATTCTAGAATTCTGATTATGAGGTGAAAAACGATATAATAATTAAAAATTTTTAATGGATAGACATTGAAATATTGAATCAATGGGATAAATTCTTCCTTTCCCAAAACAATGTTCAACTATCTGTCATTTTGATGATTAAAGTGGGACCAAATGAAGATGTAGAGCTGAAAAACATGATAATTTTTTTTTCATGATTTCAATATTTATTATGATTGGATGATATGGTTTTCGGTGAATGAATGATTCTAAATAATAAAAAACATAAATATGAAACTATTTGAAGAGGCACATACCCCATCAAACTCTATTTATAATAGAAGAATATATATGTATAGAGATGTGAATGATTTTTTACAGTGGTATAAAATTAAACGAAAAATTTCTATTTATGTTTGTTGATATATTATTTTTTATAATGTTTTTTCTAAGAGACATATGTATGAGGTGATATTAAAACAATTACTTATACTAGAATGAAAATGGTATAATATCACCCTACATTTTATTGAGGTAATCCTCATGACATAAAAATAATATAAATCTCTTTAGGTTTTATTTAATAGATTAAAAAATCATCACATTTCATTGTTATTTGATAATATTTATATATTGATTCAGTTTACATGATATACTTTAACAAGGTGGCAATTTTTCATAGATTAACACATTATATTGTATCAGATCTTGATCTAAAGTATACCTCATGGTTTTTTAATGGAATGCTCATGGTACATAGATGTATTTATGTACAAATTATCAACCTCAAAAATATGTTTTGACTAAGAATACCATTAAAATATTTTAAAATATGATATTTTCTTTTCTCTAGATATAAAATGTGGTAGGTATCAACACCTTTCTGTCATAAAATTTTCACATAATAAGAAATATTACTTAAGTATTCATATGTATCCTTATGAATCCCTCTGTGGGTGGAATTTTTGAACAAAACTTTATGGGATAAAGTAGGATAAAGAAATATATTAGGACCCAAGATAGATAAAAAATGAAATATAAGGTTAGACACATTCAGTAGAACATCATGGAAGCACATATTTGATAGAAGTGTCATGCTAATGGTCACATTGGATATATGTAATTTGATTTTGGTGAGAGTATTTACTATGCATTTTTCAAAGAAATAATTGTTTTATAATTTTCAGGAATGTAATGACTTTCCATTTAAATATTAGCCCTTTTAAGATTCTTGAAAAAATAACGATGGTTTTTTATCAGCTCTCTCTTCCACTAAATCTCTCTCAAGTTCACAAAGCATTTAATTTATATATTCTGATGAAGTAAATACTAGATCCTTCACATGTAATGAAATCACAGGCTGTAACTGTGGTACATGCCATTTTCTATGAATAATAATAAAACTAAATCTAGGATCATATGGAAAAAGAGATATATATTATGTCTACTCATTTAGTTAAATATCTCAGGAGGAACCAAATATTGGAAAAAGCTTCCTTGGAATATAAGGATGTGATCATATAGAGATAATATCTTTTATTAGTATCAATGTAATATAATTTAAATGGTTATATTAATTTTAATAGGGATATAATGTAACACCCAATGATTTATGTGTTTTTATTTTGAAATAAAATTGAATTATTTTATATATTCCATTAAACATAACTCTAAGTCTAAATAATCCCCAGATATAATATACCATCATAACAAAGCTGTTGAATTGGTGTTTATGAATATGATAAAATAAATTTTGAAATATATATATATATATATATATTCCAAAATTTAAATGTGTTGATTAATTCCTATGAAATATACAATAAATATTTAATAACTTCATTTAATGATTAAAATACATATTTCTCATAGAAAATACCTTTATACATGTTATGTATTATAATTTAAATTAAGTATATTCATTTTGATTTAATAATTATTTTAATGTAATTTATTCATAATTAGTGAATAAATATGCATTTATTAGATATATAATGGCTATGAATGTAGATAAAATAATTTAATGATACAAATAGTTATTTTTTAAAAAGTGTTTTTATGTGCGCAATGTTTTTTTTCATATAAAATTTAATAAATCATTATTTACTAATTGTTTTAATGAGTTTTTTAAACTACATAATCTATAAAATATTATTGATGTTCAATTTATAGTTTTTGGTAAGGAATGAATGAATGTATATTTATTTTTGTGAATAAAATTTATCTTCCTAAGAATGGGATACATTTCATTTCTCACACTTATTTTAAAATTAATTTCATATATATATAGAATTCAAATTTGATAAAATTGATTTTAAAATTAGAATCATAATTTCCAAATTTGGTAATGAATCCATGATAATTTATTTACCTAATGAATATTAAAACAGTAAAAATGGGTACCATCATTAAGCTAAAAACAAGTTTAATGAGGTTGGGTTGGGGGGGGGGGGGTTAAGCCTAGATAGAATGAAAATATTTACACATAAAATTGAAAAATTCTTTTTTATGTGATTTTGAATTAATATTATATTAAAATAATTATCTTGAAAATTAGGAGGCATTATACTTGAGAAATACATTAATTATATATAAATATTTTAAGTAATAACAATGGTGTCATCACCCTCACTTTGAAAAGCGAACCTCCTCTCCACCATAATTTAAGAAATTTGAGTATTCTAAATCAGCCAAGACCTACTGTAAAACATTACTAGCTTCTATAACATAATTATTATATCCCATGTTATTATTCTAATACTAATATTCTAGATCATAATGTGTTCTCCAAAGTATATCTCAAAAAATAAGAGGATGTTACACAACTTACGATGCAAATCTAAAATGTTGTAATTGTTTTACATTATAATCAATTATTTACCATAAATGTTTAAACATAAATTATTATATATATTTTATAGGATCTCCTCAATTATATTGTTTATTTTCATCTACTACAGTTATTTTTTGAGATGATATTTTTTCCTTTCATTTTCATTTTCCCTTGTATTCAAAATTTTAAAGAAATATTTTTAAATAAAACCAACTCTATTATTATAATCAGCTAAGAATATTTTCTTCCTTGTCATATTTTCTCTAAATTATATTAATTTTTTTACTAATCTATAATGATTGAATAATTTAATTTTTCCCATTTTTTATAATTTATTAAATGGGTTATTAAGGAATTATATTTTTTCTCAATAAGGTATATTTTACCAAAGGTGTGAACATAATCTTTATTTTACCATAAACTAAATGAATTTATATTACCAAAAATTGGAATAATCATTGATTTTAAGATTAATTTATATGTTTCTATTATTCTTTTAAATGATAATATTTTCCATAACATTATAGAAATATTAATATTTGAAACATTTAATTTCAAAACAAAGAGTATTTTCCTCAATAAAATATTCTACTTTTATTTCAAATGATCTTATATTTTATGATAAAATAATTTTTTTAATTACTATTTACTATGTATATGGTTATTTTAAACTGTATATATTTTTTCTCAAAATTTTTATTATATTTTGATGAGATACATGTAAAATACATTTAATTTCTACAAGTTATGTTATGATGAAATGATTATTATTAGGTTAATGTTTCAACATGCATATGACTGTGTTATGATTATATCAGGAGTAAATATGCTATATCAATATAATATATTTGTTAAATATTAATAACATATGACCCAAATGGGTACATGAGTGGTTATACCATGCCCAAAAAAGGATTTATTGGATGTTATCACAATCAAGAAATGGGTATATGTGTGGTTATCCCCAGCCTTACTATGACAACACGGGTTTTTATTACAACTTAAACATGATTTATTACATAAAACATCCTTTGATACAACAAAGAAGATCGAGAGGCTTAGTGTCTTTGGGGCTTAGGATCATTATATAAAAACTTAAAACAATAAATACAACATCTTTATTGAAAACATCCTTTACAGGACCACTACATTCCCTCGTACTTAGCATTGCATGGGATAACCTGAGAACATGCATAAGAACAGGGTGAGGTATAAAGCCCAGTAAGGGAGTACACATGGAATAACATGAGGAGTACAATACATGTTAGACAATAGGCATATCAATAGAGCATAAAAGAAACATGAACATAAAGGCATGATAAAGCATGATAATCATAACATGGAAATGTGGTAACAACACTTAACATTGAATTAGCATGAGCCAAGGCTCATTGCACATAAAGCATGAGTAAAACCTCATTGCACATGAAGCACGAGTAAAAACTCATTGCACTTGAATTAGAATGATTAAACTCTCATTGTACATGACGTATCATGATACTATACTTTACCCTATGCATTGGAGCGCTATAAGGGTGCACCCTTCTTAAACATTTTATTTCTTGCATAAGTGTGCCACATGGATCATAAAACATGGATTCATAAAACATAATAATTTATTCAATGATAAAGAAATGTGTAATTCATACATGAAACTATACAATAAATAAGTAAATGTGCATAAAGGTGAATACCCTTGATGGAGAAATGGGCATGGTATTCACTACACAATGACATTGGCTTAGAAAATTGGTGCGATTTCGGCAGCGTAATGGCGTGACAGAAGAATTCATAAAAATGGTTGATGAGAGATAAATGGGTTACTCATCATATTTACATGTAATGTACAGTAAGAAGGTCATATAGATACATTTCCCAACAATTGAAATGGAATTTAGATTCATGATACAAAAGTATTGCTTGAATGTAAAAGAAGAGAGAGAAGTTCCTTTCGGAATTTTGGCATAGTATCGGGTGTACATGGGAGGAATTTAATGAGAGAGAAAGGGGTATCCCATCATTCAAAAAATAAGAGGGCAGTATGGGGGAGATGTGAAATTATACCCCAACATTCATAATTGAAATTAAAATGGCAATACAACTTAAAGAAAATTGACAAAAATGAGAAAGGAAGAAAAAACCCTTACTTGGAAGTGTGCTTCCAAAGGCTAGAGAGAGGCTTGTGAGAGGCTTCTTGGGAGCTTGGGGCACCTTGGGAGGATTATATAGAGAGTAGGGCAGAGGTTGGACGAACTCCAAGGGATTTTAGTGAGGAGTAAGTGGGAGCATGGGTGGGTTTATATAGGAAAGGTGAGGGAATTCTATATTATTTAGGTTTGGGTCCCCTTACATTAAATTAATCAAAACCACAAACCATCCCATGGTTTTTGCCCATGGGTTTTGGAAAAGGGAAGATTAAAAAAACATATTATACATCCCAAGTCCGAACTTCTTAAAATAATAAGGTTGCTTATGTGGAGGTGAGTCACACTCCCCTGGAAATTAATTTAAAATGGCAAAGTGTTGAATATGTCTTGAGGGGTCCATTAATGCTTTGAAAAGTAAGTCAAACAAACCCAAAATCTAATTATTTTAATGATAAAACATATATTGGCCGAAAATAAGGATTATGGTATTTTATTACATCACCATTGGGACATTATGATTTCATAAAACACATTATATATTTAAACGGTATTTAATTTTTACCCAAAAATTTGATTGTCTCAGAAAATTATGAAAAATTCACCGTTGGATAATTTAGACGTCCTGATTACAGAAATGACATTTATTTTATCTTAAAAAATTTCTAAATATGTAAATTTTCACTTTTAAAATAAAAAAAATATTTATCGAAAATTCACAGGTTTTGACAGAAATGGCTTTCAAACCTTAATATAAAATATTAATTTCATTCATAAAATTATAAGATCATTTATATTTAATATAAATTAATTTAATAATAATATTATTATTTTATTAAAATTTTATTTAATTCAATAATCCATTAATTTAATAAAATAGATTTCTTAATTAAATAATAACTAAAAACACCATTTGTACTTTAAAAACTATTTACAATGTATCAAAAATGATTAGAAATTATATTCATTATTATATAGAAAAATAATGTACATGAACATAGTACTACTTATTTGTTACATAACCCCTTAAAACATCCGCATATGACCTAAGGGTAAGGTGTGCGATGGTGACAGACTCTTGGGGTGGCTCGGATAACATCGCTTGAGTGGTAATCTCTATCAACTTCTACTTTTCCCGTAGACGGTCCCGTTCGAGCTTTACATGGTGAAGCTCAGCTTGGGCTTGGTCAAGGGAGAAGCCCAAGGATGCCACCTCTTTTCCGAGCTCCGAAAAATGGGCTTCAAATGGGCCAATTCAACTGGGTGAGGCCATCACTTCCTTTGTTTGAGTAAAATTGGGTTCGTTAAAGCCTTATATATATACTAATCAAGTGATCACTGTTCAATGGTTATATTAACAATGGTCACAATTCTTAACATAAAACCAAAGATGTTGACATCTTATAAAAACATTTTTCATAAAGATAAATTTAACTGGATCAAGAGGGATTTTCCATTAAAGAACCTTTGGGTCGTTACAATATTTCCCCTTAAGAAATTTTGCCCTCGAATTTTTTTCTTTTCCCACACTAAAACAGATGTGGGTAACTAAGCTTCATCATTTCCTCTGATTCCCAAGTCGCTTCTTCAAACTTGTGGTTTCTCCACAATACCTTGACGAGGGGAATTGTCTTATTTCGTAGAACTTTTTCTCTACGATCTAATATCTTCACTAGTTGCTCCTGATAAGAAGGATCATCTTCCAATTGTACCACCTCGGAAGAGAGTACATGTGAAGGGTCCGGTATGTACTTCCATAAAAGAGATACATGAAAGACATCATGCACCTTGGCCATAGTAGGTGGAAGTGATAGTCGATAGGCCACTGCCCTAACATGATCAAGAATCTCGAAGGGGCCGATGTACCTTGGAATTAACTTCCATTTCTTTCCAAACCTCATGACCTTCTTCCATGGAGATATGCGTAAAAACACCATGTCTCTAACTTTAAAATCAAGGTCTTGTCGACGATTATCTGCATAACTCTTTTGTCGACTCTGGGCTACCATGATATACTGCTGAATGGTTTTCACCTTCTCCACCATTTCCTCGACCATTTCTGGTCCAAGCAGCTTACGTTCACTGACCTCATCCCAACATGCCGGTGTTCTACACCTATTCCCATAAAGGGCTTCATATAGTTCCATTTGGATGCTCGAGTGGAAACTGTTATTATAAGAGAACTCAACCAGAGGAAGATGTTGATCCCATCCTCTTTTAATGTCTATTGAGCACGCTCTCAACATATCCTCAATTGTTTGGGTAGTACGCTCGGATTGGCCATCAGTTTGAGGATGATAGGCCGTACTGAAGTTCAGTTCAATATTCAGAGCATGTTGAAGACTCTTCCAAAACATGGAGGTGAATCTTGGGTCTCTGTCAGACAAAATAGATAGTGGTACACCATGCAACCTTACCACTTCTCTAATATATATCCGTGCCATTCGATCTAATGAGAAATCATCCCGAATAGCAATGAAGTGTGTAATATTTGTAAGACGATCCGTAACAACCCAGATTGCATTGTTTCCTTTGGATGTCCTCGGAAGTCTGGTGACAAAGTCCATGGGGATGTTCTCCTATTTCCATTATGGTATGGGCAATGGTTGCATCATCCCCTTATACTTCTGCCTCTCTGCCTTCACTAGCTGGCACACTGGGCAAATTGATGTATATTCGGCGATCTCCTTCTTTATATTATCCCACCAAAAGTTTTCTCAGAGATCTCGATACATCTTTGTTCTCCCTGGGTGAATAGAGAAATTTTAACTATGTGCATCATCCAAAAGTCCCTTCTTCAGATCCAGACTTGATGGAACACATAGTATTTTCCCAAACCGTATAATTCCTTCTCTATTAACACTAATATCTGAGGATTTTCCCTTTTTGATAGATTCCACTTTTTCATGAATTCCCACATCATCCTTTTGAGAATCCTTTAACCTTTCCAAAAGAGATGGTTGAGTAATCATTTGTGAAAGGATTGATGATGTTCCCTTCTTTATGATTCCCACATCCATCTTCATCAAGTCTATGAATATTGGATCCTTCTCAATTCTCATCATTGATAGAATCGCTGGATCCTTTCTACTTAGGGCATCTGCCACCTTGTTCGCTTTCCCATGGTGGTAATGTATTGAACAGTCATAATACTTGATGAGATCTATCCATCTTCTCTGGCTCATATTAAGCTCTTTCTATGTGAATATATATTTAAGACTCTTGTGGTCAGTATATATCTCACATTTCTCTCTATAGAGATAATGCCGCCAGATTTTGAAGGCAAATATCACCGCCGCCAACTCCAGATCAGGCGTTGGATAGTTTCACTCATGGATTTTCAATAGCCTTGAGGCATAGGATATAAATTTATCATTCTACATCAGCACACATCCTAAGACATTCTTCGAAGCATCACTGAATACCACAAAAATCTCCCCACTTGTGGGTAATGTGAGCATGAGTGCAGTGATAAGCCTCCTTTTCAACTCCTTGAAGCTTTCTTCTCATTCATCACTCCAAGAAAAATTTACTCCCTTTTGAGTTATCTTGGTAAGAGGGTTGGAAAATTGTGAGAAATTTCTCACAAATCATCGATAATATCCAGCTAACCCCAAGAAGCTATGGATATCGGTTACCGATGTTGGCCTCGTCCATCCCTTAATTGCATCTGTTTTGGAGGGATCCATAGATATCCCATTGCTTGTGATGATATGGCCCAAGAATGAGACCTCCTTCAAACAGAATTCACACTTGCTGTACATTGCATATAGCTTCTCCTTGTGCAAAGTCTCCAGTACAGTTCTTAAATGCTCCTCATGATCCTCGTTGGTTTTGGAGTATATTAGAATATCATCTATAAAGACTACCACAAATTTGTCAAGGTAATCTCTAAATACTCTATTCATCAAGTCCATGAATATTGCTGGAGCATTAGTGAGTCCGAAATGCATTACTATGAATTCATAGTTCCCGTACCTTGTACGAAAAGCAGTCTTGGGGATATCTTCCTTCTTCACCCTTACTTGATAATATCCCGACTGCAAGTCGACCTTGGAGAAGTATTGTGCTCCACGCAACTGATCAAACAAGTCATCAATTTGTGGGAGAGGATACTTGTTCTTTATCGTGATTTTGTTAAGTTCATGATAATCGATGCAAAGCCACATTGACCCATCCTTCTACTTGACGAAGAGGACTGGTGCACCCCATGGTGAAGCACTTGGGAGTATAAACCCTTTATCCAGATTCTACTATAGTTGTTTCTTCAGATCTTCAAGCTCAAAAACTGCCATTCAATATGGAGTCTTGGATATTGGTAATGCCCCAGGTATAAGTTCAATTGAGAACTCAACATCTCTTCTTGGAGGAAGACCAGGAAGTTCCTCGGGAAACACTTCCGCGATTTCCCTCACAATAGGCATTTCTTCAAGGATGGTTTATTCTTTGGACTCAATCATCTAAGCTAGATACGCGTGCTCATAGGGCATTAATATCCATGCTTGAGATGATGGAGCTAAAAGAGATTCATCTTCCTCCTGACACTTGTAAATAATTGGGGGTCGATTCTCCATATGGAGTGTGATTTCCCTCTCCCGACAATTTATATTTGCTCTATATAAGGAAAGACAATCCATGCCAAGAATTGCATCAAATTCCACCAAAGGGAGTATGACGAGGTTCGCCGGGAAATTCAATCCACAGATTATAACAGGGGAGGACTTATATTCATGGGATGCAAAGATTGCCCCATTTTTCGTACTCACCGACATCTTTACTTCCATGATTTGTGGTGGTGTTGGGATTGTTCTACTAAACTTTCGAGATATAAAATAATGCGTAGAACCTGAATCAAAAAGTACGTTCGATATTCTTGAATGAATAACTAGCGTACCTTTCACCACTTCGTTGTCAGGGTTCACTTCGGTAGAAGTGATGGAAAAAGCTCTTCCTTGCTATCTTGGAGGTTGTTGGTTGCCTCCAAAAACCCTTGTATTAGGGAACTGATTTGAAAAATGACTCGGTTCTTTGCATTTATAGCATTGAAAAACATGTTGAGGTTCGAACGGAGCGTTCCTCTCCTCTGTCACAGCCACGGGTCCTTCTTACCGATAGTTAACAGCTAGGTGACCTTCTCTTCCACACTTGAAGCATTTTCTCGTCCCCTTAATGAAATTTCCAGGGTGCTTCTTTTCGCACTTTTGGAAAGTGGGTTGCTAGAACTTCTTAGCACCATTGGATTTATCCATAATCCCACCAGCATTGAAGTCCACCTTAAACTTTTTATCCCCATGATACCCCTGTGATTCTCCGATCTCCATTTCGACCTTGAGGGAACATTGGACAATTTCTTCTTAGCTGTCGAAGTCACGGATCACTAATTATTTTCGTAAGCTAGGCTTCAGCCCACCAAAGAAGCGGTAAACCTTTCATTTGGGGTTAACGACAAAGACAGAAGCATATCGTTCAATCCTTGTGAAGTTTGTCTCCTACGCTCCAACGGATTACTCATCTTTTTTCCTGATGGAAAGGAAGTCCCTTTCCATCTTACACTGGAGGGTTCGTGGAAAATATTTATCGAAAAACATCTTCCGGAATTCCTTCCATTCCAAAGCCTCGATCTCCTCCTCATGCTTCGTATTTTTGATCAACGTCCACCATTGATCAGCTTCACCCTCCATACGATAAGCAGCCAGAAGAACCTTCTCTTGTTCAGAACATTGGAGGATGGAGAAGATCTTTTCAATGGAGTTGATCCATTGTTCAGTGATCGTGGGATCAGATGATCCACTAAAAGTAGGAGGCCTTTGTCTCATAAAGCTCTCGATAGCGACTTGTTATTTCTTGGGGGGGGGGTTGAACATTCCTCTTGACCCGTGTTTCTTTTAAAAACTTGAGTTAGCTGAGAGAGAAGCATGACAAAGTTCGCGATTCCCACTCCCATTGGATTTGGCCTCTCATTAGAACAGTCATCACACTGATATTCACAACAGTTGTTAGCCCGATTCCTCCTATTACCAGTCATTGGCAGGAATAAAAGAAAATTTAGGGGTAACACATAATGGGTAATACAAAGACAAAAGTTGATGACTTATAAATAAACATTCATTTCCTTAACTCATGAGTCTATAGGCTTTAATCTAGGCTTTTCATGATCTAATTTCTAGCATATATTCTTAGGGGCATTTTTCCCTTAATAAGGGTTCATACTAAGATTGTGAATTTATCAAAACATATCCCCCAGGAGTGTCATAACCAAGAGTGAATCAAGGCCCATTGTCATGCACCAGTTCCCGTTCGAGTCTAGCTCAAAATGGTGTTTTCGAGTTTTACCCCTAGGATACATCTGTGCCAGAGCCGCCTCTACTTTCTCGTATCCAGACAAGGATGTATTTGTTTGATAAACCACTTACTTAGTATTTACCAAAACATAGGGATGTTTTTATTATACTTATTCTTGTATCTAAGGCTTTACTACGGTTTCTGAATCCCAAAAATAACTAAACCTATCCTGTGATACCAACTATGACAACCCTACTTTTTATTACAAATTAAACATGATTTATTACAGAAAACATCACTTGATACAACAAAGAAGATCGAGAGGTTTAGTGTATTTGGGTATTAGGATCATTACATAAAAAATTAAAACAAGAAATACAACATCCTTATTGAAAACATCATTTACATGACCACTACATTCCCTCGTACTTAGCATTGCATGGGATAACCTGAGGACATGCATATAAAAAGGGTGAGCTATAAAGCCCAGTAAGGGAGTACACATGGAATAAAATGAGGAGTACAATACATGTTAGAAAATAGGAATTTCAATATATCATAAAAGAAACATGAACATAAAGGCATGATAGAGCATGATAATCATAACATGGAAATGTGGCAACAACACTTAACATGGAATTAGCATGAGCCAAGACTCATTGCACCTAAAGAATGACTAAACCCTCATTGAACATGAAGCACAAGTAAACACTAGTTTCACTTGAGTTAGCATGAGTCAACTCTCATTGCGTATGACTTATCATGATACTATACTTTACCCAACGCATTGGATCTCTATAAGGGCACACCCTTCTTGAACATTTCATTTCATGCATAAGTGTGCCACATGGATCATAAAACATGGATTCATAAAACATAATAATTTATTCCACGATAAAGGAATGTGGAATTAATACATGAAACTATACAATCAATAAGTAAATGTGAATAAAGGTGAATACCCTTGATGGAGAAATGGGCATGGTATTCACTACACAATGACATTGGATTAGAAAATTGGTGCGATTTTGACAGCGTAACAGCGTGACATAAGAATTAATAAAAATTGTTGATGAGAGAGAATGGGGTTACTCATCATATTTAAATTTAGGGGATAGTAAGGAGGTCATATAGATACATGTCCCAACAATTTAAATGTAATTTAGATTAATGATACAAAAGTATTGATTGAATGTAAAAGAAGAGAGAGAAGTTCCTTTCGGAATTTCGGCATAGTATCAGGTGTACATGGGAGGCATTTAATGAGAGAGAAAGGGGTATCCCATAATTAAAACAATAAAATGGAAGTATGGGGGAGGTGAGAAACCATACCCCAACATTCATAATTGAAATTAAAAGGGCAATACAACTTAAAGAAAATCGACAAAAATGAGAAAGGAAGAAAAAACCCTTACTTGGAAGTGTGCTTCCAAAGGATAGAGAGAGGATTTTGAGAGGCTTCTTGGGAGCTTGGGGAACCTTGGTAGGATTCTAGAGAGAGTAGGGTAGAGGTTGGACGAACTCCAATGGATTTTAGTGAGGAGGAAGTGGGATCATGGATGGGTTTATATAGGAAAGGTGAGGGAATTCTTTATTATTTAGGTTTGGGTCCCCTTAGATTAAATTAATCCAAACCACAAACCATCCCATGGTTTTTGCCCACGGTTTTTGGAAAAGGGAAGAGGAAAACAATATTTTATAAGGCCCAAGTCCGAACTTCTTAAAATAATAAGGTTGCTTATGTGGAGGTGAGTCACACTCCCATGGAAATTAATTTAAAAAGGAAAAGTGTTGAATATATCTTGAGGGGTCCATTAATGCTTTGAAAAGTAAGTCAAACAAACCCAAAATCAAATTATTTTAATGATAAAACATATATTGGCCGATCATAAGGATTATGGTATTTTATTACATCACCATTGGGTCATTATGACGTCATAAAACACATTATATATTTAAACTGTATTTAAGTTTTACCCAAAAATTTGACTGTCTCATAAAATTATGAAAAATTCACCGTTGAATAATTTCGACGTCATGATTACAGAAATGACATTTATTTTATCTAAAAAATTTCTAAATATGTTAATTTTAACTTTTAAAATAAAAACCAACATTTATAAAAAATTCACGGGTTTTGACAGAAATGGCTTTCAAACCTTAATATAAAATTTTAATTGCATACATAAAATTATAAGATCATTTATATTTAATATAAATTAATTTAATAATAATATTATTATTTTATTAAAATATTATTTAATTAAAAAATCCCTTAATTTAATAAAATATATTTCTTAATTAAATAATAACTAAAAACACCATTTGTACTTTAAAAACTATTTACAATGTATCAAAAATGACTATAAATTATATTCATTATTATATAAAAAAATAATGTACATGAACATAGTACTACTTATTTGTTACAAAACCCCTTAAAATAGCTGCATAATACCTAAGGGTAAGGTGTGCGATGGTGACAAACTCTTGGGGTGGCTCGGATAACATCGCTCGAGTGGTAATCTCTATCAACTTCCACTTTTCCCGTAGACGGTCCAATTCGAGCTTGACATGGTAAAGCTCATCTTGGGCTTAGTCATGGGCGAAGCCGAAGGATGTCACATCTTTTCCGAGCTCTGACAAATGGGCTTTGAATGGGGCAATTCTACTGGATGAGGCCATCACTTCCTTTGTCTGAATAAAATCGGGTCCGTTAAAGCCTTATATTTATACTAATCAAGTGATCACTGTTCAAAGGCTATATTAACAACAGTCACAATTCTTAACATAAAACCAAAGAAGTTGACATCTTATAAAAACATTTTTCATAAAGAGACATTTAACTGTATCAAGAGGGATTTTCAATTAAAGAAACTTTGGGTCGTTACACTTACATGTGATGAATATCTTGGTGGGTAGATGAAAAAAATCATTGATTATGATTAATCGAAATAATTTATTCCATTATCTATGAAATATTCTTATTCTTATAATTTTTTCTCAGGTCTCAAAATCATTGATCCAATTATGTTTCATGTCTTTTGAACAAAAATGATTTATTTCATTGAAGGTGATTACGATGCATAAACTACTTTGAAAGACGTTCAAATGTTAAGATAAATATCTCATACCCTTATTCTCATATTTTTATTAAATAAACATTAATATATCCCGTTTTTATAATTATAGAGTATGTAATGTTAAACATTATTCTGTTTCCCATTTTCCAGGTCATGAAGAATGGTTTTTAGTATTGTACATCTAATAAGGGAGATATTTTTAAAGAACAATGTGGGAGTCTAAGTAGATGTTTTATATACCTGTGTATTATATATCCATGTTACTAAGGTAAAAAAACATTCATCATTGAAACATGGATCATAAAGTATGAAATGAATTTTCCTCTTATATGATGTAATAATTTTAGGTATAATATTTGGGTCACCTCTAGATTAATCATAGGTGAGAGATAATGAAGTATAATATTTGAGAGATCAAATAATTAATTTAATTGATCTTAAGGGATGGATGGATTATGAGGAGAATCATGTGTTGTTTTATAGGAATATATATATTGTTTCAATAATTTTTAATTTGATCATAATTTAGGTTCATAGATCACCTGACACAATATATCATAAAATTGGAAAGAAGTTTCATACCTGTAAGAGGAAATTATATTGGCTTGGGATTATGTAATTATTAGCAGTGTTTGCATTAAAAATAATACAATCTAGAGAATGATGGTTGAGAATTGGGTTTGGATGATTTTTTATATTTATTCAATGTTTAACAATGGAAATGAGAGGAATTCCATATGGATTTTGGGAATAGTTTTCCTCATTTATTATGGAGGAATTTTTTTATTATGTTATTTTTTATGAATTGATTATATTACCTCATTAAATACTTTTATAATAAGAAATAATAATAGATAAACTTTATAGAAATAATATCATTGAGGTATTGAGACTTGATAGAGTTCCATAATGGATCATTTAAGATCGTGACCCCAATGTTATGATGCAAATGAGGAGAGGACATTAGTGTGACTTTTGTACCCAATTAGTTTTTAGAATGATATTACACCCAAAGCAGATAATCAAAACAGTGTGTATGACTCAGATATTGTATGTTATATTAAGGGAAAGTATTTTTGACTTTATTGGTTCATGGGTAACATATTTTGCATTGATTATGTACACATGTAATAGAAATAATAAATCTTATCTTGGTGTGTAATGATTTGACATATTGTATATATAACCGTGATGAACTGCTTTTTGTTGGGTTGTCATGGTTTTGTAAATAGAAATATATATGGGTTGGTCACTATCCTATACCAATAAAAAATTTTATATAATTATAATGTTAAACTTAAAAAATAGGAGTTGTAATGAGATTACACCTTCAGATTAATGAAAGAAATGAAAAAACACATTTATTTCAACATGTAGAATAGAATGGAAAAGAAAACCAAAATCTTTGGCTCAACCAACATTTTTTTTGTTTTATTGAGACTAAAACATTAATTTTTATTCCAGAAAATATAATTTTGAAATTAAATCAATTATCCAACATTTAATAGATCACCTCTATTCTTTGATAAAAAATTACACTAGAAAACACAAGTCAGGAGTTAACATAGAAAGTAACCATAAAGTATGATATTTGGAATTTTTAACCTCAAATAGAATATTTGGATTTGGAGCGGTGTTGTATACCCCAAACATCACTATGAAATATGAATAAATGAAGGAATTTAGGTAATTAGAAATCATTTCTAGTGGATCTGGGTCCTTCAACCACATAAAATTTAGAAAATGAAACCTAACAAAATAGTGGAGAGGGAAACCATCTTCAAATACTATTTTCATATGTATCCTAATCTGCCTAGCTTAATTACGTACTTATTGGAATAATTAGAACATCATACCAGTAGATTTTAAATTGATACCATAAACCTATAAAATATATGCATTCAATCCTTCCATAAAACATTTCATCATCTAGGATTCACTGTGACATTAAAAACATACAAATGATATGTAACAACTTCATGAATAAAAAAACTAACCTACGATGAATCACATCAACACAAATATCATCAACCCCATACATTTATCTATTCTAATTAGATTGAATATTTAAAATCCCTCATGACACACAGAGTATCCACACAACAACTAAAGGAACAATACTAATCAATATACAACTTATTATGAGAACCAATACATGATTATAAAAAACAAAATACTGAAACAAGGTTATCCATGTGACAATATCATATAAGGTTTCATCAATAATATATATAATGGTCCATAAAAGAAACTATTCATATTCAGTAGATAAAAATATAAATAAAATTAATATCCATTTACAATTATTTTCATTGTACAGACTTATTGGATTTCATATAAATTATTCATTCATTTTGTAAAGCATTCCCTCCTAGATTTGATGATAAGTTTCTATAATGACATCACCATATTTTCATTTTTTAAAATAAATGCATATTGTTCCTCTAAAAATGTGGAAATTTCTTACCCTTGATCTATTGTGGCCCTATATGCACCTTTGAATATAGGATCAATATAGTTATAAAAATTGATACATTTTGAAGAATCACCATATGTAGGAGTCAAATAAGGCCCAACGTCAATAGGTTATGGAGAAGAATCTATTTTTTGTTTCCTAGTAGCATAAAATGATCCAATGATTATTTTATTTTTGTGTAAGAATAATACCTATGATTTCTAGTTTTCATGGGTTTTGATGTGATATAACCTTCTGAGTAAATTAATAGAATTTTTTCATTTTGTAGAACTTTAATTCAAACCTGCCTCTTCAATCTGATTAGAGTTATCACTGGTATTATGAGAATAATAATTGGAATCAGAGTGAATACATTCATACCCCTCTTACTTCATTACTTCATGAGTTTCATTAAAATTCCACTGATCTCCCACTTCATTAGTGGAACAAGTGTTGAAACCTACCACTAGTATAGGGAAACAAATCTAGACCAATACAATCATGTTTACAGAGAAAGGATCATAGTCTGGGGTCAATTTAATAACATTCATTGAAAAAACTCTAAAAGACCACAATCATCTCATCCAAATTCTATAATATGATTCTTCAAAGGAAAGGAAAAAATGATGTCCCAAATTAATAATAAGATAACATGGAATCCAAAAAATCAATTTATTAAATATATTTCTTTAGAAAATTAAATGATAACCTATGTTTGAAGAATTTACCAACAAGCACAAAACCCAAGTCCAAATAATGATGTATTACCTCTTTTGATGTAAACAAATATATCTGATGTCCTCTATGAAGAATGTTATTTGGTAAAATGTGTGAGTCTATATCTATGACTAGATCCATGCTAGGCTCCACTTGCTTAAGAGATGTTCAAGAAATTTCATTGGTGAATGATAAATCTTTTACCATAGGGTTTCTTAATTGATCACCTAGATGTTGGATCAATATCCATGGTTTTTTATATATATCTATGTTTTCTTTAGGCAGGAATGGTTGAAAAATATAATTTTTTAATAGACTTGTTATAATATATGATGGGAAAGATATTGATTTTTTGAGGGATAATGATGGTTTCATGGGAAATTAGAATTCTTATATTGCTGGGGGATGTTACCAATAGACTTTTATTTCAGTGACCCTATTCTCCATAATTTTTAACACTGAATGGACAATATATATTTGGTTAAGGAATTATGATTTACCTAATGGATTTCATTCCCATAAAGGGAATAGAGTGTGTTGGTGAAGTGACATATCATATGACAATTTTTACTATGTTGGAGTGATTTCACATTGTCTTCCATGATTCAGAGAATCAAAGGTATCTTCATGATTATTTTCATGTAATTTATTTGGATGAACATTTTATTGAGGATTATATTACATTTATTTTTCGACCAATATAAATTTAATATCTTTGAGTGAATAATTTTTGATAATGGGTTATTCCCATTGTGCATGTTCTATGGAGTCATGATTACACGAGGGAAAGTATTTTAGAGTATTTTTTCTAATTAAATCTCAATACATTGTGTTATTTTCTTCTATATTTTTAATAAAATAAATTATAAGTTAGAATTTTAATTTATATAATTGTTTGGTTTTTAGGGACGAATGTAATTTAAATGGTATCTAAGGTGTTTGGTTGGATTCTTGGTTATTTTTCTTATTGTTATAATATATATATATTCTAATTTAAATGAAATAAATCATATATTTGTTTTCTAATATATAAAACTATAATTTATGTATGATTTCATTTGTTTATTTAGGTTATCGATAGGTAAATAAAAAATAATGATTTTACCATAGAGACAAATATGTATGAAAACTATGTTTTTTTATAAAAAACCACATAGGGGTCAGCTCTTGTGAGGAATTATTATAGTAAGTTATGATGTTTAAATATGGTTGAGAATGTTGAATTTGTTGGTGGATAAGAAATTTGAAACATTTTATTATTTTGGAAATTATTTCATGGTTTTGTGGAATTATCTTAGTACTTGAGCATGGTTTGAAATGAACTTTATTCAGTCTATTGGATCATAATGAGAGAAAACATGGGGATTTTATTAAAAAAAATATGTAGTGAATTACTATAATAATTTAGGGGACATATTCTAGGATTATCACATCCAATGACATGTTTTATCAAGGGAGTGATCAAATTAATGCTTAGAATAGAGGCCAATGAGATTAATGATCTATATCATTATGGTGACATAGATAAATTTTCTTATTCTATGTTATCTTTTTAATTTTAATATGGATGAGTAAATAATAGAGTTTCATATCCTGCAAAGGGATTTTCATATTTTTTGAACTATTTTGACATATATTTCTCTGAGGAAACATATCTTGACAAAGAAGGTGATTTTAAATTATCATTTTATATTATTAGGGAATTATTTTATTTTGTTTGTTGTTGTGATAAGTCATTTATATGATTTTCATTTAATTAAAATATAAAAAACATAATTTGAGAAAAATTAAGGAAGCCAAAAAAAATTAATAGACAAGCAGAAATGAAATAATTGAAATGACAAAAAATTAGTCTCATATTAGTAGAGGAAAAATTTAATTAAATTGAAAATGTGAATGATAATAGAAGATAGATGAATAGTTTAATAGTGATTTAATAGCAATGGCTATTCTGGGGAAAATATATGAATTGTGGTTATGTTATTTTTAACATTTACAATGAAGTTTGAAGTTATATGTTAGGAAAGATATTGTGCGATTAAATTTGTTTAAATAATAATGAGTTATGATAGTTACAAAGTTATGAGGATATGGAATAAAATTGGGGGGTTATGGGTTATGTATGAATCATTGATGTAATTAATCACTCATGTTGTATGGTCTGATAAAACTTATGGAAATTTTGATTTTTTGTACTTTTAATGAGTATTTTTTTTCATAATTTTGATTCAGATAGGGGTTATAATAATTGGAAATTCTTTTAGGAGGTGTCTTGAATGTAGTTTGAGTTATAAGAAGTGTTTAATGATCTTGTGTAATTATTGTAGAAGGGATGGGTTGGACATTCATTGATTTTTCCAATATACTATAGGTAATTATATGAGTAGTAGGTTTTCAAATGTGGTGATGTTATATTGAAATTTAAAAGTATTAAGTTTTATAATTTCATAAAAATTAATAAAAACTACTTGACATTTTTTGTGATTGATTTTTGTTGTTGAGAATTTTTTTTTGAATTTGTTGATATCGAGTGAAATGAAATCTAATTGTTCTTGGATGATATTACATGAGGTTTATAATGTATTGATTTTTTTTGGTTTTTAGTTTCCCAATAGTTTTTTGTGAATACCGATCCCTATTTCCACTCAATATTATTCACTATGATGTACATATACATCATTGATTTGTGGATTCTATTTATGTAACCCAAAATTCAAAATTTTGGGATAAAATGTGAGGAAATATATCAGAATGATTAATTATATTTGTGTCACATAAAAACATGTAAAAGGTACGATGGGTGAGCCCTGATAACACTCTAATGCAATTGGTAATGTTTTAGTGTCATAAGATATCACTTACGTGCTGAGGTTCTAAACTTAATCCATTATGGGACTTTTTCCACCATTTTATGATGTCATGGAAGTTAGCCTTAACCATTGTCAATGATGTTATGATTAATGTTGTTTCCATATTCCCATCATTCCTTCATACTGTCATGCAATATAATGATTCAATATTCAAGATTATTATTCTCACTCCTCTTATATTACGTGGATATTTATCTTGGATAACACGTACTACATTAACTTATTCTATCATTTCCTCTTTTTCTCAGATTTATAGATCACCCCTTTCTTATGTAAATTCCTATGTTATATCATGAAATTTTAGAATATCCATGGAATAAAAGCACATGTTTAGCATCTTTTCATACAATTTTATTGTATCATGTGTTCCATTTTATTTATATGTATATAATCACCCAAATAAAATAATATTAAATGTCTTCTGGGATGTATTAAGTGTTAATTTATGTAATAGTTCATGAAATAATGTTTATTAATGAAATGGGTAATCATATTTGCTATTAGGGGAAATTATAGTTAGTTTTTGGTTTAGGATTACAAAACTCTAGAAAAAGATTTATGGATAAGTCTAAAAAAAATAAAACAACCTCAAATTTTGGTAATTTATAGATTAATTGGATGCCAAGAAAGTACATCCTTCGCTGGATACAACAATTGGATGTGGCTATGTCACAGTGGTACCTAGTATTCATTACCCTAGAAATATAATATGAATCTAGACTCAATCATCACCCAGGGCATGAAAATGGCCCCTTCCTCACACATAGGTTGAAAATCTTTGGGGGTTTTCCTTGGTAAAGTCAAAAGAATATTATGAATCATTATTAAGGGGAAAAATTCCCATAATATATTATATTATTAAATAAATCATGGGTAACATAAAATGAAAATTTTAAATTCATAGGTAAAGAATATATGTAATTTATTATTTATCTATTTAATATTCATGGTTTCTTTTTTATGTTTTTAAATGTTTAAAAAACAATTGCCTATTTTCTCACATTATTCTAGTTAATGGCTGAAAATAGATGAGACCTAAATAGTAACCAATATAAGGGATAACATAAAAAATTCTCAAATTAGTTACCCAAATATATGGGAGTGGAAATCATGAAAATTTTGATGAAAATTTCTCAATTGAATCATGTTATGAATTGAAACATAAATCAAAATGAATGCCGAAATCCCCATAAAACAATTTACAATTGACACCTTGAAGCGATAAAAGACTCTTAATTTAAAATTATATTCAGATCTATTAATCATTGAATTATGTATGAAATCAATTGATAAAATATTTTTTATCCTACAATGATTTGAGAATTGAAAGGTCATTCTAGATATTTATCATATGGAAGGAGAATATGATCGATGGTGGGTGTTGGTAAAAAAATGTTTATTGGGGAGGATATCAAAGTGTTGTAGTGGATGGAATTATGGAATATATTATTTGAAAAATATTTTACTCACTTTATTCAACTAAAAATGGAGAGTTATATACTGAGCCTCAAGAAAAATGATGATGAATAAATTAGGGTGTATGAGGAAAAAATCATAAAACATGAATGATAATATGTAGACTTTATCATTACACCTAAACTTAAAGTGGAACACCTATTTTGTGGGTTGAGTTTGAGTATATTAAAAGCCTTGGAAATTCATGACTTTGACATCCATGAATAAATTGTCAGATGTTCCCCCATTTTTGAAGTGGATATTAGTGAATCTGATAGTTTTCATGGGGATAAGAAGAATAAAATAGAGCTTAATTATGGTGGTATGATGGAGAAATATAATATTGGAATGAAAAACTAATATCTCACATCCCAGATCATTCATAAAGGGGAAGAGTAAATTTTTTAGTTATAGGAATGAAGGAGACCTTGATAGAAGTTGGTGATGGGAAAAGTCCACCAATGGGAAAGAATAATTAATGTTTCTATTCCACCCTAGACATCTAATTTTTTGCTTTAACTTCAAGGATCATAAACACACTGTGAATATATTCCATAAGATTTGGGTTTCTAAAGATAACCAATGACAACAACCTCTATGTAATAGAGATTTATGCGTGACCTTTTTCCATTAAAACTACTTAAGTAGACCCCGACAACGAAGTGGTAAATGGTACAGTAGTTATTCTTTAAATGATAGTTAACATACTGTTAGATTTTTGTTTTATGTATTATTTAATATCTCAAAATTTTTCTATAATAATTAAAACACCACAAAAAATGGAAGTAGAGCTATCAATGAAAATAGATAATGGGGGAGATTATCGTATCCCATGTATATTACTCATACATTGTCAATATTTATGGTTTGAACATCCAAGTGAACCTTGTGATAATTTATTTAGTGGAAGTTGATTCTATTATTGGTATATATTGACTTTCTTTATATAAATAAAATATTTATTAATGAGAGAAAGAAACCACCCTCTATATTAATAATAATTTCTGATTCAATAGAAGTGTACTAATGAGTATGAATCTTCTTTGGTGTCATCATCTTAGGAATGGATATTTTTGCATAATGAGTAAGCATATCTAATTGAAATGATTGACAATATGGAAAATATTATACTTTATGACATGGATATTATGATGGAATTAGCTGATGTGCTTCATGTATAATTTTATAGTCTTCGTTATTAGTTGTGAGGTTGAGTTCTAAATTGATATTATACCCAATGTTTTTTATATATCCAAGAATCCATATTGAATTTAATTTTTTCTTGAACAAGGGTATAGAAATAAGAAACTATAATAAAATGTGGTTATAAGGTTTATTTTACCATGTGATTCACTATGGGGGGAAATGGTCTCTTCATTAAGAAAAAGGATGGGTAATTGTGACTTTGTATTAATTATCATGTGATCAAAATGATCTGAATAAAGAACAATTATCCTCTACTATAGATTTATGACTTGTTTGATCAGCTATGTGGTGACCAGATTATATCAATGGTCGATCTTCGGCCTGGTTACAATATGGTAATGTGGAAGAATGAAGATATCATAAAGACCAATTTTCATATGTAGCACATGCACAACATGTTCATAGTGGCGACATTTAGACTCACTAATGATATAGAAATTTTTATGTAAATGATGAATATAGTCTTTAAAAATTAACTCAAAAAAAATCTGTACTATTTATTGAAAATATTATTCTCTAATCTAGAAGAAAGAAGGAACATGATGAGTATTTCAATACTGTAAGGAAGACGTTGTGAAATGATTTTTTTTTTCAATAGATAGTAAATCCAAATTCAGGTTGGAACATTTAATATTCATTGGGAATTATATAAAAAATTAAGGGATATCTATGGAAAATTGAATACAATAGGTAATCTAAGGATATAACACACTCACATATTTTAGAAAAATAAAAATGTTCATGGTTTTACTAGGTACAAATTTTGACTTGTGAGAAAAATATCATGATTTTGAATCCCAATAACCATTATTACTTAGAATTTAGACATGTATGTTTATCATAATGAATGAGAGGATATATTTAATGTTCTAAAGAAGAGGAAAATCACTTCACCTATTCTCACATTACTCATAAGTAGGGAAGGATTTGTGATCTATAGTGATACATAGAAATATTTTTTTGGTTATGTACTCCTGAAATATTAAAAAGTGATAACTTATGACACTTCCAACTAATTATCCATGATAAGTACAAGCCAACTCATGTCCTAGAATTCGTTTCAAAAATCACTACATTAAATATTTGGAGGCATTATCATTATGGGGAGAAGTGTGAAATATATATAGATAAAAAAATCATCACGTATATACATTCACAAAAAATGATAATAATATGGGACAATGAAAGGGTTTAGTGTTATTCAAAATTTATGATTTTTTAATCCACTACCATCTTGGTTAGGGGGAAAAAGTGATAGATACTATGAAGAGAAAGAATCCCTCAAGACAATCCATGAAGAGGATTAAAAGGGATCCAATATTATAGGACATGTGAAGGATATACATGGGAATAATAAATAGATATTAGGACTACCTTAATCCAATAAAATCTCAACTAGTGATAATTAAATGAATCATTGGAGACCAAAAAGATGACGGTGTCTAAAAAAATATTGATAATATTTCATTGTTCGCCATTGATAAATATGGAGTTATAGGTTTGGAACGTGGATGTCTATCCCATAAAAACCAGAACTGAACATGGATCTTTTGGATGATGTCTAAAGCTCATCCTTATCTATTAATCTTGGAATTAGTAATATATAGATATTTGATGAAGAGATTCTGGTAGAATAACATGAAAATGAACATTTTAGAGTTATATTTCTATGCATGGTAGGCCAACACATGACGGATGATGGAAAAAAAGATAAAAGATACGATATAACCATTTCAAAAACCAATATGGGAATGGGATAACATAACTATAAATTTTTTCATATGACTCCCCAAGACCCCAAAACCCAATTATTTCATCTGGGTTGTAATCGATCAGCATAAAAAGTTAGCATATTTCATTAAAATCAAGGAATATTTCTATCTCAATAAACATTACATGATATATAAAAGGAATATTTTAAATCTATATGGAGTTACAATCTCTATTTTATCTGATCAAGATTCAAGGATTACCTCAATGTTCTAGAGAAGCCTTTAGTAATTAACAAATAAAGAGATATTTTTTTGAATTCTTATCACCCCCATTAGTATGGAAAATATGAAAGGACCATTAAAAATCTATAAGATATGAAGGGAACATGTTCAGTGTATTTCCAAAGTTATTGGGATCAACACATTCCCCTGGTAAACTTCTTATACAGAAATAGTTTCCATTTTATAATTCAAATTGATCCTTATGAGAATTCGAATTGGGAGAGGTGTCAGACTATAACATGCTTGGATGAAGTTATATAGTGTAATATTTTGGGGCATGATCTTGTCTATGAGTTGAAAAAAGGTTCAAATCATTCAATTTAATGTTAATTACACACAATGTCAACAAAAAACAATGAAAAAAATCACGGATATGACCAAGTGTTTGAGTTTGGAGAAAAAGTGTTCCTTTGTATATTACTATGGATAAGTACAAAGGTTTATGAACAAGGGAATGATTATTCCAAGAAACATCTAACCCTTTGAGATCCTTGATCACATTAGGAATATAGTTTATTGAATATTACTCTCACCCGACCTATCTCAAGTACAAGATATGTTCAATGTATCCATCCTAAGACAACACATATTAGACACCTCACATGTACTAAATCCTATGATAGTGCCTTTGTATAAAGTCCATTCATATAAAGAGAAGTTGATTGAAATATTAAATTATAGATTAAATGTTTTACCAATCATGAAAAATCATTTTGTCAATGTTTTGTGGTAAAATGAAAAGAGTAAGGAAGCATCATGGGAACCAGAATAGATGCTGAAACAAAAGTACCCTCATTAAATTTAGTTTGTTAAAAAAATTTCATAATGGAATTTCTTATTTGTGGAAGAATTTACCAACCCAAAAATTTCTAATATAAAATACTTTCACTATATAAATGACATATTAAGTATTCTAGAATTAGAAAATAAATTAATTTCATTTTAATGTTATAATATATTATGTTCTAAAATACTATCAAACATTATTGACATAGATAATATAGTCATTTATCTATGATCAAATAAATATTATATATAAATGGATATGATAATATCCTTTTCCCATAGATGTAAGAAGCGATGGCCTCACCTAGTAGTAGAATTTCAACAACTACACTCGATTTATCTTTTAATTTTATTATATTTTTATTTCATTATCATTTGATTAATGTTGGGGTAGTGTTCTAAGTGTTAGTTTTTTGAGTTTTAGGGGTTTCATCATATTATTGTCCATAAGTGTGGTTAGTGTGAAAGGACTTTGGGGAAACTTGGTGGATGGTGAATAAATTTTGTTTTCATTTCATTTTATTCATACACTAATTGTAATGTAGGGTATGTTCATGGTTTAGAACAAACTATGAGAGGAAAAATAGTAATTGTGCATCATATTAATGGTGTCTATGAACTGGAACATGGCATGGTCCCAATAAGTAGATACCATATGGAATGTATCTAAGAGAGTCATTAATTTTGGAAGATAATATTTTCACACTTAGTGTATGGGTTTGTAAACCATTAAACTATCATATACGAGATATTTTTCCATCCACTTAGCTCTACATTGTTGGTGCAAGATTTTTAAATTTTCTATCCAAACCAAGATAATTTCTGATGTCCTTAAAACAATTAATTTATAGCTTTTCCCTAAAATTTTTTAACCCCAAGATGACCCTCTACCACTTCCATTTGACATAGGTTCTCTATGGGGAACCCAAAAAACCCTCACTTGTCTCCTCTTCCTCCCTCAATTCTCCTTCATAATTTCTAGGTAAGAATATTTAGATTTTGGGTATTTTTCTTCCCCCACTATTATTTCTACATTTTTTCTTACTCATTCATGGAATATACCCTTATTGGATATACCCATGGGTGAGGGTTTGATTATTTGGGTTTATTCCATTGATGTTAAGGTGTGCATATTTATCATTCGACCTTTTTCTTCTTTCTTAAAGAGTTACTTCAAATATTTACAATATAATGATTTGTGTTTCTATCCATTAACATTATAAATCATATAGGTAAATTACTAATCATTCAAAATTAAAATCAATTTTTTTTCATTATTCTTTTGATGTGTTAAAATAATTTATGATTCCTTTCAATGTTTGTAATTTGTTGAATATTGGGATTTTCAAATATTCTCATAATTACACCTAAATGTATCAAATATATATATATTCTATTTGTTCAATAAAATTCAAATAGGCCTTTAACATGGTTTTGGTTATTTTAAAATGGTTTTTGGCTAAGGATGAGATTTGGAGACTTTCTTGACTTGTGGAATGCTTCTTTTTATAGGTTTTATGCCACTTTTTGGTTTGTTTCTTGGGTTACAACCAAAATACATGGGTGTGAAACTATTTTTGTTCCATTATAATTTATCTTTTATTTAATTAAAATTGACTTTGGGAACATACATGGATGACCATATGTATGGAGGCATCAAATGTGCATCTTTATGTTCAAGGGGGTGTGAAAATAAAGGTACACATTTATATAAATGGTCAATAACATTAAATTTCCATTTCATAGATGATTTTTTTTCAAATGGTTATACTAAAATTAGGATTGTTTTCCAAATAGATTCCTGGATTCCATGTGATTTGAATTGTGGTTTTGGGTATGTTTTCTAAAGCTTAGCCTACTTGTAACCTTAGATTCGTGACTTATTAACCTATTAACTAAAAGGATTGTTTAGATCCATTCAATATTGATTATTTTTTTTGTTGTTTTGGAAAAGTATTTATAATGAATGGAGTTTCCTTGAAAATGGGATTGGAGTTAAAATGTTAAGGCCCAATTGATACTTTGTGATTCTTTCAGAATCTTGTTTTTAATTCTCAAGATGTGTAGGCCTAGTAGGTACATGAGAAATGTTTTTTCTGTGATTGGAACCCCAATAGTTCTCCTCTATGAGGTAGGGTTTTCACATAGATGGTGTTGGTGTATTGGAAAGGAATGCACAACTAAATCTACTAGGTATTTTAATGGAAATCATGTGATAACCTCATCACATTACCTTTACACTATTATTGTGGGATTTTTGGATGTCACGTATCGGGTTGAGTGAGTGTTTTTATCTATGTTACAATTATATTGACTAGATCCCCTTGGAAAGTGATATAATATATATTAGATATGACACTCATGAAGATAGTTAGAGTATCCTTGTTGGTGATTAACTATGAATTAAATCATATGCTAGTAGATGGGTCTAAACAGAGTACATCTAGGGTCTCCTAGTGAGATATTTAGGGCATGCCCAGGATTAATTATTTCAATGTTTCATTTTTTCATTATAGTAATTTAATTTCCTTTTCTACTTTCTGATTCCTTATAATACATGTATTTTTTTGGTTACTAAGAACTATTGTTGATATACCTGGGAACTTGTATTTATTTTAGAAGTCCATTTTTCTTAAGCTTTACCGTGGTTGAGATTCCTACATGGGATTTTTTTGTTGAAACTAGGGTTTAAAATGAATGATTTTTTAGATCATTAAATAATTGAACCTTATTTTCCAAAATTTATTTCAAAGTAGTGTTTATTGAAAATTTTAGGATGTAAAGTTCATGGATTATGTAGTGCACACCCAATGGTCTTTTTTATGCTCACGCCCTAATTATGACACACGATTTTGGTTGACATGACCTATTTTTCATGTTTATTTTCTTGTTGGGACTCGCTCATGGAGCATGATTAGATCCAAGGTCTGTGGTGACCCCCAATGTCACATGGATATATTTCTAGTATTATTTCATTCACTGAAAGTGTTTAATTTATTTTTTTGTATATGTATATTAGTTCATTTTATGTAATGTGGTCTAAATCATTCACAATTGTGATATCATTGATACTTGAAACTTGTTCGTATACCTTGAGGAACAAAAATGCCTCTTGGTCCTTTTCATATACCATCTTATTTTCCCACTTTTAGAGATCAATTGTGGTGGTTCATGGAACAATTATATCAGAAGACCCCCTATTATTTTCTAGGTTAGGATGAACATAGATAAGACTATGAGGACTTAGGAGGTAGGTAACAGATTTTTTCTTGTAAAACATTCTTGTGATGAGACATGAGTTACCAATGGTTGTCAGGCTTGGATTATTTCATAGTGATTTTGGACTCATTATGTAGGTGTCTATTGGTTTTGATGAACTTGTGCATGTTGGGGGATGATAATTGAATTGAGCTGGTGTCACATAGTGTGCTCAAATTTTGTGACTAACCCTATGGAGCTTGAGTTTGTGGTTCAATATACTTCATGTGGTTAGTGAAGGCATAGGTCATGGCATGATAAACCATGTTTCTTGGTCATGCATGGGAAATAGTTCCTCATTTGGGGAGTTTTAGTGTGAGTGATGCTGTTAGTCAGAATTTAATCGGTGTGAGTGGATTTTGAATGAAAATGGTTTTCAAAATGGAAATTATATTAGTATAAATATATATTTTTAAAAGTGGAATTTGGTGTCTGAATTGGATTTAGAAATGGATTCTGGTTTTTAGAAAGTGTACTTGGAATAAATTATCTTCAAATTTAGAATAGAGATGGTTGTTTTTGAAAAAGGATCCACGGTTTCTGTTTTCTGATTCTCTAGTTTATGATCATTTGGTCTTGATTTTGTAATGATCCTTGGATTTATTTTTTATTTTGGTTTTACTCGATGTTAATTTGATTTTGTGTTTATATGTTGTTTAGATTCTTCCACCAAGTAATATCTGAAAATTTTTATGAGTGTCTCTACCAGACGTTTTCCCTACCCAGACTCATAGTGGAGTGGAGGGGTCAAGTTACTCCAAATTGATTACTTTTTTTCTACGGTGATAGTTTTATATTAGAATATCCATTATGGAATGGGAATTTAAGAAGTTTTTTTTAAGTATTTTTAAACTCCAGAGGTCGTCATAGTGTGTGATGTTTTCCGTTCGTCTGAGTGATAAGGTTTGGATCGGTGGAAGGTATCCTCATCATTGAATGTTAGGATTCCATGGGAGTAATTTCAGACCAATTCTGTCTGATGTTTTATGCCTAAGTAGATGAACCTGAAGAATGTTCATGATATACTCAATGTTTGGTAATGTTAATGGATGGTGAAGTCCCATGTTGAGAATTTTAAATAGATGGTTTCATTTTATCAAGAGAAAAATTCAATGAATCCATTGAAAGCTACTCATTTCATGTTGGGTCATCATCTTGATAATATGGATCAGGTTTTCTCAGTTTGAAATGTTCTGTTTTGGATGTTACTATATGAGGTGTTTTTAGGAGAGCTAGTTCCTAAAGGAAGGTATGTAGTATGTGGAAGTCCAATTTTTATTATCACTCATAAAGGTTATCATGCTGGTAATATGTGAAAACCATTGGAACCCATTCTAATGGAGTTCCTTTCATTAGTTCCTTCTTCCCATTCATTGGACCACCCACTCATGTGATTTTAGTGTAGTCATTTTGGGAATTTGAATCCATCTTTCTATAATACATCACAGGCTTGTTGAATGTGATTCCATTTAGATCATCTAATTCTATTAATAAAGTTCCATATATAGAAGAAGAAATTTAAATCAGAGTTTTTATCACCGGAATGTATGAAAATGTCAACTTTAAGGCACTAGGGATCTGACCATAGGCCCCAGAATGATTCTTTTTTTACATTTGAGTATTTCATGGTGTAGGGGTTATTGGAAAATCTACTATCTTCAATGATATAGTGGTTCTTGTTTAGTATTTCATTATCATATTTATTTGGTTAATGGGAATTCATGTTATTTACATGATATTATTAAGCTTTTTTTCTTAAAACCTCTATAGTCCGAGATTGTGGATGAGAAAATTTTTAAGGTTACCCTTCATAGAGTTAAATCATTATTTTGGGTGGTTCTTGTTTTAGAGATAATTATGTCTTAAATAAATGATTAGCCATTGTTTTGTTATATACTTGGGATGATCTTATTTTATTGGGTCCCCCTCACTCCAAGGGTTTAGTGTTAATGATAACATACTAATCTGTTTATATAAAGTGTGGAAGCCCCTCTATTTCCACCCATGGATTTCCTTTTTGTTCTCTATTTAGTTTCTTGGGTGTGCCTTCTTAATTTAAAATTTCACAAAGGGGTTCCCAAGGCCTTATTTGGGTTTGGGTTCATGTTTTGTTCCTCAATTTTCTTGAGGCTTTTAGGGAGATTTTTTTTTAATTTTGACGATAAATGTAAAAAACAGACTTTGGTTTTTATTTTATTTTATTATTTTCTTGTTTAATAATAATTCAGTTGATATTCAGGTAGACTTACCATTGTTATTTTTTTTGGTGTTTTGGGGGTTTGGTCTATTTTTGGCCTTGTTCATGATTGGTTGGAATTCCATAGGGTGGAAATTGTGTTGTTGATGGACTCAAATGGTTTTTTCAATTTATCTTATTCTTTCATGGTTTTATGGAATACTAAATTCATGGTTGGGACAAACCATTTGAGAAAAATGAGTAACTGTGCATCTTGTTTGTTGTGTCTGAGACATGGCACATGGATTGTGCAAAATTATTAGAAAATGAAAAGAACACTTGAGGGGAGTCTATCATATTGATTGATGCAATTTTCATGGTTGTCACATAGTTTTTGAACCATGGTTCTAGTTTGTGTGAGGTGGTTTTTTATCATGTGGGGTGGACACAATTGGTGCATGATTTGTTAATCCATGAAGACTAACCATTTTACCAGCCCATGTAATTAGAAACCTAAATTTCCATCATTTAATATCATATTTTTTAAAACCATCTCATTCCTCCCCCACTCATTTTACATAGGAACTATATAGGGCTACTAAACTCCATTCCCTTGGCTCCACTTTATCCATTGACTCTCCTCCATGGTTTCTAGGAATGATTCTCTTTATTATTATTTTTCTCCCTTCTCCATAATGCCCATATTTTTCGTTTTTCATTCATGTGATGGATACTTATTTAAAATACCCTAGAGTTAGGGTTGGATTGTGTGGGATGATTATTTATATGTTAGGGTGTGAATGTTACTCATTGTGGATTTTTCTTCCTTCCCCCGACATTTCACTATAATCACATGCCTTCAATATAGGTGTTTTGATCCATTTCCATTATGAAGAATGCATTTAAATTATTGATCTTTCCAAATGAAATTGATATTATTTTCCTTAGGAATATAATGTGTTGATATAATTTATTATTCTTTTCAATGAAATTATTTTTTTGAAAATGGATCTTTCAAAGGATTTCAATAGTTTTTCCTATATATATCAGATTTATATATATGTTAAGTGTGCAATAAAATTACATTTTTCATTTAAAATGGTTTGGGGAATTTTGAAATGTGTTTTTTTTGGGTTTAGAATTTTTGACATGGTTTACAATTAAACTGGTTCTTTGTGTGGGGTTTGGTGCCGCTGTGTGGTTTATTGATTGTGTGGGAACCTTGGAGCTTTGTTATGAAATTATATATGTCTCATTGGTATGTCTTTTTTATTCCATTATATTGAATATTAGGAATCTATATAGATGAAAATATATATGCTGGTGTTACATGTATAGTAACATATGCACATGAGGAGTGAAAATATACGTACACCTCCATATAAATAGTCGATTCCATTAAATTCTAGTTTTTTAGAACATTGTTATGATTAAATAGTTTTCCTAAAATCAAAAATGTTTTCGAAAATGGATTCTTGGATTCCAAGTGACTTAAAATATTGTTTTTTTGATGTAAATTTTCTAATGTTTATCATGTTTGGAAACTTTTTGGTATGAATTGTTAACCTATTAATTAGAAGGATCGTTCAACTCCCTCTAATATTGATTAATGTTTTATCTTGGTTTGAAAATTTATTTTAAGGAAAAAAAATTTTATTTGAAAATGGATTTGGTTATCCAATGTTAAAGACTAGTTATAATTTTTCGACACTTTCAATAATTGGTTTGGAACATTCATGATGTGTAGTCTAGGATGAAACATGAAAAATGTTTTATATGAAATAGAAACAACTATGATTTTAATCCATTTGGGAGACTGTTTCCATAGATGGGGTTGAGGAGTGATAAAGGAATGAAATGTAGAATCTGTGGATTATAAGTAATCCCAAGAATGTGATGACCTCCTCATATTGCCTTAAAAACATTATAATGGGATTCCATTACATCATTTATAGGGTTGAGTGATAATTACTATCTATATCACAACTAGAAGGACTATATCCCCTTGGACAGTGAGATAATCCTTATTGTCCATGATACTATTGAGGGTAGTTAATGTATACAGGTTGGATATTAACTATGGATTTCATCATAATTTGGAAGATGGTTCTAAATAAATTATACGTAGTTTCACATTTAAATATGTTTAGGAGATGCCCATGATAACATATCTATATATTTCTATTTTTAATTCTATTAATTTACATTCCTTTTCTGTATACAAATTTCAGATTACACCTGTACTGTTCCCATTATTTATATATGTGTTTTATATAACTAGCTATTTTTATAGAGTTCATTTTCCCCTTTTTTCTTTACCTAGGTATTGTTTTCTTAGTTAGTATATGGTTTTCAAAATATGTTTTCAATGTAAAGTTTCTTATTGATCATTAATGGATAAAAACCATATTTTCCTATATATATATATATATATTTTGAAGTAGTTTTTGTGGACTAATTTGGGAAAGGACATGTAAGTATTTTGTGGTTTATACCTACTAAGCTATTTTTTGATCACACCATACTTGTTCCACTGAGTGTCAGTAAAGGTGAGGTATTTTCTAGTATGAGGATCTGGTTTAAACATTTTCATGGGGAGGATTTTTTTTGTGGTGACCCACAAGGTCATGTAAAGTATATCTATTTTTATCTATTTATACTTCTAGTGTTTAATTTTATTTTTACTATTTGTGTTTATTGATATATTTTCATTCATATAGGATGAATAATTCCCAATTATGTTATCCATTATTACCAACAACAGTTTTTGGCCTGAGATAATTTTGATCACCTCTTAGGTCTTATCACAGACCATCTTGGGTGCCCAATTCAGGTGGAAGTCATGGGGTCGTTCATGAAAATAATACCATATGAAGCCCAGTTAGCGAAGCTAATGAGGGGGATTGTATCACTAACCTTTTCCCAAGACCAATTTCAATATAATATTTAATAAATAAACCAATAATGAAACCATTTATGAGATAATTTCAATATCATCATGACTGCAACACAAACCACATATGTCTAATCACCCCATGATGGTCTCACAATTATGTACCACAACCATAGAGTGTTCACTAGTGTATAAAAGGGTTATGAATATAAACCCTAGTAGTATGAAATTTTATATTTTATTTCTATATAAGAATTATTATATTTATCACATTTCATTATTACCTATTTAAATGATTATTTAAATATTTTGATAAAAAGTTATATATTGAAACGATGAAATAGATACTTTATTTTTGATAGATATATTTTTTTTATCAAGTCACACATTTTATGAAATTAATATTTTTTGTAAATAGATTATATTTTAATAAAATATTTAAAAAAATTATATGTTAAACATAAATGATATTATGATTTTAGGAAGTAAAATAAAATTTTTATACCGGTAAAAAAAATTTAATATAAAAAAGGGTAATAATTTTCATTAAATAAGGATTCTGGAATTAAAAATGTAAAATCTAATATTGGTGAATTATTTTTATAAACAAATATTAGTTCTAACATTATTACATCAAAATAAAACATTGGTGACTATAAATTGTTTTTCTAGGACTCTCAAATTTTCACATAAAATTTATATTTTTTATAATTATATAGCACATAAAATATAATAATATCATATTTAATTTTTACCATAAAATATAGATCTCTTGGGAAGTTTTGAAAAAATAACTCATGGATAATTTTGACGTCCTTATTTCGGAAATAATATTTATTTTAGAAAAATAATTTCCAATATTATATTATATATCTTTAAATAAAAAATCCTTATTTAACAATAATTACTAGACTTTTTTATTATAATAGTTTTATTACACTTATGAAAATTATATTTTACTTCATAAAATTTTATTATCAATTATACTTAATAATATATTATTTATTAATAATATTTTAACAAAATTCCATTCATTTAAAAATATTAAATTCATAAAAGGGTGTCTTGATCGAAGCTATATATCTCTCAAAAATAAAATTTATCATTTATCATATCAAAATATATTTTTTATCAGCCTCATTTTTTAATCAATTAAGAAGGTAATATAAGAAATTTAAAACTATATTCATTATTTTATAAAAATAAAAAATATAAATTTATGTTACTCAGGTCTAGATACATAACCATTTAATACACCAGAAAATTCCATAAGGGTATAGTGCACGAATGTGATATTTTTTAGGGATGTTCAGTATTCATGGTTTGATCCATGATATCGATGAAATTTAACTTCTCCAAAAAATGGTTGTTTTGTGCTTTAGTTATAGAATTTCATCCTGGTCTTGGTATAGAATAAATCCTAGTGATGCTATCTCCCTTGAAGCTCTGAAAAATGGGATTCGTAGGGTATAATCATACAAGTCACGGCCTTATATTATTCCAACTATAAAAATTAGACTTTATCATAACCATTTATATATAATAGTAATATGATCATTTTTCAGTGACTATATTTTAGATGGTTATGATGTATAATGGTCTTTGAAAACTTGAAAGGTTATAACAATTCAATATAGTGAATGTGTTTCTATAACTACATTACTTAATAAGACATTTTTTCAAAGAGGTAATTTTTATTTCTAAGATTTTGGGTTATTACATTCTCCACCCATTCATATGTTTCCTTATTGAAATTTTCATTTCAAACATTAAAATAGATGAGGGGACTTCGGTTTCATGGCTGATTCTGATTCCTACGTAGACTCCTCAAACTTGTGGTTCTACCATAACACATTGACCATGTGAGTTGTCTTGTTTTGAATAACATATTCTCTATGATATTTGATTTTAATGGGAAAATCCTCATCTGAATGATCCTTATCCAAAGGTACCACCTCTAGATTTAGAACATATGAGGTATCTAGTATATACTTCCTTGAAAGGGACACATTTAACACATCATGTACATGAGATATGTTGGGTGGGAGTGCTAGTCATTATGGAAAAGATTTTATGAAATTGAGGTCAGAATGTGTATAATGTATCTTGGACTAAGATTTCCCTTCTACCCAAACCCCATGCTTTTTTTTTCTATGGAAATATATGAAGGAACACTTTGTCTCCAACCACATACTCTAGATAATATCAGTGATTGTCTACATTCATTTTCTATTGAATTTCTACAGATCTCATATGTCATAGAATTTTTTGAACATTTTCTCTCATCTCTTGGATAAGATCAAGTCCCATTAGATAACACCCTTCGACGTCATCACAATTTGTTAGAGTCCGATACCACTTCCCATACAAAACCTCATAAAAATCAATTTTAATGTTATAATTGATATTGTTTTTAATATGATAACTCTAATCGGGAAATGTGTTTCTGACGTCCCGGACCCGACTGCACCTCAACCCAAGCCCCGAGCCCGGTTGGCCACATTACCCCTGGCTCATCTCACAATAGGCCAGGGGCTGCTGACTAGCAGTGGGGGTGTAATGGTAAGTCAGTGGGGAGACTGTAACCCCTTGTCAGAGTAAACAATGGTATAGAAACCACATAATAAAAATAGCAGAAGCGCAACCAATGGTTATCAAGAGAAAAATGGGAACAAACGAACCAAACAACACAAGTAAGAAAAACCCTGATAGATATACAAAATCCACATAGTTAGTGTCTAATACAAAATGGATGTATGGCATGCTGATACAATAGAAATAGCTGGAAAGCATGCTATACAGTAATACAAAAAGAGAACAAAGTTGTCCATGAGAATCTCTAGCAAAGCTCGTCCTCTTCTTTATAACTCTAGCTAGAACATACATGTATCAACAACCTGAAGTAGGGCCCTTTCCCCTACTAGTACCTCCTGCATTAAATTCTACACATGTTCCAAGGAGGCTGCCCGGGTTGGTTGTGAGACAAGTCTCAATAGGCCACCACCAATGATGTCTACCTGTAATCCAAATAGGTGTTCACAAAATAAACAGTGTGTAGTAAACTGCAAGGATGTAATGCAAAGAAATAAACAACCCTCCTGCTCAGGTTCCGGAAGGACACCTGGCGGGTCTACCTTTTTCAGCTCATGGCTGGTATTCTGAACAATCACCAGGGGTATAAGTACATAGATATAGGTTATCACTAGCATGAGGTCAGAATGCCTCTTGTCCATGCTTCTCACATATGTAATAATCATCACTGACACAAGGTAAGAATGACTCTCCTCCACAAGCACTGTAACTTGCACATGGTAAGAATGCCTCCCGCCCACACATGGAGATTTATCTGTCACGGGGTAAGAATGCCTCCTACCCACACACAGAGATTTATCCAGCATAGGGTAAGAATGCCTCCCGCCCACAAACAGAGATTTATCTTACACGGGGAAAGAATGCCTCCCGCCCACACACGGGTCATCACAAGCATGTCAACACAATCTGGCATAACCATTCATTTCACAATATATAAGGAAATCCATCTTATATCATATCATATTAACAAAGCATGAAATTTTCCAATCACATTATAAGGAAAACATACATCTCAATTCATTGAAGGGTTCATGATATCTCATCCTATCCAACCTCTAACCAAAAAATCTCATTTTCCTAACATAGAAAATCCCATTCAAGACATAAAATTAAGGTCGAAAAGTTTAAAGGACCAAATCTCAAGGAATATCACCTATGGTTGACCGCTCTCGGTCCACACCTCATCTAAACACCCTAACAAGGTTAGATTAATCACTCTCATACCACACAGGTCATCTAGATATGAAGCAGTCATTACAAATAAGGGGTTTGGCGAAAGACAAACCACATCATGGTGATAATAACTCAAAATGGAGAAAACCCAAAATAAGAACCACATGACCACCTACCTTAGAGCTGTAGTTGTAGGCTCGCTTGATATCGACCTCAGATTCACAGTAGGTTGGAAGCGATCTGAGTTTCAGTACAATGCCCAGAAAATATGGCATATGAGCCTACATCAAAATAGCGAAACGAATACCAAGATTCACTGAGGAAGGAAGCTTTGGTGTGGTAAGCCTTACCGAGGGTGATCCAATGCCTTTGACGGATCGAGGATTGGATTCCAGACAAAGGATCCACCAAGAAAACAGTGAGAGAGGGGTTTTTGGCTCAAAGGAGGGTTCTCCCTTTGGTTATGTCTGCTGGAGGAAGAAAGTAAAGTAATTTAATCTTAAATAGAATTAAGGGAAAAATGGTAATTTTTACCCAATAATGGGTTGCAGAGTTTAGGAGCACGACTTACCCAAACCGTGTACAAACCATGCACACCTCCTTGCCTCCTAGACAAAAGCTGCATGGACCTGCAAGCTGGTCCACATGGTTGTGCGCCCCTGAAGGTGCCCCTATCTGCAGCCACACAGTTTAACCCAAACCGTGCGCAGACTGTGTGCCACTGCCTGTAAGCCCATTTAACAAACTACCAGCTCCAAACCAACATCGAACACTCCCTGGAACTTCCTTAGGATGTTACCGACATTAAAAAATCTCAAAGGAAATATTTGAAAGAAAAAATAATGATCTGTACCTTTTCCAAAGATTAAAGTCATTACAACCTCCCCTACTTAAAGCAACTCGTCCCCATGTTGGCCTTATGAGGATACTAAGGTTTCATCAACAAAAAGATATATCCATTGAGAATGTATATTAGCTTCTCACTCCCAGGCTTCGTCCTGTACCCGACCGTGCTTCCATTGCACCCGTACAAGAGGAACATACCTTCCATGGAGTGTCTTCACACTCTGGTCAGCAATTCACATCAGATACTCCTTAAAGAAAGCATCCATATCTAGTTCAAACTCATCAGGATGAAAAACATTAGTTGGATATGAAAAGTACCGGCGTAGCTGATATACCTGAAAAACATCATGAATGTCCCGATATCTCTACCAAAGTAAAAGCTGGTAAGATGCTGGTCTGATCTGCTTCATCCCCTCAAAGGGTCCTAAGAACCTCAGTGAAAGCTTACCCTGCTTCCGTATACGTCTTTGCCCCAACTTGGGTGAGACCTTCAAGAAAACCCAGTTTCCAACCTCGAACTCAAGAGGTCACCCGTGCTTGTTTGCATAAGAAGATTGTCTAGAATGAGCTGTCTGAATACGCTTCCTAATAAGCTGTATCTGCTCTGTAGTCTCATGCACAAGACTTGGTCCTAGAACAGCTGCCTCCCCGGCTTCAATCCAACACAAAGGCGAGCGAAAAGGCCTACTATATAAGGCTTCATAGGGAGCCATATAAATGGTGGCCTGGAATCTATTTTTATAATATAACTAGACAATAGGAATGTGTTTCTCCCATGAACCAAAAAAATCAAGAACACATGCAAGTAACATATCCTCTTGTACCTGTATAGTCTGCTCGGTCTGTCCGTCAGTTTGCAGGTGATAGGCTGTGCTAAAATGTACCCGCGTACCCAAGGCCTTCTGTAAACCCTGCCAGAATCGATATGTAAAATTAGGATCTCTATCCGAGACAACAGAATGAGGTGCTCCATGAAGGTGCACTATTTCCTTGACAAACAGTCTTCCCAAGTCATCAATCATGAAGCTCTCCTGCACATGTAAGAAATGTGTGACCATCATCAGACGATCGACGATAACCCATACTTTATCATTTCCATGAGGTGACCAGGGTAAACTGGTTACAATGTCCTTAGATACATCGTCCCATTTCCAATCAGAAACGGAAAATAGCAGCAAAAGCCCTACCGGACGCTGATGTTCTACCTTCACCTACTGACAGGTGGAACAACGTGTGATACAACTCGCTATCACCCGCTTCATGTTAGGCCACCAATACTGTCATCACGAATCACGGTACATTTTGGTGATGCCTGGGTGAACTGCCCATGATGAGGCATGGAAATTTCTCATCAGCTCCTCTATGATATTAGCTAAGACCCATACATTCCCACAGAACAACAATATATCACCTTTATCCACGTTCCAATCTGTAGAGGCATCATCAGCGACACTATCTCATAGAAAAAGGCCTTCCGGATCTGATAACTGTCTTACCTTGACCCGTTCCAAAAGAGTAGACGTCACCGTTAAGGCTGAGAGAATAGTCTGACCCTGACCCTCTTGAACCTCAATGTCCATCTTCGAAAATAGGGCCATAAGCTTCCAATCCTCATTAGTTCCCCAAACCACTTGTGACTGAGTTTTCCGACTCAGTGCATTGGCTACTGAATTTCCCTTCCCAGGAGTGTAGGCCAGTTCTAAATAAAAGGATTACAGGCACTCGACCCACTTGCGTTTCCTAAGATTTAAATCCCACTGAGTGAAGATATATTTGAGGCCTTTGTGGTCAGTGTATACCAAAAAATGATCTCCTAACAAATATTGTCTCCAATAGCATAAGGCATGCACAACCACTGCAAGCTCAAGTTCGTACATTGGATAATTCTGTTCATGATGCTTTAACTGACGAGAAATATATGCAACGACTCGCTCATCCTGCATTAAGATAGCTCTATGCCTGATACCTGACACATCACAAAAGACCATATATGCTCTACCTGGCTCCGACAAGATCAGTATCGGTGCTGAAGTTAGTCTACCCTTCAGTTCCTGAAAAGCTACTTCACATGGTTTTGACCAGTCGAATCTTACACCCTTTTTGGTTAAAGCTGTAAGCGGTGCTGCTAGGCGTGAAAAGTCCTGAATGAACCACCTATAATATCTAGAAAGCCCCATGATACTACTGATATCAAAGACGTTATTGGGCTGCTCCCAAGAAATTACAGTACTCACCTTCTCAGGTTCAACTAAAACTCCAGACTCAGAAATAATGTGACCCAGGAAGTGAACCTTATTTATTCAGAAGTGGCATTTACTGAGCATAGCATTAAGCTGATGCTCTCTTAGTGTATTCATCACGATCTCAAGATGGGTTTCATGGTCATGTCTCAAACGTGAATAGACTAAGATATCATCCACAAATACAACCACAAAAGGATCAAGGTAAGGGTGAAAAATATGATTCATAAGATCCATAAACACTACAGGTGCATTCATAAGCCCAAACGACATGACTAGGTACTCATAGAGACTATACCTTCTTCTGAAAGCCATGAGAGGTATGTCCGATGTCCTAACACCCACCTGGTGATAGCACAACCTCAAATCTATCTTGTAAAACACCTTTGCTCCTCGGAGCTGATCGAAGAGGTCATCAATTCAAGGTAAAGGATACCGATTATTAATATTCAGCCGATTTAACTTACGATAATCCACGAAAAGACTAAGGGTACCATCTGCCTTCTTGGAAAAAAGAACCGGTGATCCCCATGGTGAAGTACTAGGACGTATAAAGCCTTTTGCTTCCAGGTCCTCCAGGTGACTCTTGAGCTCCAGGAGTTCCTTAGGTGCCATACTGTAAGGTGGAATGGTCACCGGTGCTGCTCCTGGTATAAGCTCAATAGTAAGCTCCACCTCTCTCACTAGTGTTAGACCAGAGAAATCATCAGGAAAGACATCACTGAAATGCACCACCACCATTGGATAAATAGAGGGTTGTAACCCTTGGACATCAAGGTAAAGACTGGCAGCCTGTGTTGTGACACCACCTAAGATATGGTGTTCCGGTCCTGCTCATGTCGCACTAAGATCATATTCTCCCTGATACATATGCGTGTCGCCCTCTGGTGATGTAATCTCCGCCCTATGACAATAGTAGTTAATCTGGGAATTATAGGGAATTATCCCGTCTATCCCGACTATTACATCAAAACCTGTCATATCTAGAACATACATGTTCCACATGAAAAGATAACCGAACACCTTGAGGGGAAAATTCTAACAACAATGAAAGCCCACTGAGTGGATAACTAATGGGGTATCTAACGTGATCATGCCATGATATGACTCTACGTCGAGGCCAAAACTTCCAATAATCGCCTCCGATATAAAAAATTGAGAAGCGCCTATATCAAACAAAGCTGATAGAAACATAGAGGAAACTAGAAACATATCTCATATAGTAGATGTTCTGGCGTACTGCTCCAGTGGCGTAGGCTCGATTGCATACAACTGGCTGGTACCACATTCCTGAGTCACAGCCTGGCTACCCTAAGCATACCCGCCCTGCTGGAGCTGTAAGTCATACACCTGATTATCTATGCCTCGACTACCGCCACGACCTAATCGGTCGGCGGTATTTCAGCCCCTGACTAACATGATCTTGCCGATCCAGCTCTAGATCGTGGAGTAGGTACAGATCCCTTCTCAATAGGCCCTAGGGGAAAAGTCCTACATGAATTGCAGAGAAGACCCAACCTACCACAACCTCTGCACTCCACTAGATTTCACGTACACTGCCTCCTCAAATGTCCAAGCACCCCATATTCGTGACCTATAGGAGTACGACCTGAGAAAAAGGTATGACCACCACTAACACCACAAGAGTCCTCAAAACGACACTTCTTCCCAGAAGCAGATCCACTAGAACCCTTAGGTCCCGAACCACCCTAGTTCAAATTTTCCAATTCTCTCAAATTCATCTCTATGATCAAAGCTAGATTGATAATTTCTGAAATGGTGGTCAGCCTGAAAATGTTAACCTGTGACCTGATGGCATAACACAGCCCATCCTCAAAATGCCTAGTGGCCGTGAGATCATCAGCAGCTAGTGTAGGAGAAAAACACTGTAACTCAGGGAAACAAGACGAATATTACATGATTGTCAGGGTCTCTTGCTACAGATTCATAAACTCTCTAGCTTTGTCAGCCCTCAATGTCAGGGGAAAGAAATAATTGTAGAAGAAAGTCTGTAAATCAGTCCATATCATATCTCTCTACTGTTCCGACTAGGTGATGAAATCCCACCACCTCCTGGCTGAACCACATAGCATATAAGCTGCGAGCTTGACCCTCCTCTCGAGAGGCATCTCAAGGTGCTCGAATATGGTTAGAATAGCTTCCAACCAGGACTCCGCAACAAGTGGTCCACCATCTCCAGTACAAGTAGAAGGATGTTGCGACTGAATCTCATGGGTCAACTCTGCCATACTCGGGGCAGGTCACACACCACCTTTCACACTCTACATCATATGCAAGAAGCTCTCACAGAACTGGGCATCAGTGCCCATCTCAGGATTAACAAGAGGAGCCATGGGTGGTACGACAGGAAGATCAACTGGTGGCTCAGAGCCCACCACCTCAAGAATGTGATCTTCACCAACTTCAGTGCGTGTGACTCGGGGATATCTCGGAGGCATTGTGCTACAATTCCAAAAGAACGTCTCAAAAGAAGAAACCAACAAATTAAATGTTGAACTATAGAATCTAGGATAGGTACTAAGCCTTCCTAACCCTAAGATCACCTATCCACACCCATATGAATTCTTAGTAAAACCTTCAACTGCTCAAATTTAACTTCTTCCAGTGACATGGTATTTCCCAGACCATAAGGGCCCATACTCTTCATGAACTGAAAGATGACACACACTTGGATGTCATTTATCATTTACATGTGCTAATTACATATTTGAATTTCCTTTTAAAGAAAATTATTAGTTTATTTGGAATGTCATTTTCTGATCCATAAGGTCCCATACACCTTATGAACCAAAGAGTGACACCCACCAAAACCACATCATTCCTAAATTCACCACCTGCAAGCAGGGTTAACACAGTTGCACCCATATTAACAAGGCATGGAAATAAACAACACGCAATGCTCGATGAAAATTTAAAAGTGACATGGAAAGATGCATGGCCTAATCATATTGTTCCTATCATGATGCATGTTCTAATGCATAACCCTCATTTCATCGGGTCGAACCAGGAAATCCAAATTCCAACTTTGAAAATCTCAATAACAACACAAAACATGTGAAGCACCCAACAGTGAAATGGTATTAATAGTAAATAGCAGAATAAATGACAACATAAAATAGGAATCTTGGCCCATACCTCGTACATGGGTTCATGACGCACAAGCACGACTCAGGGATAAGTCCTTATACATTCCTAGTATTCAATTCTGTCGTCACCAAACAATAATGAAAGAAAGAAAGAAACCTTTGATACCACATTGTGACGTCCTGGACCCGCCTTCCCCTCAACCTGAGCCCCAATCCCGGTTTTCCACATGACCCTGGCTCATCCCCCATAGGCTAGGGGATGCCGACTAGCAGCAGGGGTGTAATGGTAAGTCATTGGGGGGACTGTACCCCCATGTCAGAGTACACAGCGATATAGTAGCCAGGTAATAAAAATAGCGGAAGCACAACCAATGGTAAACAGGAGAAAAAGGGGAACATACGAACCAAACAACAAAGGTAAGAAAAACCCTGATAGATATACAAAATCCACATAGGTAGTGTCTAATACAAAATGGAAGTATGGCATGCTGATACAGTAGAAATAGGTGGTAAGCATGCTATATAGTAATACAAAAAGAGAAAAAAGTTGTCCATGAGCATCTCTAGCCAACCTCAGTCCTCTGCTCTGGAACTCTAACTAGAACATACATGTATCAACAACCTGAAGCAGGGCCCTGGCTCCTACTAGTACATATTGTAGTAAAGTCTACACGGGTGCCAAGTAGGCCGCCCGGGTAGGTTTTGAGACAAGTCTCAGTAGGACACCACCAACTATGGCTACGTGTAATCCAAATAGGTGTTCACACAAATAAACAGTGTGTAGTAAACTACAAGTAAGTAAAGCAAAGAAATAAACAACCCTCCCGCTCAGGTTTCGAAAGGACACCTGGAGGGTCTACCTGATTCAGCTCATGGTTGGTATTCTGAACAATCACCAGGGGTTTAAGTACATAGGTGCTTGTTATCACTGGCACGAGGTAACCATGCCTCTAGTCCATGCTTCTCACATATGTAATAATCATCACTGTCATGAGGCTAGAATGCCTCTCATCCACAAGCAATGTAACTGGCATGGGGTAAGAATGCCTCCCGCCCACAAACAGAGATTTATCTAGCATGAGGTAAGAATGCCTCCCGCCCACACATGGTGATTTACTTGGCATGGGGTAAGAATGCCTCCCTCCCACACATAGAGACTTATCTGGAATGGGGAATGAATGCCTCCCTCCCACACACAGGTTATCACAAGCATGTCAACAAAGTATGACATAACCATTCATGTCACAATATATAATGCAATCCATCTTATATCAAATCACATTAACAAAGCATGGCATTTCCCAATCACATTATATGGAAAACATATATCTCAATTCATTAAATGGTTCAGGCTATCTCATCATAGCCAAACTTTAACCAAACCATCTCATTTTCCTAACATTGAAAATCCCATTCAAGACATAATATTAAAGTCCAAAGGTGAAAATGTCCAAATATCAAGGCATGTCACCTATGGTTGACCACTCCCAGTCCACACCTCATCTAAACACCCTAACATGGTTAGATTCATCACTCTCATACCACATGGGTCATCTAGATATGAATCAGTCATTACAAATAAGGGGTTTAGCGAAAGAGAAACCACAACACGATGATAATAACTCAAAAAGGAGAAAACCCAAAATGGAAACCACATGACCACCTACCTTAGAGCTGTAGACATAGGCTCTCTTGATATAGACCTCAGATTCACAGTGGGATGGAACAGATATGAGTTTCATTTCAATTCCCTTAAAATAGGGCATATGATCCTGCATCAAAATAGCAAAATGAATACCAAGATTCACCATGGAAGGAAGCTTAGGTGTGGTACGCCTTACTGAGGTTGATCCAACGCCTTCGATGGATCGAGGATAGGATTCCAAATGAAGGATGCACCAAGAAAAGAGCGAGAGAGGGGTTTTTGGCTCAAAGGATGGTTTTCCCTTTGGTTCTGTCCGCTAGAGGAAGAAAGAAAAGGAATTTAAGCTTAAATATAATTAAGGGAAAAATAGTAATTTTTACCCAAAACTAGTTCGCACTGTTTAGGAGCACGATTTACCCAAACCGTGCACAAACTATGTGCACCTCCCTATCTCTTAGACAAAATCCACACGACCGTGCGACTTGTTCTGCATGTCCGTGCACCCCTATAGGTGCCCCTATCTACAGCCACAGAGTTTACGCCAAACCATGCACAGACCGTGCGCATGCCATGCACCACTGCCTGTAAGCCCATTTCTCAAACTCCCAGATCCAAACCAACCCCAGAAACTCCCTGGACCTTCCTTAGGATGTTTCACACATTAAACAAGCTCAAAGTAAATATTTTAAAGAAAAACTAACGATTTTTACCTTTTAAAAAGAGTCGGGTCATTACATTGTTGACCCAAAAAACCTTGGAAGTCCACTTATCATTATCTCAGAATATCATCTAGAGTTTGAATGTACTTTTTAGACTATTCTTCCCACTAGGGTTGATATAAAGTACTATAACTCAACTCCACATTCAACTCTTTTTGCTTTTTTCTTATAGAACCTCATGGTAAACCTCACATATCGATTAGATAAAACTAAAAGTGGAACTCCAAGAAGTCTTACAAATTATCATATTTATATCATGGTGAGTTTCTCATGAGATAAATCATCCATGATTGAAATTAATTGATGTTACTTTATCTGGTTATCTATGAAAAAATAGATGGAAGTCTTTCCTATATGATTCATGGAGAGTCCTATGAAAAAAATTCATGGATATGTTTTACCATGACAATACATCTATATTTAATGTTTTCATCATACCATTTTTACTTTTTTAGCCTTAACATATTAGAATACCAATCATTGAGATAAAAAATCTATAATTGCCCTCTTTATGTTATGCCACTAGAATTTATTCTTCAAACCTCTATACATATTATTACTTCCTTGATTAATAGAGGAGGATGAACAATTTGCATCATCATGAAGTTCCCTCGTAAATTGTGGTTATTATGGGACACATATCTGGTTTAAAATACAAATAACTCATTATTTAGGAATTTTGAAGTCAAAAAATATTATCTACATTATTTTGTAGCTTGTCATCATCTTTTTGGCCTTCCATAAATATTTGTAAAATTCATGGTAGAGAAGTTATTAGATCAATGTAGGATAACTATCCTTTTATTATTCCAATGGACATCATATTCAAGTTAAGGAATTATGGATCCCTTTCAATCTCCACAATTGATAGTGTTAACTGATCCTTTACTTATAGAATCTTCCACTTTGATTTCCATTCAATGATTTTAGTGGATTGAACAACTATAATCCTTGATTATATTTGACCACCATCATTGGAACATATTGAACACCTTTATTATTATATACTTAAGTCTTATGCGATTTGTTTATATGTCACACATTTCCCCCTAGAGATAATGTCACCAAATATTTAATGTGATGACAACCATAACCAATCCTAAATATTGAGTTGGGTAATCCTACTTCTGGATATTAGGTCAATTAGAGGAATATGAAATAACCTTGACATATTACATGTGTAGAAAATACATTCCATTTTTAGATGCATCATTATAAATACAAAACTAACCCTATTTTGTGGGTAATATGAGAGCAAGTGCAGTGATTAGTCTATTCTATTTCTTCTTAAATCTATCCTCTTATTAATTTTTTCATAAAAATTGTATCCATTTTGAGTAAACTTAGTTAGTGGGGTTGAATACTGTGATAATATTCTCACAAATCAATGATAATATGAACCAACCCAATAAAAGTACATACTTACATAAAATATGTTGGTATCCTCCATCCTTAAATTGAATCTATTTTTAAAGCATCCACGGATATCCCATTATTAGTGAAATTCCCTAGGAATGTCACATTCTCAAACCATAATTTTCATTTAATATACCATAAAAGTAAATTTTCCTACTTAATGAAATCCAATATTGTATTGAAACACTCCATATATTCTTTATTTATTTTAGAGAAGATGATAATATCTTCAATAATTACTACCAATTTTTTTAGGTAATATCTAAATATATAATTCATCTAGTAAATTAATATTGGTGGATAATTAATGAGTCCAAATGGAATAATTATGAACTCATAATGAATGTACATTTTTTGAGAATATATTTTGAAAATATCCTCCTTATTCAAGATTACTGGATAGTATCCCGAATGTAGATCCACCATAGAGAAATACTCGGATCTAAATAGCTGATCAAAAATGTCATAATACATGGAGGATGATATTAATTCTTCATTGTGATCCTATTGAGATCCTGATATTCAATGTAGATGAGCATTGACCTATCCCTATTCTTTATGAAGAAGATGAGTACACCCCAAAATGAGGCACATGGGAATATAAACCCTTTATCATGATTATTATATAGTTTTCTATTTATCTCCTTTGGTTAAACAATATCTATTCTATATCGGGTTTTGGTATAAGCAATGATTTGGGAATAAGATCTATTGGGAAATAAACCACATGGTTTGGAGGAAGTCCAATAAATATTTCTAAATAAAACATTAGAGAATTCCCTAATAATAAGCATGTCATCAAGGATTATCTTATAATTAAAATCAATCATTTGAGATGGATATTCTTTTTCAAAATCTAATAATATCCATTCTTTCTATGATGATACAAGTAAAGATTCATCCTCCCCTAAAAAAATGTATAATATTGGGTGGTGATTCACATTACATAGGGTGATTTAATTCTATCATCAATTTATGTGGTAGTTATATGAGTAAATACGATCCATTACTAGAAGAGAATCCAATTTTTCTAGAGGGAGTATCACAACATTCATTCAGAATTCCATACATTAAATTTTTATAGGGGAAGTGTTAGATACCTAGGATGAGATAATTTAACTGCTTTCCATTTTCACCATTAACTCTACAACCATGATTTTCAGTTTTATTTGAATCTTTTTACTAAATATGAATGATAAAAAAGATTTCACGGAACCATAATAAAGAATTACACTCGTTATCGTTAAATGAATAACTAGCTTTCCATTCATTACATCATTATTAGGATCCACCTTAACAGTTGTGATGGAATAATTACACCATTTCCATCTAGGAATTAAAGGTTGTTATTATCAGTCTTCATTAACAACCCCTAGTTTAATGCATACATTTTCATAGTGTCCCTATTCTTTCCAGTTGGACAAATTGAAACCAAGTTGAGGGTTGACCAGATAATTATTTTCTTCCTTACAATTTGTATATTTATCCAATATGTAATCTCTATCTAGGTTCCCTTTCTTCCCACACGAAAATCATTTCCTCATCCCCAATAGTAAATTTTTAGGGTGGTTCTTCCTACACTTTTTACATGTGGTATGTTTTGATTTTTTTTACAGTTACATTTCTCTATCATACCCCTAGAATGATACTACATTTTATACTTCATATCCTCGTGATATCTTTGAGATTTAACTATCTCAAATTTGAAATTGAGGGTACATCTAACAGTTTTATTTTAGCTTTCAATATTAGGAATTTATATGGATTTTAATAGGATGATATTTATCCCAACAATGAAGCAGTTGGCATTACATTTGGGTGTAATGATAAATGTAAAGGAGTATCATGAAAGTCTTCTGAAGTATTAATCATATTCCCAATGGATTTTTTATCATTTTTATTTAGTCAAATGAATCACCTCTTAATTTATAGCCTAATAGGACATAGAAAATATTTTTCCAAACATATTTTATAGAATTACATTCAGTTCATCACTTTAATATCTTATTCATCATTTATCTTTTTTAGTAATTTCCACCTTTAATGAGATTCTTTTTAAATATAAAAAACAACTATCATTTCCATCTCATATTCATAGAATTTAAGGATGGAGAAGATATTTTCAATGGACTTGATCTATTGATTCATAAACAAGGGATACAATTTTCCCCTGAATGTTGAAGGAATTTATTGCATAAAGGTCTCAATTACACCATTATATTTCTTGTTGGGAATTTGAAATTCATATTGATTAATGTTTGCAATCAAAACATATGTCCATTGAAATTGTATCATCAAAATTTCCTAGATTCTCACTCCCATAGGGCTGTGAATCTCATATTTTAAGTACTATTGTCCATCACATTAGTTATTGTTCTATTTATCCTATTTCAATCCATTGACAAGAATAAATGGAAAACAATAGATTTTTTATTTTTAAAAAAGTAAAAACATCAACTAGAAACAATGATCAATAAATGGGTAATTCAAAAATGAAAATTATTTTTAACCTATGAATTTTGATATTTAAATATTTATTATCCATGGTCTATTCAAAATATAAAATATTATGATAAATTTAGTTCCCTAAATAATGGTTCATAAGAAATATTTGAATTAAAAATAAAATATTCTCCATGAGTTTAAACCTAAGTGTGTAGCTAGGATCATTGACATTCCCCAAGTGATTGTTTAGTATAAAACAATGAACCCCTTTTAAGGCTAAAACTCTATAGTACCTCTATTCTAGAGTAACATCCACTATATGTATCCTGAAAATGATATATTAATTAGAAACCAAATAAGTTATAATTTAAAATTTTATAAATGTTTTCTTATATATAAAATTATCAATAAGGATTTCGTTATAGTTTTCTAATCCAAATCCCAAATATATATAGACTTCACATTGAGAAAAACTATGATAACACTCGTCTTTAATATACTATATTTCATGATTTATAACATAAAATTATAGTTAATAACACACATAAGATTTTAAATCCTAACAGAATTTTGGTTATTAGGTATATATCATAAGTACTAGATGATGGGATAGAAAAATTATAAAGAAAACTCCACAACATTCTCTGATATTCCATAGATCAACTAAAACTGTGTTGGATCACAAGGGGACATACATAAGAATGGGGTGAAAAATAATGCCATGTTTGTGAGTCAACAAATGATAGAATATGGTAAATCAGTATAAGTGTTCCATAAGTAATATCAAGGTAACATTAAAGTCATGAAGATAATAATCTTGAATAATGAAGCATGATAAAACATAATATCATAATGGAAACAAGGAATATAGAAGCAACATTAATTATGGAATCATAATCATAGGTCAAGGACAACCAATAAGAAACCATAACTTGGTATAAAAATGACAATAACTTGTTATATTTACTCTATAATACCATACATGACGTCTTGTGAGACTAAAACATTACCCAATGCATCATAGAACTATCAGTGTGCACCGATCATAATATGTACTTTCTCATGTGTTCCTCATAGATCATTCAAAATGAGGACATATTATATCACATGTAATAAAACTATTATCTCATTAGGTTTCCATATATAGAATTATCCAATCAATGTTGCATACGTACATCAAGGTGAATACTATTGATTTTAAATAAATATAGTTATTAACAACAAAAATGATTAGCATGGAAAAGTACTAAATAATTTCAATAACATAACTTTGGTGCATAATGGATCACAGGAAAAATTAATGAGAGATAAATGGGTATAAAATTACTTGGAAATAATAATGGATTCAAGGGAGATAGTTATGTACTTATCCCAACATGATAAATTGAAAACAAATCACAACATAAATGATTTTCCGAGATAAAGAAGAGAAAGATAGAATATTTTAGCTTGAGAGGATGCTTATAAAAGTTAGGGAGTGACTAATAGAATGACTGAGGGAACCATGGGTGGTATCTAGAGAGGGATGGAAAAATTAATTTTGGGATCCATTATTTTTGAGTGATGATAAATGGGTTGTTGGGTGTGTTTATATACTAAAAGTGATAAGAATTCATTGTTAATTTCAAAACATTGGGTTTTAACTATATATGACAATGTAATCGAATCCAAAAACCATTCCATGTTTTATGGAAATGATTTCTCTATTTAAGAGATGTTTTCATTATTTTATATGTATATAAAATAATATCAATCAAATAATTTCATTCGCGATGTGGATCTCTGTCATGTTGAGAAAGAATTGATTTTAAAACCTAAAATATTTATATTTTTTTGGATGATTCATTAAGGAATCATCAAATTAAAATACTAATATAAAAACACATTAAATTAAAGCGAAAACATAATTTTAGTCCTGGATAAAGAATTTAGTATTTATTAACTCACTTTTCGGCTTTTATGGAATCATAATACATACTGTATAATTATACGATATATAATTCCTAAACAAAAACTTGATTATCCATGAAAATTATGAAAACATAACCATTATAAAATTGATATTTTTTGTATTTAAAAAATAATATATTATTTATAAAAAAATTCAATAAATTTGATATTTTACATTTTAACGAAAATTACTCATTTAATGAAAAATACGTGTTTTCTTTTTGGAAATAATAGTTTGTAGACCCTTATAAGAACTATATTGTAATTAATAAAATTATAAAATAATTTATTTTTAAAAAATATCATATGATAATAATAATTTAGTAAAATAGAATTGATATAAAACATTATAAAATTTAAAAAAAAATTTATCGTGCAATATATCTTTAGAAATTATAATTTATGTTTCATTGAATCAAAGAAATTTTTTCTATCAAAAAAATTATTTAATAAATTTAATAGTTGGTATTAAAAATGGATAAATTTTGTAATTGTTTTATTAAATTACAAAATTAAAATTCATACTGTTAGGGTGTAGATACATAACCCTTTATTTAATATGTTAACACACTAAGGGTATGGTGTGAGTTGATGAAACTCTCTTATGATGGTTTGGTATACAATGTTTCCATCGTGATCACGATGAGCTTGAAATTCTCCCATAAATAATTTCATTCTTGTGTTAGTTTGTAAATTTTAGTGTGTTATTGGTCATGGGAAAATAGTGGTGATGATATCTCCCTTATGATCTCCAACAAGTGTGATTCATAGGGTATAATATGATTGGTCGAGGCAATATCATATTCCATCTATTCCAATTCTACATTATCATATCCCTTTACATATACTAGTCACAAGCTCACTATTGAACATCTATATTATCAAAGGTTATGGTGTTTAAAATAATTTTAGAACATTAAAGGTCATAATAGTCTAATATAGTAATTTTTTTCTATAAATACTTTACTTATTAAGAAATTTATTTAAAGAAGATAATTTCATTTATTAATGTTCCGGTCATTACATTAACTATGGAACCCGATGTATTTAATGTAAATAATCTCGTGATTTATTATATATATGGAAACATAATAAAATGAAAATCATATCGAGTCCTGTAATGTTATTCTGATTATGTGTATAGTATAGAAACATTAACTTGGGATATAATAAAATTATATTAACAACAGAATAATATGAACTTATATTCCAATTCTCTTCCCAAATTCCATGAGATAACCTCAGGACATTCATATGAAAGTGGTGATATTTAAACAAATGTATGGAAACAAAAATAGAATAAAATAAGTTAATGTAGTATATTTTTTACAATAGGAATACCATGGAATCATAAGAGGGGAGAGAATAATAATCTTGAATAATGAAGAATGATATGACATGATATAATAAAGGTAATAAAGGAATATGGAAACAATAAAAATCATGAAAATATAAACATAGGTCAATTAAAACCAAAAATACTATATAAAATTGTAGATAATTCACCATAATAGATTATTTTTACCACTTAATCCCATAGATGATGTCTCAAGAGGCAAAATCATTACCCAATGCCTTAGAGCACTATTTGGGCACATCCATCATAATGTGTAAATGCTCATGTATGCTACATAGATCATTCATAATAAGGATATATTACAAGAAATTAAATCCATTAATTAAAGATTTTGGGTTAAATAAATATAATTAACAAATAAATGATGTGTAGGTACATATATGGGAAATCTCCTGAGTGGAAATAAGGATGGTAATTCACAACAACAATGTTTGGTATGAGAAATCACAGGATTCATTTGGCTACATAGGTGGGGTATATAATGTTTTATGGGATGGATTAATGAGAGTGAAATGGGTATATAGTTTATTTTAAATAATAAATTAATTGAGCTTATTTGTGATAACATATCCATAAAAAAATAAATGTAAAACAATAGGCATGACATAATGGAGGTTCTTGAATAAAGAGAAGAGTTAAAGGATCTCTTACCTTTAGTGGGTCATTTTAAATGGTTGGGAAGTTCTTCTTGAGATATTGGGGATCCTTGAAAGGAATATATAGATAAAATACATATTAAATACGTGATATATGTTTTTTGGGTGAAGATAAATTTGATTTCATGAGGGGGTTTATAAGAAAAGTAATGATAATTCATTACTAATTTCCATACATAGTTTTTGAACTGTATAGGATAATGTAATAAAATCCGAAAACAAAGCCATGGTTTCTATGAAAATTGATTGGTTTTATTTATTTTACTTTTTTGTGAACCGCGATAATTAAAATAAAACCCTTGGTTTTGTTTAAGCGAGTCATGTTTATAAATAATTGCTTTTAAAACCATAAAATATAATATAAATTTTTAAGGATTGATTAAGGAGTAATAAAATAAATCCAAAAATATCAAAAAAAAATTAAATTGTGAACATAATCTTGGGTGTGGGTACCATTAATAGTAATTATTAAATTACTCTAGGACATTTGTCATGTCATAATATATACTATATAATTATATTAAATTTTATTTTTACCTTCAAATTCAAACATCTCATAAAATTATTAAAAAATCATTATTGTATAATTTTGAAATTTTGAGACAAAAATAAAACAAAATTTATCATAATAACTCTAAAAACAGGATGTTATATGTTTTTAATTTAAAAATCTCAATTTGATGAAAAACACTTGTATTTTCGACAATAATAGTATTCTTAACATTATTAAAATTATATTTGACATTCTAAATTTATATTAACAATTATTTTTAATAAAATTATTTATTATTATTTTTTATTAAAATTGAATATATTTTATAAATATTTACATTCAAAAAATGTGTGTCTTGATCCTAACTATATATCTCTCAAAAATACAATTTGTGTTTCATCCTATCCAACTTTAAATTTTTATCAAACCCAATATTTAATAGTCTAAAATTTTAATATTTTAAAGGAAAAATTATAATAATTGTCATATAAAAATAATGTATAAAAATGTGTACTATTTGGTTCAAGATACAAAACCATTTATTAGACTATTGAACTCCCGATAATTGTGGGAAAAAATAATGAGATAATTGTAGGGTGGTTGGTCATACATATGTTGGGTTGTGATCTCAATGAGCTTGAAAATATCTTATAAAAATTTTCACCCATGATATAGTTTTTGAATCTCATATTGGTATAAATAAAGGAAAATCTTAATAATGGTCTCTCCCATATATGCTAAAAGAAATTAGATTCATAGGATTTGATTGTCACAACCCATACCCTGGGGCCCGTGTTGTGACTACCCCAAGCCCGCCTTCCATAGGCCAGGGGCTAGAGACTAGCACTGAAAAGAATAATCCCTAAAAATGGGAAGGCATTGACATTATAACCTGTAAGCACAAGAAACAAAGCACAAAGAAAGATATGAACTCAAGTAAACTAAATTTTAAATAGAGTGAGTACATTAAGTAAAAGGGGACAGAATACAAGCCCAACTGGAAAGTACAAGAAACAAAAAGTACAAGTAATCTAGAGCTGACCCACACAAGATCGCTAGGAGCTGACCCACATAGGATCACAAGGAGGAGACCCACACCAGATCACTAGGAGCTGACCCACATTGGATCACTAGGAGATGACCCACACAGGATCGCTAGGAGCTGACCCACACAAGATCGCTAGGAGATGACACACCTAGGATATCTAGGAGCTGACCCACACAGGATTGCTAGGAGCTGACCCACACATGATCGCTAGGAGCTGGCCCATAGAGGATCTCTAGGAGCTGACCCAGACATGATCGCAGGGAGCTGACCCACATAGGATCCCTAGGATCTAACCCACACATGATCGCTAGTTAGTCTTCTCTTCACATCTAGCTACTAGGTTCCTGCACTATGCTCGCTCGTCTTTGGGAGGATCTGCTCCACAAGTCACTGGTCGATGCTCCAACTACCAAGATGTCTCACAGAGAAGTATCTCAAAGGACTTACACATCATAGGGGTCTCAACGGAATAGACACCGCATAAATCAAATGCTTGGTCTGTGAGTTATTAGACTTTTAGTCACGGGGCCTGGTTGGATTCGTGCTTGATCCAACCTAACCATACCCCATCCTAATCCAAATCACTAGTGGGGTATACTCAATGAGGCCATCTCACTCCAATATTTCCAGTTCTACTGATGGTTCGTCAAATGCATGTCTTATGCCACAGTAATGGCCAAAAGAGCGTATAATGGGTCAAAGTGGGTCCGGGTCCGGTCCATCCCAGTCGGACCGACCTGGCCTGACCCAGCCTGCGTCGACACGGATTTACCCACTGGGCGGCCTGGCCCGTTGGGTTCGGCCTGGCCCACTAGGCGCCCAGGCCCACTAGGTCCAGCCCGGTCTGCTGGGCGGCCCGGAGGGCTGCGGTGATTTGGCCACGGGATGGATCGGCCACTAAGTGGTTCAGCAGCGGGGTGTCTTGGCTGTAGGGGGTACCACGAGGTCGCGAGGCTGTAGGAAAACTTAGTCGGGGTGGCTCGGTCAGGAGGGCGGAGGCCACGGGGCGGCTCCGTCGGTGTGACTCGGCTGGGCGGGCGGAGGCCGCGGGGCGGCTCGGCTGGAGCGGCTTGGCCGTAGGGGTGCCACGAGGGCGTAGGGTGGCTCAGCTAGGACGTGAGGCGGTACTGCGAGGCTGCGGCGCGGCGCGAACAGGAGGGCAGAGGCTATGGGGCTGCTCGACCGGAGTGGCTCGACCAAGAGGGAGGAGGGAGGGGCGGCTTGGAGGGCCGTGGGTGGCTCGTCTAGGTCGCGGGGCGGTGCGGTGAGGCCACGGGGAGTTGCGGCAGGCCGCGGACAACGATGGTCGTGGGGCGGCACCATTTCCTTCATTTCCTTCGTCACTATCGTCACTTTTTTCATGGTTGATAGCTGTCCTCCTCCATCGCAAAGAACACAAGAATTATCCCAAGAATTTCGGAGAGGACGATCCATGTTTATTTGGATTGTACTCTCCCCATTAGAGTGGTAGCATGAGGTTATAATACTTTAATCACAAGAATAACAAGAATGGGAAATGGAAATAATTCAAACACCATCCCTATATAGTTTTTTTGATTCATTGAAGATTGTCTACGGGAAAGGGAAGATTTCATTGGGAATTGACGGATGTCGGTGATGTCGGCGTTTCCATGATTTTCGGTTCGTTGACATTGAAGATGTTCCTTGTCCACGATTGTCCTCAAAGCCGTGCATTCTTCATTGGCATTCTTCATTGGAGAGATTTTTTCCAATTTTTCATGTTTCTCACTTTTTCCAAGAGTTTCCTCTAAATCCACCAAAATGAGGAATATCCAACTTCATAGATTATGTTGGAATAATATCAAATTAGTTTAATTAATTAATTGATGGGTTTTCTTAATTAATTAAAGGGGAGAGTTTTCATAATAAGTGAGGGAGCTCAAGAATTTTCTCCCCAATTAATAGGGAGTTCAAGAGGTTTCAAGCCTCAGGTGGTCCCCACCACCATATCCTCTCATGGGAGGTTTAGACTTGGTGGTCTCTACCTCCATAACCACTCATGGGAGGTTTAGTCTAGGTGGTCCCCACCTCCATAACCTCTCATGGGAGGTTTTAGTTTAGTGTTTCCCACATGCGAAACATCCACATGAGAGTTTTAAAAGAAAATAAAAATAAAATTTTACAGAATTTTATTTCATTTTATTACTTCACGAATATGTGAAAAGATAACATCCACCCTTGACCTACTGTGGTCTAGGTGAAGGTATCCTTAAGAGAATACTAGCACTACGAGTTCTACGGTGCCCTCATATTATAATTTCGGGCACTGGTTCAAAAGTTACAAAATGCCTCCTTTGTGTTTACTAAACATACAAGAAAACAAGTTTGGAAAATTATTAACAGACACCCTCAACCCATATCAGTTGAGGTTAGGTTGTGACCAAGTGAAACACACCCTAACTAACCCAACGATACTCTCTGATTTCTAATCGGTGTTACCGTTTAATAGTTAGGGATTTTACAATAAAATAATTGTCACTTAATTATTTTATTTACGGCCAAAAACTAACTTTCACCGGTGGCCTGCGCCGGCCAAAGAGAGTATATTCTTAAAAAAATAATTCCCTCAAGATTTTAGTGGTGGTCTTGTATTTTTAATCCGAGCTGCCGTTTTTCATTTATAATCATTTAAATAATAAAATATTTTATTTAACTATTTTATTTACAGTTATTCCATTTTTTGGTTTTCTCACAGGAGGCCGGCACCAACTGAACCTAAGTCGCTCCTAGGGTAAACTCATCATCTAGAATGCAACGGTACCCTCAAATTTCTGATTAGAGTAACCTCTTAAGAGTTATTACACTATTTTAGGAAAACTACAGATGCATGCTATTTAAAGTTTAATAAAACATTGATGGACCATTCCGGGAACTCCGGGCCTCCGAATCATGCACCGTCAGATTTCATGGTCCCAAAATAATTCCATATAATTAAAAAAAATTATATGGAATTTTTGGGACATTAAATCTTCCACACTATAGGGATTTAAATCCTCAAGAGCAAAAACAAAGGTTAAACAACTGAAAGAGGGTACTGAGCAAGAATCCGAGCCTCTTACTCCCATGTGCTCTCTTGGAGGTTCTCGTGATATTAGAGTACGCTTACTAGAGGTATCGACCACCCACAAAGGATCCACTCTTGTAGACCCTCAATCTCTACTAGAACCTCCATAAAAGACTCCCCATCGTCTACATCCAGATCAACGTGGTCAATGATGTGAAATGGGTAGTGCACGTATCCCCTCACCTGCGATATGTGGAAGGCGTCGCACAACCTCTTCAACTGCGGTGAAAGAACCCAACAGTATGGTACCTTGCCTATCCTCAAAAGGATCAAAAAAACAGCGATAAAACTCAGTGATATCTTGCCCCCTCGTCCAAAACTCTAAAAACCTTGTCTAGGTTAGACCTGTAGGAGGACATTGTCTCCCTCCTCCTATCAGCAAAAGACCTCTTCCGCTCTTTACAGTTTTCACTTGCTAACAAGTGAGGCATCGTGATACAAAATCTGCCACTAGTTTCTTCATCCCTGACCACCAGTACTAACGTTGAATGTCCTGGCACATCTTCACCACAGAAGGATTCACCACTATAGGGGATGTATGGAACTGCATTAACACTTCCTCATAAAGAGAAAATGGTACCATGGTATGTCCTCTGAAGAGAATGACATGCTCCCCACCTTCAGAAAATCCATCAGGTGCCTGTCCTATGGATATCTGGGCACATCGAGTCTCACAGTCAGCGTCCCCATGCTACGCCTCCCTGACTCGTTGATGAAGTTGGGGAGTGACTGTAAGAGACTAAAGAAAAGTTGCTCCACCCCATTCCACAAAGGATATCTAAAAATTGGCTAGCTACTCCATTTCATCACCTATCAGCTATAAACCAGATCTTCTACTGAGTGCATCTGCTACAATGTTTCCATTCCTAGGAGTATAGACTATCTCGATGTCATAGTCCGAGAGGAACTCAAGCCAATGTCACTGTCTCATGTTCAGGTCCTTCTGAGAGAAGATATACCGGAGAATCTTGTGATCTGAGTAGACTATAAAATGATCTCCCATCAATTAATGCCACCACATCTTCAAGGTGAAGACCACACTTTTAATTCCAAGTCATGGGTAGCGTAGTTCTACTCGTGTTGTCTCAGTTGTCAAGAACCATATGCGATCACTACCTGCTCCTGCATCAGTACACATCCGAGCCTGGTCCCTGATGCGTCGCAGTAGACTACGTACCATAAGCCCACCTCCAGTAGCCTCAAGATGGGTGCACTAGTCAGCCTCTGCCTCAGCTCGTGAAAACTCTGTTGGCATCTCTCTGACCCAACGAAGGGCTTCCCCTTCTTCGTAAATACTAAGAAAGGTGTCTCTACCCTAGAGAAGTCGGGTACAAACCTCTAGTTGTACCTAGACAAAGCAGATGTCCCTCTACATTCAGGGAGGTATTCCTGGAACCATCTTTTGAAAAGATGTCCACATGCTCTACCACTCTTTTTTGGTACTAAAAACTCAAAAATCAAATACATGATTTTATCCTATGCTGTCCAGGATTCCTTTTTCACTAACTAAGGAAAACCCCATTCCAATGTTGTAGGTAAACCATAACCTTTTTTCCTAATATAGTCAATCTGAGAATGAACTGTGGATGTCCAGTCCATACCCAAACTAACGTTGTAAGGCCTCGACACTACTACCAAGAGGTTCCAACTGAAACTCTCACCTCAAGGGTCAGATCATACCATCAGCATAAGTGTGATTATCGAGTCTCCTCTCAAAGGTATCTTTAGATGTGCGGGTCAAGTCAACAGTTTAACCGGAAACTGTAGGTCCTTGACAAGATTATTAGAAGGAATGAATGATTGGTACCTATGTTTATTGATATGGTAGCTAGTAGTAGATAGAGACCATACCTCAAATCATTCCTAGAGACCTTTGGGCACACTCATTGACCACATGCATCTACTGTTTTCCCCTATCTTACAGCTCCCTAAGCTTGGTGGGGTCCACAAAAAGGGGGTGGTTGTGACATGACGAAATGTACACCACCTCATGCTGCTCTCTTAGCTCTGCTTCCACATTTTCTGCCCTGTGTATTCATCTATCCCTATCTCATCCTCCTCCCGAAACATCTTACATGCCCAAGTCTCTGAGACTGGTGCTAGTTTCCAACATTCCCCCTACTAACATTCACTGGATGTATCCGCTCAGCCAAAGAACATTCAACCACAAAGGTTCTATCTAGAACCCTAACATAAGTACGAATGCATAGAGGAATATTTCTCGCTCAAATGTCCTTAAAAACACCTTGCTTGGAAGTCCGATCCCTAAAGCACTGATCATATCATATTAATCGAGTAGTATGAATTTTCGATAGGCCTCGATGAATACTCATCCTCCGACATGTAGTCTTGCCGAAGCTATAGAATCTCTAGATAACTCTCAACCACCTCCTCAAGCTAGTCCTCAGTTGCTTATGAGTCCATCTTGCCTCAGAACATGAGTGGTTTTTGATGCTGAAACTCATGTAAGGAACTATGCCTGTATGTGTCCTTTATCGGTTCTGCCAGTTGTAACTATTGACCAACTCGTAGTGATATAGATGAAACGCTACACGAAGGTACTATCTCAGGTAATGGTTCACATACTTAAGCCTCATCACTATGCAGACCATCCTCATGGTCACTCACTAAAAAGGAAGAGTAGCTAAGATCACCATATGCTCAAATGGTGTCGCAAATAGGTGAAAAAATCAAGCAACCACCTCCAGTCGGCCCTCAGCTGCGTGGGAAACTGTCTCGCATCGAAACCTCGAAGGCCTCAACCTCTAGAACTCATGCAACGTGCTCAGTCGGTGTGCACTATATGCTAGTGTGGCTAGTGGTATCTACTACCCAATGGGTTGTGGTGCGGCAGGTACACCACCCGAAGTTGCTGACATAGTAAGAGGGCCATGCACTGGAGCCTTATCGCTCGGTGTGCCACCATCGTGTACTCTCTCGTGAAAACTAGATAGCTATCTATGCAATGAAATCCTGATAAGGAACCGGTGCTCGAAGATCATTTAGTTATACCTGGTGAGATGACTCAAGAAGACACAAGAAAACATTTCAAAACCCACACGCAATCAGTGTTTTTGTGCACTGAATTTGAAATCAGAAGTTAGTGTTCTGGTGTATGGATACGTTGGCCGCCACACCAACACTGGATTCCCTAAAATAATAACCACAATCACTACACTTAACACTATTTCCATTAAAAAGATCGGATTCTAATATTCTATGGTAGAACCGACTCCTCTAATACCAATTTGTCATGACCCGTCCCCCAGGTTCCATGCCCTGACTACCCCATGTCTGCCTTCAATAGGCCAGGGGATGGAAACTAACACCGAGAGGCTTAATACCTAAAAGTGGAAAGGCAATGCCTTTATAACTTGTAAGAACACACAACCAAGCACAAAACAAGATACGAAAATAAGTAAACTGAATGGTAAATTGAGTGAGTATAGAAAGGAAAAGGGGCTAGAATACAATCCCAACTGAAAATTACCAGAAACGGAAAGTAAAGGTAAACTTGAGAAAAAAGGAAGATAGATTCTGGGTCATCCTTAGAGGTTCCTACCTAAAGGGTAGGTATACATTGCCTCCTCAACACTCCATGTCGGATGGTCTCCTCCGTTTACCGACTCGTCGTAAGGTCCTTCTCCGGGCATCGTCCAGTTTTGGTATCCTCAGTCTCGATCAACGCTGTTCGTCATCTGCACCAAACACTACATGGTGTGGGCATAGCCTATGCAGGGGTGACTACAACGATACTCAGTAGGGACCTAGAGACCCTCAAGGTCTCACATAATCCACAAAGGATAAACCTCAAAGCATGAAGTCAACTGTCAACCCTACTTAGGTATATTACCATACATACACCTAAGTTATCATGTATACCCATCTCAATCATGAGGAAAAATAGGGGCCATGTAATAACCCAGACCCGAACATCCACCCGAGCAGTGCTAAACGGGTCGGGTGTTACTACCTTAGGCGTATCTCCCCAAACGCCCAAGGCTGCTGACTAGAAGCGATGGTCTTATAGGTATAGTGGGGAGGATATTCCCTCTCTGAGGACAATAATGGTACTGGTACGAGTATAATAATATTGAAGCGGAACAAATGACTCAGCAGACTCGAACCATACCCACAGAACGGATGCACATTCAATATCGATAAACAGTGGAAGCAATAAATACAAACAATAGCAGTGGAAAGTAAACACAACAACACGCTGATTACTTATAACTACCACTGAATAACAAACATGCATCCAAAACAGGTCAATCATGAATTTATATATAAAAAGGAGCCAATGGATAACTAACTGAAGCTACATAAAAAAAATTCTTACTAATAAAGGAAAAGAAACAAAACAAGATAAACCCCATCTAGGAAAGACCTCAAGGTCGATACCATCTCCATGCAACAGCTAATGCAGCCATGCTCATGAAACTGGTCTCTTTCCTGCATGTAAATCCTTAAAGTCTGCACGTGTCCCAAGGACCCGTGAAAGGTGTGATATGAATCTCAGTAAGATAACACCCAATGGATCGTACCTAATATAAGTGTTTAATTAGGCATGAATTTATAAGGAAAATAATAAACAGTATGATTCCCAAATAAACACCAACTCCACTAGTGCTCAGCAGCCACCATGGATTGTCACCTGCTTTGGCCAACACCGTAATCTCTGTCTGTAACCCAGCACCATGTCCCACCTGACACCGTGTGTCTCAAGTACCGAAATACCGAAGGAATTCCCAAGAATAGTAACCTCGCACCTTGTGCCTCATGACACCTCATGCCACAAGTACCGACATATCGAAGGCACACCCAAGAAGTAACCCGGAGGAACAACGATGCCTGTCCTCAAATAAATAATCGAAGGGACAATGATGTATGCCATCAAATAAATAGCCGGAGGGACAGTGATACCTGCCCACAAATAATGTAACCAGAGGGATTATGATTTCTACCCTCAAATACGTAATCGGAGGGACATCGATACCTACTCTCAAATCAAGTAACCGGAGGGACGACGATATCCGCCCTCAAATAAGTAACCGGAGGGATAGCGATACCTACACTGAAATCATATCGAGCCTCAGCCCCTAACCCAATAGCCTTAAATATATCCCTTGGAGGCTCCTCACCTCCCATTTGGATTCCTACAATAAGAAGCCCCAACCAAAGAACCAAAACCTCATCTATAGGGGCCTCTACCCACATGAGTGGTAAAAACCACCTCATCACAGAGTATCTCTGTGTGCACACTACTCAATGTTCCGGGTGAGTAGTAATCACCAAAATAGTACCTAAGACACCACACATCTGACACCTCGTGTCCCTATAACCATTATTCTCAATTCTGATGGCCTTACCATCCAATTAACCCAGGCCATGCCCAACCTGACAGTCATCCGACCTCAAGCCGATGTCCATGACGCCCAATCTCGTGGTAAAAAACAATTAATGTAACCCCAGGCCATGCCCAACCTGATAGTTGTACTACCTCAAGCTGACGTCCATGACGCGCAATCTCGTGGTCAAAACCACCCAATGTAACCCAGGCCATGCCCAACCAGTGATCAGCATCACTCAATAATATCCTGACCATGCCCATCACAACCTGAAGGTTCCAGCATATGGAACTCAACATTTACATATAAAACACATTTTAACAGAACACAAAAAATGAAAAACCATCTAAACAGATGAATTTCACTAAGAAAGTGTTGTCCCATACCTGCACTAAAGTTTCTAAGGTCTCCAACAATTCATATAAAGGTTTAAATAACTAAACCAATCAGTTTCAACCAATGAAATTCAAGTATTATCATTTTGGAAACACCATCCAAAATGCCCCATGTGAGAAACGACCTCTCGCCCGACCCTTCTCAATCAAGACATGACAAAGGGAATACCCAAAGGTATATCATAGGTCTAATAAGCAATTTAAATAAGAAATAATACATAAATTAGGGTCTCTCTCAAGAAACCTGAAAATGCACTGAAGTCCGCCTTACCCAAATGACCACAAAACACAAAAAGAGGTATGAACCACCTATCTCATACTAATACGATGTTACTCCTCTGATAACAACCTCCAATTAGGTCTAAAACGTGGTAGATCATAAAAATAATCAAAACTTCTCAAACCCCAAAAAACTCGTTGTAGAACTAAAATCAAGAAAAACAACTCAAGAGAAATAAAGGCCTTACCGAGGGGGTTCTAACTCATCAAATGATCTTTGAAATGGGGTTCAGACAAAGATACAAGAATGATTTGAAGGTCTGTCTGGCTCTCCCCATGTGATCCCCGAGAGGGAGGAAGAATGATGGAGAATGGGAGATCTCGAGTGGCCCAGAACATAAAAACCCTAACTTTAAGTAGCCGCACGGTTACCCCGCATGATGTGGAAATCTGTTCGCCAACCATGCGGTTGCCACTACCTCTCCTAGATAATTCACACGGCTTGTATGCCCATTATTTTTAGACAGTGCGCCAACCGTGCAATTGCTACTGTCACACCCAGGGACTTCGCACAGCTTGCTCGCATGGTTTGTTCAGACCGTGCACCAACTGTGTGCACCTGCACGACCTCCCCAACCTTTAAACGTTTTCCCTAGAAACAAGTCAAAATTTCAAATATGGTTGGGATTTGACCTGTTCTAAAAACCCAGGTTCTTACAGACTCTCCACCTTAACATAGCTCATCCTTGAGCTATCAAACAATACCCAGAGATGGAACCAAACATGCCACACTGATCAAAGTAACCCGGACTTCCCTGGTCTCAAGATTCTGGCTAAATTTTTCAAGGGGATCCCCACCTTAGGAATTTTCTAACATGGTCTCAACCTGACAAAACTCATAACAAGTAATGGTTTACTAACCTGTTTCTAGACTCACAGTCCTCTCGTGATGCATCGTCACCCCTGTGACTCATTGGAACCCCGTGTAATTTCTGATACCCAAACGCCTCCTGCATTGCATCGGTGTCCACCTACACGAGGTCCAACATCCCATGGATGCTAAAAACGAACCTGGTTCCTATCACCTCAAGTAACCCACATCCTTGATGCCCTGATGCCCATGCCACCTCAAGTAACCCGCATCCTCGATGCCCCGATGCCCATGGTACCTCACGTAACCCACATACTCAATGTCCATTATATAATGCATCTCATACACACATATATATAAATATATCACACACCTTATATGGCACCAATCCCACTGACCAACATCTAGTTAGTCCAAAAAAATCCTGTGCACCTCGTTAACTCAAAATGGACATGCCTCTACCGGTCATGCAAAAAGAGAACATGGGAATCACAGCCACACCCATGGTGTACCTCTAACCATCGTCGGCTCACTAGCCTGCACATCATCTAACAGCTCCATGACATGCACCTGTCCTGAAGTATAGCCACCTGATGCCCGACCTCCCTACGGTGCTACTCCAGCCACCGGCCGCTGAGACCTCAGCTGGATCTCATTGTCTCTTTCACGTCCTCCGCGTGCAACTGAACCTTGGATACCCTCTCTTGGTACCGAACCTGAACCAACTCCAAATTCCCCCATCTGTCCTAGTCCCTTCCTACCTGTTGTCTGGGAAGGCTTCCTGCAAAACCTCTAAAGTTGGCCGACCTGGCCAGATGCTCGACACTCTTTTAGAGGCCTATCGGACTGAGTCCGAACATGTTCTCTCTATCCACAATGAATGAAAACCACTGAAGAACTACCACAAGGTGGTCTAGATTATTCATTTTCCTAATTTCCCTGCTAGAACTCACCCCTTCCTCGCTTCCTGTTGTCCGAACCATCAACTGAGGTTGCCACCACACCAACCTGGGGCCAATCCCGCTGATTTCCTTCCGCTATGGGTGCCTGATTCACTCCTTCTAAGAAAGAACAACCTGGATCCTAATGGAATTTCATAAGTCATCATCAAAGCACCTCACACTTACCATATCATTTCTTACCATACTGGGTGCAAAGCGAGACAACTCGGTGAAAGTAGCTGCATAGTCCATGACGAACATGTCTCCCTAGTGAAGACTCAAGAACTCCCGAGATCTCTCTGCCCTCAGCGTATATGGGTAAATGTGATTGAAGAACCCATTATCGATGTCCATCAATGCCAGTCCCTCATGCCTGGGAGCCCGAACCTACACATCCCACCAGCGCTTTGTCGGTCCTCGCAGCATGTACATCGCCAGCTTGACCCACCACCCCAAAGGTGTCTCGAGTTTCTCAAAGATCATCTGCATGCTTTCTATCTAGTTCACAGCCACATGCAGACCAACCTCACCCTAAAAATGTGGCGGGTTCTGTGACTAGAACTCCCACATCAGATATTCCATATATGGCCCTGTACCCTGCACACCTCTGTTGATCCCCTATAAAACACGTACTGGGCTAGCTCGGAGCTACTCCTCAAGCCATGGTCCGAATGCTGCCAAACCTGGTTGTTGTCCAGCCTGCATTGGATCCTGAACCTAATCATGTCCCTGAGCCTGTACCTACAACTCATGCTCTTCCTACACTAAATCCTTAACCTGATCCTGCACCTACAGCACTGTATCCTCACTCGCCTGATGCTCCATTTGACCCGTATAGGTGGAACCCGCTGAATACCATAAATGGTCAGACAACCCATATATATATATATAAATATATATTCAACATATATAAGGAAATTAGTAAAAGGCAGCGCGTAACTACTACACATTCTCTTCCCCATTGCAACCAATGCCCATGGCATCCTGACCTCGTGACCTCTTTACCCGCCCTCAACAGAGCCAAGTATCAAAAGTACCTCGGGCCATGCCCGTCCCGACAACCAACGTTGCCTCAAACTGACGACTGTGTCGCCCAACCTTGGTGATCAAAATCACCTCAACCATAGTATATTCCTGCTCGTACTAGACCCATACACAACTATTATACCACATAAAATTCTACAAATATACAAATCATGGAACACACATTGCAATCAACCAGAAATTCTATCATGAATTTCACCTATTCACATTTCAAATCATACAAAGCATGTCAGTTGGTATTATTAATGTCACATTATCAATTCAGAAAGCATACATGCAGTTATGAAATTGAAATACCATACAATGTGCCTTTTAAAAGCCAAGCAAACTAGCCTTTCCATTCCAGGACAAGATCCAATTCTCCCTTACCGCACCTGTTTAAGGGTTACATATCAAAATCAAGAACATCGCACACCAAGTGAGCCACTGAGGTGGAAATAATATCAACTATAATCTGAGAAAAAAAGAAAACAGAAAATCCCCCTGATGGAAACTTAGTCCATCCCTCATACCTGGGGCTGCAGGCACCCTAACACAAGCTAGAATCTTACATCCAGTAACAACCTATCTCCAGTCTACCATATCCCAAATAGTAAAACCTGCTGAAATAAAGGAGAAGTCTCAATCTCATTAGTATCCAGCAAAACACTACTACTAAATCCTTGCCAAGAACCCCTCTGATAGCAATTTGTAACAACCCGGACCCGAACAGCCACCCGAGTAGTGGTAAACGGGTCAGGTGTTACTTCCTTAGGATCACCTCCCCAAATGCCAAAGGCTGTCGAGTAGAATCAAGGGTCATATAGGTATAGTGGGGAGACTATACCATCTCAGAGGATAATATTGGTACTGGTTCGAGTATAATAATAATGATGCAGCGAAGAAAATGACTCAGCAGACTCGAACCAGACCCGCAGAGCGGAAGCACATTTTATATCGATAAAAAGTGGAAGCAATAAATATAAACAACATCAGTGTAAAGTAAACTAAACAGCATGCTGATCACTTATAACTACCATGGAAAAACAAACATGAATAAAAAAAGGTCATAAATGTATTTATATTTAAAAAGGTGCCAATGGCTATCCACTGTAGCTATGTAAAAAATAAGCATGCTAATACAGGAAAGGAAACCAAACAATATAATCTCTACCTAGGTAAGACCTCAAAGTCTATACCATATCCATGCAACAACTAATGCATCCCAGCTATTGATGCTGGCCACTTTCCTGCACATAAATCCATAAAGTCTGCACACGTCCCAAAGGGACCATGTAGGCTGTGAGACGAATCCCAGTTGGATACTACCCAATGGTGCATACCTAATGTAAGTTTTTAAGTAGACATGAATTTATAAGGAAAACAGTATACAATACAATGCACAAATAAACAACAACTCCACTGGTGCTCAACATCCACCATGGAGTGTCACCTGCTTCGGCCAATGCCAGAATCTCTATCATGTAACCGGGCACCATGTGCCCCCTGACACCGCATCACTCAAGTACCAACGTCCCGAAGGCATGACCAAGAATAGGAACCCAGCACCATGTGCCTCCTAACACCTTGTGCCATAAGTACCGACGTCCCGAAGGCACGCCCAATAAGTAACCTGGAGGAATAGTGATGCCTGTCCTCAGATAAATAATCAGAAGGACAACGAAGTCTTCCCTCAAATAAATAGATGGATGGACAGTGATACCTGCCCTCAAATCATGTAACTGGAAGGACAATGATATCCTCTCTCAAATAAGTAACCGGAGGGACAACGATACCTGCCCTCAAATCAAGTAACCGGAGGGACGGTGATATCTGCCCTAAAATAAGTAACCGGAGGGACGGCGATACCTGCCCTCAAATCATGGTGAGCCTTAGCACTCAATCTGATAGCCTCATAGCTATCCTCTAGAGGCTCTTTACCTCCCACATGGCTTCCTACAACAAGAACCCCCAACCAAAGTACCTAAACAGCATGTACGGGGGCCTCTACCCACAAGAGTGGTCAAAACCATCTCATCACAGAGTATCTCTGTGTGTACACTACTCAACATTCCGGGTGAGCAGAAATCACCAAAATAGTACCTATGCCACCACACATCTTACACCTCGTGTCCCTGCGACCATACCGCTCAAGTTTGATGGCCTTGCCATCCCATTAACCTATGTCGTTCACAACCTGAAATACATCCTGCCTCAAGCCAACGTCTATGACACCCAATCCCGTCGTCAAAACCACCCAATGTAACCCCAGGCCAAGCCCAACCTGAAAGTCATATTACCTCAAGCCGACGTCCATGATGCCCAATCCTGTGGTCAAAACCCCACAAAGTAACCTGTGCCAAGCCCAAACTGTGATCTGCATCACTCAACAATATCCGGGCCACGACCATCACAACCTGAAGTTTCTAGCATATGCAATTCAACATTTACATATAAAACACATTTAAATAGAATAAATAATAGGAAAAACAATCTAAACAGATGAATTTCACAAAGCAACTGTTTTCCCATACCATCACTGAAGTTTCTAAGGTCTCTAACAATTCATATCAAGGTTTAAATTACTAAACCTAATAGTTTAAACCAATAAAATTAAAGTATTATCATTTTGGAAACCCCGGCCAAAATGCCCTATGTGAGCAACGACCTCTTACCTGACCCTCTTCAGACAGGAAAAAGGGAATACCCAAAGGTATCTCATTGGTCTAATAAGAAATTTAAATAAGCAGTATCAAATAAATTAGGGTCTCTCTCAAAAAACCCAAAAACACGCTGAAGACCGTGCTTCAAAAATGACCACAAAGACACAAAAAGTGGTATGGAACACCTACCTCGTACTAGTAAGATATTAATTCTCCGATAACAGCCTCCAATTAGATCTAAAACGTGGTAGATATAAAAAATAATCAAAACCACTCAAACCCCGAAAATATGTTCTGGAACAGAAATCAAGAAAAACAGCTCAAGAGGAATCATTGACTTACCAAGGGGGTTCAAACACATCAAACGTTGTTCGAAATGGGTTTCATATAAAGATCTAGAAAGGATTTTAAGGTTTGGCTGGCTCTCCCCATGTGAGGCACAAGAGGAAAGATAAATATGGAGAATGTGAAATCTCGAGTGGCCCGGAACTTAAACGCCCTATCTTTAAGTGGCTGCATGGTTACCCCCACACAGTCTGGAAAACCGTTTTCAAACTGTGATGTTGCCACTACCTCACCCAGAGACTTCAAACAACTTGTCTGCATGGTTTGTTCAGACCGTGTGCCAACCGTGCAGTTTCTACTATTTCACCCAAGGACTTTGCATGGCTTGACTGAATAGTTTGTTCAGACCGTGCACCAACCATGCACACCTACACGACCTCCCCAAATTTTAAAAGTTTCCCCATAATAAAAGTCAAAATATCAAACAGGGTCGGGATTTGACCCGTTCTAAAAACCTGGGTTCTTACAGTCCAAACCAAAAGCCCAAAGCTCAACTATTCCACAAAGGAAGGAAAACCCCAAAGTCAAGTACCACATAGGTATCCCACATAGAAGAATACCACCAAGGTATTACTAAAAAGAAAATTACAACACATGTATGAACTCAGCTTACACTAGATATAATATAGGTACGATAGTAGAGATTATTAGTTCTAGATACAAAATCACCTTACTTCGTTAAAATGATCTACTACTATCCGACATAGAATCTCTAGTATCTGACCCACACAAGATCACTAGAAGCTAACCCACACAGGATCGCTTGGAGCTGACCAACATAGGATTGCTTAGAGATGACCCTGAGAGGATCTCTAGAAGCTGACCCACACATGATCGCTAGGATCAGATCCACACAGGATCGCTAGGATCTCACCCATATAGGATCGCTTAGAGATGAACCCCACAGGATCGCTTGGAGCTTTCCCACATAGGATCTCTTGGAGCTGACCCACAGAGGATTGCTAGGAGATGACCCACACATGATTCCTAGAAGCTGAACCACACAGGATTGCTTGGAGCTCACCCACATAGGATAGCTAGGAACTAACCCACGCATGATCTCTAGGAGCTGACCCACACAGGATCACTAGGAGATGACCCACATAAGATCACTAGGAGCTGACCCACACAGGATCGCAAGTCAGTCTTCTCGTCACATCCAGCTACTGGATTCCCGCACTATTCTCGCTTGTCTCTGGGAGGATTTTCTCTTCAAGTCACTCGTCGATCCTCCATCATCCACGAAGTCTCATGGAGAAGTATCTCAAAGTACCGCCACGTCATTGGGGTCTTAACGCAACATACGATGTTTCAATCGGACGCCTGGTATGTGAGTTATTAGCCTTTTAGTCTCGGGGCCCGATTGGATTCGTGCTCGATCCAACTGGACCCTACACCATCATAATACAAATCACCAGTGGAGTATACTCAAAGGGACCATCTCTTACCAATATTTCCAATGCCACTGACGTTTCATCAAATGAACGTCCAATGCCAATGTAATGTACAAAACAGCGTAAAATGGGTCGAAGAGGGTTTGGGTCCGGTCCGACCCGTCTGAGGCTGAACCAGCCTGGGTCGGCCTTAACCAACCCACTGGGTCTGGCCTGGCCCATTGGGTTCAGCCCACCCCACAGGTTTTGGCCCGGCTCACCGGGTTCGGCCCGACCTGATGGGTGGCCGAGAGGGCTGTGAGGGTTCAGTTGTGGATGACGCGAGGCCGCGGGACACCTCATCTGTGGGGCGGCTCGGCCGGGGGTGGCTCGGCTGTGGGGGGGTGGGGGGGGGGTGGGTACCACGAGGGCACGAGGCCGCAGGATGGGTCGGCTGGGGTGGCTTAGCTGGGAGGGCGGAGTCCGCAAGTTGGCTCGTTCAGGAGGGTGGATTCCACATGGCATCTCAGCCGCGGGGGTGCCACAAGGGCACCGGGCAGCTCGTAGGGCTGTAGGCTACTTGGTTTGGCCACGGGGAGTCGTAGAAGGCTACGGGGCACGAAGGCCATAAGAGGTCGAGAGGGGCAGAGGCCACGGGTGACTGGGTCCGTGGGGCGGCACCGTTGCCTTCCTCGCATTCGTCACCTTCGTCATGGTTGATAGCTACCCTACCCCATCGTAAAGAACACAAAAATTATCCCAAGAAATTCGGAGAGGACATGCCATGTTTCTTTGGCACGAAACCTATGAATTAGAGTGGTATCATGCAGCTATAATACGTGAATCACAAGAATAACAAGAACGGGTAAAGGAAATAATTCAAACACCCTCCCTATATCATTTGTTTTATTCGTTGATGATTGTCCGTGGGGAAAGAGACGATGTCATTGGGAATTAACGGATGTTGGAGACGTCACAATTTCATCGATCATTAGTTTATTGATGTTGAAGATGTTCCTTGTCAATGATTTTCCTGAGGAAGAAGTCAAATTCACGTGTTCTTTATTGGTGTTCATCATTGGAGAGATTTCTCCCAATTCTCGAAGTTTCTCTCTTTTTCCAAGACTGTCCCCCAATTCCACCAAAATGAGGGATAACCAACTTAATAGATTATGTTGGAATAATTCCCAATTGGTTTAATTAATTAATAGATTGGTTGGATTAATTAATTAAAGGGGAGAGTGGGCATAATAAGTGAGGGAACTCAAGAGGTTTCTCCCTGCTTAATAGGCTATTCAAGTGGTTTCACGACTTGGGTGGTCCCCACCACCATAACCTCTCATGGGAAATTTAGAATCGGTGGTCCCCACCTCCATAACCTTTCATGTGAGGTTTTAGTTTAGTGGTCCCCACATGTGAAACATCCACATGGGAGTTTGAAAAGAAAATAAAAATAAAATGTTACAACATTTTATTTTATTTTAATATTTCACAAATATGTGAAAAGATAACATCCACCCTCGACATACTGTGGTCGAGGTAAAGGTCTCCTTATTCAAATTTAAGCGCTACGAGTTCAACAGTGCTCTCAGATTTCAATTCCGAGCACCAGGTCAAAAGATACAAAATGGCGCTTGGGCGTTTACTGAACATACCTGAAAAATAGTTCAGAAAATTATTAAGAGACACCCTCGACCTACACCAGTTGAGGTTAGGCTCTGCCCAAGTGAAACATGCCACAACTAACCCAATGGTACTCACAGATTTCCAATCCTAGTTACTATTTAAAACATATGGATTTTACAATAAAATAAATGTCACTTAATAATTTTATTTACGGCCAAAAAATAATTTTCACTAGTGGCCCGCATCAGCCAATGTTAGTATCTAATTAAATAAATAATTTCCTCATGAGTTCATCGGTGGTATCTGATTTTCAATCCAAGCAACCATTTGTGAGTTTTAAGAATTTAAAAAATAAAATAATTTATTTAATTATTTTCTTTACAGTTATTCCATTTTTGTGTTTTATCACAGGAGGCCCGCACCAACTGAAATTAAGTTGCACCTAGGGTAAACCCACCATCCTGAACACAATGGTGCCCTCATATTTTTGATCCAAGTAACTACTTAAGAGTAATTCCACTTTTTCTAGAAAACATCTTAAGCATGCTATTTAAAGATTAATAAAACTGTAATGGACCAGTCCGGGCACTCCGAGCCTCAGAATCATGCGCCATCAGATTTCGTGGTCTTGAAATAATTTCATATAATTAAAAACATTATACATAATTTTTGGGACATTAAAATGATCCTAAAATTTGAGACCATCGCTTCCTCCATCGATGTTAATTGAACTTTATCATACACATTTATATATACTATTCATATGATCACAATGCAGTTGATATATTATCAGTAGTTATGTTTTTTAATCATATTTTAAAGGTGATAAGGTTATAATAGTATAATGTAGGGCATGTGTTTTATATAACCACATTACTCAATATTTTTTTTTTCAATTAATGTCATTTCCATTATAAGAGTTTGGGTCATTACATTCCTCTCACCATTAATAATTTAACCATCATTATTCTCATTCCACACACTAAATAATATGAGGGTTCTTATGTTTCATCAGCTCTTATAATCACCATGTATCTTTTTCATACTTATGGTTCTTCCACAATACTCAAAACATGTGAGTTTTTTTAAATTTTATTGAACATTGCCTTTATAAACTGAGATTTTATTCAAAGACTCCTTATGTAAAAAATTATTATCTAAATTTATCACCTCAATACAAGTGAGGGTTTTGGTAGGTATATCCTCAATTGGGATACATGGAACACACCTTGTACTTGAGAAATGTTAGGTGAGAGTTCTATTAAATATACTACAAATATGATGTGACCAAGGATCTCAGAGGGGGCTAAGTTTCATGGACTAGAATTCCCGTCTTCTTAAACCTCATGACTTTTAATAATGATGATATATGAAGGAACACTATGTATTCATCATTAAACACTATATCACAATGCTAATTAACCGCATAGATTTTCTATTTTCAAAGGGAATATTGCATATGATTTTGACTAATTTAAACATTTTCTATCATATATTGGACAATGTTTCATCCCATAATCTTTGTCATTCAAAATTATTCTTATTATGTTAGAGTCTGACACCTCTCTCCATATATATCATCAAAAGTAGAAATTTTTATGTTTGAATGGAAACTGCTTTAATATGAGAACTCCCTTAGGGAAGGTTCTAATCAAAAAATCCATGGAAATACACTAAACATGATATCAGTATATCCTCTAGAGTTTGAATGGTCCTTTCAGAGAGTCCATCCATCTCCGAATGATAAGAAGTAATGAAGCTAATCTCTATATTAAAAACTATATGAAGGATTCATTTAATACCCCTCATAAATCTAATATATGGATGAGATACAATATAGAGTGGAACTCCATGTATTATTATCACTTACATTATATATATATATTAGTAAGATGATCGAGAGATAAATATTCCATGATATCAATGAAATTAACTATGTTTATATGGTGATCAATTACCCCCATATGGAATTGTTTCGTTTAGGTGTCCTAGGGAGTCTAATGAAAAAATACATGGTTATTTTTTCCAATTTATATACTGGTATGAGAAATGATAGGATCATACCCTTAATCTTTTTATATTCATCCGTGACTATTGGCATACCAAGCATCGAGATACAAACTTTTCAATCTCTAACATTATGTTATACAACCTGATGTTTTTCATAAAATCCCTATACATCTAAGTTCTCACTAGATGAATAAATAAGGATGAGATATGAATATCATCCAGAATATCTCTATTCAGTAAAGTATTTGATGGGAATCATATTTGGGTTCCCAACCTTATAACACTAATGTTAGAAATTATGAACTCCAGAACATTCTCTATATTCTTTTTTAGCACATCATCAACATTTTGGGATTCAATTATTCTTTCAAGAATCATTGGTTAGGATATTACTTAATCTAGGATGGTTAATAATCCTTTTATTATTCCCATGTCTATCCATTTCAGGTCCAATAATATCGGATCCCTTTGAATCCTATTGGATAGGGTTGAAGGATCCATTCTACTCATTGCATCTTCATTATTTATTAACTTCCTAGGATGGCGGTTGATTGAATAATTTTAGTACATGATTATCTCTAACTACTTTCTTCGGAACATATTATCATCCTTATGTGTTAATATATATAGGAGGATTTTTATATTTTTATATAGGTCAAACTTATCCCTATATAGATAATTCACCAAATTCAAGAATGTGATGATCAAAAAAACCTATTCTAGACCACAAGTTTGGTAGTTGTACTCATGGATCATTATATTAGTAGATGAATATTATATTGCTTTTTTGAACTTCCATGAGTACAGAATCCAATCCCTTTTTAGATGCATCGTTGTAAATCACAAATCCTTCCTCACTGATGGGTAATGTGTGAATACGTACAACTATTAACAATTTATTTTACTTTTTAATTCTATCCAAATATTCATTATTCCATAAAAACTTGACCCCCTTTATGCAATCTTGTGTGTGGGATTTAAAATCATGAGAAATTTATTGAAAATTATAAATACTACCTTGATAATGAAAGGGAACTATGGATTTCAATTTCATAAGTTGTTCAGGGCCATCCTTTAATTTCACATATTTTTTAAGGGATTCTGGGAATCCTTTATTAGAGATTACATTTCCCAGAAATGTTACTTAGTCAACCAGAATTCGAATTTACTATACATCATATACATATTTTGTTCCCACATGGTCATTAATACAATATTCAAAGGATCCTAATGTCCCTACATTGTTTCAATGTAGATGGGAATATCATGTATTATATATACCATAAATATTTCAATCTAATATCTAATAACTCTATTTATATAGTCCATGAAGATTGATGGGGAATTAGTGAGTCCAAAATGAATCAATAGGAACTCATAATGCCTATACCTTGGATGAAAAAAAGTAATTTTTATATCCTCTTTCTTAACCCTTGTTAGTATTTTTAATGAAGATCCACCATACTAGAATACTGATATCCATGTAGCTAATTGAAGAAGTCATAAATCAATGGAAAATGATACAGTTTTTTTATTTAGATATATTTGTGTTAAAGATATTCAATTAAGAAGTTCATTTACATATCAATCGTATTAATGAAGTGGAATGGTGAACCCCTTAATGAAGTAAATGGGTGTATACACCCTTTATCCATATTCTCCAAAAAATTCTTCCTCAGAATGCAATTTTCAAAAATATCAGTTATATATGCGGTCATGGATATTGGAAAATCTCTAGCTATAAAAATAATTTATAAATCAAATTCATTGTTTCAAGAAAGGGAATCCAATTTTTTTAGAAACACATTAGTGAATTCCCTCACAACAGGCATTTCAAAAATGATGATCTTTTATTTAGTGTCAATTATTAAAAAATTTTAATCTCACTCATCTGAAAAAAATATATCCATGCCTGTGATGGTGATATCAAATTATATTTTCCCCCTCCATGAACATGTATAACATCATGGGGGATTCACCATAAATTTGGTGACTTCATTCTCTTGGAAATTTATGTTTTATTTATTTAAAGAGAGACAAAACATACTTATAATGACATCAAATTACACAAAATGAAGTATCCAAAGGTTAATTTAGATGTCCAAACCACTCATTTTTACTGGAAATAAGTTACATTTTTTTGTTTTAATTATTGTGTAGATTTTCATTCTCACCAACAAATATACTTCAATAATTTCAAATGGTGTTTAAATAGTTCTAATAAATTTTAGTGAAATAAAATAATGTGTAAAATAACAATAGAAAATGTTTTTTTCTATAATTGAATGAATAAATAGAATACGTATCACCACTTAATGGTCTGGATCCATCTTAGTAGTTGTGATGACATAATATCCCCTTTTCTCTCTAGTTCATGATAGTTTTAATCGATGGTTATGATCAATAAACCTTATCTTAGGTAATATATTCTACTTGAATCCTAATTAATTCTAGTTGAAAAATAGGACAAGGGGATGGTTTACTAGGGAATTATTTTATTCTATCCCATTGGAGTGATTCCCCCATTAGTATTAACCATCTAGGATTCCTTCCTTCAAGAACCTAAAGCATTTCCTCAACCCCTTTATGAAATATTTGGGACGATTATTCTAGTACTTTTGATAAATGAGATGTTGGTATTTACTTGCACCATTATATTTCTCCACCATGCCTCTAGAATGAAAATAAATTTTCTTCTTCTTATCCCATGGTAAAAATGATATTCACTAATATCCATTTTGGATTTAGGGGTACATCAGACAATTTTCTCAAAGTTGTGTAACTCCCATATCTCCAATAAATTTCATTGACTTGAAGTAATAACACCAAATATTTGGTAAAATTTATATTCTGGGGAAATGAAAATGATGGAGGTATATCATGTATATCTTGTGAGGTTATAAAAATATTCCTTAATTCATTCATCGTCATTTTTTATTATGGTTATGGAAGGCCCTATTCATTATTAGTTGAAGATTTTGAGGAAAATATTTCATGAAAAACATTTTCTAAAATTAATCCAACTTAACCACTTTAATCTCCTCATCATGCTTTATATTTTTTTAAGAACATCCACCATTAACAAACACATCCTTCGATGAAATAAACAGCTAGTATGAAATTATCTTTCTCAATGAATTTATGTATATAAAAGATATTCTCAATGCAATTGATTCATTATTCTATGATTAATAGATAAGATGATCCATGGAATGTTAATGGCCATTTTCACATAAAGGTATCAATTTAAATGTTTTATTTCCTAGGAGAATTGGGACATTCCTCTTGATTCATTTCTTAATTCAAAACTAGTGTCAATTAGGAATGTATCATCAGAAAGTAAATGATTATGCCTTCTTTTGGGTTCAACATATCATTTGGACAGTCATCACATTGTGCATTGCATTGGTTATTGGTTGGGTTTTCCTATTTTCATCCATTGACTATAATAAATGAAATATTAGGGTTGAGTAGTTTTAAACTATTTAACACATAAATTAGAATCCATGAAAATTTAATTGATAAATCATAAATGAAATGTATTATTCAAATAATGAATTTACAGGATTAAATGAATTCTATCGATGATATATTTCTAAACATAAATATTATGGTCATTTTCCATTAATTTTTTTTCATAAGGATCATGTGAATTTACCATATAATATCACCCGAGTGTGTCAAACTAGGTGTGCAATAAAGCATATTACCATGAAATATGTGAAAATAGTGTCCTACTCAATGTGTTACATTGGAGGTTATTATCCCTAGGTACCTCTTTTCCTAATCCACATCATATTGTATTATCCAGTCATGGATTAATTTTCTTGGATGCCACTTAATCTATTTTCTTCAAATATTTAGGTATGTTTTCTAATTTTCATACTTATCCATATAGATTTATAGTTAGTTATTTAATCCTATTACAAAACATAACATGAAATTCCTCAAACAAAAATTTTGAAATCCAATATATTTAATAGAAATTTACTTTATGATTTATTATATTAAGTAAAACTAAATGCAACCTAGAATATCTTGAAGGAATTTTCATTTGGTGTATTAGGTTCATAGCATAACAAACACAACATGGAATGCAACAACTTTATAAAAAAATACCCAAAACATGTTCTTAGGTTCTATGGATATTCAAAAATAACATGGGATAACCTGGGGATCTATGTAACACATTGATATTTTTTGATATATTTCAAATAAATTGGATTTATTTGATATCTTGCGATCTACACAACAACACGTTTGAGTAGAATATGACATACTACTAAAATATTATTATTTAATATGATATTTATCACCTAGAAATTGGAAAGGAAGTTATGAGTATGATTATGTAGATTATGAAAATATGTGGTTCAAACATGTATATGAAATTAATTATTTATTTACCAATTAATTAACAATGAAAATAAGAACCATGTCAAAAATAAAGAATGTATTTTTTATGATGAATTTTTTTTCGGTGCACAAATTCTTTATGCCTTTATAAATTATAGAAAACAATTTTGTTGAATTCTTTCAATGAAATTGGAGTATTATTTATTCAATTAAATTTCTAAAATTAATCTTATGTGCAATCTAAACATAAGAAAATTATAAATCCAATTTTATTCATAAAAATATATTTTTTTTAAAAATAGTTTTGATTCATATTTAACTTTTTTTATAAAGTAAATTATTCAAAAAATTATGAAATTTATTTGATAAAATAAAATTCTGATTTTAAATAATAATTTCAAACTTATATTTGGGTGATGTTTTGAGAATTTTTTGAGAAGATAAATTTTTCGATTTATTGTGAAAAATATTGGTTTATTTGAAGAATTACCATTTAAATTAAATAATTTAAAAAATTAAAAATTATTTTAAGAATGTTTTAAAAGATACAACAGTTTAATTATATATTTATAAATTCATTTTATCACATTGGAATCAATTTTATATTGAATTTTTAGATAAAAAAATCTTAATTTTTTTTATCATTTTCTCTTTGGAAAACTGATTCGTCGTTGTGTCTATGAGTTTAATATTAAATTAAAAATTTCCAATTTTATGAATGATATTTATAAAAATGGATTAAATATTTGGAATTAGAATAATTAATATTATCTAACACGTTTTCATACTATTTTTTAACGTAACGATTATTAAAAATTTAAAAAACCCCTTATTCTGTTTACGGTGAAAAAGGATTTAGCTTGAGATAAACTAAAAAGATATGGGGCAAAATGACCTAGAAACATTTTTAATACCAAATATATGGATATATTTATACCTTATAAGCAATATGTTTCTATAATTTCCCATTTCATAGAATTTTGTAATGTAAACAATGTGGGTACACCTTTTCTTATTAAAAAATCACAAGTATGCCTCTCACCACATTTATAAAAGTCCATCCCCTATCGTCTTCTATTAAAAAATTCAAAACCCATTGTATCAATGAATAATTTTCCAAATTTATTATTTTATTACCTCTTATAAAACAATTAACCTTATTTTGGTCAAAAATCCAACATATTAAGGCTTTTGGGGTAAACTAAAAAAAGTTTTCCAAAGAAGAGGTAACACCACTAACCAAGTGTTTTATTATATTTATTCCTACCCTACATTAATTAATAGTAAAACATGTTAATATAATAATTTTTTATTGCTTATTATGAGGAATTTTAATGTTTTGGTAATTAACTACAATAATTTAAAATTCCATCACATATGATACAAAATAGCCATTCAAGTGTACAATAGACTACTACCTTGTAAAATAATGATATTTTTCCAATAACAACCTATAACTGAAAGATATAATGATGGATTTATTTTTAATATATAAAATTTATGTTATTATTATAGTTTTTGGAATCATTATATAACATTTTACTTCTTACATTCACTTCTGTGTGCACTGAAGACTACCTCCTTGGAATGTTATTTTATTCGTTCTATTTATAAGATTTAAATGGAAGGTAAAAATGACATTATTAAATAAAAAAATGTGATATATATGAAATAAAAATGATTCTGTAATGGTAATATTTTATTTTTCATTAATTATATCATTATATCAGGAATATGGAAATAGCGTTGGTGTGTACATAAGACATACCATCTAAATTAGTGGTGTAATTAATTTTCTACAACTAAATTTTATAAATTTCACTTAATGAATATATAAAAAATATATATAATATTTATATCATAGTTAAAATTATAGATATTAATGAACCATGATAAAATTATGCCAACAAAAAATATGAAACCAAAACATAAGTGAAAAATGAAGAAGTTATTACCCGAAACATAATTTTAACAAAAACTTATTATTAAATGGGTAATAATAAGACACAATAAAATCATATGTGGTATGAAAAATATGAGTATGATAACATAATTGATGTATAATAAACACATATTTAATAAACATAGGGTCAAACCCATACAATAGAAGTTGATACTTATGGTCATGGATTTTCATCTCACTTTTTGGTTCAATGAGACACATTCTATATTCCCAAAATTTTTATATTATGAAATTTATATAATGAACATGAATATATTTTTTGATATTTTTTTCTGAATATTATGTGGAATTGTTAATCCATTGGATAATAAATCATTCGTGGGGCATACAATTAATTATTACCAAAGTGGTAATGGTTTTATGATAAAATATAATCATTTATTTGGATGTTTTATGTATATTGATTTGATGATGAAATAATATGATTCATATCTCATTAATTTCATCAAATTTATTATCCAATTTTAATGTCCTGAGAATACATTTTATCCCATAATTTTCTAATAAATACTAAAGACTTTTAAATAATGTATTTAAGAGAAACCAACATTGATTTTTTTCATTACAAAATCATTTTTATTCCAATTCCATGTTTTTTAAAGATGATTTCAAAAATTATATAACATTAAAAAAATGATTTATCAAAAAATTTTACCCTTGATTTAATTTTTTATAATTTTAAAAGGAATCTTCATTCCATTCTCAAAATAATGTCAAATTAGATTTTATGGTAAATGTGAACGGAATATATGTTTTAATATGTATGAAATATTCCGCCATCATGAAAACTCAATTATTTAGAGAATTATTAATATCATTCCAAGAATAATTTCAAAGAAAAGTATTTTTAAAGTGTTTTATTTTATAAATAGTGTTTCAAATATGAAATTACATTTTAATCAAGAAAATTTTTAAAGTATTTTTAAAGATTACTTTTTATGTTTCCAAATATATTTTAAAATTAAATTATTTTAAAAATGTTATATGATTTTTCAAAAAAATTTCCAAAATTGAAATCGAAATTTCCCCAATAAATAATTGAAGTCTTTTTTCAAAATCATTTTCCATTTAACATGACATCCATTGATTTTAAATAAGCTATTTTGGGGACATGAACAAATGATATCATATTTATGATTTCTATAAGATTTTATTATTATAATGAGAAGATGATTATAAAACCAATGCATTTCCATTGATATACTATTATGAAATTTTTATGGAATCAGTACCCATTTCATGGGTTATATTATGAAGAATGTTTTATGATATGTGGCCCCATAAATGTACTGATTATGTGATAGGTGGGGTATATATCTACCTCCAATTAATTGCGAAAACATGGATAACTCATGATTAAATATGATATGTATTAATATTATTACATGTTATAAATGTTATTAATGAAATAGGTGACATGTTTACAATATTATTGATGAAGCTTATTACATGTTAACAATTTAATGTGTGGACATATCTATCATGTCTGAAATGTTATGTGTGGACCTAGTTGCATGTCTATTAGTTTATGTGAGGGTTTGATTCCATGTCCTTAACATAATGAGTTAACCAATTTTTAATTATACATGTTCAAAATATTATAAGATTATGTATATTCAAAAAAATGTATGTATTATGCCAATGTTATGTTCTCATGGATCATGTTATTTGATTATATTTATAATTCATGGATTTTGAAGTACAAGGATTTATACCATGACTGAGGTTTATGATCTATGGTATAGATATTTGGTTCAAAATTTTATTCTCAGGTTCTTGTATACTTATGCTCATAATATATTGTAATCTTTATTGCTTACCATTATTGATCATAAGAAATAACCCTTTATTATGTTTTCTTGTCCGCATGTTATGATAAAATGTACTATGTATGATATGTATATGAAGGGTTTTAGGTATTAAAAACATAGTGGGAGATGATTTAAGTCACTTATGTAGAAGTTATTTATGTGTACATGTTTTTGGAGGCACTATCACTAAATTATTTTCACCTGGTTCATTATTTTATGTAATGAATATTCATTTTTGAAGATATAATATATATTTATAAGAATTTTATGTATTAATAGTTAGTATTAGGGAATTTTTCAATCAATATTTGGAAACTAGGATGAAAAATAGTAGTAAGATCCCTAAGGGCATGTCTATGGATGCATCAATGTATAAGAAAATGTTATGGAATTTTGGTAAAGGATAGAGTGTGTGGTTTCTAAGAAATTAAATCTATGACTAGATACTGGAAGTGGATGTAGATCTAAAATAGGGGAACCTATAATTAATTACTCTAAATAGGTTGCATTGAAATGGAATCGATCATTACTGGGGGCATGGTAATGACCCTTCTAACTTGCCTGGGTTGGCCCTCCTGGGGGGTATTCATAGGAAATTCACAAACATATTATGAACCATAATGAATTATTTAAATAGATTTTACTATGAATAATATTGAATAATCCTTAGGTTTCATTTATTAAAAAGGTTGTTTCGTGATTTATAAATCCTATAAGTGACTTTTTCTATGATTATGTGGTATCCCAATATAATTATTGTTGCTTACACTATGATTTATGATTTTATTCAATGGATTGAACCTGAAGAAACTGTGACAGTGGTCAGTGAAATAAATAACCCAATGATCATCCTCCTGAGAAACCAAAAAATATTGGATATGGAACGGAAAATATCATTTTATTACTCACATAAATTTCTTAAGCTATAAATCACAATGATATCTAATTAGATATAGAGAGGGAACACTATTTTCTAAGTAAATTTTATGGAAAATCCCCCATATTTTAGTTTTATAGTTGACCCACTAGTTGTTGATAAATAAATTCATACTACTTAAAATATAATTTCATATTTTTTAGTGCTCAAAGAATTAAAAAGTCACATAGGAAGTATAATATTTTGAAGGTTATGAAGATCCATTTTGGAATATTATTATGAATATGATGCCCTTCAAATAAATTGACTCTTTGATGTGGGATGAGATTATGATATTATTTATTAACAGTTACTTTCTGTATATTATTCATAAAAAAATGAGTAAGGAATTAATCAAGCTTAATAGGAAGGTTAATGAATCTATCATCACCTATAATGATAATTTTAAAATAATTTCTAGGTGATATTATTGTATTATCATTCATCCTCAATGTACGTTTGACCGATTCGTTAGTAGCATAAAAACAAATATCTGAAGTAATTTATCCATAAGGGAATTTGGAAAATATGAATGAATCATTTCATGTGCACTAATTGTTTAAATAAAATATAGAAAATATCTTGGTGTTAGTAATAAGAAAATTAATATGGTGTTCTATGAATGTTCTAAGGATATCTAATATATAATGAAGAATCATTTTCAAACAGTTATCTACAAAAAAGGTGTGTTGGACCACTAAGATGATTGCATAAATGGAAGAATAACGTGTTTAAAGTGTGGTAAACAAATGCATTGATTAAAAGAATATATAATTTTTCTGGAGCACCTAGATAGGGTATTGAATCTTGAGAGAGCTAAAAACAATGGGCCACCCACATTCTAATGTTTCAAATATAGGGAGTATGTGAATAATTATATCTAATTCTCAGATATGAATTTTAATTATGGTTATCAACAATGAAAATCTCTTAAGCATATAGAAAAAGGAAAACATCTGTTGATAAATATTTTTGATGAAGGGTGTGATAAAAATGTTGTGAAGGGTACACCCACCATCCACTATAGAAATGATAATGTATTATTTGACTCTGGATCTACTGATTCATTCATCTGTTGGGAGCTTTCTAAGGGTATCATGATACAACCCAAATTATTAGATGTATAATTATCAGTGAATACCACTAATGGAATGATTATCACATTTCAGGTATTTGATTCCTCCATGGTTTATGTTTGTGAGAAATGTGCTTCCTATAGGTATTATCATTTTCCCACTAGTTGAATTTGGTGTTATATTTTATAAATATTGGTTTTATGTACATAAATCACACAATAATTAGTAAAAATGATAATTCGTGTTTTATATTTCAGTGTAACATATGATTGTATATCTTTATGATGATATAATAAAAAATTATTATGGATATCACATCTATTATATGGGTTCTGATTCATTATAAAAATAGTCATTTATCTTAGCTATTTGTGGAGAAATTTAGCATTGATGATATCCTTATTGTGTGGGAGTTTTTTGATGTTTTTCATGAAGAGTTACCTTTTAATCAATCGAAACATGCTGTCAATTTATCACTATAATTTATTCATGGTTCCTTGCTTATTTCAAAGGCTTCTGATATAATGTCCTTGATTATGTTTCAAGAATTAAAGAAGAAACTCCATGAACGACTTGACCAGGTATTCATTCTGAAATGTGTATCACATTGGTGAGAAAATATTTTATTTGATAAAATAAAATATAGATTGATGTGAATCTATATATATTTTTAGAATTTTAATAAGATCATTATTATGAACAAGTATCCACAACCCCATATAGATGGCTTTTTTGGTCAACCACTTAGATCTCAATACTTTTCCTTGATTAAACTACATTATAGATATTAATCATTGAGGGTCAAAAAAGAGTCTATTATAAATATAATATTCCATATAAGTTGCTGACACTATGAGTATATTTTGATTCCATATAGTCTATATAATACACCTATTGTCCTGACAGATTTAATGATTAATTTCTTTAGAGAGCACCATGATCAGTTTGTGGTAGTATTTGTAGGTGATATTATAATATATTTAATGAGAATAACAGATCATGAAAATAACATGGGAATTATAGTAAATAACCTAATGAATAATAGACAATATTAAATAGTTACAAAATGTGAATTCTATATATAAAAGGTGTCATTTTTAATCAAATAATCTCAAATAAGAGTATCTCGTTATATTCATCAATGGAAATTTTTTTTGAATGTTGTCCCAAGATTACCACAATAACTGAGATTCATAGTTTTATGGATTAGCTGGATATTATCAATGGTTTCAGAGGAATTTATCATGAATATCTAATCCACTCCCCATGTTAACTCAAAAATGATCTATGTTCCTATGGACTGATGAATGTGAGAAACATTTCTTGGGACTAGAGAGAATATTAGTTGTCACACTATTTCATACCTTACCCTACAATGTAGAAGGGTTTTGAATCTATAGTGATGCATACATTAAGGGACTAAGAGGTGTTATTATATAGAATGACATGGTTACATCATATTCATCATAGAAATTGAATGTTTATAAGAAAAGCTATCCAAATCATGATTTGGAAACATCTACAACAATTTTTTAATTAAATATATGAATTCAATATATTTATAGGGGGAATTATGACATAGATAATGAGAGAAAACATTTAAGTATGTTTATAAAAAAATGCCTTGAATACGAACAACAGTAGATGGTTTGAGGTATTTAAAGACAATGAATGATCAATACATTAACACCATGGGAAACCAAACAACTTTATAGATTTGTTTTTGCTGAAAGGGTAATTCTAGAACATCAATTCCCATGATGAAAATGATCCAACATTTCTTTATTAAAAAATGATGGATATGTAAATCTTTAAGGAAGGGGGAAATATTATCTTTTTTAATTGAATGTTCAACCATATATCAATGTTATGATTGAAGAGGTATATATAGAAGAAGTTTATTTCAAAAAGAATATTAAAAATTTTGATGATTTTGAACATCATCCTGATAGAATAATAAGGTTTATGAATTGTGAATAAACAATTTCCATATTTTATATGAATATGAATTTGATAAAGGAATCTAATAACTCTTAATTTTCTATTCAGCATGGATGTATGATGATGTTTAATGATACAAAAGATTATTTATAGTGGGATTGAATGAAGAGAGAAAACATAGAGGTTGTATCTCTATGGTTAGTATGTCATCAAGTAAATACTAAGAGGAAAAATTCAAATGGGTTGTTATATCTATTACCTATAACATAATGGAAATGGGAAAACATCACTAAGGATTTTGTCTCCAGAAACCAAAAAATGAATAAAGGGAATAATTAGTTTTAGGTTATATTTTATTACACTACAAAGTCATCACACTTTATCCCATTAAGGGATGATTTCTGACAAGCCCTTCTTTCTATGATATATATTAAAAAGATTCATGGATTCATACAATACCACTTTAAATTGTGTATGACCAGGATTTAAGGTCCACCTCTATGTTATAGGTATTTCTCAAACAATATCTTAATATAAAGTATAATTTCAACACTAAATATCACCCTTACATAGATGGTACATCTAAGAGAAAAAATAAACCCCCATAAGATATATTGATATATTTTTTTCTAGATTTCAAAGGTGGTTGTGATCCACACATTCCTTAGGTTGAGTTTTCATACAATAATATCTTTCATTCTATCATTCAGATGGAACCTCATTAATCCCTATCTAAAAAGAAGAGTAGAACACCAAAATGATAAAATGAAGTTAGAGAAATAATGATATTGGGACCTCAGATAACTGATGAAATGGATGGGGTTGCTAGATCCATTCAACAACACAGAAGGGTATCACAATGTTGAAGGAAAATTTATGTAAAAACATCGAAACAAATAGGAATTGAAAGTTGTTGAAATGGTATTTATAAATGTTTCTATAGGGAATAAGGTTATGAGATTTTGGAAGAATGGGAAAATAATCTATTCATATCGTCCCATTTAAAATTCATGATCGTATCAGGATGATAGACTATCAGTTGGGGATTAACATAACCTTTATCCGGTTCAAAATGTGTTTGATGTATCTATCGTAAAGAAGTATATACCTGATCCATAACATACAGTAAAATCAGAGTTCATGCCACTAGAGAATAATATTTTATATGAGTAAAAATCTTGGGTGATTCTTGATCATATAAAGAATCTTCTTTGAAAAATTTACCACTCACCTAGAAAAAGTATTGTGGAGAAACCAGCAACTTGAGAAATCAATGTGGGAACCTGAGGATGCAATAAAGAAAAAGTATCCTCCATTTAGAGTACCAATATAATGGAATTTTTAGGGATAAACTCATTTTATTGTGGGTAGAATTTCACACCCCAATACTTTATGATATATATATTTTTCAAAGAAATTAAATTTCTTTGATAGCTTGTGATATATGAAACACCGAGTTTTAACAAAACATGAAATACTATTAAAATTTTAATATTAAAAAATATAGTTATCCCCTTGCCATTATAATGGAGGATATGAGTAGGATTAATAAAATTTTCCAAATGTATGGTTTAGAAATGTGTAAAAAAATAATTCTATTTTAATTAATTTATTCAAAATGAAAATGTTGTCTAGTTGGAAATAAACCAAATGTTGTTCTGGAATTTTTTTGTTCACAAAGTAGTTTCACCTAAAAAATATATAAAAAAACATTTTTTTATAAATAATTTTAATAATTTTAATTTATTATATATTAACCCTAATTTCTGACATTCATCTTATGTGTTTCATATGCATAATATAAGAATAAATCCAAATATATGCTTAAAACCAATAATTATATTAAAATTAGTTTAATCGCATATTAAAAATGTATTTATAAAGTTAAATTTTTAAAAATTTTAAATATCATTTTAATAAATTGAATACTTTTTTTAAATCATGATGTGAATTTTTTTTATTGTGACGTTATGAGAATTTTTTGACAAGATGCATTTTTCAATAGATAAGGAAAAATAATGGTTTTTAATAAGATTTTACTTTTCTATTAAAAAATTTAGGAAAGTAAAAATTATATTAGGATGTTTTTATAAGATAAATGAGTTTTGTTATATATATATTAATCCAATATAGGTAATTTTGTCCAATTTCAAGATTAATTTGGATAAACTGGTTTTAAACATTTTAACATTTTCTCTTTGTAAAACCTCTTTCTCGTCGAGTCTGCATGTTTAATTTTAAATTAAAATTTTCCACTTATGAGAATTTAATTTAGAAAAATGGATTATTTATTTTTAATAAGAATAAATTATATTATCTAATTATTTTACTTTAATATTTTATTTTATTAATTTTAAAAACAATAAAAATATATTAGTGTAGGTATGGTAAAAATGAGTTTCTCATGATGTTTGAACTGAAATGATATGGGATAAAATGACATAAAATTATTGAAAACCAAACTTTATGTCACTATTTCTAACTTATCACATCAATGGTTTTATATCCTCACATTTTTGTGCATTTTTTCATTTTTAATAATGTGGGTACACCTTTTTGTTGTAAAAAATTATGAGTGTGCTACTCCCTACACTTATAAAGGGCCACCCATATCGTCTCCTATTGACACTTCCAAAACCCATTGGTTCAACCATGAAGTGAAAAAATAAATTAATTAATTACATCAACTCATCCTATAATCCTTATTTTTTTCTAGAAAAAATCTGATGTATGATATTGTTTAAATCAAAAATATGTTTTCCAAAGAAGTTACAATACCCCTATCATAAAAATTTACTTTTTTTTCCTAAACCACCTTCAATTATTATTAATTCATGATGATATAATAATCATAGTATATTACATATAATTATATTTTTTATGCTATGTTAATGACCTAAAACCATATCATCTTCCATCAAATTGGATAAAAAAATTAATTATTCATGTGTATGAATGAATATCGCCTCGTGAACCAATTATATTCATTTTAAATCACTACCCCTCAAGGATGGATATAATGAATGATTTATTATTTATATATAAAAATTATTAGATTATTTTTCTCATGTAATCATGAAATCAAATAATCATTTTTTACCTTTCATTTCATGATAATACGATAATATCGTTCTTTTGTATGATAGAACATCACCTCACGAAGCGATATGATTATATATTCAAATACACATTACATGGAAGGTAACAAATAATAACTTTATTAAAATATATCCTATTTATGATATAAAAAATAATCAGTAATGTTAATATGTTATATAAATTTATTTCTTTTAATATTTTTAGAAAATAGAAATAATGATCATGTGTACGTACGACCTACCATATCCATGAATGGTGAAGTTCACTTTCTATATCTATATTTTATACATTACTCTAAATACATATATACAGAATATATATGATATTTATATCATGGTTAGAATTACATATATTCTAGAAATATTATTAATGTAATAGGTGCATTAATACCAAACTAAAACATTTGTGAAAAATGAATCATTTATTGCTCAAAACATAATTTTAACAAGGAATTATTAATAAAAAACTAATAAAAAAATATAAGTAAATCATATAGGGAATGAAATACAAGATTATGGTAATATAGAAGACTTATAATAAATATATATTTATTATTTGGTAGTTTTTAACTTATATTAAATAGGTAGAGACTTAAGGTATGATATTTTCATCTCAATTTTTACTTCTGTGAAACACCCATGACATATTGACCACCTATTTTTTATGGGATGTATATAACTACCATGAATGTATTTTATGATGATTTAAATTAATTTTTTTGGTATATACTAATCCATTCTTGGATATCTCATTAACGAGGCTTCTAATTTGATGTTGCCAAAGTTATAATGGTTTTATGATAAAATCTCATCCTTCATTAGGATTGTTTATGTTTTTTGCTTTTGATGTGGAAATATTATACAAATATCTTAAAAAAATTATTTATATTTTCCTATGGTTATTTCATGATAATACATGTTTTCCATTAATTTATTATTTTATTTACTTATGTGTTCCACAGAATTATTTTAGGAAATAACAACATTATTTCTATCATCAGTTGAAACCCCTTTTTATTCCATATGCATATTTTCTTAAAAAACCCATAAATTTTATTTAACATTCCCAAAAGGTTTTATTAATCACTCTTATCCATGTTGGCCTATTTATGATTTTTTCTAAAAATAAGAGTGATGTATATTTTTTATAAAAAACATATTGGATTTTTAAAAAAATGTTTAAAGAATATATTTTTTAAGGTGTACAAAATTTTCCTTCTCATTACCCCTAAACATATTATATATTACCATAAATTTTTCCAAGTATATTTTTACTGTAAATTATATATAAAATATTTTATATTTAATTTTTTTTGAAATTTTAATTCAATTTTCTAGAATAAATGATTTAAATGTTTTTAAAACTTTATTTATGGGTTTCCAAGTTTATTTTCAAAGAAAATAGTTTTTAAATTTTTTTATGTTTTAAAATGTGTTTTGAAAAGTGGAAAGGATATTTTCAATATAAAATTGTGCCTATTATTATTTAAAATTATTTTCTAGTTAAGATGAAATAATTTAATCTTATACAATCATTAATGAGGATGTTATCCGATTACAATAAATTTTTTATTTCCATAGATAGTTGATTATTCTGATGAGAAATTATTATAAAACCCTATTCTTATCATGGGTTATACTATAATGAGATGTTTATAAAACCATACCTAACATCACTAGTTATGTCATAAGGAATATTTTATGGAATGAAGATGTATGGATTACTTGAAGGGTATGCACTATTTTTTCTTCCATTTCATTAGGTACAGATGAGTAAATAATGAGTAAATATGATATTTTTCAAACTTATTACATGTTCACAATGTTATGTGTCAAACTAATGATATGTTCATAATTTTAAATGTGAAAATAATTACATCTTTATAGTTTTATACATAGACCTAGATTTCATATCCACCAATTTATGCATTGTACAAGTTCCATGTCCATAAGTTTATTCTAGGGACAAATTTCTATCCTTAATTTAATGAGTTTATTTTTTTTCTAATTGTACATATTCTCAATTTTATAAGATTATATATATTCCATAAATATATTTCTTATTCCAAAGTGAACTTCTCATTGCTGGTGATATATGATTACATTTATGATTCATGTATTATAATCTACCAATACTATTTCCATGACTCATATTTATGATCTATGATATGAAGGGAATTGTTTTCAAATGTTATTATATTTATATAATACCCTTATCCACATGATATATTGTAATATCCCTTGTTTAACCTTATGGATCTTATAAGATCACCCTTTATTATGTTACCTTTCAAAAGGATATGAATAAAGGTGTTATGTATGATATATCTAAGAGGGATAAAATTGTAAAGAACAAAATTTGAGATGACATAACTCACTTATAGACTAGTTGCCTATGGTGACATGTTTCCATGGGCACTAGAACTAAGAGAACATGGCACAACTCATTACATTATGATATGAATATTCATATATTAAGATGTAATACCATTATATGAGAATTTTTTGTCTTTAAAATGTATATAATAAATTTGAGAGATATAAAGGATAATAACGTAATAGAAAAAGAAAATAATAAGGATGAGAAGTACATATTATCAAAGAGGTGTATCATGGTAACATGAGAGGGGTCAGAATCATAATATTGAACAATGAATCATGATATATCATGATAGAAAAAAATACATATTAGGAATGTGGAGAAAACATTAATTATGAAGTCATAAATATATGTCAATGATAAAGGCAAAAAATTAATTAAATGGTTGAAGATTCCATAATGAATTATGTTTACTCCCTAATATCATACATGATGACTCATGAAACTAAAACATTACCCAATTCATTAGAGTGCTATTTTGTATCACTTATTATAATATGTATACACTAATGTGCTCTACCTAGTTCATTTAATATAATAACATATTTTATCACATTTAATCCAATTATTAAAGAGTGTGGTTTAAATTTGTAGATTACCACAATAAATGATATATTTGTACATCTAACTGAATACTATTAGCTGGAAATAAGAGTGGGTATTCACCACAAAAATGATTGGCATGGAAAATTAATGAATAATCTCACTAGTATAACTAAGTTACACAAAGGATATATAGAGGGGTTAATGAGAGTAAAAGGGGTCTCTAATCACTCTTAAATTATATTTTTTGTAAGTTTCTTGTGTGATAACATATCCCATCATGAAAAAAATGTAAAATAAAATCCATAATATAAATGAGGTGCTTGAATAAAGGTGATAAAGAGGGGATCCTTTACCCTGATAGTGTGCTACAAAAATATTAGGAGTGGGTTTTTTAGAGAATGGGGCAAGAGAGGGGTTTAGAGAGGAAATGGAAGTTTAATTTCATACACCAAGAGTTTTCTATGATGGATATTAGAGTTTGGGTGGGTTTATAAAGACAAAGTGATGATAATACTTTATTAATTTCAAAAAAAATTGTTTTAGACTTTCAATTAAAAATAATAAAAAGAACGAACCATCCCATGGGTTTGTCCAGTAATTTATACTAAATTAGACTTTTTTTAATTATTTTATGTGCTTCATAACTGACATAATTAAAATAATAGACTTGGTGATGTTGGAGTGGGTCATGGTTATAAAGAATTGTTTTTAAAACCTTAAAATATAAAACTAATTTTAAGGATTCCATAAGTATTTACATAACAAATAAAATAATCTCAAAAACAAATTATTGTAAATGGAAATAAATTATGGCTATTTATACCATTTATAGAATTTATTACATCATTTTTGGGATTTTATGATTTCAGAATAAATCACATATAATTATACTGCATTTAATATTTGCTGGAAAATTTGATTGTCTCAGAAAATTAATAAAAATTATCCATTGAATAACATTGATGTTATTATTATAAAAATAATACTTATTTTATTAATATAATTCCATTAATATGATAATATAATTTTTAATACAAAAATACCAATTTAATGAAAAATATTATTTTTCATCATAAATTGTTCATTTAAGCTTCTGAAAATTATATTTGACTTTGTAAAATTATTTATATTATTTAAATTTAATAAATATTATATAATAAGAATATATTAATAAATTATAATTCAAATAAAAAATTATTAAATCCAGAGTAAGTGTTTCTAGATAGAAAATATATATCTCTGAAAAATATAATTTCTATATCATCATGACAAAATCAAATTTTTTTATCCAACTCACTACTTTATCATTATGAAATGTAATAAAACAAAGGAAAAAATAGACCCATTAATATTTATAATGAAAATATAAAAATTAATTATACTAAGGTATAAATATATAGTCCTAAATTAAACTCACAGATGACATATGGTATAGATGTTTGATAGTGAAACTTTCTTGGTGTGGTTCAACATACATGGCTTGGGCCCTAATCTCAATGATCATGATCTTCTAGCATAAATGACTTTTTCATAGTTTAGTTGTTAAATATTGACTTGGGATTAGTCTAGGTAAAATACTATGATTTTATCTCCCTTATAAGATATGATAACTGATATTTATATGTTATGATCCTACTAGTTGAGGACATCACTTCTTTTAACTGTTTCAGTTTGAAATTATCATAACATTATATATATAATAGTCATATGTGCACTATTTAATAGATATATTATCAACAAATATGATGTTAATAGTATTTTCAAATATAAAAATATATAACAGTAAAATTTTATTCATGTGTTTTCTACAGTAACATTACATAAAAATACATTTAGCCAATGAAGTTAATTTAATTTATAAATGATTTGGTGGTCACATACTACGATAAACAATTCATTAATACATGATAATCACTAATTTATTACGTACAATCACAAAAAATACAACACATATGTCCTTGAATCCTAGTGAATTCTGATGACTAGGTGCATATTATAACAACCTAATCATAGTATACAACATCAATATAAGAAAAAATCTACAACATTCCCTTATATTTTAGAGATCTTCTAAAACTACACGGGATAACCTATGGATGCATGTAAGAAATAGGTGAGTAATAATGTATAATAAGTGACCAAAAAATGCATATCATGAGGATATTTAGTATATGTGTTCCAATAGGAATATAAAGATAACAGAAAACTGATGAAAAACAAAATTTTGAACAAAGATTCATGATATAATGTGATGAAAAAAATTGAAATATTGGAATATGGTAGAAAAAAAACCATGAAATTATAAAAATAGGTTAATGATAATCAAAAAGACCTAATAAAATGTTTTAATAATTAATGTAATGTATTATGTTTAGTCTATAATCCCATAAATGACATCTCATGAGACTAAAACATTACCTAATGCATTGTAGTGCTATATGTGCACACCCATCATAATAAATATATGCTCATGTGTGACACATAGATCATTAAACATAATGAAATATTTCATAAACAATATTACCATTATTAAGAAATGTTGGATGAATAAATAGAAACCCCTAATCAAAGAATTATAGGTACATATAACTGAATACTGTTGAGTGGAATTAAGGATGACTATTTATAGTAAATGTGTTTGTCATGGAAAATCATAGGATAATTTTTGCAGTAAAATGGGTATATATAAATAATCATGAGGGAATTAATGACAGTTAAAGGGGTATATCAATACATGGAAATCATATGCTTAGTATGAGGGATGTTTGAGAACATATCCCAAGAATGAAATAAATGAAAAATTGATGAAATAATATGAACGTGGTGCTTCAATAAATTAGAGAATGAGATGATACATTACCATGAGAGGCCATATCTAAAAGATACGGAGAAAATTAATGAAAGCTATAAAGAATATTGGGAGGTCTTTATATAGATAAAAATATGGAAAAATCAATCTGTAAACATTTTTAGTGAATATAAATTGGTGTTTATGTGGTTTTATATAGAAAAAGAGTTTAGAACTATTTATTAATTACCAAAAACTGGTTTTTGACTCTATATGAAAAAGTAATCAAGAATAAAAAACCATACCATGTGTTTTCCAAATGAATTATAATATATTCTTGTGGTTTTCATTATTTTACATTTTGAGGAACTGATATCATTTAAATAATACCCATGGTGAAGTGGAAGTGAGTCATCTTTATATGGAATTGATTAAAACCATAAAACATTAAGTAGATTTTTTAGGATTTAATAATGACTAATACAATTATCCAATAACATAAAAAAATATTTTAAAGGGGAAAAATAATTATTTTAATTAATACCCTATATTTTATTTATTACATCACTTTTGGTATTTTATGATGTCATAAAAATATAATACAATTATACAGAATTTAAATTTTACACGAAAATCCAACTCTCTTAGAATAATATTAAAAATTAATTGTTGTATAATTTTGATGCACTAATTTATAAAATAGTTTTATTAAATCAATATAATTTTAGAAATATAAGATTTTAAAATTTTAAATCAAATATGGCCAATCAATGAAAAATATGTTTCCTTTTTTCAATAATACGTTTTTGAACAGTTTAAAAATTATATTTGATTTTAGTAAACTAAATTATCAATTTTGTTTAATATATATTATTTAATAAAAATATATTAATAAATTATTATTTATTTCACAAATAACCCAATTCATGAAAATAGTGAGTTGAACTAAACTATATATATCTAAAAAATATAATTTATGTTTCATCATATGGTTTTTTCAAAAAAAAATATTATTTATTCATTTAAAGGGTAATATTAAAAATTGAAAAAAATAAAATAATTGGTTTAGAAATAGACAGTATAAAATTTCATATTATTTTTTTTCTTGATATATAAAAAAAATATTACAAAGGTGAATAATCAAAGGGTATATTGTAAAATGATGATATTTTTAGGTGGTTAAACATATATGGTTTGGGCTATGATATTTATGATCTTGAATTACTTATATAAATGATTTCATCCATGATTTAGTTTCTAAATCCCTACTTTGGAATATTCAATGGAAACGACTAGGCCTTCAATCTCCCTCAGAAGCTGTAAAAAATGGGATTCATAGGGTATGTCCATACGGATCGAGTCCATCACTTCTTCTTTCTATTCAAATTATAAATTATCATAACCCCTTATATATACGAGTAATTTTGTCACTATTCAATGAATATAATATCAACAGATATAATTTATTATGAACATTTAAAAGATTATGTGTTATAAATGTCAAATATAGTTATTGTTTTTTCCATAACTATATTACATAAAAAGTCATCTATTCAATGAATGGAATATTATTTATTATTTTTTGTGTTATTACATTATCCCCCCTAAATAAATATTATCCTTAAAGCATTCATTTCACATAGAAAAATAGATGAAGGTACTTTTGTTTCGTTGTCACTTTTTATTCAAACATTAGTTCCACAAACATGTGGTTCAACCACAAACCATTGGCCAGGAATGTTTTTTGGTTTCAAAGAACATTATCTCTATGATATAATATTTTAACCATCTACTCCACATATGAAAAATCATTCTCTAAATGTACAACCTTAGAATTTATTACATGTAAGGGGTTTGTTTTTTATGTCCTTGAGAGGGATATGTGGAACACATTATCTACTTTAGATAGAATAGGATAGATTCAAAACATGAAATAGGTTCTATACCAATAAAATAATAGCAGAAGATTTCAAAACCATTAGAATAGGTCCCTTTTAGAGACACTATACCAACAATATTGAAAAAACAGTTACTATAGGTTTCATTTTTAGGACCCTATACTAATGGATTTTTCCAAAACCATTGCTATTGCACCCATTTAGTGATCATATACCAAATTTTTTTATAATATAATTATAATAAGTCCCTTGTAGATACACTATACCAATATTTTGGGAAAATAATTTGGTATAGGTCCCTTATAAATACCCCATACCAATATTTTTTTCATAGCATTGGTATAGATCATTTTTAGAGACCCTATGCCAATTGTTTTTCCCAAAAAAATTGGTATTGGTCCTATAAATCTGGTTACCTATACCAATAGTTCTTTAAAATGTTTTTATAGGTACCCATATTTTTTTATTGATTCCAATTTCAAATAACATTCAATAAAAACAATAATAATTTAATTTTAATTATAAATATATAAATGTATCAAATTATGTTCACAAAATGATCATATCTTAGTCGTTATGTCATTTGAAAATAATTTGGAGGTACTAAGATCAAAACCAATATGGAATTAATTTTTTAAATTTTCTATACCAATGGTTTTTCAAAACCAATGGTATAAGATTTTCTAATGACCTATACCAATAGTTTTCTAAAACCATTGGTATTATTCTGTACCAATGGTTTTTAAAAAAAACATTTTTATACGTATATATAATCCCAATAATAGAAAAAAACCCTCTAAAACATTGGAATAATCTATACCAAGGGTTTGAAGATGAATACCAAAATTTACAAACCATTGGTATATGATTTTTCCAGTAGTGAGTGTAAGTCCATAAGACAAAGATCAAATGAAATAAAAGATATCAATGGGGATTCTATATCTTAGAATTTTCTTTTTTTCTTTATGTCAAAACCTCGTGAATTTTCCATGGAGATATACGACGAAACCATTTTTTTATAACATTATATTCTAGATCACATCGTTGATTATCTATATATATTTTATTTTGAAGTTGTGTGGATTTTATAAGGTGTGGAATGGTTTAAACATTTCCCATGAACTTTTGAATAAGATTAGGTCCCATAATCTTCTTCTCTCCTATATCATCCTCTCATATCAGATCCCAACAAATCTTCCAACAAATATCCATATAAGGATCCATTTTAATTCTATAATGAAATTATTTATTATATTTGAACTCTAATATGGAATGGTATTGATCCTAAAATCCAAGGAAATCCATTGAATGCGATATCAACACATCCAATAGAAGATGAATGGTCAATTCAAAATGTATCTCCTTCTGACAGTGATACTAAGTGATAATGAGAAATTGTATATTCAAATCATACAAATGGCTTCTCAAAAGTCATTAGGAAAACCTTATATATTTATAATAATTAATATATATTGAAACTCCATTCAGACTTACCACTTCTCATAAGTATAACATGGTGACTTGGATGAGAGAGAAACATAACTTCATTATAATGATATAAACTAACTTGGTAAGTCTATCAAATACCACCCAGATCTCATTGTTACCTTTAGGTGTCCAGGGGATTCTTATGAAAAAATAAACGATTATGTTTTACCATTTCCAATCTTGCATGGGAAATCATTGTATCATAAAAATTGTATTTTTTCATTCATCTTTTACATGTTCACATACCTAACATCGATATAAAAACGTGAAATATACAACCTCATGTTACACCAACATAATATTTTTTTCAAATCAATATACATATTAATGTTTCCTTCATAAATAGAGAATGATAAGATATATGCATCAACCAAAAGTAATCTTTTTATTTTTTATGTTGACATTACCTAAATCCAGGCTAAACACATATAAATCCATATTTAGAAATATTAAAGTCCAAAATATTCATTAAAATTTTTATTATCACCTCATAAACATTTTTGGAATCCTTGATTCTATCACGAACTAATTTTTTAGAAGTTATTTCAGTTAATTGTGATGTAATTTATTTTATCATTCCCATATCCATCATTTTCATATCTATGACCATTGGTTTCATTTCAATCATTGTCAAAAATAGGGTGGAGTGATAATTTTTACTTTGAGAATCTACCACATTATTTTCCTTCCTTGGAAGGTAATGGATTAAACAATCACAGTCCTTGATCAGATCAAACCACCATCATTTGGGAATATTACTCCCCATAAATTTTAATATATAATATTAGGGTGTGTGATTAGTATATATTTCACACTTATCCATATAGAGATAATTCCTCAAAAAAATTAATGAAAATATTTCTATAGCCAATTCTAGATCTTGATTTTGCTACGTTTTCTAATTTTTCATTAGTTGAATATATGAATAGGATACCAATCTATAATCATTAATGATTACAAAACCAAATCCATTTTAACATGTATTATAAAAGATAAAAAATCCTTACCCACTTTTGGTTAATTAGATAACATGTATAGTGATTATCCTATTCTTTAGATCCTTATAGCTATCCTTAGATTCATTAGTTCATAAAAACATGACTCCATTACATGTAAGAGTAGTTAGTGGAATGAAGAATCATGATAAATTTCTAACAAATTAATGATAGAACCTAGAAAATATATGGAATATATGTATTTTTATCATGGATGTTATTTTGTGCATTTTTGAATTGCTTCTGTTTTTGAAGGGTCTATAGATATCCCTTTTTTGGTGAAAAAATTCCCAAGTAATAATGCTTTATTAAAACAAAACTCACATATGTTATAATTTTAACACTTCTATTCTATAAAAAAATTAATTAGTATAGAAATTATGTACCCCTAATGTTCCTCTTAGTCATGGAGTATATAATAATACCATTATAAAATAATAATATTTGTTTTCAAAGTATTCCCTTCAAATTCAATTTAATAAATCCATGAAGATTGCTGGTGCGTCAGTGAGTACAAAAGGAATAATTATGATATTATTTTTCCCATACATTGTAAGAAATTTAGACTTAGTGATATGATCCTTATTTACATTTATTTTATATTATCCTATCTAAAAATCCACATTATAGAAATATTAGTCTCCATGAAGATGATTAAACAAATCATCAATTTATGACATATGATATTTTTTCATTAACGTGTTCTATTTGATGTCATGATAATCAATTCCTAGGTGTATTGACCAATCCATAATCCTAATGAAGAGGACTGTTGAACCCGAAGGTTAAACATGTGGGTGTATATATCATTTATCCAGATTCTCATGTAGTATCATCATATTTTCCTCATGTTCAACAATGTCCATTCTATATGGGGTACTGGAGAAAAGAAATGATCTTGGTATAATCTCTATTGAAGACTCAACCACATGACTTGCAGGAATACCATCAAATTTTCAGAGAAACACATCCAAAAATAACATCATAGTAGGATGTTCACCAGGGATGATATATTCCTTAATGTCAATCATTTTAGCTTGATATTCATTCTCATTAAGAAATATTATCTATTCTTGAGATGATGAACCCAAATTAGATTTATCCTCCTCTATACACATATATACAATAAGAAGAAAATTCACAAATGGTGGTTATTTATCTTCACTCAAATGTTTATTTGAGATTTAAATAAGTACATCCAATCCATACCCATAATTTAAACATATTTTCCAAAAGGGTAAAAAACTAGGATTTATTGGAATCCAGTCAAGAAATTTTGAAAGGAGAAGAGTCATATATTTTGTTTGCAATGTTTTTCCAGTTTGTTTTCACCAATATAAGTTTTTTCTTATATTACAATAGTTCATTAATAGCTCTATGAAACATTAAGGATATGAAATAATGCATTGAACCATAAAGAATAACTATGTTTTATACCCTTGAATTAATAACTGGAATACCTACGAACACTTCATTTTCCAGATCCACCATATTAGTTGTGATGGAATATACTTTCCCTTGCTCACTTGGACATGCACTTCACTGATATCGATTATTAATAAAATCCCTTATCATAGGGAGTATAGAAACATAGATTCCCAATTCCCTATAGTTGAAACATTGGACAATAGGCTAAGGGTTTAATGAATGAATTCATTTCTTCCATCCTATTGGATGAGTTTTCCCATAAAAAATCTCTAGATAGGTTCCCCTATTTCCCTTACCTAAAGAATTTCCTTATCCACATTAAGAAACATAATTGGTGATTCTTCTTACACTTTTGATGAGTGGGATGCTGAGTTTTATTTCCAGCAATATATTTCTCCATCAGAACACTAGAATAAAACATCATATTTATCTTCTTATCCCCATGATAACATTGAGATTTCATTATCTGTATTTTGACTTTGTTTACACATCAAATAATATCATCATAGCTTTCAAAGCAACATATTACCAAGGAATTTTTTGGACTTAGATTTATTTAACTAAAGAAGTGGAAAAGTTTTCTTTCTAGGATTATGAAAAAGATAGTGGTTCATCGTGAATGTTTTTTATGCTTTCTTCGTACTCCCCGACATATTTTTCTCATTTACATTGTGGGTAAAGAAGTCCCCCTCCATTTTTAGTCTATGATTTTGAGGGCGATATTTTATGAAAACATTTTAAAAAACATCATCCACTTCATAAAATTGATATCATCCTATATCATCATATTTTTCACCAAGATAAACTATTGATAAATATTTCCATCCACGTGATCAACATCTATCATCACCTTCACTTCCACATAGCATTTAGGGAAGGAAAATTTCTTATAAATATAGTTCAACCGTTTTTTAATTATTAATGTCTAGGATGATCTATTAAATGTAAGATTCCTTTAATTTATAATGTTGTCCATTTAAACATTCCCTTTATTATCGGGATTCATGTGTTCCACTTGATTTATCTATTGGTTCTAAATATGAGTAAATTTATAAATTATCATCACAACGTTTGAAATTATGACTCCCATCATATTGGTAATTTCATTTAGGTAGTTTTTAATTTATTCTTCACATTTTATTTTTACTGAGTTATTTATATTCCCATCTATGGACATGAATAAAGGGAAACATAAGGGTGAATATTTTTAAAATATTAAACAATTAAATGGGAAACCATGAAAGATGATGATATAATTCATAAATAACATATATTTTTTAACCTATGATTTTATTGTTTTCTATCTATGGTATCCATGATCTATTTCCAAACATAAACTATTGCGGTATTTATTATTCCCTTAATAATGGTTCATAAAGAGATTGGTAATTTAACAAATCATATCCCCAAGAATGTTATACTAGGTGGATTTCAAGGCATGATTTCATGTATTAGTTGATTATCAAATCCATCACAATGCATCATTTTCAATTTTATTACCCATAGGTAACTCTATGATAATGCTACATCTACATGAATAGAAGGTTAGAGTAATTCTATGCTCCCTAGATTTTGAGTGCTGGTAAAATGGAGTTTGGGTGTGTTTATATTGAAAAGAGAGGAACATTATTTATTAATATCCAAACATTTGTTTTGGGATCGATATGGTAATTTAATAAAAAACCCAAACCATATCATTTTTTTTCATAGTTTTTACCAATTTGTACAATTTTTCATTATTTTACACGTTTAAGAACCAATCTCATTAAAATAATACCCATGGTGATGTAGATGTTGTTCATGTTGATAAAGAATTCATTCCAACACCTTAAAATATAATAAAGATTTTAGAGGATTCAGTGTGTCTTTATTAAATTAATCAAAATCCTAAAATCAAATTATATTAAAAGGGAAACATAATTTTTCTCATGGATACCCTTTATTATATTTATTACCTCACTTTTTAGATTTTATGATTTAATAATACATATAGTATAATTATACCATATTTAAATTTTACCTGAAAATTTGACTACATAAGAAAATTAATAAAAAATACCATTGGATAATTTCAACATGAGGATTTGAAAAAATAATATATATTTTATGAAAAAAACCAATTTAATTAAATTAATTTGTCTTTTTGACAATAACTATTTTCTGACACTTATAACAATTATAATTGACATCATAAAATTAAATTATCATTAATATTTAATAAATATTATTGAAGAGTAATATTTTATTAAAATATAACTTATTTAAAAAATATTTTTAAAATCATTAAAATAGTTCCTTGATCAAAACTATATATCTCTCCGAAATAGAAGTTCACTTCTGTCATATCAATATATATATTATTATAAATCCCACTATTTAATCATTTAAAAAGATTATATAAAAAATAAGAATATATAATATATTGGTCATACAAAGAAAATATTAAAATTTGGACTGTTATTGAGTATATATAGAAACCATCATTACACCAACAAATTCCTTAATGGTGAGGTACATAATGGTGATGATTTCTTGGGGTGAATCAGTGTACATGGTTTCTTCTATGATATCAATGGGATTGAAATCATGAAATAAAAGTTATGGATCATGCTTCAGTTGACGAATCATATCATGAGATATTTCATTAGAAAATCCTAGTTTCATTATCTCCGAATGAAGCTCCAAAAATTGGGCTTTATAAGATACAATCCTACTGGTCGATGCAATTACATCATTAGTTTATACCAATTGGAAATTATCATAACCCTATGCATATATTAGTCATATGATTATTATTCAATGGAAATATTATCAATCATTATAAAGTTTAATATTTTTATAAATCTGGGAAGATTATAATAGTCTAATGTAGTGAATTTTTTTCTATTACTACATTCATTATTAAAAAAAATAAACTATTTTCCTTTCATTTTTAATTATAAGAGTCATTTCATTATTCCCCAAATTAAAATTTTTTCACTAAAAAATATCTTTTCACATGATGAAAAAGATGAGGGTACTCTATTTTATCGACAGTTTTGGTTCCCAAGTAAGTTTCTAAAACTTTTGGTTCTACCACAACACATCGACCATGTGATTTATCTTATTTTTTAGATATTTTCTTCTATGATAAAAGTTTTTCAAAGAATGATCTTAATAGGAATAATCATTATAAAATGGAAATAGCTTAGGACTCAGTAAAGGGAAGGGTTTTGGTATTAACATCCACAATATAGGTACATGGAACACATAATGTACATGAGATAGATTAGGTGGTAGTTCTAGTCGATATGCCACAAATTTGATGTGATAGAGGATCTCAATGGGGATGACATATCTTGGATGAATCATTCTATTATTGAAAAACGTTATGATTTTTCCATGGTGATATATAAAGTAACACTTCATATCCAATCTCAATCCCCACATCAGACCTATGACTATCTATATATATTTTAAACTGAAATTGTGTTTATTTAATATGACGTTGAATGGTTTGAATATTTTCTATAATTTCATGGACAATATATGACCACATAATATTTATCTCTCAAACATCATCCCTAAATGTCAGAGTTTGAAACAACTTTTCTTATAGACACTTATAAAGAGCTATTTGAATGCTATAATGGAAACTTGTTATAAATGAACTCAACTAGTGGAATGTGTTGACACACACATCCATGAAAATATGTTTAAAATGATCGCAGTATATTATAAATATATTTAAGAGTCCTTTTATATTGAATATTGATCTCAAGGGGTAATAAGTAGTAAAAATCATATCTATATTCATTTATTTATATAGGGTTCTCTAGAAAATTTTGGTAAACTGCATCTCATTTAGATACATTAGATAGTGGCAACCCAAAATTTCTGACCATTTATCTTAAATATTTCATGCATAGTTTCTAAAGAGATAAATATTCCTTGATTACAATGAAATGTAATGACTTTGGAAATTTATAGATAACCTCTAGATGTAGTTATTTTCTTTCGGTGTCCTCGAAAGTATTACAAAAATATCTATGGTTATGTTTTACCATTTCCAAACTGGTATTTTAAATGGTTACATTATACCAATATAATTTTATCATTCAAAATTGACTCGATGGAATACTAAGAGTCAAAAACAAAATCAATAATATCCAACTTTATGCAATTCCACCATAAATTTTACATCAAATATCTATAAAAAATAGTTCTTTCTAGAAGAATATATAAGGATAAGCCATGTTCATAATCTATAAGTCAAATATTTATTTTTGGTTTTTATTAGATTCTTATTCATTTTCAAAACCTTATAACTACATATTTAGTGAGGTTGAACTATGGAATATTCTGAACAATATTTTATATCACCTCATCATATTTTTGAAATTATTTGATTTTATCATGATTTGATTATTGAGTAGTTATTTAATAAAGTTACAATGAAGACCATTTTATTATTATAATGTCCATATTGCTCATGTACAAAAATATTATACACCTTTCTATCAACATAATGGATAGGGTAGATGGATCATTTCAACTCAAGGAATCTATCAATTTTTTTCCTTCCCCAAATGGTAGTGTATTAAACAATCATAATCTATGACCAGATCGATCCACCTTTGATGGAACATATTTATATTCATTTGTTGGAATATATAATTGAGTATTTTGACCCATATATATGCCAATATTATCCTTGTATAGGTAATAACACTAAATCATTACTAATAATATTATCGCAACCAATTCAAGATCATGATTTTCATAGTTAAAATCATGGATCATTAGTTGGTGGTAGGAATATGCTCTCACTTTTTCATCCTTCATGTGTATAAAACGATATACCTTTTTAGAATCATCATTTTGGATCAAAAATCATTCCCAGCTAGCAGGTAATGTGATAACTAGAGAAGTTATTATCCTCTTCTTTTGCTGCATAAAACTATCCTCACATTTATTAGAAATGAAAAATTTGAATCCTCTCTCAGTAATCTTGATTAGTGGTATTGAAAATCATGAGATTTATATCAAAAATTGATTATAGCACCTATTTAATCCATGGAAACTATGTATTATCATCACAGATGATGGTATGTTCAACTCTTTTATTGCCTTTTTTTGAAGGGACCATATATATCCCATTGTTAATGATACCATGTACTGGGAATGTTACTTGATACAACTGTAATTAAAAATTACTACACATTTCATACATATTTTCATTCATCATGAACATTAGTACAATATTCAAATACTTATCATCTTCTTCCTTGTTTTTGATGTAGATCAACATATCATCTACAAACAAAACCATAAATTTATTTAGGCAATCTCGAATTACTATATTAATCATGTCTATCATGATATTTAGATCATTAGTGAGCCTAAATGGAATCACTAATAAATCACAGTTACCACACATTGTAAAAAATTTAGTCTTGGGGAAAACCTCACTCTTCACCAATACATGATAGTATCCCAATTGAATTTCCTCCTAAGAGAAATCTTAGGATTCAAGTATTAGATCAAAAAATTCATTAATGTAATGAATATGATACTTGTTCTTTATCATAATATTTTTTAGCGTATGATAATAAAATTAGAGGATACTTTACCCATACTTCTTCTTGATGAATAGGATCGATACACCCCATGGTCCAACAATTGGGTGTATAAACCCATTATCTAGATTCTCCCATACTTTCTTCTTCATCTATAATTTTCAACAATAACCATTATACATGGTTTCTTGGATATAGGAAATGATCTGAGTATTATATCGATTTATAACTCATCCTCATGGCTTGGAGAAAGTCTACAAAGATCTTTAGGAATAATATCATAAAATTACCCCACAATAGGATGTCATCAAGTATGATACATTCCAAATCATATGATCTAGACATTTTTTCCCATATAGAAACACTATCCATGCCTGAGATGATGATACAAAATATGATTCATCTTCCTCCATGAAATTGTATATAATTTTCTAGCGATTATTATATGGAGGGTGATATACTCATCTAAAAAATTTACGATGGATTTATAAAAGGAAATCCAATCCGTACCCAGAATTGGAACAAATTATACTAAAGGGAGTATAAAAATGATTAATGGGATGTTCATCCCACAAATTTTAATAGGAATGTGCTAATTTACTAAATAATATCCATATATAGTTTTTATCTAAGTGTGTAGTATAGACCATTGTTATGCACCGAGTGATGACCGAGTCCAACATAATATTCAGATTTTAGGGTTTTATAACTAGGTACCTGTATTCTAGAGACACATTGACTTTTAGTATGTAGACATGTGTTTATTTTCTTGGAATCCACTTGATCTATAAATTAACAAAATATAGTGATGTTTTCTTATGTTTATAGATATCCCTAAAGTTTTCTAATGAGTTGTATCATCATAATCCAAAACTTACTAGACTTTCTTTTGATACCAACTATGACAAAACGTGTATTTAATAAAAATTATTTTATAAGATATTATATAAAATCACAGAAAATATAACCTATAATATTTTTAAGCCTGGGGTATTTGGGTGATTAGGAACACTCAAACTTATCTTGAATGTGTAACACCAACACATTTTAAAAAAAACACCACAACATTATCTTATATTGCATGGACCTTCTAAAGCTGCATAGGATAACCTATAGACGTATATAATGAAGGGGTGAGTTATAAATCATGATAAGGGAATAAATGAACAATACCATAATTCAAAACTACGAATGTGATTCAAGAAGCATATCAAGGTAACATAATATGGTCAGAAATCAGAATCATTAAAAATGATGCATCATATAACACGGTAGAGTAAAATCAACATAATAATGTCATGACACCATTAATCATGAATTCATAAACATAAGAAAAGGAAAACCACCATGAAATCATAACAATATGAAAAAAATTCTATAAATAGATTTGGTTTACTTATTAATCCCATACATGATGTCTCATGATACTAAATCATAAACCAATGCATTGGGGTGATATCTTGTGTCTCCCATCATAATATGTATATTCTCATGTTTTCCCCAAATATCACTGAACATAAATGTATATTTTATCACATTTAATCCTATGAATATGGAGTATTTTTTACATGAATAAAACTTCCAAATCATTTATGAGTAGGAATATATAGGTTGTTACTCTTTAGTGGATATAATGATGGGTATTTATTTAAAAAAGTTTGGCATGGAAAATCCCATGAATATTTTGGCATTATAATTGGGGTATATAAAGGATCATTAGAGAAATTAATTATAGTAAAAGGAGAGCCTCATTGATTTAAAATCACAAATGAAGTAAAGGGGTTGTGTTTGAACATATCCCAACACAAAAATGGGAAAAATTCATAACATAAAAGAGGACCTTGGATAAATATGAGATGGAGGAAATTCCTTACCTTGAGAGGGTGGTTTTAATACCTTTAGAGGGACTTATTGAGAATCTGGATGATCCTTGAGAGGACTCTGGATAGGAAATAGAAAATAAGTTTCATGATATGAGGGTTTTTATTCAAGATAAATGGGATCTTGTGTTTGTTTATATTGGATGTGTGAATAAAATTCGTTATTAATGTAAAAAAATTGGTTTAGGACTATATATGATAGAGTAATCAAATCCAAAAAAATAGTGCATGGTTTATTCTTATTAATTCTACCAAAGTGTAGTAGTTTTTATTATTTTACATGTTTATGAAATGATTTGAATAAAATAATACTCTTGTCAATGTTTATGGGTATAATTTTTACAAATAATTGTATTTAAAACACAATAATATAATATTGATTAAGTAGGATGCATTATGGATTTATAAAATTAATCAATTAACCATAAAAAAATTAGTTTAATGGGGAAATATGATTTTATTCATGGATACAAGTTATATTATTTATTACATCACTTTTTTCCTTTTATGACGTCACAATACATACTATATAAGTATAATGTGTTTAATATTTACTAAAAAATTCTAATGTATAATAGAATCAGAGAAAATTCCATGTGGGATAGTTTAGTTGTGTTTATTTCAAAAATAATATATATTTTATAAACCTATTTCTATATAAATGATATTTTATTTTTTAAAATCCAAAAAAACAAATTAATGAAAAATAATGGTGTTTTTGATAATAATAGTTTTTAACTAATAAAAAATTATATTTGAATTCATAAAATTATATTATAATTAATTATTAATAAATTATATGTAATAATAATTTTTTAAAAATAAATATTTTTAAAAAATATATATGAAAATCATCAATGTAGTGTCTTGATTGAAACTATATATCTCAAAATAATAAATTTTATGTTTCACTGTAGATAAATATAAATTTTTATTAAACATATTATTTAACCATTTAAAATTATGATATAAAAATATAAAATTATAGTTATTGTCTAATAAAAATAAAATATGCAAATCATATAGTTAGGCTCTAAATACGGAAAACATTATTACAGTGGAGAACACATTATGTGTATGGTGTGTGGTGGTGAGGTTTTCTGGGGGGGGGGGGGTTTAGAATACATGGATTGGGACATGATATCTATGAGATTGAAAATCTCATATAAATGTTCTCGTTCATTCTTCCATTTTTTATTCTAATATTGGTATTGGTAAATGGTAATTCCTAGTGATTTTATCTCCCATGAGTGCAAAAAAAAACCATTTTCATAGGTTTGATCATACTGGTCAAGGCCATCACTTCTTCGGTCTGTGGAAATTGGAATTTACCATAAACATTTATATATATTAGTCATATTATCATTATTTTAATGGCTATATTATCTATTTTATAATGGTTAATGGTCATTTAAAACTTGATTTGTTATAATATTAAATTCTAGTGAATGTGTCATCTATAACAACATTAGTTAATATGAAATGTATTCAAATAAAAAAATTTATTATATAATATTTCAATCCATTAAATTAAAATATAATATTTAGAGAATTACTTTTATTAAAGAAATATTGTTTTTGAAAATAGAATTTTAATATTATCTACCCGATAATTTTTCATTTTATTGAGAGTGTCAAATTTTAGGTTATAAATTAAATATAGTTTAATAATACTATATATATTGTGACATTATAAATTAATAAAATAGATTTAATAATTACTATAAGGTGTGAGAAAGACCAAAATTATGATTCCCCTTTAAAATGTTATTTTTCTTTGGTTATTTGATTAATTTTATAAAGGCTTAATGAATCCTCCACAATATATATTTTATTACTAATTTCAAATGTATTCATTATAAACACAAGTCACTTCCAAATCACCATGTTCACTATTTAAAATATATAGGTTAAATAACTTGTAAAATAATGAAATGCACGACACTTTGGTAGAAAAACTTCTATAAAACAATGTACGGTGTCTAATTTTTAAAACATTATCATATTGAGTACAAAACATATTATTGGAAATTAGTAATGAACTACATTATATTGTTGTAAATAAACACACTAAAAATAGAATTTATATTAACTAAACTATTCTCAAGAACTAAATTTATCATAAATTACATTTCTAGAACACCAACATGGTTCCTTGAAGGCCTTATGATGCTCTACCCAAGATATTATAATCAACCTTTTAATGTTATGTGTCATCTCTTTATTATCTTTATTAAATAATCTCTTTTTTGTTATGTTTCTTTTTGGTATTCATCATGCATGGATATATTCTATCATATTCTGTTACTAAACATATAGAGTCTAACGGATGGGATACCCCTTTCACTCTCATTAGTCTCTCTAATGATCCTTTATGCTTGACCGTTATGATGCCAAAATTTTCCTACAATATTCCATACAATTTTTTTTAGATTGCCCATCTTTAATTACACTTAAGTATATTAAATAAATATGTAATTATAGTTTATTGATTTGGGAAACACATTTATTTAACCAATAATCCTTACTTGTGGGATTAAAAAATGATAAATTTGTCTTTATCTTTAATGATCATTGTGCCACACAAGCGAATGTACATTTTATGGTGGGTGCACCCTGATAATTCTCCAATGAAATGTGTAATGATATATCTCATGAGATTTCATGTATAAGATTAGAGAGTAACACTAATTTGTCATATATAACTTTCCACAATGTTTTGACATTTCATTGGTTGTCCTTGGCCTATTTTTATGATGTCTTGATTAATGTTGTCACCATATTTCCATGATTCCTTTATTCCATCACATTCGATCATGTTTCATTATTGATGATTGTGATTTCCAACCATAATATGTTACATTTATATTCCTCTTGGATCACACTTACTAATTTACCTCAGGATATGATTTGTTTTTTTCGTTAATTGGCTTTATAGCACACCTATTTCTTATGTATATCCCCATGTTATACCATGAATTTTTAAATATCCCTGGAATTGAAGTGAATTTGGATTAATTTATATTATCATTTTCTTGAATAACATGTTTAAGTTGTTATGATTTGTAGGAAATCACCCAATCACAATAGTATTCACGATCTTCTATGTTAAATTAGGTGTGATTTTATGTAATAGATCTTAAAATAACAAGTATTAAAGATAAGTGTTGTCATGGTTGGTATCCAAATAATTTTTTGGTATTTTGGGGGATTAATATTAGAAAACGCTAGTTAGAGATGTAAGGAAAATTCTAAACATAATAAAACATCACTAAATTTTGGAAAATAAGATAGTAAGTAGTTTCAAGAAAATACATCCTCGTCAAAATACAATAAGTACATGTAGCACTGAAATGAAGGTAACTAGTGGTAATAAACTCGAAAACGGTGATTGAGCAGGACATGAACGTTACATGGTGCATGACAATGGGCCTTGATTCATACCTAGTTTGACACTCATGGGTGATATGCTTTAGTAAATTCAAAAGATCCTTATGATCCTTTATTAAGGGAATGAAAATGACTATTTATTGTTATGTTATGTAATAGATAATAGATATCATATAATGAACATAAAAATTCTTATGTTAAATAATACCTCTATTTTTTGAGTTATCATATTAATGTTTGTGGTTTCCTATTTATTTGTATAATAGTTTATAAATATTCATCTAATTTTTTTTTCTATTTAATATAAATGACTAGAAATAGGTGAAACTAAACCAAAAACCAATGTGATGGAAAATGCAATGATTTCCCAAATGTGATTCTCTAACCAATAGGAGGGGGAATATAAATAATTATGATGATAATTTCCAAATTGACTCATGTTTTAATAAAAATATCGGATCAGGAGGAAAACCCAAATCCCACTATGAAATAAAAATATTCTATTGAGACCATTATGAAACAAAGGACTATGTATTTCAAAGGATCTTATAAACAATTAATAATGTAACAATAAGTCAACTCAATTGAAAATATATTCTCTATCATTCAATTCCCTAAGAAAGAGAAGGTCAAGAGGAATATTTATCATATGGATGGATTGAGTGATCAATTGTGTATGTATGTCAAAAATATAAATATTGAGGAGGATATTGAAGTAATGAAGTGGCTGGAATTCCATGAAATGGGTTTTCAAAAAATATTTCCCTTAACCACTATTACTAAAAATGGAGAGAGACTTTATTAGATTCAAGAAAAAGGAAAACACATCCATTAGGGTGTTAGAGGAAAAAAACACACAGATTACATGATATGTCCATTTTGTTATCATTACTACGGAAATTAATGTCGAAATCCCATTTTATGAAATCAATTTGTATAAAAAAAATCCATGTAAATAGAGGCCTATGAAATATATGAGGAAACTTTTTAATGTTCCCTCATTGTTAAAATGGAGATCTATTATTATTAAGATTGTAATGGGGATAAGAAGTGGAAAATATAGTTTTATTTTCCTGATATAATGAATAATGTTTCCTATGTATAGAAATCCACATTTCCCAACAATCAAAATAATGGGATAAGGAATCTCAGAAATTTCTTATTGGTGATCATTAAATACTTTAGGTATGGGAAGTAGTGGAAACTAGCTAGGGATTTACAAAAGGAGAGACCCACCAATGGGATGGAAGAAAGGAATTCACTAGTCAACCCTCAACTAGCTATATAATATTTCATATTAATGGAAAAGGGACACTATGCGAATATATGACCTAAACTAAGGGTTTTTTATGATACCAATTGACAAAAAATCCATATCGCTTATAGAGAAAGGTAGAGGTTATTCAATCACAACTATTGAGGAGGATCCTAATAATGATGTGGTGACTAGTACACAACTTATTCATTAAATGAGTGTAAAAAAACACTTGATTTCAGCTCCATTTATTCTTTCGTATCATAAAATTTTAGAATAGCTATTCAAAAACAAAAAATAATAGTTGAATTAGATCAATAAATTAAAATGAAAAATGAGGCAATTATTGCATCCCATGTACTTAACTCTTACCTAGTTTATTTTTTTAGCTAAACTTCTCATCAAAACTTTTGATACTCCATTTAATTGAATTTGATGTTATTATAGATATGTAATGGATTTCTTTACATAGGAAACTTAAATTATTTAGAGAAGGAAATCAACCTTCGTACCATGAATCAATCTTTCGTCTATATATTTTCAAGGAGGGGGATAAATATTATTTTCTATCATAAACTCAAGAATGTATATTTCTTACTTATGAGAAATTATATCTCACAAATACGATTGAAATTAATGAAAATATTATCTTTGGTGAAATTCCAATTATATGGGATGTTTATATTATGTTTCTTGATGAATTTTCTAGCCTTCCTTTATGTTATCAGGTTGAGTTATCAATCAAGTATATACCTGAATATTTTCAAATATCCAATACCCCATAGAAACTTTCGATTGATAAATTTGATGATCTAATGAAGAAACTACCAGAGAATCAAGATAAATGGTTTGTATTCCCATGTGCTTCACTATAGGGTTCACCTATCCCCCTTGTTGAAAAAATTGATGGGCCAATCAATATCTAGATTGATTACCATGAGGTCAACTGTATCATGATAATGAACATCAGTCCTCTACCATGGTTTGATGGATTGCTCACTTGGATATGTGTATCATAGAGTTTATCTATGATTGATCTTCCATTAGGATACTATTAAGTAAATGTGTGGAAGTGGATATTCTCAAAAATTCGTTTCATATGAGTTACAGTCACTTTGAGTTATAGTGATTCTATTTTAAGTCACTAATTGTACACCTATTTTCAAGGATATGATAGATACATATATTAGAGATTACCTCAAAAAATTTTTGACAATAGAATATATTCTCTTCTACTCCAAAATCAAGAAAGATCATGGGGAGCATCTAAATACTATAATAAATACCTATTTTCTGATAAGAGTATATAAGATTTCTATATAGAGTAATTAATAATCCTATGTGATGTCACAAACAATGGGATATCAATGGAGCACTCAAAAACAATTTTTATTGAAGGATGACCCAGTCCAAGATCTATGAATGAAATATGTAGTTTCCCAGGATTAGTTGGGTACTATGATTGATTTTTGATACACATCTCATGTTTTTAAATCACACTAAACTATATTACCCAGAAGGGAGTCTGATTTTTTTGGACTGATTAATTCTAGGATATAATTAAAGATCTAAATATGTGGATAATTATCAAACCCATTGTAATATTTCCGAACAATATGGAAATATTTTTAATCAACAATTATAATTATAAAATGGGAATGACTTGTATATTTATAAAAGATAATAATGTGATAGCCTATGTGTCCTATAAACTAATGATCCATGAGTAGAACTACCCAAATATTGATTTTGAATTGATTGTGATGATCATATAATTATTGATTTTGTTTTATTATTATTATCTATGTGGATAAGTGTGATATATAAATATATATATATTAATAAATCCTCATGAATATATTTAGACAACATGATCTTAATATTCACTAATGAAGGTGGTTACAAATGATCAAGAATTCTGATAGTACAACCCACTACTATCTTAGTATGGAATGAAATGTGATAGATACTTTGAGTTGAGTGGATCCATCCACCCTATCCATGATGTGGAATGAAAGGGACACAATCTTCCTGGTGATGACATGCATGGAAATGGGATTAATAAAATGGTATTCATTATCAATTGTTTAAAAAATATCTTAATCATTAATTATTGAATGAATAAAAGAATCATCAGAAGATGAGGAGGTGCAACAAAATAAAATAGAAAATATTCTAGAGATAAACATTGCTAAAGATAGATTTACATGGTTAGAAATCTGAATATGTGTTCCTTAAAACCAAAAACTGAAGAGGGAATATAAAGATTATGCACATATATCATCCTTTTACATTTATGTAGGAATAACTATGATGTATATATATTTTATGAAACACATATAGTGGGAAAAATTAATATGGAGATCGTAGTGCTTTTATCCTGATGCATGTAACATCAACAAGTCAAGGCTGATTGATAAATACTAAGGGTATGATGCAACCATATCCCATATGTAAATTGGAAACAAGCCCAAGGGTTTCTATATAGGAATCCCCAAGACACCTAAAGGCAATAAATCTATATGGGTGGTAGTTGATCACCTTATAAAATCATCACATATCATTTCAATCAAGGAACATTTATTTCTCAAAAAACGCTCCATGATATATTTAAGGGAGGTAGTAAGATATCATGGAGTTACACTATTTATTTTATATGATAAATATAAAATTATTATCATGAGGTTCTAGAGAAACATTTATATAGATTTCAATATCAAGTAGTGTTTATATAGTTCTTATCACCTTCTAATGAATAGACCATCGGAAAGGACTGTTGAAACTATATATAATTTTCAAGGATCATGATTATTTGATTTCCATGGATATAGGGATCAAAAACTCACCCTATTAAAGTTCACATATAATAAAATTTTCATTATAGTATTCAAATGTCCCCATATAAGGCTTTGTATGGGATATGGTATCAGAATCATTCATGATGCGATGAATTTGTAATTAGGAAGCTTCTCGGACCTCATGTTCTCTAAGAGAGATGGAAGATTATCAAACCATTAAATTTTATATAGAATCCACACAAATATAGTTGAAAATCTTTTAATACAATCACTAATGTTATATAGAATTTTAATCAGGAGACAAAGAGTTCCATTGTATATAACAATGGAAGAATGTCATGTGGTTTTGTAAGATGGGAAGGCTTATTCATTGATATATCGACCCCTTAAAATCTCTCAGTGGAATGTGAGATATTTTATGTTGATTAAAACACCCAAATATCCTATATTATGTATATAATATGTTCTATATGTATCTATTCAGGAAGTATATAGAAATCCCTTAACATATGCTTCTTTCTTAGGTGGTTTGTTTGGAGAATGATTTTTCATATATGGAGAAACCAGTAAAAATATTATATCATAGAAACAAAGTTATTTGAATCTATAAAACTCACCATCGCAAAGTATTCCAGAAGAACCACAAGTATGAGGAAGCAACATGGGAACCAAAAGAGGAGATGAAATAGAAGTACCCAATTAGTTTTAATCTGTAAAATGAAAATTTCACGGGGAAAATTTTAAGTTGGTGAGAAATTTAATGACCCAAACTTTTTTTAAAAAAATTTACATCATTGAATGAATTGTTTACCAATGAATTTAATTAATGAAAAAAATGAACAGTATTTTATTATTACAGCCAACTAGATTTCAAAATACCATTAAACATCATAAGATTTGATAATATAGTAATTGAAAAGTTACCATGTGACTGGTTTATATGAAGGTTTATGATAAAGTTTAATTGAGACTAATAGAAGAAGATATGGCATTGACGTGCATCCTTTTCGCGAGGACATTCAACATTACATTTTTAAAGACCCAAGATATAGCACAGTGGCTAACCATGGGGTCGCTCTCAAAGAAGAAGCACCGAGAGACTATGTGGTCATTCAAAAAATCATTTTTGTATTTTTAAATTTTTTGAAAATAGAAAAACAAAACTCCTAAGAAATCACTAATTAGTGCTGAAGAGAATGGTGGGTATGGAATAGTGAAAGGACAAAAGAGAAACAGAGATGGAAAAGTGAAAAAATAAAGAGACACCTTACAAAACCAAGAAAAGAAAGCAGGAAACACACAACACAAGATACAGAACAAATTGATCACACCATGAAATTTCACCCTCTACTCCCTATCATAGATCAACTTAAGAAATTTATCAACAATTCTCATCTTCTCTCAGTGCATGATCGATGTCTCAAATCACACACCAATTTCACATAGAAATTAAACACTCAAACATAGAATTTCTTCCATGATCAAGCATTACTCCAAACTACAAGTGATTCAGTCAGCAAGATCATTCCATCCAAAGATTGTCACTTGGTGAAATGATCCTTTTAAGATAGTCAAATTGCACATCCAATATTGATTATCAGTTTGAGAAATCAAGATAAGAATGAGAGAAGAAATTAATCCAGAAAGTAGCTGATTGTCCTATGGATGATTTTGCTCTCACTAAATCTAACCCGCAGTCATGATCTACCAAGGAAAATAAAAAGAATGTTATCATATAAATTTGTGGATATTCAGATCATGCCGGGTTTCTTAACCTAGATCTAATCTCACAAGTTAGATCTCCATTTCTGGATATTGAAGATCACGACATGAAATGAGGATGAATGAACGACACAAGAAAAATAAAACCAACATCACCATTCAATAAAATAAACATGAAACACTATGAGAGTATTTACAGACTCAACATAAAACACCAAAAAAAGAGCAGCGGTGGAGAGGCAGAGAATGGAAGAGCAAGTCCCATCTTCATGTCAAAGATAGTCCCAGTACGAGAGATATGGATAGAATGGATGTTGAAGGGTGGTTGAGTCTCCTCCCCCAACTATGGAATGATGCCCTCCCCTGGCCCTCTGCTCCTGGTCTTCCCCCTGGTCTCCTCGAGAGAGGATTTGGGGTCCTCTATTTTATTCTGGAAATCTCAACTAAAAACAGAGGGAAATAGATAAGCAGTAAATCCACGTGGCATTCTTTTATGTGCATGCCAGTAGAAATTTTGTGAACTCTAAGTGACTGTACCCAATTCCCCTGCAACAAACTCATGAATATTCTCATGCCTTTCTTGCAAACTTCTTCATTTATAACCACTTCTACGAGTACATCCCCTACACAGAACAACAAAAATACCAAAACAAGATAAACAAATAAAATGATAATAACAAAAACTATATATTAATATTATTACTTAGATTAGTTAATAAAAAAACTTATTAATATATATATATATATATAATACCTAATATTATTTATACTTCTATATGTTAATGCTTATTGTATTTAATTAATAACATAAATTATTATGACATAATGATAATATATATGATTTTATACTTTTATTAATATACCAATAATTATTATAGTATTGTTTATGATATATAATACACAATATATATAATGTATTACATGATATAATAAACTAAAATAAAAATATTAAAAAAAGAAGAAAAAAAAGAATAGGGGGAAGGGTTTGGCATTGAAGAGAGGGGGCAGGAGACTTTGGGTGTTGGCGCTACTTCAAAAGGGCCGCATAGAGAAGGGAAAGGCCGTGGACGGTGGTCTGGTGGCTTTGAGATCTGTGGGTGATGAGGGGGATCTGGGAAGGCAGCTCGTAGTAGTCGCATCGGGTTGGGGATGGTGGCACCAGTGAGGATGGAGTGTTTAGACTAGAAAAGAGGTGCGATGAGGAGCAGGGGAAGAAAAAATGAAGGCCGCATGTTGTGATAGGGCTGGGGTTCGAGTGGCTTGCTGGCGAGTAGGGGGTGTAGCGACGGTGCATGGGAGCCAAGGTGAGGTGAGGAGGTAGCAAGGTCTTGCAGTGGGACTCGCTCAGGTTTGTGCGACACAAGAGACATAGGGTCAAGATTACGCAAGGAGAATCTGATAATTCAGTTCTAGATCCGTTAAATATAGTGAGGAATGACAATGATTTACGATTCTAATTTCTTGTTGCAGATTTGAATCTGCTGGCGTTGTCGTTTTGGAATTCCATGTGGCATTGATCTTGTTGTAATTTGATACAGTTGATTTGTTGTGTGAATGAGGAGGGTGTAGAGAGGAGGTTGGGAGTGGTGTTGTTGTGGATGAAGAGGGACCAGAGGAGGTTCCGCAGTATTTCTGGAGCTTGAATGGAGGCACCGGTTCTGTGATGAAATGGTGAGATAGGCTGAGTGCTGAAACGGTGAGACATGCAGAGTGCTGAAACGGTGAGACAGGCAAGGGGCGTACATGGTGACACCATGTAAAGGGATGGAAGTGGAATAATAGAGTAGTGAGGAGACACCGTGAGTGTTTCTCATGGTCTCACCATGAGGTGGGATATACGATGGCATTATAAGGTTAAAACAGTAGGCATGATGGGAAACATTGAGATCGTAATTGAGGCACTGCGAATGATGCTCACGGTGAGACCGTAAGTGTGAAACAGTTGCTGAAGGAACCAGTGACCGCTAAACCAGTATAAAAAAATTAAAAAAATTAATAATTTAATACATCTAAAAATGTATTAATAAATTAATCAATTAAATTAAATAAAATAAAAAAAATTAAATTATAAAATTAGTTATATTTTATTTAAAAGAATTTATTTATTTGGATAAAAAATTATAAACAAATTAATTAAATAATAAATTAAAACATTTAAATTCACTAACATATATTAATTAACCAATTAACTAAATAATTAATAATGTAAATTAAAGAATAAGAAATATAGATCGAGTATACATAAATTGTTAAAACAAATTAAATTATTAAAAGACTAAAAACTAAAATGAGTTATTTATTTACAATTTAAAGAATAAAGAACTAATTAATTTAATTAATTAATTAATAATTATTGAAACTAATAACAAAAATAATTAATTAAAATAAATTAAAAATACAAATATATTTTATTATTGAAAAAAAAATATAAAAAATAACGAAAAAAACACACTTTTAATACATAAAAACATTTTTTGTAATGTAATTTACAAAATTTAATAATTGACAAATATTACACAAAATAAAATTGTTTGATATTAAAAAATAAACAAAAATATGAAAAAAGGATGTGGCAATGAGCATTAAAAAACTACCACATCAACTAGTAGAATCGAGACTGATATAAGAAGTAATGGTATCGACAAGTAGAATTGTAGCTTATGAATCCTAATTTTCAATGCTTTTGAGGGATATAGAATCAAAGGGATTTCACTTGAATAAGACCATAAAAAAGTTTTGGTATTAATGAATAAAAAACCCATTTATGTTGGATGTTCAATATCATTTATATCCTAACCCAAACCATGTACACTAAAGCATCCCATGAATATATCACTATCTTGATCATTTCTCTTAAGTTGTTAACAGGTATAATATAGGGTTATGAATCTAAACCCAAATATTATGAATTTATATTGTTTATTTTTATGAAAAATTTATTATATTTCACCACTTTTATGAACACCTTTTTAAATGGTTAAATAATGAGTTTGTAAAAAATTTTAATTTTGATACGATGAAAAATAAATTGTATTTACGAGTGATATATAATTTAAATGTAGATGAAAATTTTCTAAATTCAATTGTATGTCAAATAAATAATATTTTAATAAAATATTTCTAGTATATAATATTTATTAAATATAACTGATTATAACATTTTAGAAATACAAATCTAATTTCTATAATGGTCAGAAAACGGTTATATTCAGAATTACCAATATATTTAGTTATTTTGGTATTTTTGATTTAAAATTGAAATATATAATGTGTATAATATTATTTTTATAAATTAAAAATTATTTTGGAAATCAACAAATCAAAATTATTCCATGGTAAATTTTTTATAATTTTATCAGACAACAATATTTTCAGGTAAAAATTAAATGCAATATAATTATATGGTATGTACTATGATATTAAAAAAATACCAAAATAATTTTAACAAATATAATAAATGATATAATGAAATTATATTTACCATTTAAATTAATTATTTTTAGGTTATTTGATTATTTTATAAAGCCTTAATGGATCCTCATAAATCAATTTCATATTTTATGGTTTAAAAACCAATTCTTGATAAACAAGACTAACATCCATGTCATCAAGGTTATTATTTTAATTATAATATTTCCTAAATATTTAAATTAATTAGAAAAATAAGTTTTTTCATAAAATTATGGAAAAAAATGGTATGGTTGGTGGTTTTGATTACTTTATTATATAGAGTCCAAAACCGATGTTTAGAAATTAATGAAAAACTACCCTCTCTTTTTATATATAAACCCACCCAACCTCACATTTATTGTCAGTAAAAAATCTTGTGTCCTAGAATTAATCTATCCTCCCCTATATATATCTTTCCAATGGAAACCCAAATCCCTGAACAAGATCCTCCCAAGCTTTTAGATTCACCCTCTCAAAGTAAGGGAGCCTCCCATTCTCCAATTTATTCAATAAAATCATTTAAAGTATGCCTTTTGTTTTCTATTTTTTTCATCTTGGGATATGTTATAAAACATCCACAATACTTCCCTTATGATATAAAATAAATATTAGACCCATTTAACAAGCACTAATTCCTCATGTTAACCTTTATATACCCCCATTATGTAGCCAAAATTATCTTGTAATATTCCATTGAAAGAATTTTTGTTATGAATACCGATTATTATAGTCACTCAAGAGTATTCACATCGATATACCTATAATTAAATTATCAGGGAGTTATATGTATGCATAAAAAAATCAGTAATCATGGGATTAATTATTATTATATTTTTCTTTTATATTATGTAATCTATGTGGCATAGATGAGCATGTACATATTATGGTGGACAAATAGAAATTGTTCTCCAATCAATTGGGTAATGTTTTAGTCTCGTGAGAAAAATTCATGGAATAAGGGAGTATTTCTAATCCATTAAGTCTCTCTTTCATCCATTTTATGATGCTTTAGAAGTAATAATTTTTCAATGTCTATGATTTCCGGATTAATGTTGTAGCCAAATTCTTATGTGTTGTTTAAAATCTCATGTTAAATCATGCCTTAATGTTCAATATTATGATTCTTATCCCTATGATGTTACCATGATACCAATATTGCTTTATATGTACTAGTTTTCTATATACAATTAATTTTTATACCCCTTTTGGGCTATATATTTCACCTCCTAATTACGTACATCTACAGGTTATCTCGTGCGGTATTAGATGATCCATCGAATAGAACTACACGATGAGGATATTTTATTATAATTTTTTATATAATAAGATTAACTAGTTATTATATGTTCTAAATCACTGAATGAACCTATAATTAATGATATTATGGGTTTTATAAACTGTTCACTTATTTTGAAGTAAAACATAAAATAATGTAAATGAATGACATGGGATGTCATGACAACCAAAAGACTTTGTTCAAGTAATCATTTAAACCAACTGATTTCTTCATTTAATTTTTTTATTACAAGATACCATAAATATAGAGTATCATTACATGCATATGTACAAATTTCAAAATATTGATAGTAACCAAGCTCATTTATGTCTGTATGGTATCATTTTTAACTACCCATGAAAATATTTCTATGAATTCAATATATTCTTTCAGTTGAAATAAATTTAACACCGCCCATTTATTATACTTTATCCTACCGTCCTTTAATTTAAAACCCTATTATTTTCCAGAGAATTCCCCCATATAGTATCTCTATTATCCCCATGTTATATAAAAATATAATGACTACATTTCTTCTCTCAATGGTAACTATAATTTCTTTAGTCTAACAATGAGTCGAAACATCATAAGATTTTTGGGGCTCTACATTATTAATACGAACAATGAAATTATGTCATCATCAAACAACATATTCAATCTTGAACATGGCTATATATACACATTTTTAACTTCTTGTCCACCGTTTTATTTGATAATTCTTATAGATCTCTACCTTCTAGAGTTTTAACTTCTATTATGTGACCATTAACAACAGTAGTCCTAGGACATTTAAGAAAAACATCAAATTTCCTAATTTTCAAATTTCAATTTCATACATATAAAACCATTGGAAATTATATCTTTCTCATATTAATTATGAAATCAAATTGAAAATAGTTATTTGATTATTTTTGTATCAATATCCAATACAACTAACTCACAATCATTTCATAAAGAAGTCTTATTAAAGATAACATATCAGCCCCTTATTATCTTGTAATGATCATCAACCTAAAACTAGGATCCAAATTTTTCATCTCAATACCCCTACATGAAACATGTATTAGAATTAGCCTCAAATTTCCCCTATCCATGGAATTGAAATGTACTAGAAAATGATACTATAAAAAATGAGGTTACTAACTTCTGTTGGATTACCAAACTATAACACCTATGAAATTTCATGTCGAATTTTATTGGAATTACATCTATTAACTAATTTTTCACATTTTTGATTGTTACTACCAATCTTTAATTGAGCATTATAATTTGTAAACTCTAGATATCTTCCTTCTCTATCAATTTTTTAATCATTTAATCTTCCCCAATGTTCCATTGAGGTGTAATGAGAAAACATCTTTCCAGAATGGTCACTTTCTTCCAAAAGCGATGTTCTATAAGTATGTTTCATTGTCCTAACTATTATTCATGGATAATAGAAATTTTGACATGTGAGATATTTCCCTTTAATCTATAACCATACATTGAATAGACACTCAAATATATTTTTTCCAGAAAGTAATCACATACCTCCCTTATTTCATCATAAATGAATGTCATGATGTAAAGTGACACTTCTTGATATTGGAATAGGGATAGACCAAAACAATCAGAGTGAAGAATATATAATACCAAAGTGTTGAGAACTATACTATTCAAATGTAATTTTACCAAAATTTTGTTCTGAAGTACATAGATCTCATAAAATATGAAGTCTATGAGTTAATGCTTCTCTAAAGTAGTCCTTATTAGAATATTCAAGAGTTTCTTAATAATGTGTTTAAGAAAGAAATTCCAAAAATGCAGACTCTCAAAAAATATTACATAGAATATTAATGCACCATTCCATATAATATTACTTTAGATGGTAATATCCATTACCCCTTGGTCCACCACTATAGATCGCTGAGTGATTTTTTTTTGTTTTTTGGAAAGATTGTACCAAACATTTACTCATTAAAAAAGAATATAGAAATTAAAATCTTACATAGTCATGGGATGTGTCGCACATCTTTCAAATTACTAAAGATTATATTTCACATCCAGAAAATGACACCACCTTTCTTAAAAACAAACTGAGATACATCATTTTCCAAAAATAGAATTATTTAATCTAGAAGATATATAATTCATCATGAACCCTTACACTATAGTTGAGTGGAATAATGATCTAGCGTCAATCACCCATGACTCCATGAGAATTTTAACACAAAATAACACATTTTTATTGTCCACATCTATATTCAAATAACATTAACATCTAGAATAAATTTTTTAAAAATATAAATTCCATATAATACGCTAATATTTTAAATAATATACACCTTTAAAACGTTATATTTCTGAAAACATGTGACACAAAAAACACAAATACACAATATACTAAAAAACTATATATAACTATTAAAATTATTTCATAGAAATTTTTTGTATAAAAAAATTAATTCACATTATTAAATATAATTAGAAAAATCAAAATGTAATTTTTAATACAAATAGATTAGAAAAATTCTATTAGTATAACTATATTCTTAAATATACCATTTTATGCTAAAAATATTTTTTCTATCAATATATTTTTATGCATCTATGTTAATAATATAAATATATTATGAATAAATGAAAATATTTATATCAATAATTTTACACCAATATAAATAAAAATAAATAGGAAATAAAATTAAGAATAATTATTATTTTGAAATGTAATTTTCATATTAATAAGTATTCATTATATATTTATGTTTTTATTAAAAAAAATTTCCCAGATATTATAATTTTGATTTAAAAAAATTCACATCATTTATAAATTAATTATAAAATATTATTCTAGTATAAAATATTGTTATTTTCGGAGAAATATATTATTTTTAGCTGAATAGTTAAAATATAGTTTTTAACATAATTTTAAAATTTATGACATAAAATACTATATGAAAGTAGATGATTCATAGAAAATTATTTAATTAGTAATTTTTTTTAAATAACTAAAAATATATATTTCAAAAATACCATGCAGAATTTATAAATCTCAGTTTTAATATTTTTGAATGTTCAGTAATATTTGACTATAAAAAGTGTTTTTATTCTCTTATATTAAATATTATTTTCATTAATTTTTAAAACCGATTCTAAAAAATGGCATCCTTTATTTATATCAAAATTTTCATATTATTTAATAAGATATGTTTCAATTCTATGTGTAAAAGTATGATTATTATGACTAAAGTTGATGACTATGATAATCAAGAAAGGGTTATTTTCAAAGAATTATTTTATTAAAATTATATATATTTTGGGTAATAAATTAAATTTATATATTTTATATAAGAATATAATATGTTTTTAACACATTTATTATAATATATATCCCACTTATTTAATTATTAAGTTATTTTAAATAATAATAATAACACTTAATTGTGAAAACAATATTTTTTTCCATAATTGTCTTTCAATATATTAATTATTTCAATATATAAGTTATTTTCCTCCTATTTTGAAATTAAAGTAGTTTATTTTAAGAATAAATATATTTTTATAACATATAAATTTTTTATTTAGTTTTATGTTATATTTTTAAATAAATATAAAATTTTATTGTAAAAATATAGTTACCAAGCCAAAAACAAAAAAGGTAGGATGTAAAAATATGTTGCTAAAAATACTTGAGACATGTTTAAAACAAATAGAAAATTGATGGTGGATGATATATTATCACGACCCCCTCCCCACAAAGTGTACCCCTCTTGGGCCGGTAATGTGAGAGAGGAGATAATGACCCCTGAGTCCCGCCTCTAGTAGGCCCTGGGTTGGAGACTAGCACCAAGGGTATAATAAACACACAAATGGAAGGCATTACCCTCTAAGAGAACACATGCAGAAAAGAGAGATAGGACATACACCAACCAACTCCAAATCAAAACTGAAATATAAAAGAAACCCGAGTACATATATGAAATTTCATGCAAAAGTACTACAACTGGAAGGGAAAAACTGCATGTACCCAAATGTATGTAAAATGGCAGCAACCACAAGCCTGAACAGATCCTGTAACCCCAAGCTCGTAGAAACCAGCCTGATCTCCAACCTACTCCAAGTGACCTGAAAAACAGTTTACATATATATATGGTGCGTATAACAGCATACTCAATAGAATCATCCCTGAAGCCTCTCGTGTAAAAGTAAAGAAATCATACTAAATCAAAGTAAACAACAAGTGAAACTAACTCGTCACCTAAACAGGTATACTATCTTCCCAACCTCACCATGGATACTCTCACCAAGTAAGGCATACAATAATATAGAATATTGTAAAGAATATCAAGGGTAACCCACTACTACTAACCCACTAGTTTTCCGCTTTGCCCCAACATCACACATCCTAAGAATCTCTCTCTAAAAGGCTTTCCTGTAGACACCTGGGCGAAGCACCACAATCTTCACCTCGTTCACCACATATTCATGCCCGTAGACACCTAGGAAAATCGCCATACCATCCTCACAACCAAAAGTAACTAGGTAGTTTCTGGGAGCCACCATATCTCACATAACGTGTATCATGCGTTAGGTATTATACCTCAAGCCATTACATCCCATTCACCAGGTAAGGATCCTCAAGCCATCACTGCTTATACACCTTACATCTATAATATTCCATAGGATACTATATCCAAAATATATGTGTGTGAATAACCACAAGACATTACAGCTCTCTAAACACATATATGGGGAAAACTAACCAATGTTCCTATCAACACAAGTAACTACCAAGAGAAGAGAGCAGGGCCAAAGGGGGTAGTCAGCCACTCATCCTCCTACCAAAATGTTGGGGAAAACACCCCCTTAGGGCTCAAAATTCCTATGGTGTCAGTTTCCCTTAATGACAGGGTGGATTACCGTATAAAAACATAAAAAAGAATAGATTATATTATATCTCACAACCACACTATGGGAATTACCTAGTCTTAGACACAACCGTAGCTAACATCTCTCAGACTTCGGGCTGCTTCTTCTAAGACTAGGTATCCTATAAGCACACAACAATTTGAATACCTTTATTGGATTACTTTATTCCCTTTTTATCAGTTCCACTATACATTAATTAATTCATTAAAAATTATTTAACCATGAACAATTTTAACATTAAACTTCATTAGCATCACACCCAATATCCACTATAATATCCAAATTATAACCTTGTCATTATATTCCAGCAAATCCAACCCCATGAGTTAACACCATTTATTCAATTATTCATTACCGAATTACTTTCCCATATTCCCAGGCATTCTAGAAAAGCATTCTTTGCTACTAAACACAGAGGGGATCAACACGGTGAGTAGTTATACTACTCGTTGAGTCTTTAACGCCTAAAGAAAGAGAGTAGACCAATTCTCCCTTAATAGGCTAAACATGAAAAGCACGTGGCATACCCCATGTGTTTTCGCATCTTTTGGAAGAAGGGTAAGCAAGACCAGCTACCATGAGCAGTGGGAAAAGTAAAGCAGATAATCAGCCAAAGAATCAACAAACATACAACAATCAGATCCATCCCATTCCATCATCATAGGTGTCCTCCCCGACACCCACATGCATAAACCGATGCATCTCTCTACTCTAGGTGCCATCCTCTACCACAACCACAAGGCCTCCCTACCTACACATATCACAACACCCATCTACGGTCACATCCCAACACAAGCAGCAGGAAAAAACATCACAACAATGAGATATTGGCCCTTGAACAATCAAGAGGGTAACTCATAACCCTTTTAGAAATTATCAAACAAGCGGTTTATTAATCCATATTGAATTAACAAATTTATTAAATGTAGGTTCCAAATTTTGTAAACCTAATCAGTAAGCTATCATAGGTAAATAATCATGCTTACTGCACTAATTTGATTAACATCAATGTATAATAAGAACTGGATTCTTTTTCATGCCTCTATATCTTTAGCCAATAGTTATTAATTAATCCCGGTTTACGTTCCTTACCAATTTCCATCGAGAACAAACAGCTAAACAAAGAAAGCATAGATATCACATTATCTAGAAAAAGAAGAGGCAATAACATACAATAGATATCAATTTATTTATACAGTTCAAATATTTATTATGTCAATTTCATTGTGATCCACTATGATAAAATATGCAAAAGATACAGTTGCACATTATAGAAAAGAGAAGAACTGAATCCCCTACCTCAAAAATTCATGAGGTTTTTTATCCACACAATTGGTCAAGATCCTCCTCTCGCGACAACTACATCCAACGAAGGATTTCACAATATGACATCACCAACCAAACCCCAAGAAAAACCCATTAGAATCTAGGAGATTACATGGTATAATATGGAAGGGAGAAACATGGGAAGATGATCCCCAAAGGAACGATGATAAAACATACCTTATATGGAAGATTGACCGACACAGATCGGTTGCATCCAAAATAGAGCAGAACCAATCGGAGGGGTAGGGTTTGATTTTGAAACTCATGCGGGCGTCTCATAGCCAGGAACAAAGAGGAAGAACAAGGGAGGATGATATGTTGTCCCTTTTGAAGATTTAATGGGGCGACGGTTTAAGATACACTTAATTCTCCATTAAAAAGCGGATTGCATTATCCTACGTGCTTTGACCAAGTAAAAACAACCCCAACTATAGGGATAATTAATATAGGATTTATGGCATTTGAATCGGCCTTAAAGTCCTTAAAATAAGGCTTTAAATGTATTTTACGTTAAAGGAAATGTCAAAAGGGTGAAACTGTAGGAAGCTGAAAACACTGTTCACATACTCAAAATTTGGAAAAGGAAATTAAGGTCACCATTAGACCTCACCGTTAGAGGCTACCGATAGACCTCACCATTAGAGGTTACAGATAGACCTCATCGTTAGAGGTTACCGATAGAACTCACCGTTAGAGGCTATTGATACACGTCACAGTTAGAGGTTACTAATAGACCTCACCGTTAGAAGTTACCGATAGACATCACCGGTCTGGAAACACTATACAAGTCTACTGATAGACCTCACCGATAGAAACACTATTCACCTACTAATACTATTCATAAAATTGGAAACACTGTACAAGTCTACTGATCTGGAAACACTATATAAGTCTACCAATCTAGAAACACTGTACAAGTCTACCGATAGACCCCACTGATAGAAACACTGTTCACTGAACCTCACTGATAGAAACACTGTTCACCTACCGATATTGTCCATAAAACTGGAAACACTGTTCATAGAACTGGAAATTTGGAAAAGTGTTGGGGATAAGTCACCTTGACCTCCCAGAACACCTCCAACACCACATTTTTACAATGTAATGGACCGAAGAGGTCCGGGCCCTTACATCAGATACCACTCAAAACAATCTCGTCCTCGAGAACTCAAACCCAACCTAAAGAGACAAAAAAAAAGAAACAGGGTCTGAACAACTACCCCTCGAGATACTGCTCAAAAGATAGCAAGCCACAAAAGGAACAAAAGAAGTTCATAAATAAAACATGAAAGGTCCAACCATAAAGGAAACATAATTACATGAAAAAAGTTAATCATTAAACAACTCTGGGAACTGAGCACATATCTGTGACTCACGCTCCCAGGTACTCTCCTCCATGCCACTGTGTCGCCACAAGACAACAACTAAGGGGATAGAATGCCCACACAACACCTTCAGCTACCCGTCTTGGATCTCCATAGGTCGCTCCTCAAAGGTTACATCATCATCAACATCAATATCTCTCCGATCGATAATGTGAGAGTCATCATGAAGATAACGATGTAGCTGTGATACATGGAAAACTTCATGTATCCGACTCATCTGAGGGGGAAGTGATACTCGATACGCCACAGCTCCAACACGAGCTAACACCTCAAATGGCCAATATAACCGGGGAGAAAGCTTACTTCCACGACCAAAACATTGCTGCCCATGACGGGGAGTCACCTCCATAAACACATGATCCCCAAAATTAAACTCCAAGGGTCTCCTCCTTTGATCGGAAAATGATTTCAGACGATCGTGCGCTGTCTCCTTCCTCTCACGAATCACCTGAACCATCTCTGTTGTATTATACACTAGTTCGGGTCCGAGAATTACAAACTCTCCGACCCCAGTCCAACACAACGGAGAACGGAATGGCCGGCCATACAAGGCTTCAAACAGCGCCATACCAATGGCAGAGTGAAAAATATTATTTTATGCAAACTCCACCAAGGTTAGGTGCCTCATCCATGAACCTCCAAAGTCATGAACACAAGAGAGCAACATGTCTTCAAGATTCTGGATGGTTCGCTCTGTCTGACCATCCGTTTGAGGATGAAAAGCAGTGCTAAGGAATAGATGTGAACCGAAAGCATGTTGGAGACCCCTCCACACCCTGGAGGTAAAATGAGGATCTTGATCAGAAATGATCATTCTAGGGACTCCATGAAGTCTGACCACCTCCTCCATATACTGCCTCGATAAAACATCCACTGATCTCGACTTCTTGATCACGATGAAGTTGGCCGATTTTGTTAAACGATCCACTACCACCCAAATAACATCATGTCCTCCCAGAGCTTGAGGTAAAACTGTAACAAAGTCCATTGAGATTTCATCCCACTTCCACTCAGGAATCTCTAATGGCTAGAGAAGACCACCAAGAACACAGTGTTCGACCTTCACCCTCTAGCAGACTAAAATCGAGACACAAACTCCGCAACCACATGCTTCAGCCCAGGCCACCAAAACAGACTCCTCAAGGATCTGTACATCTTTTTCACACCCGGATGTATTGATAAAGGAGAACTGTGGAACTCTCTGAGAATCGTCACGCGCATCATCAAGGGAACAGAAATCCTTCTTTGGTACAACACTCGGTGTTGTTCATCCTCAAACCAACCATCAGGGGCCTGACCACAAACAACTCAGTCTCTCCAGACCTCCACCTCTAGATCTCCCAACTGGGACTCTTCCACCTTCTGCATCAGGGATGATTGTACACTACGGCAAAAAATGCATTTAGCGGCGGTTATTTTTCGTATTGCGGCGGTTTTGAAAAACCGCCGCTAAATCGTGCGTCGGGAAACTATTTCGCGGCGGTTTTCAAAACCGTCGCAGAACGTTTAGCGGCGGTTTTTTTTTTAATATATTTATTTATTTATTTATATATATATTCATTTATATATTCATTTATATATTTATTTATTTATATATTTATTTGTATATTTATTTATATATTTATTTTTCGTATTTATTTATATATTTATTTCATATTTATTTTATTTATTTATTTATTTATTTTATTTATTTATTTATTCATTTTTCGTATTTATTTTATTTATTTATTTATTTATTTTAGCATTTATTTATTTATTTATTTATTTTTCGTATTTATTTATTTAATTAATTAATTAATTAATTAATTAATTATTTATTTATTTTATTTCGTATTTATTTTATTTCGTAATTATTTTATTTATTTATCTTATTTTATTTATTTATCTTATTTTATTTATTTATCTTATTTTATTTATTTATCTTATTTTATTTATTTAATTCCGTATTTATTTTTTTCGTATTTTTTTTATTTTGTATTTATTTTATTTTGTATTTATTTTATTTATTTATTTATCCATGCATGCACATGCACATGCACATGCACATGCACACCCATGCAATATAAATAAATTCTATGTTTGGTGAGATTTGAACCCCTAACCTCTTGCATATTTTCCAAAGACTTTACCACTCCAGCAAGCTCGCCATGTGTTTAATAAACAGAATTTAATATACTTATATATATTAATTGAAAAAACAAATAATACATAAATAATAAATATAAACTCAATAATAATAAATAATAAATAAGGAATAATAAATATAAATAATAAATAATAAATAATAAATAAATATAAATAATAAATAATAAATAAATATAAATACTAAATAATAAATAATAATATATAATATATAAATAATAAATAATAAATAATAAATAACAAATAAAAAATAATAAATAAATATAAATAATAAATAATAAATAAATAATAAATATAAATAATAAATAATAAATAATAAATAATAACTAATAAATAATAACTAATAAATAAATATAAATAATAAATAATAAATAATAAATAAATATAAATAATAAATAATAAATAGAAAATAATAAATAATAAATAATAAATAATAAATAATAAATTAATATAAATAATAAATAAAAAATAAAAAATTAATATAAATAATAAATAAAAATAAATAAAAATAAAAATAAAAATAAAAATAAATAATAAATAATAAATAATAAATAATAAATAATAAATACTAAATAAATATAAATATAAATAAAAAATAAAAATAAAAATAATAAATAATAAATAATAAATAATAAATAATAAATAATAAATAAATATAAATATAAATATAAATAATAAATAATAAATAGAAAATAATAAATAATAAATAAATATAAATAATAAATAATAAATAATAAATAATAAATGAATATAAATAATAAATAATAAATAAATATAAATAATAAATAATAAATAATAAATAGAAAATAATAAATAATAAATAATAAATAAATACAAATAATAAATAATAAATAATATACAAATAATATATAAATATAAATAATAAATAATAAATAAATATAAATAATAAATAATAAATAATATATAATAAATAATAAAAAATAAATAATAAAGAAATATAAATAATAAATAATAAATAATAAATAGAAAATAATAAATAATAAATAAATATAAATAATAAATAATAAATAATAAATAAATATAAATAATAAATAATAAATAGAAAATAATAAATAATAAATAATAAATAAATTCAAATAATAAATAATAAATAATAAATAAATATAAATAACAAATAATAAATAAATATAAATAATAAATAATAAATAATAAATAGAAAATAATAAATAATAAATAAATATAAATAATAAATAATAAATAAATACAAATAATAAATAATAAATAGAAAATAATAAATAATAAATAATAAATAAATACAAATAATAAATAATAAATAATAAATAAATATAAATAATAAATAATAAATAAATATAAATAATAAATAAAAATAAATAATAAATAAAAATAAATAGAAATAATAAATAAATATAAATAATAAATAATAAATAATAAATAAATATAAATAATAAATAATAAATAATAAATAATAAATAATAAATAATAAATAATAAATAATAAATAATAAATAAATAATAAATAAATAATAAATAATAAATAATAAATAAATATAAATAATAAATAATAAATAATAAATAATAAATAAATATAAATAATAAATAATAAATAAATATAAATAATAAATAATAAATAATAAATAAATATAAATAATAAATAATAAATAATAAATAAATATAAATATAAATAATAAATAAATATAAATAATATATAATAAATAATAAATAATAAATATATATAAATAATAAATAAGAAATAAGAAATAATAAATAAGAAATAAAAAATAAGAAATAAGAAATAAGAAATAAGAAATAAGAAATAAGAAATAAGAAATAAGAAATAAGAAATAATAAATAATAAATAATAAATAATAAATAATAAATAATAAATAATAAATAATAAATAAATATAAATAATAAATAATAAATAGAAAATAATAAATAATAAATAAATATAAATAATAATTAATAAATAATAAATAAATATAAATACTAAATAATAAATAATAAATAATAAATAATAAATAATAAATAATAAATAATAAATAAATATAAATAATAAACAAAAATAAATAATAAATAAATATAAATAATAACTAACAACTAATAAATAATAACTAATAAATAAATATATATAATAAATAATAAATAATAAATAATAAATAATAAATAATAAATAACCAGTTACAAATAATAGATAATAAATAAATTAATGTATATTATAAATAATAAATAATAAAGGAAACACATGAAAAAGTATGAAAAGACGTGATAAGGGATGAAAAATCATGAAAACACATGAAAAAGGATGGAGAAGCATATGAAGAATGAGGCATTAGAAAAAATAAGAATGCATGAAAACTCGTGACAACTCTGGAAAACTCCTTAATAATTCATCATAACCATCATAATAACCCATAAAAAACCATTGATAAAGATAAAAAGTCATGGAAACCCAAGTAAACAGTAATAAATGGAGCTACCGTTGAAACCCGTCAAAACGGTCATAAAGAGACAAAAACATTGGACTCACATTAACGGAGATAACTTATGCTCCGACAGTCTATTTTAGATCCGCGACCTGTCAAATCAAAAATCCTGAAACGATCTTCAACCTGAAAGGTGAAAGTGTCTGAATGGACAGAAGGATCGAAAGTTATGACCATTTAAAAAAAGATGACGGAGAACGGGTGCTAGAAACGATAGACTGAAAAACATAACAAACCCAATACCCACTAAAAAGGCCATAACATATGACCTAGGAGTGCATGTGGGCACCACGACCAGTCAAACTGAAGCTCATGGAACGAGCTATGATTTGGCAGGTGGAGGAGGCCAAACTGACAAGCGGATCGAAAGTTAGGTCTGTTTGAAGACAAGTTCGACGGGACACCGGTGACAGAAATAGGGTTTTGGAGGCCTTCTAAAGGGGTTTTGGGGTCGAGAAACTAGGAAGAATCATGCTTGTGTCGAACCGGTGCGTAGCTCTCTTCGCTGGCTTCGATTTGATATGTGGTAGAGCCCAAACGGACACCCGGAGCAAAAGTTATGGCCGTTTGAAGTTGGAGAACTTTTTTCAACTTTCTTATAACTCTAATATCTTCCACTCCTTAGACCGTCTAATATTTTTGATTATATGTGCCTCTAGATCTCTTCATGAGCTTCGATTTGACTGGTCATGGCGCTTCAACAGACGCCCGGATCAAATGTTATGGTCGTTTTAGTGATTTCGCGGTTTCTCACATTTTTTTATTTTTTTCATTTCATTTAGCGGCGGTTTTACCGAAACCGCCGCTATTTCACGACGGTTTTTTAAAAAACCGCCGCTAATCCTCGAATAAAATTAAAATAAAAATAAAAAAAAATTAAAAAAAAATAAATTTTTTTTGCCGTTTAGCGGCGGTTTTTTCGCGGCGGTTCTTAAAACCGCCGCGAAATGACGGCCCGAAAACACATTTCGCGGCGGTTTTTAAAACCGCCGCGAAAAAACCGCCGCTAAACGGCGGTTTTCTCGTAGTGGTACTTTCATCTGAAAAAGAAATCCTATACCCCCCAACTTCTCCCATATCAAGATGTAATACTGACAGTTCTTCCATTACTCTCCATGAATCATTGGATTCACGCACAGCATCACTACGTGACTCTTGGCTCAGCGCGTCAGCTACAACATTCCCTTTTCCAGGTGTATATGATATTTTGAAGTCGTATTCTTGCAAAAACTCCATCCACTGACACTGTCAAAAGTTAAAGTCCCGCTGAGAGAAAACATATCTCAAAATCTTATGATCGGTGAAAATCACAAAGCACTCACCAATGAGGTAATGTCTCCACAACATCAAAGAAAACACCATGGCTGCCAACTCATGATCATAGGTGGCATAGTTACATTCACGGGGACGCAACTGGAAAGACCCATAAGAAACAAATGGCCTCTACTGCATGAGAACATAGCCTAGTCCCAGATGTGAAGCATCACAGAAGACATCAAACTAAACTCCTTCAACAGGAAGACAAAGGACTGGAGCACTTAGTAAGTTCTCCTTTAGATACTCAAGTTCTATTTGACACTGATCAGTCCATATGAAAGCCTGATATTTCATGGTCAAAGCTATCAAAGGAGTTGAAACTCAAGAGAAATTGGCTACGAACCTCCTATAGTAGCCTGTGAGACCAAAGAAACTTCGCACCTCTGAAAATGTCTTGGGGGATTCCAAAGAAAAAACTGCTTATACCTTCGATTGATCCACAGATACTCCCTATTGGGACACAACATGCCACAAGAAACGAACTTATCGAGCCCAAAACTCACACTTCAGCAACTTCCCGAACAGCTGATGTCGACGAAGAACTCCCAAGATAGCTCGTAGATGATTTACATGCTCCTCTTCAGATGTGGAGTACACAAGTATTTTGTCGATGAAAACTACCACGAAATTGTCAAGGAACTCATGGAACACAGTATTCCCCAATCCCATGAATACTGCTCGATCATTCATCACGACAAATGGCATTACAATGAACTCATAATGCCCATGACGACAACAGAAAGTAGTGTTCAGAATATCCTCATCCTTCACCAACATCTGATGATATCCTGACCGCAAGTCGATCTTTGAGAACTAACTTGTGCCCTTCAGTTGATCGAATTCTTCATCAATCCGTGGAAGAGGATATCAGTTCTTTATTGTAACTTTTTTTAAGAGGCGATAATCGACACACAACCACAAAATGTCGTCGGCCTTCTTCACAAACAAAACAGGTGCACCCCACGGCGACACACTTGGCCGAACAAAACCGCACCGCAAAGACCATCAAGCTGTATATGCAGCTCTCGTAACTCTAAAGGGGAAATCCTATATGGAAACATAGATATAAGAGACGCTTTTGGATGTTGCTTGATCCCAAAATCAATCTCTCATCCAGGGGGTAATGCTACAACCCCTTCGGGAAAGACATTTGGGTACTCCTATATGACCCTACGAAACGCCAACTACTGAACCTCTGAAGAACTCAACATCAACTCAGCCATTATGGATGATAAAGATGGAATGTGCCTAATCCCTTGTCATAGGCCTGAGAGTTGCTGCCTCCAGAAAAATGAGATGTGAAGGGATGGGACCTACCCTCGGCTGAACGGAAACTCTTCTACCTTGAAAAATGGGAACCCCGGACCACAGATCTGCTACGTGAGGAATCATGATGATTCCCTTCTCGTGATGATTCGATCCTGGCCAAAGTCCTCTCGACAACCTCTGCCCTCGCTGGCACCTCAAGATATGTCTTCAGCATAAATGGGGTGACCTGACGCTGGATCTCTGGATGAAAATCCTTCTCAAAATGCCTCACCCTGGCCTCCTCATCTGGTAGCAGGTCCGAAGCATATTATAAAAGGTTCCTAAAACATATTCCAAACTCCCGAACAGTGGATCTCCCTTTTCGAAGGGTAAGAATCTCTTGGTGACTCGATTCCTTTGTAGTCGAAGAAAGGAACTCAACCCTGAACTTGTCTCGAAACTCCTCCCATGAGAGCACTGACTCCTCACGATCCCCGAGGACCAAAATCCACCATTGCCTCGCTGCCCCACATAACATCATCACAACCAAGGACACCAGTGCTTTTTCCAGGCACGAATTTAACTGATGTCGATCTTGACCTCCTCTAACCAGTCTTCTATGACTACATCTGAAACGGAGCCCTCGTACTTCTGCAGACTCTAGTACTAAAACTCTCAGAGTGTCTTTCTCCAAGTGTCATCGTCGTCATCCTCTACCATGTGTTGACCTGCTGGAACAACCTACTCGATATCTTCTATGAAAACCTGAGGAGGACATTGACATGGAGCCATACCTTTAAAATAACATAAACTTAGAGCTCCTAAGCTTAGAATATGGAAGACACCACATTAATTAATTATTTTTTTCTTTTATTAATTTTAGGTGAACCTATCCCAAGGTCTACCCTTTCAAACACATGCACAAAGAGAAATGAAGCATGATCCTTTCCTAGGCCTCTACCCTGCTACTAGTATCACTTCGTTTAGTAGCCATTGTAAAGTTAAAGGTCCATACATCAGATCATAGGGGGTCCTAAATGCCTATGTCTCAGTCAGTCTCTAGTGTTTACCTCACTTTCTAAACATGAATGACATCATTGCCCTACCAACCCATGCAATCTCACGTGTGCCTAACTAAAAACTCCATTGTATCCCTCAACCAGAGCTCTGATACCAATCTGTCACAACCCCCTCCCCACAAAGTGTACCCCTCCAAGGTCGGAAATGTGAGAAGGGAGATAATGACCCATGAGTCCCTCCCCTAGTAGGCCCCGAGTTGGAGACTAACACCAAGGGTGTAATAAACACACAAATGGGAGGCATTACCCTCTAAGATAACTCATGCAGAAGAGAGAGATAGGACAGAAATCAACTTACTCCAACTCAGAACTTAAATATAAAAGAAACCTAATTACATATATGAAATTCCATGAAAAATTACTACAACTAGAAGGGAAAACTGCAAGTACCCAAAAGTAAGTAAAACGATAGAAACCATAAGCCCAAAAAACACCTGCAACCCCAAGCTAGTAGAAACCATCTTGATCTCTATCCTAATCCAAGTGACCTGAAAAACAGTTTACATATATATTGGGTGAGTATAAAAGTATACCCAATTGGATCCTCCCCAAATCCTCTCGGGCTAAATTAATGAAAGCATGCTAAAGCATAGTAAACAACAAGTGAAACTAACTCATCCCCTAAACAGGTATACTAAGTTCCCAACCTCACCATGGATACTCTCACCAAGTAATGCATACAAGAATATAGCATATTGTAAATAATATAAAGGGTACCCTGCTACTACATCCACATTGGTTTGCCACTTTTCCCCAACATCGCACGTCCTAAGCATCTCTCTCCAAAAAGGCATACCCACAGACACGTGGGTGAAGCACCACAATCTGCACCTCGTGCTCCATAAAGGCTTTCCCGTAGTCACCTGGGTGAAGCACCATACCATCATCACATCCAAAAGTAACTAGGTAGTTTTTGGGAGCCACCATAACTCACATAACGTTTCTCATAAGTCGGGTATTATACCTCAAGCCATTACAGCCCATACACCGAGTAAGGATCCTCAAGCCATCACAACCTATACATGTTACCCCTATAGTAGTCCATAGGATACTATATCCAGAATATATGTGTGTGAATAACCACAATCCATTGATGCCCTCTACACACATAAATGGGGAAGACTAACCAATGTGCCTATCAACACAAGTAACTACCAAGAGAAGAGAGAGGGGCCAAAGGGGGTAGTCAGCCATTCTCCCTCCAACCGGAATGTTGGGGAAAATAGCCCCTAAGGATCAGAATCCCCGGGGAGTAAGTTTCCCTTACTGACAGGGTGGAGTAGTGTATAGAAACATAAAAAAGTACAGAATATATTATATCTCACAACCACCCTATGGGAATTACCTATTCTTAGGCACAACTGTAGCTAACATCTCTCAGACTCCGGGATGCCACTTCTAAGACTAGGTATCCTGTAAGCACACTAACATTTGAAGAGATTTATTAGATTAATTCATTCCCTTTTTATCAGTTCAACTGAATGTTAATTAATTCTTTAAAAATTAATTAACCATGAACAATTTTAACATTAATCATCATTATAATCACACCTAATATCAACTGTAATATCCAAATTACAACCTTTTCATTATGTTCCATCAACTCCAACCCCATGAGTTAACACCACTTAATCAATTATTCATTATAGAATTACCTTCCCATATACCCAGGAATTCTAGAAAATCATTCTATGCTACTAAACACAAAGGGTCTCAACACAGTGAGTAGTTGTACTACTCATCGAGTCCTTTCCGCCTATAGCAAGAGCGTAGACCCATTCTCCCTTGAGAGGCTAAACAAGGAAAGCACATGACATACCTCGCATGTCTTCGCCTCTTTCAGATGAAGGGTAAGCAAGACCACCTACCTTGAGCAGTGGGGAAAAGTAACAAAGATAATCAACCAAAGAATCAACAAGCATCCAACAATCACATCCGTCCCATTCCATCATCCCTGGTGTCCTCCCTGACACCCAAACATATAATCCGATGCATCTAGACACTCTAGGCGTCATCCGCTGCCACAACCACAAGGCCTCCCTACCTCCACATATCACAACACCCCTCCAGGATAACATCACAATATAATCAGCAGGAAACAACATCACAACAATGGGCTCTTGGCCCTTGAACAATCAAGAGGGTAACTCAGAACCCTTTTAGATATTATCAAACAAGCAGTTCTTTAATCCATCTTGAATTAACAGATTTATTAAACGAAGGTTCCAAATTCAGGTAACCTAATCAGTAGGCTATCAGAGATAAATAATCATGCTTACTACACTAATTTGATTAACATCAAAGTATAATAAGAACTAGATTCTTTTTCATGCCTCTTTATCTTTAGACAACAGTTATTAATTAATCATTGTTTACGTTCCTTACCGATTTCCATTGAGAACAAACAGCTAAACAAACCAAGCATAGATATCACACTATCATGCAAAAGAAGAAGCAATAACATACGATATATATCAATTTATTTATCCAGTTAAAATATTTATTATGTCAATTCTATTGTGATCCACTGGGATAAAATATGCCAACGATACAGTTGCACATAAAAGAAAAGAGAATCACTGAATCCCCTACCTCAACAATTCTTGACATTCTTTATCCACACAATGGGTCACAATCCTCCTCTCACAACAACTGCATCCACAGAACGTTGCCACGGTACGACAACACCAAACAAACCCCAAGAAAAACCCCTTAGAATCTTGGAGATTATATGGTATAATATTGAAGGGAGAAATAGGAGAATATGATCCCCAAAAGAACGATGATAAAACATACCTTATATAGAAGATTGACCGACACAGCTCGGTTGCATCCAAAACAGAGCGAAACCAATCGAAGGAGTAGGGGTTGATTGTGAAACTCCTACAGGATTCCCATAGCTGAGAACAAAGAGGAAGAATAAGGGAAGATGATATCTTGTCCCTTTTGAATATTTAATTGGGTGAAGGTTTATGATATGCTTAATTCTCCATTAAAAAGTGGATCGCATTAACCCACGCAGTTTGACCAAGTAAAAAAATCCCGATCAATAGGGATAATTAATATAGGATTTATGGCATTTGAATTGGCCTTAAAGTCCTTAAAATAATGCTTTAAATTTATTTTACGTCAAAGGAAACATCAAAGGGGAGAAACTGTAGGAAGCTGGAAACACTGTTCACATACTCGAAATTTGGCAAAGGAAAGAAAAGGTCAACATTAGACCTCACTGTTAGAGGTTACCGATAGACCTCACCGTTAGAGGTTACCGATAGACAAAACCTTTAAAGGTTACCGATAAACCTCACTGTTAGAGACTATTTATACAACTCACCATTAGATGTTACCGATAGACCTCACCATTAGTCGTTACCGATAGACTTCACCATTCTGGAAACACTGTACAAGTCTACCGATCTGGAAACACTGTACACCTACCGATCTGGAAACACTGTACAAGTCTACCGATCTGAAACACTATACAAGTCTACCGATAGACATCACCGATAAAAAACACTGTTCACTGAACCCAAATGATAGAAACACTGTTCACCTACCGATACTGTTCATAAAACTGGAAAAATTGTACAAGTCTACCGATCTGGAAGCACTGTACAAGTCTATTGATCTAGAAACACTGTAAAAGTCTATCAATAGACCTCACCGATCGAAAAATTGTTCATTGATCCTCACAGATAGAAAAATTGTCCACCTATCAATACTGTTCATAAAACTGGAAACACTGTTCAAAGAACTGGAAATTTGGCAAAGTGTTGGGGATAAGTCACCTTGACCTCCCGGAACACCTCCAACACCACATTTTCACAAAGTAATGGTCCAGAGAGGTCTAGTCCATTGCATATATCATATTTATCGAACCCTATAATGAATTATTTTAATATTTTAGATCATTTTATAGTTTAATAACAATATACCATTTTTAAAATGTAATGTGTACATCCAAATTTACCAATATCTCTACTTATGAACGGATATCACTTTCACCACATCATGGTGAACATATATAATTGACCTTTTTCATAAAACCCAAAAAAATATATCCTCTTGTAATCCCATCCAATTTTCATAATACGATTTTCTTGATTAGTTATCTTGAGGCTTCTATTTCATAAGATATTTACTATAGAAATATCATGCTCTCAATATGAGTATTTATCACATATATTATATTCAGTTTAATCTAACACTAATGCTTAAAAAATCAGTATCTATAAATGAATTATAAGATAAATATTATTATTATTCTTAAATTATATCACACTAATATATTTTTACAAATATCCAATTATTGATTAAATAAATTTTTTATCCATGTTTTAATTTTTAAATTATTGTTTAAATGGAATTTTATTTTCATTTTAAAATTATTGTAATTATTATTTTTTTACTAAAAATTTGAAAGAAATATTTTTTTGAATATGCAAGATATGATGAATTTTTCTTCTATTAAGATCACTCAATATATTAGAGATTACATTAAATGTTTTAATATTACTTTCAATGAAACTTTTTTTCAAAATGTATTGTGATGTTATTATTTTGAAATGATTTTTTTCTAACTGATAACATTTATCCTGTATAAATTTCCCAAGTGATCTTTTAAAATCAATTTCCATCTAAGATAAAAACCATTGAGGTTATAAAATATTTACCTGAAATATTATATATGGGTACCATTCTTATTATTTCTCTAGGTTGTTTCGGTTATGATAAAAAAGATAATGATGAATACTATTTTTCTTTCATGGGTTCAACTAGGTTAAAACGATAATGAAACTGAATTCTTTTTCATTGGTTATGCCACAATGTAATGTTTATGAAACTTATTTCATTTCTATATATTACACTATGATTAAATATTTATAAATTCATAGTATTTTCATGGGTTTTGATATGATTACTTATTTTTGATCATTTCATACACATATGTATTTATTTCATTATGTGGTGGTGGTTATGTTATAACCATGTATGGTGGTGACAATATAAATAGTGATGGTGGTCACATTATAACCATTAATGGGTGGGACATATATCTCCCTCTATTAAATGAAGTATATATATATATAATGAGATAAATATGCTTATAATCAAGAGTATACCCAATTCAATAAAGAAAATTTTCTATTATGATAATCCTGATATAGAAACCCTACTATTATGATGGTTTTGTGATTAAAAAAGTTCTACTATGATAGTTTCCAAAATGATCCTTTATTACCAATGAATTATTTTCTATGTTTGTGTTCATACAACAAATCTAATCAAATTCTATTTTATTATGGATTATATTATTTGATTCTTTCTGATTTCTGTCTTATAAAATTATATAAGTTTTTACACTAACCATGTTAATGATTTATGATATGAAGGGTATGATTTTATAATGCAATTTTCATGTTCTCATACACTTATGCTCATGTTAGGTTGATATCTCCCATGTTAACCCTTACCGAGCATCTAAGCTCAACCTTTATTATCATTTCATTCCCATGGTTATGATTAAATATTTTGAGTATTATATGTCTATAATATTTAATTTTTCCGTTTATATTTCCAGGTTATCTTGTAGATATTTAAAGAAATAAGAATATTGTGTATCTAGTCTCTAATTACACCATCACTTTATGATACTCAAAAATGTATTTGTGTAATGTAATAGATATTCATCAAAAAATGTAATTCCATTTTATGAAAAGACCGTTTAAATATATATTTTATTTTTACATTTTATAGTATTGATATAGTTTATACTATTTAATGATAATATCAAATCAAACCTCTTAAAATATAATCTACAGAAAAACAATAACATCACTCATGTGTAAGTATAGACTTCAACCTCTATAAAGAAATGTGATTAATTTTTCATTCCCAAATGACATGGATGATAATGAGTATAAACATGATGAATATATAGGATAATATAAATTTTCTAAAAGTTCAAATTAATAATTTTTTTTCATTCAACCATTAAAAAAATTAATACAACAATCAAGCATGTATAAGACAAACCATCTCCAAAAATATTGTATTTCATATTTGAATATCTGACACTTATGGATGAAATGAAATATGTAAATAATTAATAATCAATACATTGAAATAATTAATAAAATTTTATAGATGACAGATCCTTGATCAACGCAGAAGGACCAAAACTATAGATATGAGATTCTTATTATGAATTGAAATAAGTAACACCTAGACACATTTATTTTAATAAGAACTATTAATAAATTATTGATGAAATTTTTAAAGGGGATCATATAATATATTATATTTTTTAAATGAATATTTTATATTTTTATGACAAATTTATAATTTTTATATAAGATTTTATATTTGTATCGAAGAAAGTCCAACATGAGGTAATGGATTTTATTTTAACATTTATTTCTATGAGAAAAATTTCATATTTACAACTTGTTATTTTTATGTGGTGTGTATAATTCAAAAGAATACATTTTATTCTTATTAACATGAAAATGAAAAGGATTTACATATCCATATATTGATCTCTATTTCATGAGTTTTTAATTAAAAATACACTATATTTGAAATCAGTTTATATTACAATCTATTTTTTCATATTAAATTGCTATTAAGTTACAAAAATAAAATATTTTGGTCTACCACTAAATAAATATTGTGAAGTTTCTTATTAAATAATTATTTACTTAAATGATATTTCCCAACTTAATTTTCCTCTTTTTATGTACTCAATAGACTAAATCAATGTTTCTAATTAAATCATTCATTATTTCTTTATTAAGTATGAAATACTTTTTAATCCTTATACAGGTTTCCTAAAAAAATTCCCAAATTAATTTTCATAATCTATTATATATATTTAAATTAATTCTTACACATGATTGAATGTTCCTGAATTTTTTTAAATTGATTATTCTTATTGTTATTTGAACATGGTACATTAATATTTTTTACAAAAGTATTAAATGAATGTCTTTTATTAACTTAAACATCTAGAACAGAATTTTACATTATCATGAACCCTAAATGGTTGGAATATTATCTTAAATATTTATAATGTTATTTTCAGAGAAATTATTTTCTATAATATATTTTGAAATTTTTAGATTTTATATAAGTGATTTCAATGGAAAAAGGTTATATCCCAAATGAAATATCCCATGTGATGTTTTAAATTAAATTTAAAATGTGTTAACATAACTTGATGTCACATATAAAATCTAGGGATATGATCAATGGATAGAATTCTTATTCATTATATTGATTTTTTTATAATTATGATGATATGATGATTATGACTCCAATTTATTTTCAACGGATTATGAAGTTATGAAATGATTTAATGTTTTTGAATCATATTTATTTTCCATGGGTTAAATAATGAAGAAATGTCTATGAAACCCATTTTCTTTTAACATGTTATGATATAATGAATGTGTTATGATCTTTAAGAATATATATTCATGATTTTATTTTAGTGATGGGTGGTCCCAATACTATATATCACTTTAATACATTGGTTAATAATGGATATCTCATGTGATAAACCTGAAAAGAATAGGGATTGAACCAAGTTCACTAATGTACTATTTCCACTATGACAGTCTTGTGAATGAACCATTAATACTATGATGGTTGGGGTATTGAATCCAATATACCATTATAGTATTTTCAATGATCCTTACCTAATAATGAAACTATTTTCTAAGAATATGTTTATGAGAAAAAATTATTTCCTTTGAAAATGTTATTCTCTCATGATTCATGTTATCTGATTCCCTTAGGATTCATTTGTATCAATTTAAATGATTTATACCATGATTCATGATTATAATCTATAATATGTAAGATTTTTTTTCTAATTTCATTATAATGGTCTCAAACCCTTATTCTCAAGTTATCTATATGCCATCATTGATATTTCCCTTGTTTACCTTACTAATATTCATACATCAGCCTTTATTATGTTTCAATTTCCTAGGTCCTGAATAAATTCATTATGGGTTATGTTTAAAATAAGGATTCATGTTATGAAGAACATAGTGAGAGATGATATAGTTCACTTATGAATTGTTTTTATGTATCCATGTTTCTAAAGGACCTATACCTATATGATTATGTCATGTATAATTAAGTTATTATGATAAATAATAATCTATTATAATTTGTTATGTATCAACTATATGGGTCTATTTTATTAAGGAATTGATAATCAGTCAAATTCTTATTTTACAACGTTCACATGTCTACCTAGCCCATTGAAAATAAATTATCCACTATTTATGACCATACGATTAAATCCTGTTAAGATACCATCATTAACAATTACAATGAAGGATATATATCAAATTGAACCTCTCATGGAATGTATATGATGTGTTTATACTTAGTGCTACCTATTCATTTACAAATATTCCTAAAAATCAATTTTAATGTCAATATAGATGTAGAGACCCGAAGCTTGATGTACATGGACATTACATTACTTTTGTGGAATACTTAGTCCATAACGGAAACACACACACAAGGATCGTAATAGTTTAGTGTCTTTGGAAACTCGGAATATAATCTTCTAATCGTGGTGAAAGTTCTTCAACATATCTCATAAAGATCTTCCTTTTTTTTCTTTACCTAAAACCTTTATTTATATCCTCAGGAAAAGAAAACATAAATGGTTGAGCTCAAATGCTCAGTAAGGGTAAACAAAAGAAATATCAATCACATAATTTTCATAAGAACATAACATTTTGGAAATCTTAACCTGCAAAAGAGATCATAATATCATAACATGGGATAAATCATAGAAGTGAAATGTAATCCCAATAATCATAACTTAAAACATGATATTTTGTGGCATACACACATAATCATAGAGAATAATTTCTTGTTAGTCAAGACTCATTACCAAGACTATCTTAGTGGACAAAGTCCCTTTCTGAACCGAGTCACCCTTGTTTCAGTCCTGTTTCACTGAACCGGTATAACCTACCATTCCATCCATGTCTATCTAATGAGATATAAAATCTTTACCCAATGCATTGGAGGGAGATATAGGTCCCACCCATCTCATAATGATACCATTCTTATATGTGCCACAAAATCATAAACCATACATCATAGCATAACCCATGTAATAAAAATGGGATTTTAAACAACATGACATCATAAAACAATTCATATAAGGTAAAGGAATTCATAAAAATAATTCCATCACAACATAATAAAATCAATTTAATAAAAGGGATAGAAACAGAACCATATATTATCTTAGATGGAAAATAATTTTGATAAAACACTTGAACTTCATTCTTGAGGAAAATATCCTTTCTATTTGAAAAACACTTTTCCTTTCTTAACATGTCATTCAATTATAAACTAAAAGAAGTTAATTAAAAATAAACTTGAAAAATTGTAAAGGAAGAATCTTGGAAATAATGTTTTAAAAATCCATTTATGCCGTATAAGTTAAAAAAAACATTCTTCTCGTACTTTTGTTGGAAAAGTCAAAAAGTACCTCGTACAAAAAACGACAAAAGATTCCTTTCATATCTTTTACTAAAAACTCACCAAAGGGTAAAATAGGTTTTAAAAAATTTTAGGTGGATGGAAATAATATTACATATTGAGGAAACATGGATGTGGATGATAAAATACACCCCAGTAAATACCAAAGTATAAACAATCTTTTATAAAAATGAGATTGTGATATTTCCCTTACCTTACGTCCGATATGCTTTGTACGTATCTGAACCTCTTGTATAATGATTTAAATAATGTCATTAACTTATTAAAGAATCATATTCATTGTTATGATATCATATATGGTTCACTTATGACTTTATATTACCCGTTATTTTGTAAATTCCATGTTAAAGAAGCGTTTTGGGTAAAATCGTTTCATTTATCGTAGGTGTTTGGACTTGTTGTTCTTGACATTGTTATTACTTATATCATGATTTACTTACTTCAAGAATATAAAATATTACTTATATATCATATATATTCAGTATATATATATATATATATTATAGATATATAAATGAAATGAAACACACCATTCATGGGGACGGTAGTCCGTACGTACGCATGAACGCTGTTTTCCTTTCCTTATTGTCTTGAATGGAAGTAAGTAGATGACATATATATATACATAAATCCAGTAGATTTACCATGTCATATTATTCATTATATATATACTTTATAATCATTCTGGAATGGTTAACATGGATAATGAATCTCATCGCGTCGTGGAGACGGTATTCCGTACGTACGCGCGAGCGATGATATCGTTCCCATGGTCATGGAATTATGTTGAAGTGTATGTATACTACTTAAGTATCAATATCACTTTATAATAATCATATATTGTTACTCATTAAACCATTATACCCATCCAATTAAGGTGGTGGCGGAAAATAGATTACACCACGGTGTGGACACGGTATTCCGTACGCACGCACGCGCGATGATTTCCTTTTTCCGTAGGATGGATAGAACGTTAATTAGAGTTGTTTCATATTTATAATAACATATCAGTATATAATAAATACTGATGTTATTACTTTATCATGAAACAACTAAAGAAGAAGAAGTTGAAGAAGAAAGAAATTGAAAAAGATCGGTAATGGATATTACCTATTTTTGACGCGCCTTCACTTAACCTCCACTTAAAGAACTAAGGATGATCTTTGAAGAAGACCAGGACCTCTAGGATGATTCTAGGGAAGTGGAGAAGAGATTTTGGAAGGGGTTGGCCGAGCTTGAATGATCAAATTGGTGTGAGGGTGAGACGGAGGAGGTGCCCTTTTATAAGGGAGGAGAGGGGCACCTTAGGAATATCTCAAAATATTATTTTATATTAAGGTCAAATTCGGTTTATAATGGTTCCAAAGGGTCTTATTTAGAAGATAAAGTGGTTATTGGTCGCAATCCTCTCATCCAATAGGATTTAGACAATTTTAGGTTATTATTTTAACCTTATCAATTAGATTTAACTCTAAGTTAAATAATTTAACTTTTACTGTGTCTTTTTATTTTCTTACACTATATGGTTAATAAACTTACCATAACAAGCCAAACTAACCCCAAGTTGTTTATTATTAATATATATATCCTTATCTAAGTCATTTGTCCTAACCTTAGATTTTTAAGAATTAAATATCAATTAATAAAATAATATTTGTTTTAAAAACTAATTTTTGTCAATTTTGACACTATTTGGTACATGATTTTTATGAAATTCATAGAAGAATGATAATTTCGAACCAAGTTACTTATATCAACAATACCATGTCATATTAACCTAGAAAATTAATTTAAGTCATAAAAAGTCTCAAATTACATTTATTTGGGCATTTATAACATCAATTATGTCAATATTTCATTAATAAGACAATTACTGCATCATCTTTGTGTCATAATAAATGATAATTATTTAACCCCTAAAAATTCTAAATAATTTCCTATGATGTAGATAATTTTATTAGCTTTCTGGAGACTATTCATGAAGTTTATCACTAAATTAAAATTATTATACTTATAAGATTTAAGAAAGTGACATGTTGTCACATTCTTTGGTTTTAATAATAATTTAATTATTTTCATGGAAAAAAGTCCATAAAATGAATATAATCCGACCCTTAGGTTATATGGGTCTACTTTTAGCCATCCAATAGGATTTTTCCAAGTGTTAGGGTAATTTTATAATCTTATATTTACCCTTAATTACCCGATTTACCTTTAACTACAGTAAATAAAATTTACCATAGTTACTATTCACAATGCCCAAAAATAAAAAGTAGCTTATTAACATAATTTGTACCCACGGATTCCAAATATGGAATCCGTTTTTGCAAATTCAATACACAAAATATGCATAAATTAAATTAAAATTAATCCCGTTGTCGAAAGAAAACGGGTTTTTCTTTAAAACATTGCAAAAGATTGAATTGATTTAACCTACGAATTCAAGGTAAAATCGATTCTAAGGACATACATTATATTAAATGGTAAGAATATATTCTATTTATACTTTAAAACCATTCAATATTATAATTTAACCACATAAGATATTATGATGAAAAAAGTTGTTTTTAATTAAAATATAGCGTGTGTTTACTATTCATTAAAATATGAAAGTTATCGGAAAAATATCAAAACATTATCTAATGTAAATTTTTATATCATGATTCAAAAGAAGAATTTTATTTTGTCAAATTGAACTTATAAACATGTCAAAAACTAGATTTAAAGTGGGTGCGCCATTAAAAGGCGGCAAAACTGCATTTTTTGAAAAATACTTATTTTACCTGAAAAATTTATTTTGTTCTTATACCATGTTATAGAAATGTGTAAGATGAATAATAATGTTATAAAATTAAAAATTTAGTTAACACTATTCATAACGGATACTTCATAACAATATTATAATAATATATCGTTGTTTAGTAAAACCTGATATTGTGTACAACACACACTATCAAGGAAGGTCGCGATTGTGTGTAATGCAAGACAAGTCAGGGTTGCGTGCTGTGAAATAATCCTTCGTTGTTTTGTATATCATAATCCAACCATATTTCATTTATACATTGAATATATATATATATATACTCAATGTTGCGTAGAATAACTATTATCAAAATTGTGTGTAACACGATCCAAGAATAGTGTTGCGTATACTGCAAACTAATACGGTGTTGCGTATAGAGCAAGGTAATCTTGGTGTAGCATAAAACAAAAGACATTAATGAAATTAAAATAATATTTTTCACAAAATCTCGGGGTGTTACATTCTACCCCCCTTAAAATGAATTTCGCCCTCGAAATTCGTCAGGGTTATGAATGGTTTACTATTCAAAAGTTTCTTTAATAGAAACCCACATCGTAAAAAGGAATACCAAAACCAATCTTTAAAAACAAAAGTATGAAACGTAACGGTTACCCAAATTAACTCATCACTAGGTTTCCACATAGGAGAACATAAGTGAAAATATGGATATAGAAGAAAAATCTAACCATCAAGTTCTGATGGAGAGTGGTAAAGAACATGGCTATGAAATAGCCAACAATCATAAAGCCAAAGATTTGCGATGATCTAAGGAACCATCTGAATAATCAGATATAAGGGCACTAGGACAACATTTTTGGTTTTCAAGATCATTTCCCTAAAGTTGATGAATTAAAAGAAATACTTACATGATTTTGGTACAATTTCACTATTGTTCATTCTTTGAACAATTTCCACTTCATCTCTTAAAGAAATGAATTTGAATTTGTTATTCATGAAGTGTTAATAGATCATGTTATAAAATGATGAGTCATTCCATCTATTTCAAACAAAAGGTTATCAAAAGTTATCAAATATACATAAGTCCATCTATGGTGAGGTTAATTGTATATAGTTCCAAAAATGAACTTATACTTCATATATCATACCACGTAATAAAATAAAACTAGTTTCTACTAACCAGGGACTTCCTGTAGGCCAGTGGTAGGCGATAAAGGCCAGTCGCACTTCGGTTGGGGGTTCGATTCCCACAGCCTTGTCTGACGCGATGGGCTGTCGCCCGTCCTGCAGGTTGTCCTTTTTCTAAAGCTATATTACTATAACATCCCATTAATAATATCGAAAAAAGTTCTATCCTAACTTATTTCCAACATAATCCATTCCAATCTTTTGGCTTATATAAAATATTTCATTCCAAGATCATAGTATAAAGAAAACGATTACTTGAAATGTCGTCAACCAAGAATGTGAATACCATCATTTATCCCCCATATATCTTGTTGGTCACATTCCAATCATGTGAATACCTTAATGATGTATTCTCTTGAAAAATGAATACCCATTGAACCTTAGGGAAAACATGAATGCAGTCAAAAGTTAACTCTTTCCACATACCAAAATCCAAAAATTCTATATACTCAAAAAATTATATAACCTTCTCCTTATATCAGTCATGAGCTCATGAATACTATCAAACATTTAATTTTCTCCTTATCACTTCATTATGCGCATATCATCTACATTCCAAAAATATCTAAATAACCTTTCATGGATCTGGTAACATTAATCATACACTTTCAAAACTCAAGGAAAGACAACAGTGTAACAATCCTTAGATGTCTCTTTATTCCATAGTACCATGAGATTAATTATACAACATTACACTTGATAAACATGTAATCATTCCACTAAATTCTTAAACCATTGAACGAGCTTCAAAAATTCTTTCATTTCATATATCATTTGTAGTCTCTTCATCATCAACAACATAAATACTACCCATATGACCGTACTAATTCTCTTCATTAGACTTTACCTTAGGGCATTGGTTTGTATAATGCCCATACATTCCACATTTAAAACATTTAACCATTGTTGCTGTCGTAGAAATACCATTATCCTCATCCCTCGTGTTAACTGAACCTTTTCCTTTGCACTTACTGGCTTTGTTTACTTCTTTTCCACACCCAAAGCATCTTCCAGTTCCCTTGAAACATTCTCCTAGATGCCTCTTCCCACATGATTTACATAGGGGAAATTGAACTTTCTATCCTCTATGATCATCATGAAACTCCATCTTTCTCTTATTAGCCGAGTCAGGAAACTTACCAAATTTCACTTTATTGATCATATTATGAGATTGCTGATTTGGCATAATAATGATATTTGGACCTCCAAATCCCATTTCATTTGGTTGCTCATGAAGAATATCATTCCATTGTCCATCATATCCTCCATTATCGTGAATCATCCTGTTTCCAGCCATTTTCTATAACCCAAAAAGAATAGTGTGAGAGGAAAAAAGCATAATAAAGGGGGAGTAACTTCAATATCTAACATCTTTGGTTTAATATAATATTGTTACCATAGTTCTAGGACTATATCCTATACGTATACTTATCCTTAGGGACATCCCTAGACATACCTTAGAAATATCTCTAGGGATCTTAGTAACGTTTTTGCATCCTAGTTTCCAAAGGTTGACTAAACATTTCCTCTGATACCAACTGTAGCAGTTTGGAATTACTTCTAGTGGACTATAATTGAAACCTATCAGGGCACTCCATGGGTGGCTACACCCCCTAGGCGGGACACACCACCATCCCCAGTGGCAGCCATTTCCTCATGAAGCCCTTGGGCGGAGAGCCATGCTTCGTCCAACGCTCGCATGTGAGAGTTCCCAAGGATCGGATACATTCCTACCTCCTTTTACTCTGATACCAACTGTAGAGACCCTAATCTTGATGTACATGGACATTACATTACTTTTGCGGAATACTTAGTACATAACGAAAACACACAAACAAGGATCGTAATAGTTTAGTGTCTTGGGAAACTCGGAATATAATCTTCTAATCGTGGTGAAAGATCTTCAACATCTCCCATAAAGATCTTCCTTTTTTTCTTTACCTAAAACCTTTATTTATATACTGGGGAAAAGAAAACATAAAAGGGTGAGCTCAAATGCTCAGTAAGGGTAAACAAAAGAAATATCAATCACATCATTTTCGTACGAACATAACATTTTGGGAATCTTAACCTACAAAAGAGATCATAATATCATAACATGGGATAAATCATAGAAGTGAAATGTAATCCCAATAATCATAACGTAAAACATGAAACTTTGTGTCATACACACATAATCATAGATAATCATTTCTTGTTAGTCAAGACTCATTTCCAAGACTATCCTAGTGGACAAAGTCCCTTTCTGAACCGAGTCACCCTCGTTTCAGTCCTGTTTCACTGAACCGGTATAACCTACCATTCCAGCCATGTCTATCTCATGAGATATAAAATCTTTACCCAATGCATTAGAGGGAGATATAGGTCCCACCCATCTCATAATGATAACATTCTTATGTGTGCCACAAAATCATAAACCATACATCATAACATAACCCATGTAATAAAAATGGGATTCTTAAACAACATGACATCATAAAACAATTCATATAAGGTAAAAGAATTCATAAAAATAATTCCATCACAACATAATCAAATCAATGTAATAATAGGGATAGAAATATAACCATATATTATCTTAGATGGAAAATAATTTTGATAAAACACTTGAACTCCATTCTTGAGGAAAACATCCCTTCTATTTCAAAAACACTTTTCCTTTCTTAACATGTCAATCAATTCTAAACTAAAAGAAGTTGATTAAAAATAAACTTGAAAATTTTTAAAGGAAGATTCTTGGAAATAATGTTTTAAAAATCCATTTATGCCGTATAAGTTAAAAAAACATTCTTCTCGTACTTTTGTCAGAAAAGTCAAAAAGTACCTCGTACAAAAAATGACAAAAGATTCCTTTCACATCTTGTACTAAAAACTCACCAACGGGTAAAATAGGTTTTAAAAAATTGTAGGTGGATGGAAATAATGTTACATATTGAGGAAACATGGATGTGGATGATAAAATACACCCCAGTAAATACCAAAGTATAAACAATCTCGGATAAAAATGAGATTGTGATATCTCCCTTACCTTATGTCCGATATGCTTTGTACGTATCCGAACCTCCTGTATAATTAATTAAATAATGTCATTAACTTATTACAGAATCATATTCATTGTTATGATATCATATATGATTCACTTATGACTTTATATTACCTGTTCTTTTGTAAATTCCATGTTAAAGAAGCGTTTTGGGTAAAATCGTTTCATTTATCGTAGGTGTTTGGACTTGTTGTTCTTGACATTATTATTACTTATAACATGATTTAATTACTTACAGAATATAAAATATGATTTATATATCATATATATTCAGTATATATATATATAATAGATATATAAATGAAATGAAACACACCGTTCATGGAGACGGTAGTCCGTACGTACGCATGAACGCTATTTTCCTTTCCTTATTGTCTTGAATGGAAGTAAGTAGATGCCATATATATATACCTAAATCCAGTAGATTTACCATGTCATATTATTCATTATATATATACTTTATAATCATTCTGGAATGGTTAACATGGATAATGAATCTCATCGCGTCGTGGAGACGGTATTCCGTACGTATGCCCGAGCGATGATATCGTTCCCATGGTCGTGGAATTGTGTTGAAGTGTATGTATACTATTTAAGTATCAATATCACTTTATAATTATCATATATAGGTAATCATTAATCCATTATACCCATCCAATTAAGGTGGTGGTGGATAATAGATTACACCACGGCGTGGAGATGGTATTCTGTACGTACGCACGTGCGGTGATTTCCTTTTTTCGTAGGATGGATAGAAGGTTAATTAGAGTTGTTTCATATTTATAATAACATATAAGTATATAATAAATACTGATGATATTACTTTATCATGAAACAACTAAAGAAGAAGAAGTTTAAGAAGAAAGAAATTGAAAAAGATAGGTAATGGATATTACCTCTTTTTGACGCGCCTTCACTTAACCTCTACTTAAAAAACTAAGGATGGTCTTTAAAGAAGACCAGGACCTCTAGGATGATACTAAGGAAGTGGAGAAGAGATTTTGGCAGGGGTTTGACGAGCTTGAATGCTCAAATTGGTCTGAGGAGGAGAGGGAGGAGGTGCCCTTTTATAAGGGAGGAGAGGGGCACCTTAGGAAAATCTCAAAATATTATTTTATATTAAGGTCAAATTCGGCTTATAATGGTTCCAAAGGGTCTTATTTCGAAGATAAAGTGGGGATGGGTCTAAATCCTCTCATACAATAGGATTTAGACATGTTTAGGTTATTATTTTAACCTTATCAATTAGATTTAACTCTAAGTTAAATAATTTAACTTTTACCGTGTCTTTTTGTTTTCTTACACTATATGGTTAATAAACATACCATAACAAGCCAAACTAACCCCATGTTGTTTATTATTAATATATCAATCATTAGCTAAGTCATTTGGCCGAACATTAGATTTTTAGGAATTAAATAACAATTAATAATATAATATTTGTTTTAAAAACTAATTTATGTCAATTTTGACACTATTTGGTACATGATTTTTATGAAATTTATAACACAATGATAAGTTCGAACCAAGTTACTTATATCAACAATACCATGTCATATTAACCTAGAAAATCAATGTAAGTCATAAAAAGTCTCAAATTACATTTATTTGGGAATTTATAACATCAATTCTGTCAATATTTCATTAATAAGACAATTACTGCATCATCTTTGTGTCATAATAAATGGTAATTGTTTAATCCCTAAAAATTCTAAATAAATTCATATGATGTAGATAATTGTATTATTATTTTGGAGACTATTCACGATGTTTATCACTACATTAAAATTATTATACTTATAAGATTTAAGAAAGTGACATGTTGTCACATTCTTTGGTTTTAATAATAATTAAATTGTCTTCATTGAAAAAAGTCCATAAAATGAATCTAATCTGACCTTTAGGTTATATGGGTCTACTTTTAGCCATCCAATAGTATTTTTCCAAGTGTTAGGGTAATTTTATAATCTTATATTTACCATTAATTACCCGATTTACCTTTAACTACAGTAAATAAAATTTACCATAGTTACTATTCACAATCCCCAAAAATAAAAAGTAGATTATTAACATAATTTGGACCCACTAATTCCAAATATGGAATCAATTTTTCCAAATTCAATACACAAAAGATGTAGAAATTAAATTAAAATTAATCCCGTTGTCGAAAGAAAACGGGTTTTTCTTTAAAACATTGCAAAAGATTGAATTGATTTAACCTACGAATTCAAGGTAAAATCAATGCTAATGACATATATTATATTAAATGGTAAAAATATATTATATTTATACTTTAAAACCATTTAATATTATAATTTAACCACATAAGATATTATGATGAAAAAAGTTTGTTTTAATTAAAATATAGCATGTTTTTACTATTCATTAAAATATGAAAGTTATCGGAAAAATATCAAAACTTTATCTAATGTAAATTTTTATATCCTAATTCAAAAGAAGAATTTTATTTTGTCAAATTGAACTTATAAACATGTCAAAAACTAGATTTAAAGTGGGTGCTCCATCAAAATGCGGGAAAACTGCATTTTTTGAAAAATACTTATTTTACCCGAAAAATTTATTTTGTTCTTATACCATGTTCTAGAAATGTGTAAGATGAATAATAATGTTATAAAATTCAAAATTTAGTTAACACTATTCATAACGGCTAGTTCATAACAATATTATAATAATATATCGTTGTTTAGTAAAACCCGATATTGCGTACAACACACGCTATCGAGGAAGGTCGCGATTGCGTGTAATGCAAGCCAAGTCAGGGTTGCGTGCTGTGAAATAATCCTTCATTGTTTCATATATCATAATCCAACCATATTTCATTTATACATTGAATATATATATATATATACTCAATGTTGCATAGAATAACTATTATCAAAATTGTGTGTAACACGATCCAAGAATAGTGTTGCGTATACTGCAAACTAATACGGTGTTGTGTATAGCGCAAGGTAATCTTGGTGTAGCATACAACACAAGAAATTAATGAAATTAAAATAATATTTTTCATAAAATCTCTGGGTGTTACAATAGATCAGTTTCATTCAATTCCAATGGAACTTATGATGGGATGATGCCACAAATTCTCTCTAGGATGGATTCTAATGTGATAGAAAAAAGACAACTTAGAGTTTGAATGGTATACTTTGAGATTAAAATGAACAACCTAAATTCTAAATTGAGGTAAATTGTGAATAAAAATTGTGGGATAGTGTTGAGGATGCTAATTAGAACTACTTGAATGAACCCTAAGGAAAATATATTGTGTTTTATCACTATGTGTGGTTTTTAAATGAAAACAGAATTTATAGAAAATCATAGGGAAACTCAAAATGATATTATGGTTGAATATTAATCATAAAATCAAAATAACAATGAATATTGATATCATGATATAAACACATGAAATGAATTAAATTAAATTGAACCCTCTAAAAAAGAAAATGAAATAACTGAAAAAAAGAAAAATAAAAAGAAAATAGTTAGTGAAGAACATAAAATCAATCCAACCATTTTGAAAAAATTTCTAAATCCATACACTTATTTAAAATAATTAAATCTAATAATATAATCATGTAAAAATAATTTTACATCATATTTTAATTGTGAAACATGTGAAAATCCCTTTAATTCATTCTCTAATTAAAATTCCTTAATATCTCAAATCACCAAAAAAATTCAATGATGAAATCCTCAGAGGAATTTTTTACCTACAAAATCAATAATAATTTTTGTTCTATTATTAAAAATGATATCGCACCAACACTCAAGGATGATAAATATTATCTCATCCCACATACACTATGTATTAGTGGTCATATTTTACACCATTGTGATCTTGGTTTTAGTGTTAACCTAATCATGTACACTCTATTTCACCAAAAGTGATAAGGGGATCTATAATCCAACAATGTTGTCATACAATGGGATAAACACTCTGTTACACACCCAATTAGAAGAGTGGATGAAATGTTATTTAGAGTTTTAATGATATTTCTAATAGATAATTTTAATATTTTTTACATTGAATATGAAAAAGAGATTGATATTAACATTTTAGTCTCTACATAGCCACTGGTGGATTAGTGATTGTTGTTTATCAAGGGAATAACTGTTTTTATTAATGAAGATCAATCAAAATAGTTTAATGTTTATATAAAATACAAAGAACCTATAATTGAATTTTTTTTCTCAAAAGGTTGGGTTATGGTAAATTGATCATCCTTCTGATAATATTGCTTAATAACATATAGGTTTCATAGATTGTATTAATTTAAAACAAAACATTGAGTAATAAAATGTGTATATTAATTTTAGTAAAGTGGTGGAAACATTATATGTGATTTAGAGAGAGTTTTTTGAACAAATAATTTTTTTTATAAAAAATAGTTCATTTATAGATTTGAGTTATGAGATTATGGATTTCTTCACATTATAAATTTGTTAAAAAACATCAACATGGGTTTAAAACATTCTATAAGAGAAAAATTGAAGACCAAAGACCTCCTTCAACCAGGAGTCATCCCCCTAGTTCGAAAAACCCAAAGTTAGAGCTTAATAAAATCTCATGAAACCTGAAATATTTATTTTTAGAAGATATTTTTATATTTTAATTAATATTATTTTACAAACTAGATTATTTACTAGGGGAAATATTTTTTATTATATTTTAAAAGATTAAAACAACTTTATATTGGGCCATTACTTATATTAAAGGGATAAGTCTAGAATATTACATGTATTTGATCTTGATAGAGAAAGAACTAAAAAATAGTTAAATTCCAAAAGAGAATTTTTCTGAAAGCAAAGGAGGTAATTATTAAACACATGATAAATATACTAAATTTATGTATCATATATCTCATCATAGATTGCCTATCGATCAACCCTATTTATCTTGTACCAAAGAAAAAAGGTATCACTAGCATAACTAATGAAATGTATATTAAAAAAAAAGACTAGGAAAGTTACCAAATGGAGAGTTTGTATTTTATATTTTAATCTTAATCTAAAAAAATATACCACTTGTAAATTCCATTTCTCATATAAATTATATATAATTTTCTAGAAATTAAATTTTTTCAAAACTAATGTCCATTATGGTTACAACTATATTCCTATATTCCGTAATGATCATTAAAATACTATGTTAACATGTATATTTAGAACATTTTTATACCTATGATTTCTATTTTGTTTTCTTGGTTCCCTAACTAACAAAAAAATCACAATAGCTATAACTTTTTCCATGATTGGGTGAATAATAGAGGATTTCATGGATGATTTCTTAGTCATTAGAAATACATATTATATTTTCTATAGAATCAAGAATTACTATTATAAGTATTTTAAAAGAAAACCCACATTATATATTATTATTAATGAAATTTTCTGTCACTGAGTGGATTCTTCTATGGGACATGGAGTCTATGAAGATAATGGACAACTAATACTCTATGATTAATTTAACCCAAAATTTATTCACTCCTAAAAAAATAAAATGTTTTAGAAGTTAATGGATGCATATGGGTTCTAAATATACCATATTATTGTTTTCTAGGTCTTTTCTCTACATACTTCTATCCTGTGTAAAATACCGGCTCAACAACATCATTTCTCCTATTTAAAATGTTTTCAGTGGTTGTTTATCTCTGATAAAATTTGATTCTGATGTAAATAGGTATCTAGTGATTTCCAAATGCATGACTACATGGGGAGAGAAGTTGGGTATGAGGATGGCAATTAGTAGAGGTTAAATCTCTCTAGTGGTAGTATGATGATGCATAAACTATAGGGTGGTGGTGATACATGATGAGTAGGAACACAAGATGGTTGAGGATAGGTTTGTGAGATCTAGGGAGGTCGAGAGTATACATTCATGGCTAGTCGGGAACACCATGTTTAGGGATTTATGCCATTATCATGTATTTTGGTCATGGGTGACATGGAAAACTAATCAAGGGGATTATGGACTAGTTTTGGGTATTCATTCCCAGATGATTTCATGAAACATAAATATAATAAGGTAGGTTTATAGATGCTTTACAATTTTAGGGGTGAGGGGTGAGGCCAAAAATATAGCGATCCTTGGTGTTTATGTTTTATATGGTAATTAATTCTTATAATATAGAAATAATATGGAGTCTTTGGAGTTTCTACTAGATTATTATTAGTGAATTCCAAATAAACACAAGGTCTGATGTTAAATTTTTATAATAAACACACTTTTTTTGAAGAATCTTTTTTAGAATCATTCAATATTATCATAAAAAAATACCCTCTTAAACCTACACCACCACCAAAAATTAAAAAATTAAATTTGAGAATATATTTCATGTTAGGGATTTTTTATTGGGTATGGCCTAGGTTAATTAAAATAATTTAGGTTTTAAGTGGGTTATTTAGTTAGTTCTTTGGTATAGAAAACCAAAATAAATTAAAACCTGGCTACAAAGGAGTTACTATTAGTTGTGACTTCTCATGATATGTTTATATAATATTTAAAATGGTCGAAATTAATTATTTTCACCCACCATGATTCCAAAAAATATATTATAGACAAATAGTTGTCCAATATATAGAACATTTTAATGATGCTACTCTTGAATTTTTTTGATTTAGAAATTTTGGATAAAACTATATTGAAAATGAATTTTTTAATCACATTTAAAGGATAATTTAGTCCATAATAACTAATCAAATTGGGATGAATTATTCATTTTTATTAATATAAATCACATTTTTTGCAATATAGACTAATTAGAATAAATTTTTAAAAATTTATTATCATCACAAGTAATTCACTATTTTCTCACATAAAATAATAGAAATCCAATTATCTATAAATAAAAATTATTATTTCGAGATGACACTATTAATTTAACAAGGAGAGTTGATCATATTTATAGAAGATGGGTACCTAATAAAGAGGTGGTTTCCATTTTATAGAGATGTACCTCTTCCCCAAGGGAATTAACCTATTGGTGATAAAAAACCAAAACGTGTGAGAAAATAATCTTACAGGAACACCAACCTAAAAAATGTTAGGAGTCTTAAGATTGGTTGTCAAAAATTCCAATGTATAGCTAATGTAGAAATAGTGAAGATTTTATATAAAACATAATATTAGAAGATGATATTTTTGATATTATATGTTTATAAATTATAAGAATTTTTAACTCTTCTCATCCGAATGAATTTTTTTTGTCAAAGTTGACTATGTATCTATGTGGGATGAGGTAGTTTCATTTCTAAATAATAATTATAGTAGTTTTTTGAATTCTATTATGAAAAATATTATATCTTGATATGAAGTTAACAAATATTTAATCCCTGATAGTGAAACAAATATTAAGAACTAGAAATTCAAGACTTTAATGGATAAATAAATATACTTTGAAAATAAAATAACCTTATAACAAAATGTAATGTGTGAAAGATAGAATTTCTAATATATAGATTAAAATGAATTAGGAAAAAAAATTCCCACTCAAAGAAGGGTAATCTATAAAACAAGATGAAGATATTTTTTCCTATAAAAATACATGTATAACACCCATAAAGATATCTCTTTAAATACTATACATTAAAAAATAAATCAAATAGCCTATAGAGATGAAACATACATCTTTTTGGGATGTGAGATCTTTAAACAATGATTTAAAAATATCTTGATAAATAATAATATTATATTTGAGTTAGATGGATGTTATTATAAGATAATGTTAATAATATTATATAAATTCCAAGGGAAAAAAGAAGGATATTAATTACTCTAATATCCAAAATAGTGATAATTTGTGTTATACTATGGTTTTAAATTAGAATTATGTATTGATAATATTTCCTGTGAAACTGTGTAAATAGTTTCTATAACATTTACAATAATTTTAGTTTCAACATGTACATTTGTTGAGTTTTTTGGGGAGAATAATATGAAATTCAAGATTAATATAGCAGGAGAGTAAATGTATTTTGAGAGGGATCAGAATGGGTCTACTATAGTTTAATATCATCAAACATAACATTCTATGATCATATGTGAGTAATTCAAAGACACCAAATTATATGACTTAACCCATGGATTTTTTTCTTATTGTTTTCTTTTTTATATTCGAGTTAAATATGAATAAAATTTCTTGTTTTATATTTCAATATAATATTATTAGTTACTATTTAAATGGAAAACATAAGTTATGTCACCCAATCCACAACCCTAGATAGCTATCAGAGCCAGTTATTGATGTGAATGAACAATTATGGTTTTTTATGTGTTTAAAAAATTTTAAATAAATTTCTTCGTATAAAAAATATAATTTCAAAAAATAGGGAGCTAACACATTATAGTTTTTAATAACAATCAAGTGGTTAATAATGGAGCCACTATGAAACATCTTACCATTAAATAGAACTATTGTTGAATTTTCTTATTCGATTCAATTTTTTAATTTGTTTGTGTATTAGTTAAAATATATATGGTACAAAAATAAGAAAACCAAAATTTATCATAATGGGGTAAATTGGGGAACAATTATGGGTCGAACCTAAATGGTTATAGCTTCAAATTAAGAGGGTGATTATCTATTTTGGTATATATTTATCCCCTTTCCTTGTGAGTTTTTTTCAGTTAAATGTATAATACATGGTTTTAATGTGTTGGTGAATCCTAAATAAAGTAGTAGAATTCTTGTAGTTCAACTATAGTTTAATACAAATGTTTGATAAAATTATGAATTTTTAATGTATAATTTTATTCACATTTGATGTTATATTTTAAATATAGAGTGATAAGATGAATATTTATAAATTTATATTTTTCAACTAAAAATTTTATGTTGGGACTGGTTAAAAAACTCCTTTAATCGTCTAATTTGAACTGTTTCATGTGGATAATATGATGTTTATCCATTATTATAACACTTTAAACAATATATATGGAAACTTAAATTTAACAAAATTCAAATTAAGACTATTATAAAATGTTCTTCCCCCATAATGATCAAAATTTGTTTAAATTGAGAATTTTAAATTTTGACGAGGGGTTATTATTTTGTAAAATTTTAATCCAATATGTACACATCAAAATAGAGAAATTGTTATTTATATTTACTATAATATAGAAAAATTTCAAAAATTTTGATGTCAACATTTTCTTGAAACATGAATTGTCATTGATTTGATTTATAGAAAATTATCATTTATATTGATCTTTTGATACAATTGGGTAATTTCTTCTGATTTAAGATTTGAAAAAACTTGATTCGAGATGAAATTTTTGAACAATTTTTGACAATTTAAATTGAACTAGAATACCATGAATGAATTAAAACATATTCAGTATCATTAATATGGATGAAAATTTACCTCCTAGCCATTTTAATGCTTTTAGTTTTTCTTCTAAATTGTTTGGATTAGTTAATTATTTGGTATTTTAAATTTACAAATTCACACATTAATTTTTTTATAATTTTTATAAATTATATATTATTTTTGATTTCACAAAGAATAATTTTTTCTGTTTTAATAATAAATAAGTTTAATTAAACAATTGAAAATTTATAAAACTCAATAATCATTGTAAAACATGGACCAATGATATGAAACAAACTCACACTCCTCGATATGGTGATAAAAACACATTCGTTATTCATAGTATTTGATATAAAATGAGACAATCCCATTATAGGGGAGTCTGCATGACTTTTGATGTTGATGATATGTTATGCCAGTATTTTTAATATCTTTTTTTGCTATGATTATGAAAATTTATTCATAATTCATATTTTATTTTAATCTTTTATATCTTGATTATTCTACCTTGATTTTTTCCACTATTTTATCTTAAAAAAACATCTCATTTCCTCTCCCCTTCCATTGGTTGCTTATTTACATGTGCATTTTTATAGAAGGTCAAGGGGTTTTGTTGTCATCTTCTAAGCATTGATTTCTTTTTGACTTATTTCGATCATTCCAACCATTTTCTCTATGAAAATATTCTATCTATCATGAATTACCAGTGTGCCTATTTTTAGGATATTGTTTTTGAACATAGATTTCTTATTTTAGAGGAATTAATCTTCTCCTTTTTGTTTAATTCCTAAATAGAAAAATTATAATTTTGTAATTGATATTTAATATGATATTTTCGAATAATAAACTAATTTTAATAGAAAAAAAACTTATTGAGGAACATTATAATTAGTTTATGTCTTGTGGGTGAACATCTTGGGAAATATATCCATGGAATGTATTCCATGTTCTATCTTCGAAGAGTCTCTTAAAATAGACATAGATTATACCGTTGATGGTTTTTGTCATTAGGAAACTATTTTTATACCCATACACTATTAATTATTTAGAACATTATATAGAAAATATATTATATTATGTGAAATCAAATCCAATAGTTAATGAGTATTGAACATGTCTCTTGTTGGTGTGAAAATGTGGGTTGGGAGATCACACCTTTAGAAAACACTAATAATTGAAAACCGTAAGGTTAGAAGAACATCACAATTTTGGGTTAATTTTTATAAACTTTTCATTGGTATTTTTATTTTCACATCATACATTGATTATCTTGGATGATTGTGATTTCATGTGGGTGTGTGTAGCCCGTGGGACCCACATATTATGTTAATTTTGATGATTTTTTATGTTACTTATTTGACCAATTTTTATGTTGATTACATGTATTTTTTGATTCCAATATTTTTTCATGATGATATGTTAGATGTTTATTCATATTATCCACATTTTTATATGTATTACCAAGATTTAGAGGCACATTTATTGGTGCTCAGAACAGGTGGACCATCGTGAAATTATTATCACTTAAAAGGGGAGTACACATGAATTGTGACGATATCAACAATGGTACCTTTAATAGTTTAGGTATATGATGATTCCACGTATATTATTTTTATTTTAATTGATTCATATTCTATTAGATGATGTATATTCTCTCGATTTCAAGCTACAGATTACACCATGATCACTCAATGCCTATTACATGTCGAGTGGCATGATTCAAAGGATTAATAGAGGATGTCATATATCATTTTCACATGATCCATGAGGATATTGAGAAGTATTTTAAATTTCCTCATCTAAATATTTTTATGAAATATGATATCCTGATAATCCTTTTTATATAGAGTTAAATAATTTTTATTCGGGGAATGTGGTGGATTGGATAGAACACAATTCTTCGATATGTGATTTTTTTTGTGTTGGAAAATTTATTTTAGTCACTGTATACACATCATATATAAATGAAGAAATATTAAGGATGAATTGGTTGTGTCCTACTAGAATTTATTTTTGACATCCTACATGTTTATCTAGATTTTCATTCCACCTTCATGTATAGAAATCCTTGTAATAGTAAGGGGCCCAAGGATGATGGAAGAGTTTTGGGGAATGTACTATGATGTACTCAAGAGGACATAAAAATGGTTATTTATTTATCTATATACACTTATTTCATTGGAATATCTTTTTCCATTATCAATGTAATACAATGATATTTTAAAAAATTGACTGTCATATTTAATAGCGTATATGACATGTAACACCAAGTATAAAAGAGAATGAAAAACCCAAAGATTTTATGATATGTTTATTATTAAATTTTTTTATCAATTTGATCTCTATCAGTGCACATAACCTTGATATTTTAAAATAATATTATATTTGATATCATATACAACAAATAACATTAACCTTCAATAAACTATGAAATATTACTAAAAATAGTCATTATAAACATTGTGTTAAATTGGTGAGTATGAATAATATTAAATGAAATATTATATATATATATATATAAGAAAAACTTTTAAAATATTTATTGATTAATTCAAATATAAAGGAACTCTTTTTTCATTAAATTTATTTTTGGCTTCCGAAATACATTTTGAAAAAGAATTTATTTTATAGAGAAAATATTATTATTAAATTATGGAATGTATACATAAAATTTAACAAAAAAATATTATATTGAAATCGACATATTAAAATTATATTAGGAAGTGTTTTTTTATTTTCCTAAAATGAATTATTCTCCAATTAATAGTGAAAAGAAAAGTATTTTTTTGAAAAAAAATATTTTTGATTCAACCATTTGAAAAGTTACATTTTATTTGAAAATCATTGTAATGTAAAATTAGATATATAATATTATGAATAATTAAATTATGTTCATTCTAATCATCTTTATTGTTTAATTTGGAAATAAATCCTTTTTAAATAAAAAGTAATTTTTTAGAAAATCTATTTTTCCATTGGGGTTTTATGGTTCAATTTTATGTTATGTTATTACATTTATATGTTTAGAAATATGAATAATATACAACTTATTTGGATTTATGTTGTCCAAAAGTCTTAAATATTTACCATTTAATTTTGGTTAATATGAATACTATGAGTGGAAATGTTTTTTACCACAAACAATGTTAAATATAGTATTTTAAAAACTATAAAATGACCATAAAACATGACTTAATATTATTTGTTCTTTCAATATTTTCTATACCAATACATGATTAAGATATATATAATTTTATGTCTATTTGGATGACATTATGTCCTTTATAGTATTTTATTTTATAAAGAGTGAAACCTTCCATAACATTGATATTAATCATGATAATATTTTTAATATGTAAATCCCTAGATTATATTTTAAAATATAAATTTTATTCTAAGTATTAAAATATTTCACTTCGTCATGTTAAATTATTTTTAATTTTTGGTGAATAAATTATTACCTTAAGTTCTTATACAATGCTGATGTTGTAAATATTCAATTAATTTAAAAATCACATAAATGATATGGTAAATGTTAAATGTAAATTATTTAATAATAATTTGATCCTTGAATTTTATAGATGTCAGGACATGTTAAAAATGATATAATATATATGTTTTAAATTATTTGGGTTTTGTTGTTATTGTTAATGCTATTTTATTGGACAATTATAACAATTGATAGTACTGATATTTTATAATAAATATTATTTTATTAAATGATATAAAATTCCTAAAAACATATTTTTATTCACACTAATGAGATATAATTAATTGCATCTATCAAAGTCCATTTAGGGACCTTTTATAATTTTATAGTATCATTGTTTAACCATAGAGAGTATAATGTTTTAATAGTAAATTAAATGTTAAATGGTTTAACATGGGTTGAAGTTAAATGATAAGGGTGATGGAATATCCAAAACATTCCTAAATATAATTAAATCATAATACTTAATCTTTTATTCACCTAGTCTTATAATAATATAAAATTTCATCTATTTTTACATTGTATATAATTTAAATTAGTTTATTAACATAAGAAAGTCTAAGAATACACTTCCACTCAATTATAAAATGAAATCCATTGTATATTTATACAAAATTGAGTGATAATTATTGACCAATACCTATCCATTCCTCTTTAAAAAAACCTTATACATGTTTTTTCTGTTTTTACCTTCCAAAAAACAAACCATACATCCCAAAATAAGAGATCGAAAAGGAGTCCATCGATGAAGAGGTAATCATCTTTGCCGACTCTTTCAACTTTATTTAAATTACTACTTAATATTCCTATTATGTAATCAACAGGAAATAAAAAATCTAAAAGAACCAGAATAATGAGATTTTATTATTCAAAAACAATATTTGATCTCACTTCCATCCAATGAAATATTAGAACATCGCTCGTGTGTACGAATGATATACCATATTGATGTAGCAGTGTAAATGATTTTTCATCCCCAAATTACATGGATGGATATAAAAATGGTACTAATGAATATATATGACAAATATGAAATAATAATGTTTCTAGAAAGGGAAAGTATTTTATATCATTAATTTTTTTCTCCATCTAAAAATTAATATCAGTTTCATACACACATACGACCTACCTTCTCCATTAATGGTGCATTAAATTTTTCAATGTCTATATTATGTGGATATCTATAATTTCATATTTAATGAATATATATGATATTTATTTCCTATTTAGAATTTTCAAGACAATGGGACCATGATACATACAAAAAATTAGAAACTATAATACCAAAACAAACATGAAAACCGAAGAGATTATCACCTGAAACATCTATTTTAAGAGAGTTATTAAAAAATAGATGATAAAATATTTTATAGGGTATGATACATATTTGTATGCTTTATTAAATAAATTTATAATAAATATATAATTTTTATACATGAGGATTTTACATATATTATGGAATTCAAGACTCTGGTATGAGTTTCTCATGTAACTTTTACTTAAATGAGACATATTCCATATTCACCCATTATTTATTATATATGGTATATATATTTTAAGTCATATATAATATATCAAAAATCTATATTTATTAATGTTATTTTAATATTAATTTTAATTTATTTCTATCATGGTGTTATGATTCAAAATTATCCCATGTTTTGAGAATTTATTTCAAAATCTAATCATTATTTGGAATTTTGTAATTTCAATTCTAAGATTAGGAATATATAACTTAAATTTCAATGTTTTCTAAATATATTTTAAATTTTTTTAATATTGTAAAATTAATTAACATTTAAATTTTTAGCTATTTTTTTGACTTTGGAAGAAAATTAAAAGGAATGTTTATATCATTTTTGAACATAGAACTTTTTTTATGAATCTTTGAAGGGATTGTTTATAACTTATATATCATGAATCTAACATATTTTCTAATAATGTATATTTTCATTAAAAAATCATTTACTTTTTTACATCTTTACTTTTAAATAAATTATCTTCTTATTTCATGTTCAGTTGTTAGATTTTAAAAATTATTTTCAGTTTAAATATGGTGTTTTTCTCTTGAAGTAATCCAATAATTTAATTAATGTATTTATATATATTTCTTTATACTTTATTGAATCCTATATTAAATATTATCTCTAATGATATCATTTAACATATTTCATTTGGGCTATTATGATCAGTTTTACTGTGCATTGTATTGATATTTCATATGACTACTTATTCTAATAAAGAATGTTATTGGTTTTAATTAAGAATGATAATTCAGTTGTATTTTTGATTCATATGAAGAAGAAATAGAAATTATTAAGTTGTAGTAATGAGACACAATAGAGCCTTGATTCATTTTTAAGTCCAATGAGAAACAATGTCTTAGGTTTCAGCTAAGGCCTTACTCAATTACTCAAATATCAAAAGACAAAAAAATTAGTATTATGAGATATCTTGGCCAAGCCCTCGATTTCATGTCTCATAATTATATTGTTATTTATTCCATCATTATAAAATTTGATTTCAATTTTAATTTTATTATTTTATTGGTCTTGGTATTCATGGACATGTTTCTAGTTCATCTGAATACTTATATAGAAGTATTTGATCATCATTTATTTTTTACATATTATTCATGCCTTATTTAGATTCTAATATATGAATTAGATAAATAAAAATCTGAGCTCAAAATATTCATAGTTTATATATTTCCTCTGCAACCATGAAGTGTTTTATGACTGATTTTTGGGGAAATGTTAAAAGGAATAATAGAGTTCTCAAAGAATCATCTATGTTGTATTTTATGTTTTAAACTGTAATTAGAATTTAAAGTGTATAAATTTATTTACCATGAATAAATTACTATATGTAAATTTGGGATGAGTTTTCATGTACCTAGATACAATATCTCAAATTAATAATCTACAATAGGCTACTATGGTTGGGGTATTAACATTTGGTATCATTGAATGTTTAGTTGAATCCTTGGGAACTAGATTTAGGAAAACAATGATTAAAAAAAATTTCCATATGACCAAATTTGATTATAATAATATGTTTATGATAATACTGTAAAAATTATTTGGTTAAAAGTTATATATCTTTGTATAATAATTATTGTTTCTTATAATATGACTTTTGGATATAAATTATTGTTAGAATTTGGTGAAATTATGCTAACATAGATTGTGATGGACAATGTGGTGATTATGAAAAACCAAATTGGATAATTATTGGAGTGAAATATATTATAATTATATATAATCTATTATCATGTAATATGACCAAAAAAATTCATTTTATCCCACTCTTACACTAACTAAATAAGTTAAGGAATAGAGTTCACTGAGAGAAAGGGTTGTGTTGACCAATAAAAAATGAAGGCACAATTTCCTTAATGTAAAAAATGTGGGAAGATATATAATATATATTGTCTCTATGGAATGGGAAAATGTTTTTTCCATGGAAGATATGGGATATAGAATGTAATTTTTGAGCAAAAATGCAATTTTATATTAATATAATGGTTGAATATAATAGTTTCTATAATGTATTATTGATTACAGAATTTTTTATATATTGAAATTATTGGAATAATTTATATCGATATATGTGGGGTAAATATACATAATTGAATCAAAATAATTGGATGATTAATTATAATATTTCTTAATATAAAGATAATAAAAATGACATATCTAAGGAATGAGTTATTAAGTAATAAGAATAGGAATACTAAATTATTGTTTTAGAATGTAGTGGAATGATTAATGTGATTGTGTTTGGATTAAAGAATTATTATATTGTAGTATATTATCAATTAAATTCTGGTTATAAGAATTATGAAATGTATACAGGTTATAGTATTTTACTAGTTCAATAAGGATGTCAAGTCATATTTTGAATGATACAAATGACCATTAAAATTGATATAATGGAAATATGATCTTTTTAGAATAATCATTGATGAGGGAAGATTACCATTATTAAATTCCCATTTTTAGTTAAAAATTTTATTGATATGTTTACTAGATAGTATTGGGGAATATGAAATTGTTTAGTGGCTTGATGGTTAATTTTATTATCACAAGAGTTTAACACCTATCTTGATTTATAGAATATATTAAAAAGAATGTTTTAATTTGTAGAAGAATACATATTTTCATTAAGGTTTAATGTTTACCATGGTATTTTTATATTTGGTGTGTGCCATTAACGGTTTCATTATATTTTTTTGGGAATCTAATTTTTTTTATATTTTGGAAATTTATGAATATCCATAAAAATTTTGGGACAGTCAATTTGAAAACACATATTTTGGACAAGTTTAAATAATTATTATTTATGGCATGAATTATGTGTATCTTTTGATGATTTTGGATACTTTTTGATAACCATATTAGATAAAGACTATATATATATAGGCTGGATGAATTTTCTTTTTCGTTGAGATAATGGTATCTGAAATGATAATTTTAGTGCAGCAGACATAAAATTTCATACTGGATATTCATTTCATGGAGTCAGAGATGATGTTTGAGTTGATCAAAGCACATACAAATAATTAAATTGTTACTATAAAATTTAAAGATAAAAAGTCACTATATTTCTTTATGTTCATATTCAAAATGGAAATGTAATCCCTCAAATTTATGAATATGTTTTTAAATAAAATGTTATCATATTAAATTCATATATAATGAATCAATGATATTATGACGTGTCATATATTAATTTATTTTATAGTTAATGACATTATTTGGGTCATTAAAATTTTGGAGATCAATGACCTCCATCACCATCAATCATTATTTATTGAATACACATTTCTTCCATGTCCATATCTTTACACCAAATCTAGGTTTTCCAAATAGAAACCTAATTATGTTATTATTCATGATGTCTTTTGTACATCATTTTCTCTCTTATAATGAAGAAGTTTTATTAATTATTTTCATGATGGGTGATTCTATAATGGTAATTTTAAAATATCAAAATATTTATTATTAACAAAAATATTAAATTGAGAGTGTGGAATTTATTTAATAGGGGTATAATGCAAAACAGCATGATTATATTAGAGAACCATTATATTTAACAACTTATGTAATATCCAAAACAAATACTACAAGAGAATGTAAAACCAAAATATTTTATTGTATTTGTACATTTAAATAAATTTAACCTCTTTTATATCATTTTGTGAGAACAACCCTTTGATTTAAATATATCACTATGTTTTATTGCGTGTACAACATGTAACACCGTGCTTTAGAGAATATATAAAGAGTATTTAAAATTCAAATATAACTTATCCCATGAATTGGTGGGTAAGAATATTATTTAAATAATTATAATATATATATATATTGGAACTAATTAGTAAGCCATTTTTTATTAATGATTATAAAATAAGTAATGAATTTTCAATAATGTTATTTGATGTTTCAAAAATAAGTTTTATTCAAAAATAATTTTTTTGAGATAATATTTTAATTTATTTATGTAATTTAAAAAAACAATATATTACAAAAATAATAAATATTATTATACAATCATCTCAAAATTATCTGTTGCTAAAAATTTGTATTTATCGGAAGTGAATTTTTTCTAGTGACTATTGAAAAATATGGATTTTCATTCATAACTAATTTTTGTTTCAAAAATCTTAAATTTTCCACTCCTTTTAAAAACTTTTAAAATGTAAAATATTTTATATTATGTTATTAATAATCGATTTAGTTTATTATAATAATTTTCATTATTTAATTTTCTATTAAAAAAATTACGTATAATATAAAATTGTCTGAAAAACTTTTATCCACTATTTTTTTCGATTTAATTAATTGTTATATTCTACAAATATGGTGTTTTGAATTATGAAAAATAGATCCCATTTTGGGATCATTGAGGTAACATTAAAGTAAATTGGATCCTATAATTTTTTGTTCACATGAATAGTAACATTAATAAGTTGTGTTAACATGCTAAACTGTAAATCGGATAATTGAAGACAAAAATTAAATGTGACTTACTAGAAAATTACACTAACTATTTCCATAGTTTTATTTTATGGGCCAATTTTAGTCTTAATCACCTTTTATTCACATATATGTCATTTTACAACCATTTTAATGAGATTATAACCTTTTAGTATTATATTTCAAAAAATCCAAACCTGCTACACTCTCATTTTTACAAAATATAATCTTTTTAATATGACATAATACAGATGATATGTTCGAAAAAAATAGTTTAATTAAATCGAAAATATTTATCTTCAACATGGTTTTTTTATTTTTTATTTAAGATATATTTAACATAAATGCTAACACAACACAGACAAAGTAATTATTCATTTAATGGGAAAATAAAATAAATGACATTAAAATGATAAAAAGTAATATAATTTGTAGAAACAAATATGATCTATGACTTGTATAGATAAAAATGATATCTAGATATATAATTAAATATTTTTTAAAAAAATTACTTGTTTTAATTATATTATTAGAATCAATGTGGCCAATAGTTCTAAAAATTGACAATATTGATTTTTTTTTAAAAACTATTTAATAAAATGATATAAAATACATAAAAGTATTATATTTATCCAAATTAAATATATATGGTCAATTAAATCATCCATTTTCCATTTATGTGTATTTTTATGTTTTATTATTATGTTATTGGATCTTATAGAGAAGAACACTTTAATAGTATGGTAATTGTTGAAAGGTTTAAAGGGGTTTCAAAACATAATGATTTGTGTGAATATATATCCAAAATCTGTTCAAATTCAACAGGATGAAATTAAATTCAAATATAAAAACCTTATTTTATATTTATATCAATTTTTTTTCTATTCATAAAAGATAAATATTTTAAATTATTTTAATATTTTATGAAATTCCAAGAATGCCCTTTCACTTAATTATAAAAAGAAAATACTTACATAATTATACACTACACATTTGGACATTTAGATTTACTAAACCCAAGAAAATCATCTTATATATAACATTATTTATGATCATCAGTTTCATAACATAAAAAAATATCAATCCCGAGACCCTTAAAAAATATATAATTTTTTTCCACTGAAAAAGATATATTTATATTTACCGACCCTTTAACATTTAGTTTTCCTTAAAAATTCACTTCATGTGTTATAATCATCCTAAAATAATAATTATATTGTCATAAATATTCATAGTTGTTCTGATAAGATGATAGTATTCTATGTCTTCTCCACTAAATGGGAAGAGAAAACATTTCTTGTTCGCATATATGACAAACTATCTCCACATAGTGATGTGAATATTTTTTCCCCAAAATACATTTATTGTTATAAAGATTTAATTAAAAAATTTATATGATATATATTATATAATAATTATTCTGGAAAGGTTAATTATTATTTATTTTTCTTTCATTATATCCATCAAAATTGAAAAAAGCATTCATGCCTACCTACGACCTACCGTTTCAATTAACAAGGAATTTCATTTCTCTATATCTATGTTATATGGAATGATATTAATACATATATACTTAATATATATATATATATATATATTAAATTTATAAAATAGTTATAAATATTAAGGTGATGGAATAATGAAGATTTGGAACATACCAAGATTACTAAACTAAAAAACACTTGAAAAACACAGCAACTATCACCTGAAATGGGGATTTTAACAAATAAATGTTAGTAAATGGATGGTAAAATATAATATATTTCATGATAAATAATATTATGTTTCTACAAGTAATTTATACTTAATATAAATTTATCATATTGTATTTTCGAACAAATTTTTGGGAATTTGAACATGAGGTAATGGTTTTTTGCCTCACTTTTACTTCTGTGAGACACATTCCATATTTACCACATATTTGTTTTGTGTAGTGTATATATAGAATATTATATATATTATTTAATTAATATCCTTGTATAAATTTCATTTTATGATTCATTTGAATTTATTTCTTCTATGATTATTACGATTCAAAATATAAACAACTGGTAAGGGTTTATTTTCTAATCTAATCACTATTTAATTTTGTTTATTTTTATGTATTAGATATGGATTATTTCCATTAAATTTCCATTTATTTTCAATTTTACATTTTTTTTCAATAATATGTTTTTATTATATAAATTCATATTTAACCTTCTATTATTTTAAAAATTAGTTTTCAAAGGAATCTTCTTTTCATCTTCTAAACTAGTAACTTTTTGATTTTACATATAAAATTTTTAATGATATATAATTTTAACTTATAGAGATGAAAGCAATTTCTTTCCATCATGATAATGTAGTGTTTTGTATCTTCCATTATAATTTTAAATGGTTCTTTTCAAAAAAATCATTTCTTTTTTGAGCATTTATTATATTTTTATATTTATTTTCAATTTAAAACAAATATTTTTCCCATGAAATATTCCAATAATATCTTTACTGTATTTTCATATTATTAAACATCATTTTTACCCTTTCTATTGGCATTTATTTGAATTATTATATTCATAATAATTATTTGGATTGTTTATAATATGTTTGACCATAAAATCATTGATATTTCATAAGACTAGTTCTGATAATATGTAAATATATATTGATTTTGATAAGGCTTGTTTATTTAGATTTTTAAATTATTGATATTAAGAATTAATTGGACTTCTTTTGTGCTGGTATGGTCTCTATATACCTCCTAGATGCATTGACATGCCTCATGAGAAAAACTAGATTAGGTTTTGGATATGGCCTTACCCATATACTCAGATTCCAAGGAACAAGGGCTTAAATGAGTTTGTATATGGCATAGCTATAGCCTTAATGGTATGACTTAGATATATAGAATTATGAATTTTGATATTATGAAATTAGTTAATAATTCAAATTCGATTATTTGATTAGTCATGATAACCATGGATCCGTTTCTATTTTATGTGACTAATTATATAGAATTATTTTACCATCATTCATTATTTCTAAATTATTCATTTTTTATTTAGCTTATATTATATGTCTACCCTTAAAAAGTATGCAATCTCCTTAATTTATTATATTTTATTTATCTTATGTTTCCTGTATTTTTTAATCATTTATTTTAATTTATATGCTAACAGGAATAATGTATTTCTTAAATATAACACTATGCTATCTTTTATGTTTTAAAATATAATGTAAATTTAATGTTTGTATTTAGGTTACCAAGATTATTAATCTAATATTTGATTATGGATACAATTGATTGTATCTTGTTCCATTGTAATAATGTATCCATAGAAACCAAGATACTGGGGTTGGGGTCTTTATTTGCATCCCAAATAATCATTACTTTTATGACCTGTGTGTCACACATTATTACATTATGATTATTTAGTCTTCTACATGTTATTTTGATTATTTTTTTGATATGTTTAATTTATAGATATGGTATGATAATGATAGTAGTTTCCCCACACTAACATCATTATCATCCTCTCTTATAGTATGTAACCACCTATATATGTGGAGGTGCACATGAGGTATTATTGATCTCCTGATCACACTCAATGGATTGGGACTGATAATTTTTAAATGGTATTAGAGAGCTATTTTACTCTTTTCATATTGACCAATATATACCATGTTATAAATGATATAGACTCTTCAAGACTAAAGTAATAGAGTTACTTTGATCGTGATCTGGTCTTGTGTAACAGACCTCTAAGTTATCATTGATGTGATTTTTGTTAATGTTTTTGAGATTTTTGATCATTAATGTACCATTATTAGGAAAAATAATTTACCATGAATTATATATACCTATTTTTGTTTCATACTAGTTCTCTAATTTAATTTCATGATTTTTCAAAGAATTTTGGATAAATCTGTATTATTTTATTGAGTGATATATCTAGTTTTCATTTTGTTGTAATATAGCTATTGTAATTAATTAGTTAAAAATTAGCATGTTGTTATGTTTTTTATAGACATATGTCTCTAACTTATTTTTATGTATAGAGTACTTGTTTATTTCTTGGATGTTTGTAACTGGGGTAATGGGTAGATTCTAAAAAGAACCATTGGTGATCTCAAATATAGATTGGGATTTAACTTTTCAACTTTTATTTTTCAAAATATTTCTTTTATATTTGATAAAATGAATCAATTAAGGAGTCGGATATGTCCATGACCTATCATGGTATAAGATATTCTAGCTAGGGTGAATTCCTCAATTCCATGGCCTATTGTGTGGGAGGGTGTATCAGAGCACATTCTTGGACTATCACTATTGGTATAGGTATTCATCCGACCTCCATTGGGATGCTTTCTTCTTTTCCCATTATAAGAATATGGGGGAATGGGTTGCATTTACAAATACACTCTAGAGTTTCAGATCAAGCATCCATCATCCTTTATAGAAACTTAAGGGCCACATGATGTAGAGGTATGGATAGATATCTTCAGGGGTGTCTTTTGAAATGATGAAACATACAAGGATTAGAAGGAAAATGAGTAAGTGTTCATGTTATAGGGACATAGAAAGTGGTGGTTGGAATGATGGGAAATCATGGTTATAGGAGGGTCTCACATGGGAGGCCTTCAAGATCATTTTTTTGGATTTTTTTTCTAAAACAATAATTTTGGATAGATCATAAGAGTTTATTGGGATGAATAATGGATTCATGATGGTATTTTTATACTCTGATAGATTTATAGAATAATATAGTTTTGTTTCTATCATAGATATAAATGATGAATATAAGACCAAAAATTTATATATTACTAATTATACTAAAATTATATGGTATGTTAAGTCAATAGTCCTAGTGACATACCCTATGGTTCTATGAAGTTGTTTAACTATTATAAAGGGTTTGGATGAGAATATTGTAGTTAATTATAATTTTCCTTTCTGTATTCTTGAATGTGGAAATATTACATTTATTATGTGAGTATCTTCTAATAGTAGGAATAAGAAGACAACAAATGCATAACAAAGGAGTTGTAGGAACTTGGAGTAGAGTTAGGCTTTAACATTTCCCTTAGGAGGATATCCATGTTTCTTATACTATGGAAATACCCAAAATTACCACATATTCTAAAGAACACCATAGATCCAATGTCAAAAAAGTTGAAATAGTATATAACTTTATCAATTTTATAATATGGAGATGACGTTACATTTCCATATAAAACATTGGAAAAAATGTTCATGTAACCAAGGATATGACCAAGTTCCCCAACATAAGGATAGAAAATCAATGACTCAAGAAATTGATGTACCTTAGGGATAATATAATTGACCTTATGAATGTCATGCATTTATAGTTGATTAGACTCCAATAGATGTATGTGAGTGTAATTATACTATTTGAGGTATTATCTTGATCACTAATTCATTTTATACTACCTTGTTCTTAACGCCACTTCGTATTCATTTATAACAATACAATATATTAAATGACATGACCTACTGCTCATGTTTTATTCTCTGATTCGATATATTGATACAATGTCGGATATAAAAGTAGATAATACTAAATGACTCCAAATTTCTCTCATAGTCATTAATATTTATGTAAATCTATGGGAAATCGTGATTCATTAGATGCTTTTCTTTTATTTGATTCTTGGTATGGACTTTCAAAGTAGTTTCCAAACTCACATTGAGTTCTATCAAATATATTTATCATTATTTTCACATAATAGGGACAATTACATGATGATTTGAGAATATGAATAAGGATGAGGTAGAGTTTGTGTAGACAAGATCTATATTTGGGATTAACATTATTTTGATTTCTGGATTTGATCCTTCAATATTTTTAGTAGTGACCCCTCATATTTTCCTCTAATTGAGAATCTCTATCAATATATCCTTATATACTACTTCACATGTCTTCCCCAATCGCCTGATAGTGAAGTTTACACAGAGATAGTTCTCTTTAATCATTAGAAAAACATTTTGATAAACCCATATATTATAAAAATAGATCAGTTAAATGAGATAAAGCTAAAACTCATGTAAATAAATGAGAAGGGATATATCCAATAAATTACTTCACAATGAGTTTCACCTATTTGGTTCACCATGAATCTGAAAAATATTATTTTTATCTATATAGACTATTGGACTCTAAATTAGGTGAAGTTGAAAAATAAATATTATTTTCCAAGTATCAATGATATCTCCAATTAGTTATTTGGTGTTTAGTTATTTTCCATGACGGAACTCTGATTGAGCTATCTCTATTTATGGGGTATAGATTAGGAAATCCCAGTGAAGTCATTTCAGAGTTGGAGGATATTTGAGTACCTGGTGATTTAATTTTTTCTATCAAATGAAATTTTATTTTTCATGCGTCTCTTAAAAAAATAACCCACCCATATCTTGGCTCATTCATTGTGGGTTTTAATGACGATGTAATCGTTTACTCACTGATCATTTCATAGCATTCTATAATCCATGATAAATTTCTAATTATGATTAAATAACATCAATATTTTAGCATGTTATTAATGGGTATCTTTTGGATTCAGGAGGAGACTGTTTTTGGTAGTATAGTGATTGAGATATTTATATCTATTTAAAAGGAGAAAGTTGATGTAGTGATTCCATAGAAACTTCCTTTGATCATGTTTGAGATCAAATAATTTTTGGGGTTTAGAGTGGTACAATCAAGATTTTATCCAGGATTGCATCTTCTTATCATAACATCTTACTATATAAAAGAATAAAGGTGGATATTTTATATGGTAAAATAGTTTCAATAGGAATTTGATGATTTTAAGAGGATGTTGACTCTAACTACTCTGTTGATTATTCTTGAAAAAAGGGTTTGTTATTCTATAAAATTCAATGAATCCAGGGATATTTATTGAGATGTATTAATGAATATGTACATATTAGTATCTTATTTATACTTTTATCTATGTCTCCATAATTATAACTATCTATCCCATGAAATTGAGCTGGATTTCATAGTCCTTTATTTTATATTTGGCGACAGTATCTCTTTGGGGAGAGGTAGGTTTTCTAACCATACCACAATATAAATTTTCATATATTCACAGATTTAAACCTCAATTTGTGTAAAATGAATTAGGTAGACTAATTATAGATATTCAAAATTGATTTTGACTGTGAATTAAGAAATGGTACCAACATTGTTGATTCTCTTAGTCGTAAAATGTAGTTTGGTCAGTAGCATGGTGAATGATCATCAGAGTTATTGTGGCACTAAATATGTTTTTTTATAACAATGGTATATATTATTTTGATAATGGGGGATCTATAATAAAATAGAAACTTTATTCAACTAGAAAAGACACCTAAGACATCCCATCACATGGTGAATTAGAATAAATGTTTAACATGGTAACCGAAAAAATATTTAATATAATAAAATTAAGACATACATAAAGAGAAAAATATAGATGTAAAAGAGATACAAACATATCCATACATACTAATAAAAATATTCTAATGATAAAAAATATGAACTATATAAGACTAAAATGTCTCAATATGAACAACTGTCACCTCCAACCCAACCAGATTCAATGGCTACAACAACAAGAGAACCCAGCATGCAACATGATTCTGTTACCATTAAAAGGATCATTCAATACAACATATATAACCCAATAATGGATAAAATTAGGGTTTCTGATTTAATAATAAAAGTAAAACACCAAATAGTCTTTAAAATAAGTAATTTTTGGAATGAAAGAGCTTGAAATTTTAGAAAAATATAATTATACATTGAATTTTCATAAATCAAAACCAATTTGGTAATAATTCTCATTATTTGTTTTTCATATAATCCTTTAATATATTTAAATATAAAAATATGAAAAGTATAGGTGATAAATTATTAATTCTATTACATATATCAAGATGTAATTAATTAAACACATCTCTATGATATAATCTGTCCTGAAAAGCTATGTGAAACAACTTTACACAAGAACTTGTGAAAAAAAATCCATGATTAAAAATAATGTTGTGATAAATAATCACAAATAAAAAAACATTGTATTGGGAACTATCCATGGGAAACAAGATCTAGACATAGAAGATCCAAATGTAGGAATAATGTTGGAACCAACCAATATTTAGTCCTTCCACAGTCCATCAATATTCTGGAAGAAACACATAATGGTTCCACACACACTAGGGTCACTAATGTCCGTTTTCTAATGAACCCAAGGTTCGCAATGATCCATTATTAAAAATTAATTTTAAAACTATGATCATAATTTATTTGACATTTTCAAATCCTAAAAAATATTTTTCATTGTATTAAAACCCACTTCTAATAAAACAACAACCATTCATGAAATTAATAAAACTGTTGGGGTGAAAAACCCATATTTTAAGAAATACCAAATTAAATACATTTTTCTTTCCAAAAAATCTTGTGATACCTCAAATTAATTCAATTAAATGAATTTAAAAAATTACTTTTACAATAAAAATAATGAATTCATCAAATTGACTGATTAATTCTAACACTTACCTCTAAAAATGTATAAAACAAACATCCAATAAATAATGGACACCCGGGAAAGAAAGATTGGGTCCTTACGTTGCTCTATCCTCAGAATTTTTTTAACATACATCATACACATTATATCCAGCATAAAAATATCCTATTGATTCAGTAAGATTGGAGGAGATATGATCTATAATAGAAATACAATGAAGAGGAAAACTATTTAAAAATTAAATTAACATTGATGTGGTCCATCATGAACAAATTATTTCTTTTTGGAATCCAATGGAAGAGAACACTAATGAACTAGGGATGAATAATGATGATTCAATATGGTATTAAGAGTTTATAAGATATAAAAATGGCCAAGGGGAAAGGGTAAAATCAAATTATTAACAGATTGGAGGACGGTATCATGATTTCAAAGAGGATGCCACATAGTTAAGCTAAATTTTATATTTAACCATGTGCCACTACAGTCCATTCTATTTTAGGGGTCACACAAATTTCACTGAGGACACATTGTAAAAATGATTGGGTAAATAAATCATTGAAAAACCTATAAAATCAATATACCCAATAGAATTACATGTCCATGCCATGCATTTTCATATAACTATGTGCAATCCATGTGAAATTTTATTAGAACCATACAGAAGTAGTCCACATGGTTACCACATAGTTAAACATACTATATTCCTTAACTGTGTGCCTTTAGGGATTTATCCAAACACGTTGTTTTAATCCATTGATCCATTTAATCCTCTATGTATCCAAAAGAAAAATACAAAGGCTCGTAAAAGGAATTCCTATGTCCTATATAACCTCATATATATGATTTTTTTTAATTAGTTCTCACATATTCTATAGTAATCGTGATAAATGAGAGATAAAAGAATGGACAATAGTACATAAGAACATCTTATAGGTGGTCAAATGATTCCACGTAGTCATTGAATAATTATGATGTCATCCTTACACATAGACTAGTTTTATTACATTACTCCAATAGGGAAGAGATAATGTGATTCGATGATACCGCTAAGGAGGTGTAACATCATGGAGAAAAAAATGATCTATGAATTTTTGTTACAATTTTACTAATAGAGGATTAATACGGGAATATATGGATTCGTTTCCCAATGCCCTACCTTCCACATGATAACAAAATATCACTATAATCTTGATGGTTTAATCTATTCGCATCATGCGACCATATAGAAATGTGAGATTTTTTGAAGGACATTGTGATATGGTTACCCATGATCTCAAAAATTCATTAATCCATTTGGGTGATTGTTAAAGGCTCGTAATTTTTTTCCACATCTCATAAATTATTGAGACTCACATAGTGGATGAGTTGGGAAAGGTATATATCCATGATATAATGATAGTATATAGTTTCCTTGAGCATTATATATGAATAATATAAACTTTTTACATCATTATTTTTATATATCTTATAGATGACCTTAGTGTCTCAACTAAGATTGAACATAATATACCATCCACAAATAGATGGACAAACTGAGTAGGGGACTCATATATTGTGGGATATACATAATTCTTATGATCTAGAAATCGTTAAAGATGGGGATAATAAATTATCATTGTTGGAGTTTAAATAAAATTGAATTTACTATGATTCAATACATATAGAACATTTTGATGTTCCCTTAATATTTCTAGTCTTTCTACTAATTGATAGGATGAGGAATGTGAGGTAGTAGTTGTGGGAAAAGTTATAGTTTAAGAGACTTCTAAGAAAATGAAAAAAAATAAAAGATGATGGTCATATATTAGAGAATTAAAAAGTCATATTCTATCAATAGTAGGAGGCCATTTATGTTTGGTGTATGTTACTAGTTTATTCCAGGAGCAAATCCTCAATTTTTCTATCGATGTTTTTTAAAGAAAGCAAGGATAACGCCTCACTAAAAGAGACTCTTTTGAGATCACCAAATGGTTTGGGGAATGAATTACTACTTGGATCATTATACTATCTACTAAGGTATGTTTTATTTATTTTAGGGGTCATTGATCAAGCATTACATGATGGATCCAACACATGTCATTGATTATGAGGACATTGATATAGTTCCTGGCCCATTCGTTTGAGAACTGGATGTATATTATAGACTATAGTGAAAACCCACTAAGAGGAATGATGGTACTAGTTTTCTGGATTTTCTGGCTGCATTGGAGAATACAAGGGGGTACTTTAGAGTGGCAGGTAGTATTTTTTCCTCAGTGTTTATAGAAATTCGAACAAAACATCTTGGGATTCTTATAATGTATGAGAGTCCATAAAGAATAATAAAATATAATAAGAAATCTAGGGATTATTATAATGGATGGGAGTCCATAGAGTATTAGATTTTAAATTCTACTATGTTTTATTTAAAAAGGAAAAACCTTATATACTCTTATCACCATTTATTTTTTCACTCTAAGTATTCACGGATAATCTATTGAGATATATGATAATCTTGTGTAATATTTAAAGGGTTTTTTTAGTGTTTTATTATCCAAAATAGTCAACCCCATTCCCTCATGCAAGCTGTGGTGGCCAAATTATGTGCCTTGGTAAAAACTGAGAAAAGGAGATACAACATGGCCAAATAGTGGTGTGTGAGAGGACCTACTACCATCTATGGCCTAAGAGATCCCACAAATTCAATTTTGGAGGGACTTTTTATTGATAAAACTACATTTATATCAGGGTAATACCATATTGGAATACATTTTAGATGTTTTTTCATGGAAGCCACTTCCAATGATTGTTCATGGTGTAATTCAGAGTGACGATCATGTTCTTCTGTAATGGATGAAATGATATCCAATCTTCTCATATCTGCATCTATGATATAATTTTATTAATAGTTTTTTTATTGTTATGGGGATAAATCAAAACAATATTTAGTTTATTTCCATTGATGAAATCTTTATTTTCATCTCTCTTTTCTGAATGATGATTTATGGGATCATTTTGACATAAGGTAGGGTGGTGTTGTATAATTATTTTGATCAATGATTAATTCCCTGGATAGGTAGATCATGACCTTCATCCGAAATATATATTTTATCATTACATACTCCTTTGAAAATGATTCTATTTTTGTGGAGACTCAATAGAGAACAAAGTGATTTATTCATGTTTTTGTTGAAATCTTCTTCTCTTTCATGGGATGATCTTTAAAAATGAAGTGTTATTGTTATGTTTTTTTATATCGTATGATATTTTGTTGTTTAAATCAATAGTAATGGGGGATATCTCTTCTTATTAGCCATTTTTGTTTTATTATGTTCTGGTGGGGATTCTATTATTGAATCCTTCTATGGAAGGTCTGTAAAGTTATAGCTTTTACATTTATCTTCAACTAGACATACCATATACTATTTTCATTGGTTTTCATTTGTTATGTGTTTTTTAAACATTGGTTAGTTATTCCATGTTTTTACTATAAAACCATTTTATATGATGTGAAAACAGTTCTAAGGGTTTTTGAATTTGATGTTTCCTTTAGATGGTGTGAAAATATGTTATAGGTGGACATAACCATGTTGAACATTAATGTAGTCATTGAAAAATTGTATATGGGAAGTTTTTTCCATTTCATTCTCATATATACACATTTTTACATAGTATTTTTCTTTTTTTGGTATAAATTTATTAACATTGTTTATTTTTATCACATGTGGGTGTGTGAGTGTCCCATGAGACACATCTATAATACATTTTTCTATAATAATTGTTTTAGCATGTTTGTGTGAATTTCATGTTGATGAAATATATTATATATTGAATATGATTTCATAAGATGGTATATAATGAATTTATTTTTGTTTTATACCCTATTAGTTGTATTACCATTCCATGCGGTAAATATTCTTGGTTCCCAAAATAGGTGCATCATTGTGAAATGATTATCATTTAAAGTGGAAATACCCACAACATTAAATAGTGACGATGATGGTCTTGAGAAAAATATAGGGACACAATGATTCCTCGTGTATTAGATATGAGTCAATCAAATCCTAGTGGATGCTAAGTAGCATTATTAATAAAATGCTAGTTGATGATGAGTAGTACAATCACTCGATTCCTAATAGATAATTAGAAGCACGATTCGCATGATTCCTAGTGTATGTGGAGAAGTAAGTTTACAATCCACATGTCTAGTTCATGATTATTCCTAATATGTTTATATTACATCATGAATTAAGCCGAACAATGTACGAACATGGCTCCTAGTAATTGGTTATCACATGGGTACTTAGTATCTGGATGTTTATGATTTTCTGATAATTTATTGATATAGTGTAGTATAATTATTATAGCTGTGAACATGTGTTATGGAAACCTTGGAATTTTCCTACTAGGTTTCATTTCTCACACCTAACATGGGTATCTTAGTGGATGGGAAGACGTCATGTTAAGGGAATGTGGCCCGTGGAATGATTTTGAGTTGAGGTGCATGAAGGGGGAAAAAGTACTAGGACCTAAAGAAGAAGAAAGTACATTGTTTCTATATTTATATCCTACATCACATTAACATTTTTAATATTTTTATATTGGGAGAAAAAAAATTATTTGTATGAGTAATAATTAATGTATTATTACATCATTTATTTAGTCTTCTATATTTTTAGTATGAAATTTATATTTTTTTGTACTTTTCTTGTATATTTATGTTATGATAAATAGTGTATTGTCTCTACAAAAATGGAATTTGGACCCTCAGTAGTAGTCGCTAGCCTATTATATATGCATAAGGGTGCATGGGGAAGTATGGTCCTCCATCTCGGACCTAGTTGTTCTGGTTAGGGAATTAATGTAAAGAAACCTATATACCCCTTAGATCTCTTGAGATATGACAATAACTAATCTGTTATAGGGTTAAATATTTTCAATATAATTGATATGTTGAGAAAACCAAAAGACATTTTTCCACAATATCATGAAATCATTCATTATTTATTTATATATTAGTTAACACATGTGAATGAAACATGTTTCATGATAAATTATTGAAAAATATATCTTCATTACTTTTCTAGAGAAATGAGGTAGACGGTATCAGAGATCATTTACAATATAAAAAATAAAGAATATCATAGGATGTTGAAATAGATGAAAAAATTCCTTGTACATTTCATAATCCATCAAATGAAATAAGGTGGACAATAACATAATATCATTTCACATGTATAATGAAAATATCGTTAAGGTATTTTGACATAGTTAAAAATTTTCATTTATGATTATTATATAATCACTATAAAAATAAGAGTGAATATTAAAATTTTTAATTTTTTAAATATCAATAAATGTTCTAGGATTAAAATGAAATATATTGATATTGGAAAATAAATTTAAAATTTTAGTATGAAAAGTAATTTTTTTAGAATTTTTTTTACAAAGGATGATTCTTACAATGTAAATATTTTCGAAGAATTTAGTTATATATTTGAATGAAATATATTTTGAAATCAAAATTAATTCATGACATCAATGTTTTTCATCATTGATGAAAATATAATCAAAATATTACATGGAATAAATATTATGAAAACAACCTTTTCACTTTGAAGTCATTTCTTAAAAATATAAAAAATTCCAAAATATTATCAAAAATAGTTTTTTTAAAAATTATCTATCTGAAAAAACATTAGAATTATCAAGGATATGAGTGGGTTTTATTGAAGGTAATTACTTACATGCTTTATATATTAAACATTAATTCCTCTCGAACTAATTTAAAATTTATAAAATGTTACTCATTTATAAAATTATATGAAGAATTATTTAAATACATTTTTTTGAAATTTAATATTGAAAAAAATTAATTATTAATCCATTTTGTAATTTTAATAATAGTTGTGAAAATCTTTTTAGATCACACAGATATAGAAGAAACACGATTTCTTATGGAAGGGAGAATGGATCTATCTTTTCATAAAAACAAATTCTCAATAATTTCATGTACCGAATGAAAGATAATGGTTTTAATAGCCTAGACCTCTCAAGTCCATTCCATTGTGAAAATATGGTGTCTAATGTATTCTAGGAGATCATGGTGACTTATCCCTAACACATTTCCAAATTTCCAATTATATGAATAGTTCCATCAGTGAACAGTTCCAATAGTAGACCGCTGTGAACAGTGGAAGAGTGAACTTATGAGAACAGTTTCATCAGTAACCATAGGTGAATAGTGTCATCAGTGACCATATGTGAACAATGTCATCAATAGCCTTCTGTGAACAGTGCATCAGTAAGCTTAGGTGAGTAGTGTCATTGGTGACCTTACGTGAATATTTTCATCGGTAGCCTTAGGTGAACAGTGCATCGGTAACCTTTGGTGAACACTGTCATTGGTGAACTTATGTGAACAATGTCATTGGTAACCTCTATTTCTTTGACAAATTTGAGTTCATGAACAATGTTTCCAGAACGGTGAGGTTCCAATGGTGGCCTCTTTAATTTTACAACATTTAAATTCATGAAAAGTGTTTCCAGAATGGTGATGTTCCAACGGTAACCTCTATTTCCTATTCCAAATTCTGAGTCATGAACAATGTTTCCAGAACAGTGAGGTTCTAACGATGACCTCTTTCCTTTGCCAATTTTTTAGTTCATGAATAGTGTTTCTTGTATGGTGAGGTTCTAATGGTAACCTCTATTTCCTTGGCCAAATTTTGAGTCCCTGAACAGTGTTTCCAGAATAGTGAGGTTCTAATGGTGTCCTCTTTACTTTTCCAAATTTTGAGTTCATGAACACTGTTTTTAGAACATTGAGGTTCCAATGGTGGACTCATTCTTTTCATAATTTTGAGTACGTTAACAGTGTTCCCAGAATAGTGAGGTCCCAATGGTGACCTCTTTGCCAAATTTTGAGATTATGAATAGTTTTTCCAGAACAGTGAGGATCCAACGATGACCTATTTCCTTTTCCAAATTTTGAGTTCATGAATAGTGTTTCTAGAATGTTGAGGTACAAATAATGTCCACTTTCCTTTGCCAAATTTTGAGTTCAGGAAATGTGAATCCAGAATGGTGAGGATCCAATGGTGACCCTTTTCCTTCAATAAATTTTGAGTTCATGAACAGTGTTTCCAGAATGGTGTGGTTCCAACGGTGACCTTTTTCCGTTTCCAAATTTTGTGTTAATGAATAGTGTTTCCAGCTTCCTACAGTTTCGCCCATTTGACGTTTCCTTCAAAGTAAAATGCAATTAAAGCCTTATTTTAAGTTTTTTAAGGTTTATTCAATGGCCATAACACATGTATTTATTTTATCCCAATGCTCGGGATATTTTAACTTGGTCAAACCCCATGGTTTAATGTGATACACTTTTAATGAAAAATCTAGCATATCTTAAACCATTTCTCTATTAAATCTTTTAAAGTGACGATATATCGTCCTCCCTAGTTCTTCTTCCTTGTTCTCGACTATGAGACACTCAAAACTTTCATTCCATCCCATAGGAGTTGCATAATCAAACCTTAAACCTTAGATTGGTTCCACTCTGTTTTGATGCAAAGAAGTAGTATAGAAAAATCATCGATATAACGTATGATCAATTTTCATTATTTTGGGTTCATCTTCTACTGTTTCTCCTCTCCCTTTTATGGAATGGTATCTCCATGTTCCTAATAGACTTTTCTTGGGTGTTTATTGGTGTAGGGGTGTCTCTACATCCTTGGTTGAATATAGTTGTCATGGGGGAGGAGATCATAACCTGTTGAGTTTCTCGCTCTCGTATAAAGAATTTCATGAAATGTTTGAGGTAAGGGATTTTTTTTCTCTTTTATTTTATGTGCAACTATATATTTAGAATGTTTTATCCCATTGTATTATAATGGAATTGACATAATAAATTTTTTTACTAGATAAATAAATTGATATCAATCTTATGTTACTACCTCTTGTTTTCCTAGATAGGGTGTTATCTATAATTACATTGTTATTCCATTCATTCTTGATGGAAATTGGTAAATAACGTAAATACGGAATTAATTGATAATTGTTTTCCTAATGATTCAGTGGATTTTAAATGAATCCAGTTCTTCTTATTAGAATTTGATGTTAATCAAAATGGTGCATTAAGCATGTTTTATTATTTGTGATAGCTTAGTTATTAGGTTTTCCAAATTTGTAACCTACCTATAATAAATCGGTTAATTAAAGATGGATTAAAAAATGGTTTTTCGATAAAAGATAATTCCTTGTAGGGTTCTGATTAACCATCTTGATTATTTAAGGGAAAAGATCCCAATTGATATAATATTTTTTTTCATATTGCTTGTCCTGTGATGTGATCCTAGATAGCTGTTGTGATATGTGGGGGCATTGGGGCCTACTGGTTATGGAAGTAGTAGATTCCTAGAGTGGCGAGATGCATCGTTTTATGCATGTGGGTGTCGGGGAGGACTTTAGGGATGATGCAATGGGTGGGATGTGAATGTTTGGATCCTTTCTTATTTTTATTGGTTGTTTATCTGCATTACATTCCCCACTGCTCTAGGTAGCTACTCTTTCTTACCATTCTCCTGAGATGGACGAAGACACGTGAGGTATGCCATGTGCATTCAGTGTATAGCTTCTCAAAGGGATGATGGGTCTATGCTCTTTCTATAGGTAGCAAAGACTCGACTAGTAGGTCATCTACTCACCGTGTTGAGCCCCCTTTTTTTAGTATCTTATATTTTTTGTCTAGAATGCCTATAAATATGGGGAATTAATTATGTTTTTAATAAATTATTTAATAAATGATGTTAACCAATGGGTTTATATTTTACTAGGATGCAATGCTAAGTTTAAATTTAAAGGGATAATAGACATTCGGTTTGATGCTAATAAAATTTAGTGTGGCATTATTAATAGTTAATTAATGTTTAAATAATTAATTAATGAAAAGTCAAAATGTCTAAAATGGAATTAAGTAATGTAATATAGCTCTGTAAATGGTTGCGTACATATAAGATACATTGTCTTAGAAGTGGCAGCCGGGAGTCTGAGAGACTTTAGCTTTAGTTGAGTCTAATTATAGGTTACGCCCATAGTGTGGTTGTACAATGTAGTATTTTCTATACTTTTTGTGTTTCAATATGCCACTCCACCATATCATTTAAGAAAACTGACTCCCTAGGGATTCAGAGCCCTGGGGGTGTTTTCCCCAACATTCAGGTGGGAGGATGGATGGCTAACTACCCCCTATGGCAACACTCTCTTCTCTTGGTAGATACTTGTGCAGTTAGGCACAATGGTATGTTTTCCCCATATATGTCTATAGATGTATGTAATGGATTGGGGTTATTCACACACATATATTATGGATATAGTATCCTATGGACTATTATAGATGTAACGCATATAAACTGTAATGGCTTGGGGATCCTTACTCGATGTATGGGTTGTAATGGAATTAGGTATAGTACCTGACATATTATACACGTTATAAGAGCTATAGTGTCTCCCATAAACTACATGGTTACTTGCTTATGTGGATGTGGTGGTTTTGTTTCATGAGGTGCATGTTGTGGTGCTTCCCCAAGGTGTCTGCGGGAAAGCCTTTTTGGAGAGAGATGCTTAGGATGTGCAACGTTGGGGAAAAGAGGAAAACCAGTGAGGAAGTATTAGCAGGGTACACTACATATTATTTATCATATTATACACTCTTGTATGCGTTACTTGGTGAGAGTAGCCATGGTGAGGCTGGGAACTTAGTATACCAATTTAGTTGATGAGTTAGTTTTACATGCTGTCAACTGTGCTTTAATATGCTTTCTTTACTTTTGCATGAGAAGCTATGGGGATGATCCTACTAATTATACTGTTATACTCTACCTATGTACATATAAACTATTTTTTCATGTCAGTTGGAGCATGATGGAGATCAGGTTGGTAACTAAATTCTTGGGGTTTCAGGAACAGTTCGGGCTTTGTGGTTGATGTTGTTTTTACATTCATTTGGGTACTTTTAGTTTTTCCCCTTTTTGTTGTAGTTGTTTTTCATGACATTACATATGTGTACATGGAATTGAATTTATATTGCAGTATGAGATAGTGTTGGTTCGTGTCTATCTTATCTCTCTCTTCTACATGTTTTCTCTTTGATGGTAATGCCTCCCATCTATGTGCTTACTATACGCTTGTTCTAGTCGTCAACCCAAGGCCTACTGGAGGCGGGACTCGAGGGTCATCATCTCCCTTCACACATTGCCGACCTGGGAGTGGTACACTTTGTGGGGGGGGGGGGGGTCATGATAGGGTGGTATCAATGTTAGGTTGAGAGATATGATAGAGATTGGAGTTAGGCACAGGTGAGGTTGCATGGGTTAGTAGGGAAACAATGTCAGTCAGGTTTAGAAAGTGTTGTAAACAGTAGAGTCTAGCCGGGACATAGGCGTTTAGGCCCCCCCTATAATCATGATGTACGGACCTTTAAGTTTATAATGGCTATTAAACAAGGTTATACTAGTTACGTGGTAGAGGACTAGGAAAGGATCATGCATCATTGTTATTTTTTTCTTGTGTTTTAATGGGTAAAACTTAGGATATGTTAACCAAAAATGTGTAAAAGAAAATATATAATTATTTAATTGTTGCCGAGTCTCCCATATTCTAGGTTTGGGATATCTAACTATTTTTTATTTTGCAGGTAAGGATCTGGGACGATGTTCTCATTATGATCACATAGAATATGTTCAGCAGGGTGTGCCAGCAGTTCACCGCCGGGTAGAGGTTGACGATGATGACACCTGGAGGAGGCCACTACCAGATTTTTAGTGCCATAGTTTATAGAAATACGAGGGTTATGTTTCAGATGGAGTCCCAAAAGACTGGTTGAAGGAAGTTGAGATCGGCTTCAGTTTGATCTGTGCTCATAAGGGGCACTGGATTTCCTTGGTTGTGATGATGCTGTGTAGAGAAGCGAGGTAGTGGTGGCTCTTTTTCCTCATGGATTAGGAGGAGTCAGTGATCTCATGGGAGGAGTTCCGAGACAAGTTTAGTGTCTAGTTTCTTTCATCGACTGCGAAGGTGTCCAGTCACCAGGAGTTTCTTAACCTTCAATAGGGGAGCTCCAGTGTGTGAGAGTTTGGAATCCATTTCAAGAACCTTTTACAATATGCTTCAGACCTGTTGCTAGATGAGGAAGATAGGACAAGGCATTTCGAGGAGGCATTGCATCCAGATATATAGCGCAAGGTCACTCCATTTATGCTGAAGATATATCTTGAGGTGATGGATAGGGTAGAGGTCATAGAGAGGGATTTGGCCAGAACTGAATCATTGTGAGAGGGGAGTCTTCATGATTTCTTATGAAATAGAGATGTGGTCCAGGGTTCTCAGTCTTTAGGATAAAAGAGTTTCTTTCTGACAGGGGGAAGGTCCCAGCTCTCAACATCTCATTTCTCATGGGCCAGCAGCTCTAAGGCCTATGTCAAGGGATCATGTTCTTGTTTTTATTGTGGTGGTCGAGGTCATCAGCATCGAGAGTGCTTGACCCTTTAGAGTAGTTATCGTGCACTAGGTTTTACACTCCAGGTTCCTCTGTTGAGGTAGTTCCAGCTAAGGCAACAGTTGTAGGTTGAACCTGCTTTATATCAGTCGAGGGTAGATTGGGCTGGCAGAGGGTAGCCCCGTGATGCTCCCCATCCTCAGAGAGAAGAGAATGGCCATGGTGGTGGTCGTCATCAGGGTCAGAGACTCCATCGAGGTGTCCGTGGTCAGTATCATGCTTTAGTGTTGCTAGCATCTAGAGAGCTGAACGTTGTTTGCGGTACCCTTTGATTGTTTTCTTTTATTGTATATGCCTTGTTTGATTTAGGAGTGACACAGTCTTTCATATCACCTACCCTTTTCCAGTATTTGGGACTTGAGTTACATGGGATTCTAGTGCCCATAGCATTGACAATGCTATTTGGAGGCCGAGCATACTTGTTTGAAGTATGTAGAGACTGTGATCTAGTGTTGGGGAATCACCACTCTTGGGAAGATTTAATATTTTCACGAATACCACCATATGATGTAATAATTTGCATGGATTGGTTGTATTTGGTGAAGGCTATCATGGATTTCTTCAGGATGAAGTTTTTGTTCATTGATACGGATGGAGAGCCAGTGGTGTTTGTTGGAGAGAGAGACCCTCAGATGGGTGAGAGGCATGTTCCTTCCTTATCATCCATGATGGATGAGCTAATGTTGATTTCTTCAGAGGTCCAGAAGTTGGAATTTCCTAGGGTCATTGAAGAGTACCTTGATGTCTTTCCCGAAAAGGTTGTTGCATTACCCCATCGACGGGAGATCAAGTTTGGGATCTAGTTACAACTAGAAGCATATCTTATATCTATTTCTCCATATAGTATGGCCCATTCTGAGTTCTGAGAGTTATTTTTACAAATTAATAGTCTATGAATGTGTGGTTTTGCTCGGCTGAGTGTGTCACTGTGGGGTTCACCAGTTCTATTTGTGAAGAAGGATGATGATGGTTTGTGGTTGTGTGTCAATTATCATCACATAAATATAGTGACAATGATGAATCAAAATCCTCTTCCATGGATTGATGATTTGTTTTATCAACTGAAGAGAGATAGTTGGTTCTCAAAAATAGACTTCCGATCATGATATCATCAGATGCATGTGAAGGATGAGGACATCCCGAAGACTTCTTTTAGTTGTGGTCATGGGAATTATGAGTTCCTTGTACTGCCATTTGGCATAACAAATGCTATAGGTTTGTTCATGGGATTGATGAACGCTGTTCTTTTGTCAGTTCTTGGACAAGTTTGTGGTTGTTTTCATCGACGAAATCCTTGTGTACTCTACTTCTGAGGAAGATCATGCATAACATCTACCCTCTAATTTGGGAGTTATTCATCAACATCAGTTGTATGTGATGTTTCCGAAGTGTGAGTTTCAGGCTCGATAAGTCCGTTTCTTTGGGCTTGTTGTGTCTTAGTAGGAAGTAGTTGTGGATCCATTAAAGATAGAAGATGTTGTGTCTTGGGCATCCTCTAAGAAAGTGTTATAGGTGAAAAGATACCTTGGTCTCGTAGACTACTACAGGAGTTTTATAGCTGATTTATCTCGTGTTGCGACTCCTCTGATAGCTTTGACAAGGAAGGATCATCCATTCATATAGACTGATCAGTGTCAAGAAGATTTCAAGTATCTAAAGGAGAAGTTAGTAAATGATCCAGTTCTTTGTCTTCCAGATTAGGGAGTTTAGTTTGATGTTTTCTGTGATGCCTCACATCTGGGGTTATGTTGAGTTCTAATTCAGCAAAAATATGTTGATTATTATGGGTCATGGAAGTTGTGTCTTCATGAATGTAACTATGCCACCCATGATCATGAGTTGAAAACCATAGTTTTTCCCTAAAGTTGTGGAGAAATTACCACATTTGTGAGTGCTTTGTGGTTTTGAACTTTCATAAGAGCCTGAGTTAAGATTTCTCCCAGTGTGACTGGAACTTACGACATCATCAGAAGATTTATTTCATATAGGAATATGACATTGAAATATCGTATACACCCGGAAAGGTGAATTTTGTAGTTTATGCACTGATCAGGAATTCACTTGGTGATGTAGTGCGAGAATCTGGTGACTTCTGGAGAGTAATGGAATAACTTAAATCATTACATCTCGACATGGGAAATTTTGGTAGTAGAGGTTATCTTTTTCAGATGACGATGCAGTCATCTCTGGTGGACCAGGCGGAAGAGTCCCAGTTGGTGGATCTTGAGGTGGAGGTCTGGAGAGACCGAGTTGTTTGCAGTGAGGCCCTTGATGGTTGGTCAGAGGATGAACAACACCAATTTCTATATCACAGAAGGAATTTTATTTATTTTTACATGCACAAGATGGTTCTTAGTGATTTCCATAGTTATCCTATAGTGGTGCATCCTGGAGTTAAAAAAATGTATCGAGCCTTGAGGAGCACGTTTTGGTGGTCTGGGCTAAGGCATACGATTTTGGAGTTTGTGTCTTGATGTTTGGTCTTCCTGAAGGTGAAGGTAGAACAACATGCTCCCGGTGGTATGCTCCAGCCATTAGATATTTCTTAGTGTTTGTGGGAGGACATCTCAATGTACTTTTTTACTGGTTTACCTCGATATCTGTAATGACATGATGTTATATGCGTGGTAGTGGACCATTTAACAAAATCATCCCACTTTATTGTAATTAAGGAGTCGATCTCAGTGGAAGATCTATCGAGGATGTATCTGGAGGAGGTAGTGAGACTTCATGGAGTCCCAAGGATGATCATTTCTAATTAAATCATTGTTTTACATCCAGAGTGTGGAGAGGTCTCCAACATGCTTTCAGTTCTCACCTAGGCCTTACCATAAGTTTTCTTCTGCAAATGGATGGTCAGACAGAGAAAACAATCCAGAATCTTGACAAAATGTTACACTCTTGTGTCTTCGATTTTATAGGTTTGTGAATGAGACACTTACCCTTGATGGAGTTCTCTTACAACAATTGTTTTAACTCAACCATCGGTATGGCGCCGTTTGAAGCCATGTATGACTGACCTTGCTGTTCTCCGTTGTGTTGGACTGGGGTCAGTAAGTCAGCTATTCACAGACCGGAATAGACGCTGAATACAATAGAGATGGTTCAGGAGATTCATGATAGGTTGTAGATAGTTCAGGATGGTCATAAATCATATGTTGATCAAAGGAGGAGACCCTTGGAATTTGTTTTTGGGGATCACGCGTTTCTGAAGGTGACCCCCCTTCATGGGCAGTGAAGATTTGGTCATGGGAGTAAGCTTTCTCCTCGGTTTTTGGGCCTTTCGTGGTGATAGATCATGTTGGAGCTATGGCATATCAAGCCACACATCCCTCGTAGATGAGCCAGATTCATGACATTTTTCATGTATCACAGCCCCGTTGTTATCTTCATGATGACTCTCACATCATCGATTGGGGAGATATTGATGATGATGATGATGAGACCTTTGAGGAGAGACCTGTGGAGATAAAAGACCGCAAATAGAAGGTGTAGTTTGGGCATTTTATACCCATGGTTCATTTCTTGTGGCGACATAGTGGCATTGAGAAGAGTACTTGGGAATGTGAGTCGCAGATACATGCTCAGTACACAAAGTTTTTTGATGTTTTACTCATTTCATATACTGACTTTCTCTTTGTGATTATAGATGTCTCTTGTTTTTAGGATGCCTTTGTTTTGGTTATATCTTGTGTCTTGCTATCTTTTGAGAGGTATCTCGATGGGTGGTAGTTCAAAAATCATTTTGGTTTTCTTTTAGGTTTGTTTTTAATTCTGGAGGATGAGAATGTTTTGAGAGGTATCTGATTTAATGGAGTAGAACACTCTAGTCCATTACTTTGGGAAAATATGGTTTTTGAGATGTTCTGAGAGGTCAAAGTGACTTATCCCCAACAATTTTCCAAATTTTTAATTCTGTGAACAGTTCAATCAGTGAACAGTTCCAATGTTAGACCACTGTGAACAGTGAAACGACAATATTATGTAAACAATGTCATCGGTAACCTTAGGTGAACAGTGTCATTAGTGACCTTATGTGAACAATGTCATTAGTAGCCTTCTGTGAACAGTGCATCAGTAACCTTAGGTGAATAGTGTCATTGGTAACCGTATGTGAACAATGTCATCACGCGACCTTATGTGAACAGTGTAATTGGTAACCTCTATTTACATTGCCAAATATGGATTTCATGAATAGTGTTTCTAGAATGGTGAGGTTACAACAGTGACCTCTTTCCTTTTCTAAATATTGAGTTCATGAATTGTGTTTCCAGAACGGTGAGGTTCCAATGGTAACCAATATTTCCTTTTCCAAATTTGGAGTTCATGAACAATGTTTCTATAATGGTGATGTTTTAATGGGGACCTCTTTCCTTTGACAAATTTTGAGATCATGAACAGTGTTCTAGAACAGTGAGGTTCCAATGGTAACCTTTATTTTCTTTTTCCAAATTTTGTGTTCATCAACAGTTTTACCTGAATGGTGATGTTTCAATAGTGACCTCTTTCCTTTGCCAACTTTTGAGATCATAAACATTGTTTCCAGAATGGTGAGGTTCCAATGGTGACCTATTTCCTTGGCCAAATTTGGAGTTCATGAATAGTGTTTCCACAATGGTGAGGTTCCAAGGGTGACCACTTTCCTTTGCCAAAGTTTGATTTCATGAACAATGCTTCCAGAATGGTGATATTCTAATGATGATCTCTTTCTTTTGCCAAAATTTGAGTTCCTGAATAGTGTTTCCAGAACATTGAGGTTCCAATGGTGACCTCTATCATTTTCCAAATTTGTAGTTCATGAATAGTGTTCCCAGAATAGTGAGGTTCCAATAGTGACCTATTTCCCTTTCCAAATTTCCTGTTAATGAACAGCATTTCCATCTTCCAACTGTTTCTCCCTTATGACATTTCCTTTGACGTAAAATGCATATAAAACCTTATTTTAAGGACTATAAAGCCAATTTAAAGGCCATAACTGCGATATTAATTTTTTCCTAAGGCTTGAAATGTTTTACTTGGTCAAACCAGATGGTTTAATGTGATCCTATTTTAATGGAAAATCTAGCGTATATTAAACCACTACTCCAGTATATCTTTTAAAGGGATGATATATCTTCCTCCCTAGTTCTTTCTCCTTATACTCGGTTGTGAGACTCTCTAACCATTAATTCCATCCCATTGGATTTGAACAATAAAATTTTCCTCTTTGGATTGGTTCCACTCTGTTTTGATTCAAACAAGCAGTATCAATCAATCTTCATTATAAGGTATGATCTATCGTCATTCTTTTGGGTTCATCTCCTTTTATTTCCCCATTCCCTTTTATGGAATGGTATCTCCATGTTCCTAATAGAATTTTCTTGGGTGTTGACCGGTGTGGTGGTGTCTCTGCATCCTCGGTAGAATATTTTTGTCATGAGGGGAGGATATCATAACCTATTGAGTGGATATTTCTCAAATAAATAACTTCGCAAACCGTTTGAGGTAGGTGATTCATTGCTTCTCTTTTATTTTACGTGCAACTGTATAGTTTGTATGTTTTATCCCATTAGATTAAAATGGAATTAACATACTAAATATTTGAAATGGACAAATAAATTGATATCGATTATATATTTTTTCCTTTTGTTTGGATAGATAGTTTGATATCTATGCTTACTTTGTTTAGCCTTTCGTTCTGGATGGAAATTGTTAAATAATGTAAAGCTGAAATTAATTGATAACTATTTGGCTAAGGATAAAGAGGCATATAAATGATTCTGGTTCTTCTTGTTGTAATTTGATGTTAATCAAATTAGTGTAGTAAGCATGTATAGTTATTTGTGATAGTTAACTTGTTAGGTTTTCTGCATATGGATCCTATGAATAATAAAGCAGTTAATCAAATATGGATCAAATAACTTGTTATTTGATAAAAGATAATTCCTTATAGGGTTATGAGTTATCGTCTTGATTGCTTAAGGACCAAGATACCAATTGATAGGATGTTTTTTTTCATACTGCTTATGTTGTGATGTGAGCCTGGATGGCTATTGTGATATATGGGGGCCGTAAGGCCAACATGTTGTGGCAAAATTTAACTCCTAGTATGGGGAGATGCAATAGTTTTTTCATGAGGGTGTCGGGGAGGACATCGGGGATAACGAAATGGGTTGGATGTGAATGTTTGGATTCTTGATTATTCTTATGGGTTTCTTATCTGCTTTATTTTCCCCTCTTCTCAAGGTAACTGTTCGTGCATAACATTCTCTCGAAAGGGGTAAAGATGAATGAGGTATGCCAAGTTCTTTTCGTGTTTAGCTTCTCAAATAGAGGATTGGTCTACTCTCTTTTTGTAGGTTGAAAAGACTCAAAGGGTAGTTCATCTACTCACCGTGTTGAGCCGACTTGTGTTTAGTTGCATATAATGTTTTTTGAGAATTCCTAGGAATATGGGAACATAATAATGTTGTTAATAAATAATTTAATAAATGATTTTAACCCAAGAGGTTGGAGTTTCCTGGGCCACAAAGTTGACGTTACAATTTAAAGGGACCATGGTCTTTGAATGTGATGCTAATGAAATTTAATGTTGAATAATTGATGGTTAATTAATGTCGAAATAATTAATTAACATAATGTGAAACTGACAAGGGAATGAAGTATCGTAATAAAGATCTATAAATGGTTGTGTGGTTATAGGATACCCAATCTTAGAAGTGACAGTCAGGAGTCCAAGATACGTTAGTTTTAGTTGATTCTAAGACAAGTTTATGCCCATAGTGTGGTTGTGAGATATAGTATATTTTGTTATTTTTGTGTTTCTATACGCTACTCCACCCTATCAGTATGGGAAACTGACACCCTAGAGAATATGATCCATGGGGGGAGTGTTTTCCCCAATATTCTGGTGGGTGGATGGATGGCTGACAACCCCTTTCACCCCACTCTCTTATCTTGGTAGATACTTGGTTTGGTATGAACATTGGTTAGTTTTCCCCATATATGTCTGTAGAGGGCTATAATGACTTATGGTTATTCACAAACACATATTCTTGATATAGTATCCCATAGACTACTATTGGTAAAATTTGTATAGGCTGTGATGGCTTGAGGATCCTTACTATGTGTATGGGTTGTACTGGCTTGTCTTATAATACATGACATATGATACATGTTATAAGAGCTTTGGTGGCTCCCAGAATCTACATTTTTTACTTGAATACGCAGACATGGTGGTTTTTTTTGTATGAGGTGTATGTTGTGGTGCTTCGCCCAGGTGTCTACGGGCAAGCCTTTTTGGAGAGAGATGCTTAGGACGTGCAATGTTAGGGAAAAGCGACAAACCAGTTGGGAGGTAGTGACGGGGTACCCTTGATATTATTTATCATATTATATAGTCTTGTATGTTTTACTTGGTGAAAGTATGCATGGTGTGGATGTGAACACAATATACCAGTTTAGGTTATGAGTTAGTTTCACTTGTTGTTCACTATTCTTTAGAATGCTTTCTTTAATTTTGAATGAGAGGATTTGAGGACGATCCTAATGAGTATACTGTTATACTCACCCAATGTATATATAATCTATTTTTTAGGACACTTGGAGATGGTTTTTAGATCATGCTAGTTACTACTATCTTTGTGCTGTAGGATCTATTCAAGCTTCATGGTCGCTAATGTTTATACATTATTTTGGTTACTTGTAGTTTTCCCCTTTTTGTTATAGTAGTTTTGCATGACATTACATATGTGTATGTGGGATTTCATTTATATTGTTGTCTGAGTTGGATTTGGTTGGTGTCTATCTTATCCATATCTTATGTATGTGTTCTCTTAGAGGGTCATGCCTCCCATAAGTGTCTTTACTATACCATCGATGCTAGTCACTAACCCAGGGCCTACTGGATACAGGACTTGGGGGATCATTATCTCCCTTCTCACATTTCCGGCCTAGGAGTCGTACACTTTGTGGGGAGGGGGTCGTGACAATAGTTCTATTAATTTAAAATTTAATAAATTGACATAGTAGAATAAAAAATGATTTTATTAGAAAAATTTCTACTAAATACCAATAATGGAAAATACATGGTTATAATGATATTGAAATGTATTTCCTCACCTCATTGGTAACTTTTACATCATAAATACTATGAATGATGTAAATGAATTAGTGGAAAAAATATCAAGAATTATGACAGATTACTAATATATTATTAAAATGGGTGGTATATACAACATTTATGTCAAATTTGGCCTATAAAATAACATGTGTCTCAATGAAAGTTGTTTTGAGACAAAACCCTTACCTCGAGTCTAAACATTATAGTGCATTTACATTATCTCATGATGAATAGAATTATATAAATTATTTTTCTTCAGAATAACATTTTCTTTGCTTAATCATTTATACTTAAACCACTCAATTTGTATATTTTAATGATATTTTTAACATTATTGTCAGTTATGACCATATTCGGTGTCTTGGGGGATGCTTGGTCAGTAATTTCAAAATGGCATTGGTGTGTTAAACGTGGTCAAAGGGTTCATTATCCCATAATTAAAAAAATTAATATATAAACATAACTATAATTTTTATATATCAATTATTCTTTTAATACAAATGATGAAATATAGTAATGAAAAATTAGCTACGTTTCAATCAAAGAGACATTAGGTTGTACGTACACATGAGTAACATTTCCATTTTTTAATGATAATTTTGGAATTAATATAAGTGTTATTTTATCTATCCAAAATTATAATTGTATTAAAAAAAATTTAAATTAATTAATGTACAAATACAATCTTTGTGATTCAGCAAAAAATGAATGATAACATTTTGCGAGTCAGTAGACCACCATACACAGAAACAAAGATTACATTTTTATTAGATTTAAGGGAAATAAGGCATATGATATGTTATATTTCAATAACGATTATTATTTCATTAGGATAAGATTAAAAAATTAAATCCATCATTAGAATTAATCTTGTGATAGGATAACAGAAAATGAGTTATATTAGTTCACGACATGGTAGTCCTCTATACATATGAATGATTTTTTGTTTTCCATTTGATTAAAGTGTAAATAGATCTACATAATTAATATTACATAACATGATATTAGTATATTTTATATACCTATAATATCATATAATCATTATTTATTAGGATTTTATGGAGGTTAAATAAGAAATCAATTAAATATTCCCAATTAAGAATGATGCTTCTTATTTTGTACACCTATTTATGATTACAACTAAGACACTCATAGATTTGATATATGACCAACCCATTTAATATTTGATGTATGGAGGGAAATGATGAATATATTTGTGTGTATATTGACTTTTACAATAGGTTTTGGATATGTGTAATGAAGGGGAGTGGGGGTTCCCATTTATAAGGTTGGGGGAGTAGTAATTTTGTAAATACCCAAAACTATTTAATAATCAGATGTCATTATCAATTCATACAAACCAAAAATCGGAAAATAAAGTGGTGGAGGATACCAATGTCCGAAAAATCCTATAAAAATAAAAATAATCCTGTTTTAAATGTGTTATTCTCTTTACCTCTAAATTTATTCACATTTATCATTTAAAATTTCTACTTTTATAACTAATTATTTTACTATTTTTACAATTCATTATGAAGAAAATTTATATTTATTAAACTATATAATATAAATTTTTATGATTATAAATATATAATATATTTTATTTAATTATATTCATAGAAGTGATATAAATTAGTATTAAATAAATCCTTTAAGTGTGAAAGAAGAATTGTTTTCAGGTAAATGGTGTTTTAAAGTAAAAAATGATCATAAATTTACTACATGAATAGTAATAAACCATATATGAATTTCATTCCACATAGAGAGATATTTAATATTTATATTTAAATAGTATAATTCCTTATTTGGGGTTCTTTTAATTATTAATAATGGAGAAATATTATGCAAAGTAAAACAATTTTTAGAAAAAACTATGTCTAAGAATTACATTATACTAAAATATAGTAAAGGAATAATTAAAATTAGTTAATTTGATTAAATATAAGGAAATAATACATAAGTTACATGAAAAAAAATTAAAAATTGAATTTTTTATTTTAAATTATTTATATTATAGGCATTAAATGATTGCTTGAATTAATAGTTATTTATCTATATTCACAAAGAATAAATTATTTTTGGAATAATCATAAAAATAGACACTAATTAAATTTTTATATGGTCATTTCAAAAATTATTTTTATTTTATAATAACAAAATATTAATTGTTCGATAATTTTATAATAATATATTCTCCTAAAAATTAATAAAAATTATTTTAAAATGAATCATATTTTTCTTAAATAAAATTACTTTATAAAAAGTTGAGTGATTAGTTATTAAGTATTTAGGTAAAAATTTATATTTAATATCAAATTTAAATATGAAGATATCAAAATTTAGGTAATTATATTTATACCTAGAAACTTAATAGAAAAATTAAAATAGTATCATTTATATAATAATACTTTTATATTTTATTATCATTCGTTTTAAAATATGTTTCGTGTAGAATATTCTCAAAAATTGAATAATTTAAAAATAATGTGGTGTTATATTATACAACCATAATTAAATTGTTTCCCCTTAACTTCAACTTTTTCTTAGTAATGAAAGGATTAATATTCAAAAATACCTTATTTTAAAACCCACAACACAAAAATGGTAAATAAAATATCATCTTAAAATCGATAAAGAAAAATATGAGCCCCATCTGATTAACACTCGACTAGATTTTCATATAAGATTAATCATGGTTGGATGTAAAATTATTTATATAGAAGAAATGAAAAAATAATTATGGATTCTAGTGGGTACCATCAACCATATGAATTTTAATGATAAAGAGAATGTTAAAAACTAAAAAACCATAATTATATGGGTCATTAAAACATCATTTATTAATTATATATTATGGAAATAGGAATATTTTTTTCTTTAAATATTGTTTTCTGATATTTGTTATATTATTTCACTATTATGAATAGAACAACAACAAAAATAAATACTTGATATATTTTTATTTCATAAACATAATTTAATACTTTTGTTGTGTGTAAATATCATTTAATTTTACCTCTTCGATTATGGGTTCATCTCCATAACCTCACCAGAAGTGATGGGTTTTTAACTGACATGTTGGATAATATTTTTCCAAATCTATATTTTTATAATTCCGATCATATTCCCAAAATATATATCCACATCCTCAAAATAACATTAATCATTATCCTAGTTCATAACCACTATGGAATCCAATACAACTTTTTTTCCCAAAAAATAAAATAATAATAACTGGATAGTAATACTATAACATAAAAGATAGGATAAACCCTAAGGATACCAATACCATTAGTCTTATATCATGGAAAATAAAAATTTTTATTATTCAAATAGATTTTTAACTAAACTCATACTAATCAATAGGGTTATATTACCTTAATATTTCAAAAACCAGTCTTAATTTTCAAAGGATTAAAAAACTTATAACCTCAAATGGGGAATTTGTTCCCTTAATTTTATGATCAAATATAATCTTATCAACACGATAATATTTTTTAATTATGTTCATCCATGATTATCATCTATTAATGTCATACATAAGGATTTGTAAAGATTCTATTAAATTTTGAAACATATCATCCTCAAGTGTCAAACCAGGTGTGCAGTAAGGACCATAATCACCCATAATGTGATGATAAAATCTAGCTCAGAAAGCCAACTTTAGATATATTACAACTAGGTACAAGTGTTCCAGATACATGTTCACATTTTGTATCCAGACATGGATGTAATTTCTTAGAACTCACTTTCATGAAACTTCACCAATCTTCAATAATGTCTTTATATATGTAGTTTTTATCACTATGACACACCATAAAATTATCTATGTGGTTATCACTAATGTTTTCACAGCCTAGATTACCAATTGTTAATAAAACCTTTCTCTGATAAAATCAATAGAGACCCAATCATTTTACGCCTATTATTACATGAGTTTTTACTAAAGCATCCATTAATTCCTACCCAAAAATTTTTAATCCTACAATATATGGAATAATATCTTCATTCTAAAAAAATTGAGGCTAAAATATATGTTTTTATTTTATTCCCCATTATTAGATTATATATGCTTTTGAGGTCCTAAAATGAATGGGATATCTTGGGGAATACATATTCAAAATAATGTGATCTGAAAATCCTAGTAGTGGAATAAACATGATAATGAAACATAATGTGTGGGACATTGTATTACATGAAATAAAAAAATATAGGTCTCATGAGTAATCAAATAGAATCATAACATAAAACAAATTGTATTATAATATCAATGTAACATTATAAATGTAAAAGAAACATATATAATGATATAAAATTGAGTCATGGATAATTTAAATTACATTATCACATGATGGAACAAGAATTATAATGGATAATTTTTATTCCATTATCACATACATGCCATCTCCAGAGAATAAAAATTACCCATTGCAGTGGATTACTATCTAGAAAAACTCATATTATAAGATAAATCGGCCTCACCAGGAACTCTTTATTCTCATCCATCAAAAATGTTTTTTTATTTATGTATTATATAAAATTAAATCAACTATAAGGCATAACATAATAATTTTAAATAGACATAAAATGGGTTTCGTAATCTATTCTCTTAACACAATCAAACAAATTTCATAATGGAGTATTTTAAAAGATGAACAAAAAGCTTGTATTACCATCAATTTAAGGGATAATAATATAGTTACATATGTTAGAGACATATATACATAATTTATAAGAAATATATTACATCATAGGTTTTAATTATTGGTGAAAATGAATTTAAAATATTAAATAGAATAAATCATAAGAAATTATCATTTCACATTGAAATGAAATTCTAAAAATAATTTTTTTAAAAATATTATAAAATATATTTCTACTAAAAAGATCCATGGATAAATAAAGAGGATTTCTAATGTAGTTGTGTAATCGGGATGGGGGGAAATTCCACACTAGCCAAATAATAGAAAAACCATTCTTTTCAAACTATTGTAAAAATGCTCAAAAGTGACTTGTTAACAAAATTAAATAAATATTTCGTTCATACCATTTTATAAAAAATAAATCATCTGTAAAATATTTTTAAGTAATAATTTGGGTAATTTTTTGAATAAATATGAAAATAGTTTTATAAAAATAGATATGGAAGAAATAGTATTTCTGATCGAAGAGGGAAATAATTTCATCTTTCCATAAAATCATTTTCTCAGCTGTTTTATGTTCCAATTATAGGAGAATGAAAATATTATTCAAAAATCTAATAGTTTACTATTTGATTAGAAAATTAAACGTTTTTATTTTTAAATGATAAAATAATTTCATATAATATAAATTCGTGTATAAAAAACATGATTAATATGAGATTGAAATGTAAACCCATACCAATTTGTTATAAATTGATTCATGACACCCATGTGTAAAGCAAATGAATTGGAAATATCATTAAATATGAATTATAAATGATATAATATAAAAAGTTTAATTATTTAGACTAGTTAAATGAAATGAGTTTCATAAAGAACTTGTGTCACAGAGAATGATATTTTGAAATTAAACCGTTACCTAGATTCTATAAATTCTCAAGTATGTATTAAATATACCAAGTAACATAATTAAATTAATTTTTTTCTTATGAAATTATTAAAACATTATAATAAAACTTTTGAATAATTTTTTAACGATTTTTTATTTATAAAATCAATTATGTCTACTTCATGTGTTTTGAGGATGCTTTGTTCGTAATATCAAAAGACATTGATGTGTTGACCATGGCAATAGGGTTCATTGTAACATTATATCTAGAATAATAATAATTAAATAATTATCATTTTTATAAATAAATTATAATTTTGAAACCAACGGGGAAATATGAATATGGAAAATAAAGCACATTATAATCGTGGAAATGGTGGGTCAAATAAGTGAATGAATAACTATTCAAGTTTTCAATGATCATGATCTAAATAAGTTATGTCTTATTATATCCATATGTAATGAAAATTATATAATGATAATTATATTATTTAGTTAAATAAATTTACATATACCACCTAGGTGATGTGGAAATTAAATAATAAACACATTTCTCTATGAGGTGGCAGTATTCCATTCACCCAAACAGAGTTATAATTTTTTAATAGATAATAAGGTAATAAAATATTTTATTTGTAAAATTTAGATATTTTTTAATATTTAATTATAATCACATATTATAATGAAATATATAATAAAAAACAATTGTGAGAGGAGTTTATGGAAAATGAGTTGCAACAGTTTTCCAGGCATTAGTCTAACATACATACAAATGATTTCTTTGTTTCACATTTGATGAAAGTAAAAAAGAGATTTCATTTATTAAATTAACATAATAAACCCTTATTATATTTCATATATGTATTTTATTATTTTATAATGATTATTAATGATTTTATTGATCTGTAAAAAAATAAATGAAATATGATTAGGAAAGAATTATACCTTTTATTTGGAACACCTATTTATGATTATAACTAAAGACTTCATAGATTTGATTTCCGATAAATAAAATTTCTTTTATAATGTCGAGAGAAAATTAAGGAATAATTTTTTTAGGAATTTAATAAAAATGGTTTTGTATGTATTGAAAAAAGAGGAGAGGGGTGCCCTTTTATAATGGTGGAGGAGTGGAATTTTCATAAAAATAAACAAAACTATTCAATAATGGGAGGTCAATATTAATCAAAGTGAAAATGAAATTAAAAAATAAACGATATGAGTAGGTATAATTCTAAGACACACCTCTAAAATCAATATTTTTTAATCTTGTTATCCTCTTTAACTCTATGATTACCGAGTTTTTCCATCATTATTTTTTTTACAATGATAAATATTTATTTTAATATTTTTACTATTAATTATGAAAAAAAGATAATTTGAATATATTATATAATATAAATATTACAATAAAAATATATTATCCATGTTATAAAAATTTATTAATTGAATAAGAAAATTAAAATGAATCTAGAATGTTGGAGAGAGAGCTTTTTTTGAGAAAATACATTTTCAAGGAAAAGAAAAACATATATTTATTGTATGAATTGAAATAATATTTATATGAAATTAAATTCATAATGAACGATATATAATTTTAATTTTTTAATTATATAATTTTTTAATAGTTGTTATTTTAATTAATTGATATGTTGAATCATTATTCACTTTTAAAATGTTTTCCGAATGAAATGTCATTCTATGCCTAAGAATAATTTTTTACACAAATCATGACTAATGATTATTAAAATGTAATTTATTTTATTAGAAATAAATAATGATTAGTAATGTTACTTTAAAAAAAATTCAAATTATAATTGGAATTTTTGAATTAGATAATACATTGAGAATAAATGACAGTTTAACAAAATATGTATTTTTCACCATTCAAAAAATTGATTATATTTTCTTAAACATCCATAAAATCCAACAAAAGTTAATTTTGGTATGATAATTTAATAAATATTGTTGAATTTTAAAATAACATTAAAAAAAGTTATACATATTAATTATAATACATTGTTACAAAATGTAATAAAAATTGTTTTTGAAAGATACATATTTTTTATATTAATGTATCATTATTAATAGGTCAGTCCATATTTAGATATATTTTTTAAATAAATTTATATTCATTTGGACCATTATATAAATTTCTTAAATTGATTAATAGTATTCATATATTCCAATGTCACAGATTGACTAAATTGGTCATGTTTATATCATAATATTTTAATATTATATCATAGTTCATTTAGAATATGTTATGTGTATTGATTAAACATTTAGAAACAATGTTATTTATAAAAACAAGGTGTTTCATTATTCATGGAGATTTATTATTTATATTATACTAATTATAACATGAAATAGGGGGTTTAATTTCACAATTCTGCAACTCTTTTCATTCATGATATTTATGTGTGGATTGTGAAATAGATTATACCATTAAACATCACATTATATAGGATACCCAATTTATATATCTATCAAAATCATGATATCGATTTAAAATAATTACACACTTGAAAAGAAAGTCATGTTTCTTTAAGACAATCCCTTGGGTGATTCTAACCACATTCTGAACACATTCAAAGCTAAATATTATTTCCTCTTTGATTATTTTATACACAAAAATATGATGAACTCATTGATTACCTTTTTTTGTAAATATATTAGTTTTTTAGTGGTATTCATGTTAATTATAAATTTTGATGGTTGGTTTATCATGACCCAAATATTTGTAACATCCACATAAAATCCATTTTTTTATACTACGAAAATCACTCCAAATTAGGTCATATCCATTATTATTTGTTTTTATCTAGGGTTCCACATTTAATTTAAATAATTTAGTTTTAAGGTAAAAAAATTGATAATTACATAAAAGGAATCTATGAACATAGATTATGTTACAAAAATATGAAATTTATATACTATCTTAAGAATATCGATTTTTAATGATATTATTTGTATAATCAAATTACAATTTTGATCTCAATCCAAACTTGTTCTATCATAAATCGTAAATACCCATTTAAATACTTTAAAATTCTTCATAAATATCATGTAAATTATCCATTTCATATTCGTGGAAGTTTAAATTTAGGTTTAAAGTAAAATCTATAAGTCAAAAACGATGTGGTGATAATGTTAACACATGACATGATTTTTTTGTGTATTTACCATTAGGTTCTTTTGTGATAAAAACTTCATCAATATTTTTATATTTGATCCTGGATTTCATTACTCATAAATTACACAATATATAAATTACTAAAATTCTAGGATTTTATCAAACATTTTGGGTAATCCCTAGTATTTTCTATAATTTTCTCTAATCATACACCCTTGATATTAACAATAAAATTTCTATAAATAACTATAAAATTATTTAATACCATCTATGTCACCATAAACCCTCTCTCCTTGATATAGTGCAGAGAACACATTGTTTATTCATATCCATTAATTAAATATATGATAATATATGCCAAAAAATCATTTTTTGACAATTTCATTATACATAAAACAATATGTCATAAAATTATTTCCACAAACCTATGAATAAAACTTTTTAGAATATTTTTTGAATAACTAAATTAACATTTTTAATGTGATAATTTATCCACAATTACATAGTACTAGGTTACTATATAGAAATATCATAGAATTTACTCATCTTCACAATATAAGGAATGTAAATGTAAGAAAGGGGTGTGTTTTGGTTATAATCAAGGGGAAACATATGATATATCAATTGATGATAATAAGTTATAAAAAGATAAGAATGAGGGTATGAGATAATTATAATGGTCCATGAATATAACATTAGAAAATAAATAACAAATTATCAAGGACCTATAATTAAACAACAAGGAATTAGTACTTGAGAAAAACACAAGACATGGGTCATTATAAAATGAACACATTGAAAATCACTAGGGTATAAAGAGTAATAAGGATAAAAAATAATATCCTTTTTCAAGGAACACAAAAAATAAATTAATTTATTATAACATATGTCTTCAATCTTATTTCATCAATGTGACAACCATCAGGTGTCAAAAGAGTTCATATCATCAAACAATAATGTTTCATTAGAGAATAACATAGGAATGCAAATTTGAAAAAAGATGGTGACATAAATATAATCATTAAAATCCAATGTCAAGGCCACCCACCAAGAATTTAATCACAGAATAATCTTGGGTGTTCCACGCTTGTACCAACTTAGTCTTCTGATAACCACATTTAGACTTTATTAGGATTGTTATTACCACCAATGTCCATTCCTTGGGCTTGGTATAGCTACACATGTACCTACCAATTTTTGAGATAAAAAACCATGTACTTATTCGATATGATAATTTATAAAAATTAAAAAATAAACTCATGGAGATATAGTAATATTCTTACCTTTAACCTAATAAAAATCAATACTAATTTTTTGACATGATCATAAAAAAATTTAACATTTCATAATTGAAAAATTATCATATTAAAATGAAATTGGATTCATAAAAAATTATATAAAAAATTATCAATATAGGTTATCCATAAAAAATATACTAATTTTATCATTAGTAAATATATCATGTATAACATAAAGAACAATAAAGGATATTGACATTGTTGATCAAAATACATTGAGCATTTAATATGACACATAGAGAATGAATATGGATTGTATTATCAGGTCGTATACCAAGTGTAACATAAATACCATTAATTTATTTCTAAATAGAAAAAAATAAAATATTTGGATTATTGGATAGATCAGTAAAAAAATGAAAAACATCCCTTTTTCAAGAAACATGAAATCCCTATAAAAATTCATTATCTAAAATGGAATAAATTATACTTGATAAATCATTTTAAAAATTACAACATAAAAAATGGTTTTTTAAAAGAAAAATTCATAAAAGGATGATTTTATTGATGATATTTTATGATAATATATAAAAACACTAAATCATTCATTCATCCAAAATGAATAATTTAAAATCACTTTAAAAAGAATAATTCCTTTTTCTGAAAATCTATCTTTTTACAAAAAATATATAAAACAATATTACATGTTCTTGTCAAAAAAATTATGAAAATAAAATGATTTATAAAAACCTATTAGGAAATGAAAAGAATATTCATATAGAAAAATGTTCGTAAAATAATGTGTTATCACGGAAAAAATAAAAAAAGGTAATGTTGATACCTTTTACAAAACAACACATATAAAATATCTTATAAGACTTATTTAGAAATTTTTTAAAGAATTTAATGATATTATAAAATGAGCACAATCAATTATTAATGAATAGAAATATGCATACATATAAGCGCCTAATTAATATGGATATAAAAGATAGAAATTGTCATATAATAGAATGATATGATGTTAGTTTGAATTATAATATTCCCATCAAGAACATTATTTTTTAGGATAAATGAAATCGAGTGATAAAATTTAAAAATTATATAATATCCATTGGGTAATAAAGTCTTTATAGTCATATAGATAATATTCAAACAATATTTCCACGATAGAAATTCATTCCTAACAAAATGAATATTAAAATAATAATGGAAATAAACATTTATGGATTTTCTAAACCTACAACAAGAATCAATTTAGTGAAAGCACATGTGATGGGTAAAATATCACATTAATAATCATTAAAAAAATGAAGAAAATAAATTCATGGTTATCCTAGATACGATGAAAAATAAAATAAGTGGAGAAGATGACATAAGTCTCAATGAATGAAAATTGAGGTGAGAAACCCCTTTCATTATTTATCATATTCCATAAACGAACAACCAGCTCTTGTAAAAGAAATATAACAATATTAATTAATAATTTAAGAAAATAATTCATATATTTAACCATTTTAACAAAAAAAATTAACAATTTATTATACATTCATTTTTAAGTTATCACTAATTTTCATTATCATATGTTCTAATTAATGTTGTCTCAAACATGTTTCTTAATTATGATGTCGAACCCCATTATTGGATTCCATATTAATCATTACCATCATAAAGAATATATTTAAATATTTTTTACTATTTATTTATTCATCCCCTTTTACTTTTTATTGAATCTATGAACCAGGGTCAGGAGATTGGAATATATGATTATCTTTTTTAGTTAATTTTCCAATATTAACAAATTACATGTTTCAAACAAAATTTTTGTTTTATACTCTTAGAAACATATTAATGATATATATTAAAAAGTAATAAAAATATAATAATTAAATATCTGTTATATCCATATGTATAATTTGGTAATGAAAATGTAATATGTCACTCCATTCAGGTACTTGTTTTCATATACACACAAATGACATTATCATTTTTTGTTGAATGGAATGAAGGAAAAAAATTAGATTATATTTTATGAATTTTAATAATAATCTAAATATAATAATGAATTATTATTAATACAATTTTTATTATAATTTTAAGGATGTGATAAAAAACATGCATGGAATTGGTAGTTGGTATATAACAGAGATGATGTGCTCATTACTTGTTTGGCAGTTTTTGGAATAAATAAGAGATGTTACATCAAGATTATAGTGCTATAATATAATAATTATACTCATTTTATTATCTTATGATGGAATAATATTATTATATGTATAATATGAATAATTAAATACATAGATAAAATGAGGAGTGATTTGGGACATTTATCATTTTTTTTGAATAAATCTTTTTCAAATTTAGTAAAAAATTATAGGGGGTTTATTTTAAGGAGACCATATATTCTAGGATGTAGATCAATAATTGTTTGATTTATTTGGATATAGTTTCAATTGACAATTAATAATTTAATGAATATTCAATGATTTGGTGTTAGTATCCTTATTTATGTTCAAAGAGTACCACTTTTTCAAATACCCATAGATTTATAATATATTCATGTAACATTAAATGGAATGCGTCTTAATAGGCAGATAACAATTGAGTAGGGATGTTTTTTAATGAGAATGACTGAATCCACTCATTTGGAGTAATTTTTTAACATGATTTTAGTCTTTTACCCAGTTCTTTAACCTAATACTAATTTTACATTTTCGACATTGACTAATTTTTACCAATGAAAATTATTTTTATACATATAAATATAATGGGCCTCACTAAAATATTTTGAACATCTAATACCAATTAATGATTAAATTTTTATAAAAAACATAATAAATAGACTAAAATATACTATAAAGTGATAAATTTATAACTCACTAGTAATTTGTTTATAGTAACATATAACTCATTTTTCAAAATTTAAAATATAGTTTTCTAAATTTTATGAAATATTTTTAGATGTATAATTCAACTATTTAAATAAAAATTTGATCAAAAAATGATTCATAAATATTCAAGTCAAGATTATAAGATAATGAAATTACAGATGACACAGTATTTGTAAACACTTTTATTTTTTACTATTAACCTAAAAATCCATATTTTTACTATAATCGAAAAATTAATCTTATCTTAACATTGAAAGAATATTATATTTTGTACTATTCACCATAAAAAATATGTTTTATGAATAATCCAAATAATTCATCTAATTAGAATATGCACATTATAAACTGAATAATGATGTTAATTTTATCAAATTCAAATACTAAATTTTAGTAAATTATATTATACCTGGAAAAATAAAATATATTAGAAAATTATATTTATCGAAAAATTCACATTTATAAATATTAACAATTTTTTTTCTAATTCACTTTTTTAGTGTTCATATATAATCCAAATTAATAACATACATTATCATCATATAAGATAAATATACTATGTTCCTTAATATGGAAATTCATAAAACATAAATGATTTTTTATTGTATATTTATATTCTTAAAATGATTCCATTAGATATTTCAATAGAGTAACTGAATTTTATAAGTGAATTATATTTAAAAAGATGTTTTTTCTTTATAATTATATTTCATAATGTACTTAAAACTATTTTTATCCTCTATCATAATTTATAAATCATAAAAATTAATTAATTAATTTATAATTTTCTCATTATAAAATTTCTCAAAATATAATTATAGTTAATTGTTGCATGTTGATGAAGCTTTTCAAAACAATATTTAATTAATAGAATATATACATAATAATAAATGTTATATAAAAATATTGGTTGAATATATTATTTTTGGAAGATTAAATATATTTACATACTTGAGAACATCCATGGGGAATAAAATTTTGTAAATAATCTACTCATTAGCATCGAAATTCATTCATTTTTGAGGTTAATTACATGACATTATATTTTTAACTGATTTCTTGTTCAAAAGAAAAGTGTAATGTGCTGTATAATATTATTAAAATTTATCTTCATGCATGTTTATCACATTTATTATTAATAATAAATTTTATTATGATACTAATTTATTTAAATAAAAATATTTCGAATCGTAATCATTTTATTTTAAAATACTATTCATTTATTCTATAAATGAAAATGGTTGTTTTTTTTAAATTTTATAAAAAATAATTTACTAAATTTTCACATATTATTAGATGAAAAACATTAGTTGATTTTTTTGGTACATTAATTGAAATAATTTTTTTGTTTTGTTTTGAAGTTCAATTTTTATTATTCCATGAGTATTTTTGTAAATTATAATTTCTTGGAATTTTTTGTAAATATTTTTTTTGGGATATGATACGTAATTAATGAATTTTGTGTGATATTTTAATAGAGTTTTTATATTTATTTCTTTTCTTCGGTACATTTTTATCAACCAATACTCAACCAACAGTTCTAATTCGTAGTGCCACATGACCACAAGCATGTCAACCCACATTAATGGGGACACCTACCTACATTGAGGGTTTATGTTAGTTAGTGGGGAGATAGTAACCCTAGTATCTGGTAGAACTATTCATATACAAACCTAAGAGATATAAATTACAAATAAATAATGAATAAAAAGTATTAATCCCATTATAATGAAACATGATTAAACCATTCCATCTAGTAATAATATTGAATACATAATATATTAAAAATAAATAAACAAGGATCCTTGTTATGTGGTTAACAAAATAAATAATTGTAGTAGTACATTACCTATTCACACTCTATCTAGAAATTTTACCATCTTCCTACTCCACATTCTCAACTATCCACGATATGCTTCTTTCCCATCATTATATCCATATTTATGAAGCATATAAGATTACCAAAATTCATGAGTATGGTGTGAGTACTAGAATCCATGAGACACGATAAATGATTCTTTAAATAAGTTATTAGTTATACCAGTTCATTCTATGAAGTAATCTTTGGAATGATATAGAGAACAATATATATCCCCCATCACATACTAGAAATTACCAAACAAGTGTTGAGTTGTTATGAACATCTAAATGATCTAGTAATCCCCAACCCTACTACATTATAACAATAATGGAAGAAACACATGTCATACTCTAAGAAAATCCCTCTAAATGGCCTATCCTTAAGAATGTTTCATATCTCACCAACATGGATATCCCATGTACACCAATGTCATGAGAATCCCTCTCAAATGATTTACACAAAAAATGTAACACATCCCAAAGGCGGGATTACCCAAGTACATAATGTCCAACGTGTAGAACATCCGTCTTATATAATATTACAGATAGAAACATCCTACATGACCCACTTCAGAAGACCATGATAGTGGGTATAATATATGATGCATATGATTGATCTACCCTCATTTCAAACCCATAAGTAAAAAATTCCTAAAAAATATATATGAATGAAAATAATGTATTAGTAATATAATACAAAAAACTCATGTAATGAAGAATCAGACATATTTTTCTTATGGTAATATATACACACCAACAATCGTGATTATAACCCTCATAAGATAAAAAATAAATTCAAGGGTATCATACCATAAGCTCGTTAAAGAATAACTTCAAGGAGTATCAAGGTATAACCCCCTAAATTTCTTCTTTGTGTCACTGGGCTCTGACAAATCTCTTGAGATTATTAGAGATGGTTAACTTAATATATTTAAAAAACATAAATTAAAAATCCACCTATGATAAAAAAATATTGCTCTAAGATAATTACAATATTATGTATTAAATCTATAATAAGGGCTACTAAGGTTCATTATTCATGAATAATTATGATTTCCATTGATATGATATTATATCTCCCAAGAATAATATGATACAATCAGGATTGTTATTCTTTTTTTTATTATATTGATGTTTTAGTTTTCAAGAGATCTAAAATTTATAAGTCTTTTTGATCCTATTTATCTTTTTCTACATTGTAACAAGTCTTTTTTAATGCCTATAAAATCATGGAAACACTCATATAATTATTTTGTACATGTGTTATACATGTTTAAGGAGTATAATAGTACTAATATGATATTTAATAACATAAACCATGAAGCCATTTCCATTGAAATAGGAAAAAAATGACTTATAAGGATTGTGGGAGCTACTATAACATGATGGTTATAACACATTAATCTAATTTTTAATACTATGTTCTTCCACCAGGACCTAGGTTGCAAGGATTAGAATTTCTGACTGATTTGGCATATTATTTTTTTATATTATCAAGATAAAATAATTTGGTATGTCATATTTACTTTCCAAAAGTATAAAAAATAATAATAAACACATGAAATATGGTGATCAATAATAAGGATCTGGGGGTTGATGGATCTTGGAGAGGATGATAACTTAGTTAGTACGATTCCACTAGTTATATACATATCTTTTGATATAATTTTATTATACTATATAAAATTAGTGTTATTTCTAGGAGAAATATTTTTGGTCAATTAGATTGATATGGTATCATATTTTATATCATTTATGTTATCCTTTAAAAATGGATGTGTGATAGTCATTCATTTCTTGTTTGACAAAATTTAATTTCTTAATATTTTCATTAATAAATTATGGTCAAAATTTTTTAATATGAAAACAAGAAATTATAAAATATTAATATTGTATTAAATATATTTCATGTCACATAACATTGAACATAAAAAACCCATGAAATATATTTCAATAAATTTAATATAATTGATGTCTTGTATAACACACAACCCAGAGTCTAAATGAACGATAATCTGGAAGATTATCATACCCCAACCATAAAAATTATGGCTGTTAAATAAAAATTATATGGTTTAAAAATGTAAGAAATACTTTTATTATATATTGATAACAAACTAAAATAAAAATCAATTAGAATAAAATTTAATGTCTGTTGAAAAACATTAATTTCTTTCTATAAGACAATTTTTTCATGCTTTGAACAGTTTATTTAAAATTCATTTTTAATAATATTATAAAATTTATTTGATAAAATAAAACTAAATTTTGTAATTATAATGTTAAAATAGTATTTGGGAGATTTTTTTGGGTTTTTTCTGAAAAGTTACATTTTTTTTATGAATAATGAAAAATAAATAATATTAAATGAAAATTAAAATTTCATTTAAAAAAGTTATAATTATAAATTATATTTTTTAAATTTTTAAAGATTAAATTATTTTATGAATATATCAATTAACCCAACTTAATTGTCTTAAATAATTTTAATATTGAATTTTGAAATAAAAACATTGTAAAATTCTGAATCTTTTCTAATTAAATAACAACTTTCACATCATGTATAGAAGATTATTTTCCATTTATATATTTACACTTATGTGAATTGAATTTACAAAAATATTTTAAATATATTAAATAATGGTAATTTATAGTTTATAAATGTGTTAACTTATTTTTTTTAACAAAATAAAAGTTGAAAATAATGAAAATGAATTTACTGTAGTTAAGATAAAAATTGATCTACTGGGGATTAAACTAAAAAGATAAGTGTTAAAATAACAATTATAAATTAAAAAATAGGATTAAAATAAGTAAAACCCTTCTCCTATAATGTTCTATAATAATCCATTTTTGACTGTTTTTTCATGTTAACAATGTTGTCACACATTTTTCATTGAAAGAATTACAAGAATGCCACTTAGATAACTAATAAAATGCAACCCATTATCTTATCTTATTCACAACATAAAGACCATTTGGGTAAGACAATACCTTGTAAAATAACTTCAAAATATCCATAACCATGTCTTAGAGTCCTTAGTTTTGTATTAAATCCATCTTATAAAGGTTTTTGTGGAAAAAATAAGGACGATACCTAAAGAAAATATAATGTTCTTCAAAGAGGTTTATATTTATTTAATTGTTAAACCGAATAAAATTTGCTAAAAAATTTATTATATAATAGCATAATTATATTCCCTATATTAAGATTAATTTATGTTAATTTACTAACCTTGAACCATCTAAACTTCTATTAACCAGTTTACAAAATCACTTTTCATGCATAATGAGGACTACATCATCACGAACTGACGTCATTCAATTTTCATATTACCACCTCTCATGGTTGGGTATGATGAATGATATAAAGTATAAATTCTACATATATTTCATAATTATGCATATATATTAATTATATCATATATATGTTCTTTTACTATCTATTCCTTAGGGGGTAAGATAACGTCGCTTGTGTGTATCTTATATTACCGCCTCGTAAATCCATATGAATATTCATTCACTAACATGAAACGTATAAGGTGATAATGATACTGTTAATGAAAAAATGTTATATGAATGAAATAATAATAATATTAATTTCATATTTATCATTATTAAAAGATAATATGTCATTTTCATTCTTATATTGAAAAATTATAACATTGTTCATTTACATGTGGACTACTGCCTTCATGAAGTTATGTGATTCTATATTAATCACCAAAAAATTGAGGATATATATGTATATTTAATGAAATAATATTTCCTAAATTATATTATGATAATTATTTAAGGATAAATTTTACATACCTTATTTCTATAAAGATCGTTAATAAATAGAAACGTTTTCATTCACAAATATGGTCTACTGTCTCTATGATGAAAACATATTTCATTTCTCAAAACCATATTTCAGGATATCATAAAATAATAATTGAAATATAAACATGACAATTATTTAATTATTATTATTATCGAAGTTATGTAAATATATAATAAAAAGAAAAGCTAAACATTCATTGGAAAGCATAAATATGAAATCTATTAGATTAACACCCAAAATAATGATAATAATGAAATATTATTAAAACATGACTAGAAATATTGTATGAAATGATCATATATAATTTTTTAAATATGATCTTGGTTATATTATAAATTAATAATATGCTTAAAATAAATATATTGGAGCATAATTCTTGTTCATACAAAGGAATCCATATGGTAAGGGATGTCGTCTCAATTTCCCTTCACTAAGGCATATTTTATTATTGTGTGACTAATTTCATATATAAAGATTTTATAATAACTATTTTAGATTTAATATCATTATTTATTAATAATTAATGTTATTTTATATTTCAATTTTAAACGTTTTCTCTTTGGGGGAATATTACTAAAATGTTACCCTGTGGTAATGAATTACGTAACCCAATTTCGTTTCATTGGATCAAATTACTCCTTTGTTTCCTTTGATATTTTAATACAATGTGTGTAAGGAATTTTTAATATATATTTTTGCATTATCACTTGTATGATATAGTTTTATATTTGATACACATAATTTATTCATTGTTTAATTCTCACTTCAAGGTTATCATCATCATAAGGGTTTATTTCATAATCACATTCTTATCGAGATTATTTGTTCATGAATTTTTGTACATCAATATTAATTGAAAATTTAATAAAAACCCATTTCATTTTCTTCCCCTATTTTCATTCATGATATTTTCAAGTAATAATATCATTTTCCACTCTTTGGTACATAAAACATTTTTATGAATATCTGACTTCATATTAATTTTTAGTAGGGATTCAATTTTATTCAACAACTTGGTTTTCTAAAAATGAATAATTTTTTTACCATTTTTAAAAGTATTTATTGAATTTTTTTAATCATTTTTTAGTATTTATAGAATTTTTCTGAAGGAATATTCATTTCATTATCAAAACAATATCCATTTGGATTTTAATGAAAAAATTAAATGAAATTATTTTTAACACGTACAACATGAATGAAATTTTCCGACACCATGACCACTAAAATTTGCTAAAAAATTTCACATGTTTCAAATGCAGTTTTTAAATAAATTAATTTATAAAAAAATTAATTTTACTGAAAATTTTATTTTAAAAATTAATAGGATATTTTACTCAATTTAGTTTTTATAATAATTTTAAAGATATTTCAGGTAAAAGAAAACAAAAAAAAACATTATTACTACTCCAATGGGTATATGCTTCATTGAGTCCATACTTATTCATTCTATGGATTTCATATCATCATTTTACTAAGGAATGTATTGACATTCACTATCTTGTATTTTTATTTTTTCATTATCATTTCTTTGAAAATTACACTTTTCTGTGAACAATTGACATTAAATTCTCTATAAAAATTAAGATTATTTATCATGGATTTTCTTATTTCATAAATTATATATGATTTGAACATAAAATGTTTTACTTTGAAATTTATTTGATTATCTAGGGAAATATTTATAATTCACATTCTTTCTTTAATACTGATATTTAATGTTTAATAATATTTATTCATGTATTAAATCAATTATTATAAATATTAGAAATGATTTGGGCCTGTATTGATGGGTGGGGATCAATGTTATATATCCTCTCGATGCATCATTATGTCTAATGAGACAGATACATTGAAAAAATGAAATGGGTTTCCACCTTTAGTTTCATCAATTTTAATGGTCTTGATACTAGAGGTATCATGATGTTTGACATCATGTCGTCTAATAATTAAGAATTTATTTCATTGGGAAATGACCATTAATATTATCAATGATATTTCCATAGTGACATTATCTATGGATGTATTTCATTTTTGAATATTTTATTAAAAAGAATATGTGTGCTGTTTATTTTCTTAGCTTATTGATAATTTCTTATCTCTTTATAAAGTGAAGTTATTTAATATGCATGGGTGTTACATTATTTACCATTCTATATTTATTACTCATTATTGATTTATTATATATTATATTTTACATAACCCATAATGTGCATTTGATCCCACAGATATTTTATTCCTTTCCCAAGGATATGGAGAAGAGATCTTTGTATGAGTTTTCAATGATTCAGTTCAATTTTTTGTTATGTATTATGTTTCATTTACATTACCAATGAAAAATCAGTATCATGTATGAATCTTCATCTCCAAAAGTTATAAAGTAATTGGTTATTTAGTATTTAATTATTTCTATCTATTGAAATGTAGAAAATTATTATCATCAACTGTAGTTTACTAAAGTTGAGGCTGTGAAATTTTGTATCATAGTATGTTTAGTAGAAAACTATGTAATCTAGATTTAGGGAAAATAGATTAGGGAACATAGAATTGTCATATTCATTGTGGATATGTATAGAAGAACATAAAAAAATTTATTATGTATGTGATATAAGGTTTTTCTAAGATATACATCACATTCTATATAGTTTAGGGGGATTTAGTTCTAGAATAGTGGTACCAAGGGGTATTAACTCCAAAAAAGGGAGCATCGGGTCCCGACCAAATCATCACTGGTTGCATGAAAATTTCTTTTAATGTGTTACTATTTTGATAATATCAGAGGATATTCTTATTATAATTCCCTTTTCCTTTAAAAAACATTATTATGTATTTGAAAATAAAGATATCCCCAAATAAAATAATTTTTTTCCATTATTTTTTTAATTTATGATATTTGTTACACCAAATTATTAATAAATCTGTATTAATAGGTATTATTATTTTTATGGGATAATATGATATATTCTATTATTTAAAAATGCTATGAGGAATGAATATGGGTATTGATTCGAATTTCCAATGTTGAGATTCCTGTATTTGGGAAGAAAATATATTAGTATTGGAATTAATAAAATTCGGGCTATATTAGGTTATCTTAATAATGTAATAAAACATAACATTTTCTATAAGGAAAAATATATTTCACAATGATATTCTACTATAATGGATCACATTATGTGGTAGAATCCCCCTTCATACGGTGGTACTACTAATCCATTGGTAGATGGGAAGTAGATTATGTATCTGTTTATGATATTTATTATAATGAGATGTAGTTTAATGGAAATGTTTTAACTTGAAGTGTATTTTCCGAAATATGATGATTATTAATGGTGGTTATTGATCCAAAATACTTTGGAGGAAGAAGTAATATAACACATGGAAATGAGGGGATTAAGAAAAGTTATTGATACATATTCCCCTCTTCGTCATCTAACATAGATGTGTAGAATATTTTTTTATCTATAACAAAATTAAAGAATAATGTTTTTTCTATATGAAGATAACATTACATGTTTAGCGGTTTATACATTGGATTATAAAAACAATGCATAATACAGTTTTCACCATTAAAATAAAGGGATATATCCTAGCATATGATGATATCTGTTCATTCATAATTTATCATATACGGTTAAATTGGTTTATGTTCTATCAATATAAGGAAATAATTTTCCATGTCATATGGATTTGAAGGAACGTGAGATATGAATATGATATCAGATCATAAACTGATAAAGGGAATAAGGGATATATGGGTTTTTTCACATTTGATAATTGTAGAAATAGAAACACCCTGGTATATTCCTAAAGGTTATTAGAGTTTTGTACATGTGTAGAGAGAGAGGCCTCCATTCTAATGATTTAAAGAATATGAATAAAATTATAATGTGAAATGATTATACTATGATGATATGGGGCACTATGACAACGAATTTCCCAGGATTTAAGGAAATATACTTCCGAAGAAGATAAGTGATAGAACTTGTGATTATTATATTGATACAACCAAAGATTATTTATTATTATTATTATGTATTTAGATTCATTGAATATGTTATAAAAGTACTTTTTGATTACATTTTCCATATAAGAATCAAGAAACATATAAGGACTGTACATTAGTTATTTTATTCCATGAACTAATACTTCTATCTTATTTTTTTGGACTTTACTTTGTTCAGTGGCCTTCCATGTTGTTTATCATTTAATGTATTTCTTTTTGGGTAGGTAGGTAAATTGTTTTCAAATGATTAGTAGAAACCATGTGATGTCCTATTAAAAGACATGTTGCCTAGAAAGTGGAACATTTCATGGTAGATGACTAAGTTCCCAGGTGTGACCCCAAGAGGTATGTCGTATATCCCACTTTTCATCTAAGACAGTGGTATTGCATGGTTGACACAAAGTATAGAAAACAATGTGGCCATACCATGTGACTGGTAATGGTTCTTAATTGTAAATAAATGTTTTAATAATAATAACAATAATAATAATAATAATATTTTTATTATTATGTTGTTATCATTTCTCCATCAATCCCAATTTCCCATGAAACCCAACATCTTCCCATTCCACTATTTAACATTATCTAGCCACTTAAGAGGTTCTTCCTCACACACCACCACTGCATCACCATAAATTTAGTGGTAGGTTTCCTTCCTTGATTCCATGTGTGGTCATTATAGCTCAGCCTTTCTCCCCCTCTATCACTATCTTCATTCTCAGCTATTTATACACATTATGACATATGGGTTTACAAAACATTGGTATTTCATAAATTATTATTTTTCATTTATTTGTTGTTAGGGAATCCTTCTATTATTTAGGTTCCTCAGAAATAGTTGAAACAAGATTATGTCTCATTCATAAAGGAAATAGATTCTCCATTTATTTTGGTTAAACATTCAGCCATTTTTATTGTTTTCCAAAATTTTAATTTGGTTTCTTGTTTTTTTAGGTTCCTATTTTTTTTTATACTATAGACCACCATTAGGGTATCGTTGCATGGTCATTATTGAATTTGAATTACATGTGTATACAAAGGTATGCACACACACATAGACACACACACACACACACATATATATATATCCTTCTTGTATATAATCAATAATGGTGTTTGGAATATGTACATTGGTTCAAATTTTATATAAATATATGTGTGTGTGTGTGTAAGTGTATATGCATGTATGTGTGATGTGGTTTATAGTTTCCATCATTAGAGGACATATGTGTTGAGGTATGTTTACATATTCATTATCATATATATTAATGAATCATTTATTTCTTTACTTTTAAAAAAAATCTTGATAATTTGTAATATACAATATTTGAATGATTATTAGGAATTAAATTAAGTTGTTTCCTCTTTGAATTAAATACTGTGGAATTGTTTTATATTTCATTACACACAAGTGTTTTATAAAATTGCTAGTTGGCCTTTATAAGTGATTTTTGGTTTTAAATAAGGTTTTTTATTCCAAAAATTTAAAATTTTTCTTGATATTCAAATTAGTGTGTTTCGATCTCATTAAAATAACTTGTCATGTGAAGGATATGTGAGGAACATTTGGAAATTTTTAAATGGTTTCTCATTGGAATAATTTCAATGCAATTCATATCTTGACTTTCAAATTGTTTAAGGGTTGAGAAAATACTTAGAATTGGGTTTTTCGTATATATTGATTGTTCAACAGAAAAGTAACTATTCTTTTGGGTTGTTTTGTGGTGGTGTTGATATGTGTTAATCATGTTGTTGCTTGTGATAGTTATATATATGGGATATTGGATGAAATTTCATGTATCAAAACCATTTTAGTCATAGCAATGGAACCTAGAATATCTATATGATTATCCTATAATTAATTATATATTAGTTTCAGACTATGATCTGGCTAGTGGCCCCCTAGTATAGAGAGTCTCTTTTTTTGGATATTTTAGCTCAGTTAGGTTGGGTATGGAATGACTGAGCGTTAGACATATTATATTATAATATGATCCCCAATATGATGTATCATGTTGTAATATGATCTATAATTATTTCCCAAGATCATAAGTATTTCCATGTACTCTAGAACCAACTTATCTATGGTGGATAATTTAGCTACCATATTTAGAATGGTTATTTGAGTATTTTGTTCCCATTTACAAAATTATATTTTCATTCCTTCTTTTCATAATCTATATAATGTCTCTTTGATAAAAGTGATATTTTTTGTTTTTAAATTTTTTTCATAATGAATATTTTGGAAACAAAATTCACACTCTTTTTCACCCCATTTTAGCATACACCACATTCATTTTATCTCTCTTTCTCTTTTTCTTTCAAAAATCTCAAAGCATTCCCTTTTTTAGAATTATTATTTTTAAATAAATATGGTAATGAACAAAAATTAAATTTTATATTGAATAGATGAAAAAAATATCATATTAATGAATTTTAAACTTTAAGTACACAAATATTTTAATAAATGTAAATATATAAGGAATATTTTTTATTGGGAATGTCTATGTAGTTATAATACTCACACAAATAAATATATCATGGGAAATATATTTAGGAGAAGTTTTTATATCATTCTCCATCTCCATAGAGTGATGTCATGTTTTTTGATTAGGGAGTGACTTGTAGAGTCACATAGAGGTCTTTTTGGTAGACAAGTTTGATTTTATTTTCATTTTCTATTTTGGTATTAAAATAAATTCTTTTATTTATATCGATCTATTTGGGTATCTGTTTGATACTTGTGTTAAATTAATTTTTCAAAAAAATAATCCCATTGACTCTCATTGTTACCCATGGTGCTTATCGCCACCCTATGGTGATCGAGAATGCATGTCAAGGATGTTGTGCGATGGATGGGGTGACTATTTTGAAGTTAATTTAGGTTTATTAATGAGAATATTATATCAGAGTAGGTTAGATATTGTTATTTTGTGATGTATAATAGTTTTTAGCTATGTTTTGTTTTGATTTTAGTGGTAATTCATTGGTTGGTACATTAACACCACATATTGGGAAGGGAGCATGAATTTCCAAGGTGGTCTATGATGGTTATACCTCAAAATCCAAGAATCTAGTTTGTTCGTTTTTGAGGATTTTTGTTTTTATTGGAGATGTTTTTATCTTTTATAATTAATGAGTTGTGTTTATGAAACGCCATGGAATGGAGTGTTTGTTTTTGAGGCATTCAATGTGGTGCATGGTTTTTGTAAATAGTATGGAAAACCATCAGCAGTCCGTGAATCTACCTCTAATGGACTCTAGTGTGGTCATACAATTGGAACCTTATTCACAGAACCATGTGACCAAGATGTGTGAAACAAAAGTTTTTATATATTTTGGGAATATTTATCTTTTTATTGTGGAGTTTTATTTCATTATTCATATAATGTCTCTTAGCTGGTTTTGATTTCTTACCCTTATTTTTTTAAATGAGTTTCGATTTATGAAAGTTGGATTTCTAAAATTGACAAAATTGGGTTTTTTTTAACATGGAAGTGAATTTTTTTGTGTATTTGGAAATTTATTTGGGAAATATGATGTTGTAGTCGATGGGGAATTTAGAAATGAAATTATTTAATGATAATATGTTTTCTTAATTTTTTTGAAATATTAAACGTAGTTTTCAATTTTTCTTTTAAAAATATAAATTCCATATTTTTACCCTTTTTATTCATATGACTGCAAATGTATAAATATTTGGATGTATTAATGTGCTATGGGTATGGTTATAGGTTTGTTTAGTGGTGTGATTAATTTTTATGGGATGTATATATGTGAGGATTCATGGAGTACAAATTATATGTTCTTTTCATTGGGGAATATTTTTTTATTAGAATTTTTTTAAAAACATGCATTTTCATATTTTTAAATTTTATTGAATAGTTATTTGGTGTTCTTTGTTCATATTTTTAGTCTTTATACATTGGAATATTAGTTTTTAAATGTTATAATTTTGTTTTGAATTATGTTTCTGAGTTTCGGATGATGAATTAAGAATTATCAGTTTATTTTTTGAATTATGAGTGGTTTTGATTTGGTTTTATGTTTTGTGTTACATAAGTATTCCCCAAAAAGAACTTCGAAATGAGTTATTGAAAAGTAAATGAATTTTCTCCTATTCTATTTGGTGTTAAAATTTGAGTCCTGTGATGATGTTCTATATGTTATTCTACAAAAAATAATAGTTTTGGTTATGTTTTAACATCACTTGATTGCAGTTCAACAAATGCACCATGACATTAGGGATCTTGACATAAGCATACAATTATAGCTTCTCATGTGTGGAGGAGTTTCTAGGTGTGGAGGATGGCTATCCAACATTTTTCACGGACTTATTTTTGAAAAAATTTGAGGTTTCCCCTTGATGTGGCTTTCAGTTTTTGGAAAATCTTGTTAAGATATCATATATTACTTGTTTATTTTGAGATATCTATGGGTGTGACTTTTATATTTGAAATGTTTAGTTGCTATAATTATTTTTTTAAGGATTCCGATTAATGGGGAACTATATTTGGAGATCCGATATCATTGGAAATTATTAATTGTGATAATTTTTGGTCCCTAATTTCTGTTTCCATGGTTCCATCCTTATTTTTGTTGGATTATAGAACATTGATAATTCAATTTAGTGGAACCACCCTAATTTTCATTTCCATAATGTTGTGGAAAAACACAATGGGTCTTTTTGAACTCTTCTTCTATTGTGTGTGGATGTAACATGTGATGATAAGAACTCAAACTGATATTAATTGTTTTTCATATATTTTTTATTTTCTTTTTGTGTATAAATTAAGGTTTGGACCAAGTCAAATAATAGTTTGGAGAACACTTTGTACAAATCTCTCAGTGAACCTAGAAAAATGATTCTTGTGTTTCCTCTTTTAGAATTTTTTGAATTTCTTCACTAGTGTGTTTGATTGTTTCCAGATCTCCTAAACCCTGGCATGGTAGATGGATAACTGAGATGGTGGTTCATGTGAAAGATTCTCATGGGGATATTGAACTAAAAATGATGAGATCCATCTATGGTTTAAAAGTTATCGTTTTGGGTGTTCCATGATTAGTTGTGTTTGTAATGATAATTTCTTTATCTTGGTCATTTCATTCATTGATTTGAGTCCTTTGGTCACATCTGTGGCTTCTCAGGTTGTGAATATGGGCCACTAAGGATGGCCATACCATCATCTTTCGGTCTTGGTGTTTCAAATTTTTGGTGTAATGTGAGTTTGTGCTTAACAATATTTGGGTTTTGGGGGATTCAATTTGGGTATTGACATGATTGTGTTAATCATAGTCATGTCCTTTGATACAGTCTAGGGTGAAGTGACATAGTGCGGAGAATTGTCCAACACTAACCCAATAGTTCTTTTTATGCTGTTTATTTTTTCTTACCTTTATTAAATGGATTTACTTTGGAGATTTTAGGTATTTTTATGGTCATTTGAAATATAGATGAAGGAAAACGGTAGGAACACGGTTATGAAAAACCAAGTTCTAGCCTAGGGGAAACTGTGTATCCAAGAATGTGGAATGGTATAGGGTTTTGGGAAAGGTGCTTGGGCATGCAACCATATGGGTTAACCAGGCGGCTGGCCAAGGGTGTGAAAAAAAAATGTCTTCATACTAATAACATTAATAATATTTTTTATTATTATTACTGTATTATTATCATTTCTCTCACTATCCCCCCTTACACAAGACACCCATTTCCCTTTTATTCCAATGTCTCGAATGAACTAGCCACCTATAAGGAGTTCCCTCACATGACACTTCTTTCTCTCCCTCTATCATATGTTCATTTACCTTCTTGAATTCTATGTGTTATTATTCCTAGTGAGACATTCTCTCTCTTTATTTCCTTCTTCATTCTCGTTATACTTTACCCTATTTAGGAAAAAGGTTGGAAAAAACCAAGGGTTTCCTCACTATCGGTTATTTTTTGTTATTCGTTGTCTGTAGTGTCTCCTTCTTTTTTGTGGGGTCTGTCGAACTCTGATGAGAATAGATAAGGACTCACACATTGAAAGAGTTGGAAACGACATTGGTTTTCTGTAAGGTTTATTTTATTCTCATTATTTTCCTCATTTTTATATAATGTTGTCATATTTTTTTAGTTACATATAATTATCTATTATAAAATGGATCTGCATAGGGAAGATATGAACCACCATTGTTGAAGGAAAATAGAATATTTGTACATAGTTACATACATACATAAATACATAAATACATACATACATATATATATATATATATATCATTATTGTACATATTTATTCATTTATGGAGTATTATGTACATTGGGTATATAGTTATTGTAACGCCCCGAGTCCGCTCTTCCGGACTCGTTGCTTTAAAATGCTGTGTAATAATTTTTTTATATATATAAACTTAACTTAAAAATTTCACAACACTTTAAACAAAACGAGGATCTTTTACCGGTCTAGGTTCTGGAAGATTTAGACACAACTCTACATTTATCAGAGCTGAAACAGAAATAATAAATGTTTCCATTATGCTTCCGCGCGCGCTAACTCCATAAGCGAAGACATCTACGATAAACTCCTAAGATACCTGTGAAAACATTTAAGATCTAGGGGTGAGCACAAAAGATGCTCAGTAAGGGGTTTTGAAAACCTTTGATAAATGGCACTAAAAAAACATCATTTCATTGATACATTTTTTTTAAAAAAAAATCAAATTGTAAATTCATTCGTAAAACAACCATTATAAAATAATATAATCCTTTTGAAAAATAATTATACTTTGAAAACACTTAAAATAAATCCAGTGATTCAGTTGAAAATATTAATCAAGCTCTTAAAACAAAATGACTGAGGCCTCTTGAAACTTTGAAGGCTATTTTGGGCCTACCCACTTAAGGGATGGATTCGTTATCCAACTCCCTATCATATTTACAAAGTTCTAGAACCATTTTATTTATAAAACTTTTTTTTAGCTTGCCTTACTTATTTATAATTTTCACTGGAGTTTTAAATCTTGAAAATATATTTAAAATCATTCTTGGAACAAGTAAATACCAGTCTTTACTGAAAACTAAATCTTCGACATGGTATGATCTAATCGTTGCATAATCCCATTTATGATAAATCAACATCCACACACTTGAAATTTTAAAGGCATATTTATTAAAATTCATTTTATGCAGGAAGGTAAACTGATAGCAATAACAATCATATAATTATATCTTCTTAAAAATCAATCAATATCATTGAATAATTATCTGTCACACACAAAATTATCAAAGCAGTATAATAAAGTCATACTTTTGTATGCACTTAAGTTTTATGAAAACTGAATTTGAGAAGTTTATAAAAATATACACAATCATAGAACATGAATTAGAACCAACGATCTTAAAAGTTAATTAAATTGTTATTTTTTTTATATGTATATGTTTGATTAGCATGTACATATGTATCTCACTCCAATAATTAGATACTTGGATTGTTTAAATTAAGGTGTGAAAAATAATAATTCAATATAAATATATGAATCAAGAATTTTCATATACTATTAATAAACATGATAATTTATAAATATTCATATAAACATATCATGCATGAAGAAAGAACAAACGTATTAATTTGTGAGTTCAAAGTATAGATTTGGATTTCATGAACATAAAATATTTAAACTATTAAAACCACAAAAATGGGGATTATGATTTTTAAAGGAGAAAACTCCCTTACACAAAGATAGAACTACCTTACTAAAATAATATATCTTATTGTACTGAAATTATATATAAATCCTTATACATAAATCCAATTAATTTTTTTGAAAACCTTAGATGAAAAATGGAGAAAAACTCTATTGGGATCATCATTTGAGACGTGAAGAAATCAGATATAAAATAAATATTCATTGCGCAAATATAATTTGGGTGGAAAATAATTTGGCATGACAGATATAATGAAGTAGCAGAGTACATATTTGAAAATAAAGTCCTCTACTATAATCTACCACAACTTCAAAAGTGAAAACTATGCTGATTTTCATTTGAAAACCCATAAAAGAAACAAATTTTACTTGCATAATTATAGTTTTGAAGAAAACAAATTGACAGAATAAATAGAAAGATCCCTTACTAAATTATTATGCAGATTTATTCTTACAACTCCTTTCCAAGCTACTTGCCACTCAAAGATTCCAAGCCAGGAAAAACCACGTATTCCATTTTTTTGTTTTCTACAACCACCCAGCACCCCTATATTTATACACCCACCATGATAATATAATTGATTTTTTTTAATTTGTGAGAACAGTTCATTGATTGGGTGTACATATAATATATAAACATCCATATCCGAATTAAAATCATGGATTGAGTTGTTGCGAGTATAGATATGAATCAATTATAGGATAATAATTTTATGGAAATGGACAAATGCAATTTAAGTCAGATGTTTACAGGTATATTTTTTTATTCTGATGACAGGTACTTTATGGAATCAATCAAAGATAGTCAAAACAGGAACAACAAGGTTCTTCATGAAGCATTCAACTCCAGCCGTTCATAAAATTAATTCGTATTGACATCAAGCTCAACAAATAAGAAAAGTCAATAGGATTGGAGAAAATCGCTGATAAGGACAAGATAAAGTACTATTTATATGTTTTCAGAAGATTTGGATAACAAAATATATTTATATAACCGGTACCCAGCTGCAGAAACCAGACGAAACATCAAAATCGCGGGTCATTTTTATCCTAATCTGGTTCAGAAACATCAACGTGAAGCAGATCGAGTGATTTATGGACTTCGAACTCGGATCAGATACGGATCGGATTCAAACATAACCCTAAAAAGACAAATAAACAGTGTTGTTATACCCGGTTTGCATCTCTTCTCCGCGATAAACTCGATCGGCCTCCACGAATGCAGAATATCCATTCTCGAAGTCGACTCCGAAGACGAACCCAACATTTTTGACCTCGCCGCGCAACTGCTCGAAGCTCTGTGAAACCCTCCGCGTCGGACTCCCCCGAAGAACCAGGCTCAAAACCCCAATTCCCGATTTCACGATACTTTTATTTCATCCATTTTTTTCATTTGTTTTATTTTAATTATTGTTATTATATTTATACATATATATATATATCGCTTATATTAATATTTGAAATTTCATAATATAGTTTTCTAAATATATTAATTTTTAACGCTTAAAACCTTATTTATTAAATTGGATATATATATATATATAAATTTTGTTTATTACATATTATTTCGGTAATAATATTTAAATTAGTAATGTTTTTATTTAGTTATTTTTATTTATACATCAACTATAATTTTTATTTATATATATATATATTTATTTTTTAAAAGTAATAACGGATAGTTTTTTTTGTAACGGTCGGATAAAACTCTATAAATACCAATGTTTTATAGGTCGTTCAAACACTCAGAAGAAAAATATCACGACGCCCCCACCACTTCTTTCAGAGATGGTTTTATATGTTCCACTTATTTTTAGTTTCATTGCTATCATCCTTACTATAACATTTGTTCTTCTATCAGATCCAAGAGATGATAACTACTCGATCGGCGTCGTTGTGTTTCTCGGTAGTCTTCCAATTGTTTTATTATCAATAGTAGTGGGTTTAATGGGTTAGTTCTTGTGTATCAAGGGTGTATTCTGGTATTTGTATGAATAAAGTGCTCGCTAATTATATATTTTCATTTGGTAATTTATTTTATTACATCTTGAAAACATTGGAAAAACATAAAACATAATCTTAAACTCGGGGTGTTACATTCTACCCCACTTAAATAGAATTTCGTCCTCGAAATTCATTTACACTTATCATTCTTAATTCCCATCTATTCTGAGTCTCACATGATGTCCCCAAGGTCTGTATAGTTGTCTTCCACGGTATCCATGTCTCCCTAAGAAATTAAAGTTCAATGTGTCTTCGAAATCTTCCACTTCCTTCGCCCAAATGCAACTAGTGCAAGAGGGGTTGTATGGATGTAAGCATCGGAAGACAGTCCTCAAGGAATGATAATCAATATAGTATCTGAGAAGTTCTTCTTGAATTTGATTCCTATAAGAAAGTCTCATTGCTTCGTCTTCGAATGTTTCGAATTCATCATAAATTCTTCCTGTGAAGCAAAAGCTTAAAAGTTGACACATAAATACTGCGCGAAGATTACCTTCTTCATCTGCTCTATAAAAATTGGAGATTGATTCTGGTTGCTCAAACATTGTAAAGCACCTAAAAAGTCCTTCGTAATATGCTCCTTGGCGTCGATAGAAATGACGTTGGATTTGCCTGATGTCTTTGAAAACGAAACCAGAACCATGATGAAAATGAAGTATATCTGGTGTGCCTGATATATTATAGAGACGTTTATAAGAAAGTCGCATGGCTTCATAGGGTTCAGATTCTTCTTTGCATGATTTTGCCATGATCATAGCAAGTAATTCATCCGGAAGGCCTAAGAGACTTGTTTGAGTTCTCCTTTCTTCCATCTGAAAATTACAAAAAAGTTTGTTGACTGAAAAGGACGGTCAATTTATCAAAGGGTTCTAAATTTCCAGAGTTATCTAGAACCTCCCTCTGATACCAAGTGTAACGCCCCGAGTCCGCTCTTCCGGACTCGTTGCTTTAAAATGCTGTGTAATAATTTTTTTTTATATATATAAACTTAACTTAAAAATTTCACAACACTTTAAACAAAACGAGGATCTTTTACCGGTCTAGGTTCTGGAAGATTTAGACACAACTCTACATTTATCAGAGCTGAAACAGAAATAATAAATGTTTCCATTATGCTTCCGCGTGCGCTAACTCCATAAGCGAAGACATCTACGATAAACTCCTAAGATACCTGTGAAAACATTTAAGATCTAGGGGTGAGCACAAAAGATGCTCAGTAAGGGGTTTTGAAAACCTTTGATAAATGGCACTAAAAAAAACATCATTTCATTGATACATTTTTTTAAAAAAAAATCAAATTGTAAATTCATTCGTAAAACAACCATTATAAAATAATATAATCCTTTTGAAAAATAATTATACTTTGAAAACACTTAAAATAAATCCAGTGATTCAGTTGAAAATATTAAGCAAGCTCTTAAAACAAAATGACTGAGGCCTCTTGAAACTTTGAAGGCTATTTTGGGCCTACCCACTTAAGGGATGGATTCGTTATCCAACTCCCTATCATATTTACAAAGTTTTAGAACCATTTTATTTATAAAACTTTTTTTTAGCTTGCCTTACTTATTTATAATTTTCACTGGAGTTTTAAATCTTGAAAATATATTTAAAATCATTCTTGGAACAAGTAAATACCAGTCTTTACTGAAAACTACATCTTCGACATGGTATGATCTAATCGTTGCATAATCCCATTTATGATAAATCAACATCCACACACTTGAAATTTTAAAGGCATATTTATTAAAATTCATTTTATGCAGGAAGGTAAACTGATAGCAATAACAATCATATAATTATATCTTCTTAAAAATCAATCAATATCATTGAATAATTATCTGTCACACACAAAATTATCAAAGTAGTATAATAAAGTCATACTTTTGTATGCACTTAAGTTTTATGAAAAGTGAATTTGAGAAGTTTATAAAAATATACACAATCATAGAACATGAATTAGAACCAACGATCTTAAAAGTTAATTAAATTGTTATTTTTTTTATATGTATATGTTTGATTAGCATGTACATATGTATCTCACTCCAATAATTAGATACTTGGATTGTTTAAATTAAGGTGTGAAAAATAATAATTCAATATAAATATATGAATCAAGAATTTTCATATACTATTAATAAACATGATAATTTATAAATATTCATATAAACATATCATGCATGAAGAAAGAACAAACGTATTAATTTGTGAGTTCAAAGTATAGATTTGGATTTCATGAACATAAAATATTTAAACTATTAAAACCAAAAAAATGGGGATTATGATTTTTAAAGGAGAAAACTCCCTTACACAAAGATAGAACTACCTTACTAAAATAATATATCTTATTGTACTGAAATTATATATAAATCCTTATACATAAATCCAAATAATTTTTTTGAAAACCTTAGATGAAAAATGGAGAAAAACTCTATTGCGATCATCATTTGAGACGTGAAGAAATCAGATATAAAATAAATATTCATTGCGCAAATATAATTGGGGTGGAAAATAATTTGGCATGACAGATATAATGAAGTAGCAGAGTACATATTTGAAAATAAAGTCCTCTACTATAATCTACCACAACTTCAAAAGTGAAAACTATGCTGATTTTCATTTGAAAACCCATAAAAGAAATAAATTTTACTTGCATAATTATAGTTTTGAAGAAAACAAATTGACAGAATAAATAGAAGGATCCCTTACTAAATTATTATGCAGATTTATTCTTACATCTCCTTTCCAAGCTACTTGCCACTCAAAGATTCCAAGCCAGGAAAAACCACGTATTCCATTTTTTTGTTTTCTACAACCACCCAGCACCCCTATATTTATACACCCACCATGATAATATAATTGATTTTTTTTTTAATTTGTGAGAACAGTTCATTGATTGGGTGTACATATAATATATAAACATCCATATCCGAATTAAAATCATGGATTGAGTTGTTGCGAGTATAGATATGAATCAATTATAGGATAATAATTTTATGGAAATGGACAAATGCAATTTAAGTCAGATGTTTACAGGTATATTTTTTTATTCTGATGACAGGTACTTTATGGAATCAATCAAAGATAGTCAAAACAGGAACAACAAGGTTCTTCATGAAGCATTCAACTCCAGCCGTTCATAAAATTAATTCGTATTGACATCAAGCTCAACAAATAAGAAAAGTCAATAGGATCGGAGAAAATCGCTGATAAGGACAAGATAAAGTACTATTTATATGTTTTCAGAAGATTTGGATAACAAAATATATTTATATAACCGGTACCCAGCTGCAGAAACCAGACGAAACATCAAAATCGCGGGTCATTTTTATCCTAAATCTGGTTCAGAAACATCAACGTGAAGAAGATCGAGTGATTTATGGACTTCGAACTCGGATCAGATACGGATCGGATTCAAACATAACCCTAAAAAGACAAATAAACAGTGTTGTTATACCCGGTTTGCATCTCTTCTCCGCGATAAACTCGATCGGCCTCCACGAATGCAGAATATCCATTCTCGAAGTCGACTCCGAAGACGAACCCAACATTTTTGACCTCGCCGCGCAACTGCTCGAAGCTCTGTGAAACCCTCCGCGTCGGACTCCCCCGAAGAACCAGGCTCAAAACCCCAATTCCCGATTTCACGATACTTTTATTTCATCCATTTTTTTCATTTGTTTTATTTTAATTATTGTTATTATATTTATACATATATATATATATATATCGCTTATATTAATATTTGAAATTTCATAATATAGTTTTCTAAATATATTAATTTTTAACGCTTAAAACCTTATTTATTAAATTGGATATATATATATATATATAAATTTTGTTTATTACATATTATTTCGGTAATAATATTTAAATTAGTAATGTTTTTATTTAGTTATTTTTATTTATACATCAACTATAATTTTTATTTATATATATATATATTTATTTTTTAAAAGTAATAACGGATAGTTTTTTTCTTGTAACGGTCGGATAAAACTCTATAAATACCAATGTTTTATAGGTCGTTCAAACACTCAGAAGAAAAATATCATGACACCCCCACCACTGCTTTCAGAGATGGTTTTATATGTTCCACTTATTTTTAGTTTCATTGCTATCATCCTTACTATAACATTTGTTCTTCTATCAGATCCAGGAGATGATAACTACTCGATCGGCATCGTTGTGTTTCTCGGTAGTCTTCCAATTGTTTTATTATCAATAGCAGTGGGTTTAAAGGGTTAGTTCTTGTGTATCAAGGGTGTATTCTGGTATTTGTATGAATAAAGTGCTCGCTAATTATATATTTTCATTTGGTAATTTATTTTATTACATCTTGAAAACATTGGAAAAACATAAAACATAATCTTAAACTCGGGGTGTTACAGTTATATATATATACATGAATGTTATATGCATGTAAGTGGGAAGCAGTTTCCAGTCTCTATCATTAGTGGTGACTTTTTTAGAGGTAGTTATCCATATAAAATGGATTTTAAATTTATGAAAAATATATTACATTAAATTTATACTATGTTTAATGAAAATTAGTAACATAAAATATTTGTATAATTAAATGAAATTAAATCATGTTATATCCACTTTAAATTAAATCCATATCTAAAGTGAATTCTAATAAAGACATATCATTTGAGTAAAAACAATTTCAAAAATAGGTAAAGACACCACATTGATGTGTTTGTTTTGTTTCTTATTTCTAATAGGGTGGGAACGTCCTCATTATTGGACTTCCATATTGAATTTAATTTTATAAAGGAAAATGTATTATTCTATAGGCTGGTTTGGGACTGGTGTCAGTCTGTGTGGCTCATTATGTGTCTTGTGCATATTATATATATGGTAAAATGATGGAAATAACATAGTAAAATATCATAGATAGTGGATTATTTGAGAAAACATTCTACATTATTTTAGGATTATGCTCTGGCCAGTGACCCCTTATAATGGAAAAACTAATCATTGTGTAAGATTACCCTTAGGTATGCAATGTAGTGTGTGATTAGGAATAACATAAGTTTTATTACATCTGGGTGTGGATATAATGAATTAGATTACAATGTGTTCTAGAATTTCATCATAGCTCTTATGTATTCTAATGTTCTCCAACACATATATATCTATAAAGATTAATTTTGGTGCCTAATCTAGTATGGTTACTAAGAACATCATACACAATTCCATTGTTATATTGTAGTTTCTTGTTCCCCCTATCATTTGTCTATATATTTGATAAAATTGAGTTTTTTTTGTTTTCTAAATTATTTTATAAAGAATCGTTTGGAAAATGTTTTATACTACATTTCAAAACATTTTCTAAAACCCCAATTTCAATTTCTATTTCTCTTTCTCGCAATAATTTCCAATCCACTTTTTATTAGAAAAACATTTTTTTAAATAAATATGTAAATTGACCATGATTTTATTTAAAAATTAATATATGAAAAAAATTATTTTAATATAAATATATTTAAAATAATTAGTAAATGAATTATTTATTTAACGGAAATTTATAGTGAATCCATTTTCATGGTCATGACTGCTGAGATTTAACACTCATGCTTATAACTCTATCTTATTTTAACTTCAGATGAATCTTCCATCATAGACTCAATTTTTAAAGGGAGATGCCATGTTTTGGGATGTGAGAGTGACAAGAAGTGTCACATGGATAGTGGTATAGTCATCAGGGCCAATTTTATCTTCCCTATTGTTTTATTATTAAAATCATTTATTTTATTTATATGGGTCTATTCATTTGTTTTTCTACTACATGTGAATAATTATTTTTGTAACAATAATTCCCCCGGACTCTCTTTTATTCCCAAGATGTTTTTCAGCACCCTAGGGTGATTGGGAACCTGAATCTAGGTTATCATTGGCTTGATTGGGTGGCTGGTTCGGAGTTGAGCCGATATGGATTTTAAAAATTAGTCTTTATAAATTAATTTTAAAGCATGTGTCCTGTGGTACCAAGAAAATTGATTGAATGGTATGTTGATATTTTTTAAAAACATTTGATTATTAGAGAATAACCCTTAAAATGTGATATATATTTAGATAATAATAAAAAATAATATATTTATAGTATAGTAATGGTTACCATTAATTGGATTGTGATTCGATGGTTTAGGTTATCTTTTATAGATTTTTTAGATGTTTTGATTTATAGATATATTCGACAACATAAGACTTTAATTGTGAAACATTTAATGGTTTCATTATAGTTTTATGGAGATCAAGATGTTAAAAAATTTGGAATTTGACGTTTATAGATAAATTATATTTTTTGGGGATTATAATGTTGAATTATTGATCTACATTTAAAATTTCGACATATATCGGAAGATCCTTAAGGTAAAATATTTATAGAAGGGATTACGAAGAACAATGGGTGATATTGGATAACTTTTCATAAACATTTTTTATAAATATATGATGAATGTCTTGTAACTATTTTATGGAGAGTATGATCCACTAAAAATTAATTTCTATACTATATAGATAAATTAAAATAATTTTTGGTTTTTTATTTCTTTGAGTAAGAGATGTAGTGGATATTGATCAAAGAAGAACCAAAGAGTTAAATTTATCCAATTTAATGTAAATATATCAAGAAAGTGTATTTCCTTATAATCTTAGAGAGTGATAGAATTCATCAACTATTAGAAAAGGATATTGAATAAAAAATGATGTCCTATTATAAATAATTTTAAGGATATCAGTTTTCTATTATAAACAACTCATTGATGAATTTTTGACCATTAAGTTCCTTCTCGCCATGTTCTCTATCACTCTCTATCATTATTTGGGATTTAGTTTTCTATTCAATGACTAGGTTTTCACCTCCCACATATATTATTCGATTTTTAAACCTTATACGTGTTATTCCATATGAAATTTTTAGCTTCATTTGCCTTGTGAAAAGGGCATATTTTATGAAATCCTTCTATAATATAGATTTTCAGAAAAGTTATTATCAACATTAAACCCCTTACTTTTCAAGATCATGTCTAAAATAAGACATGATTTATTTATGTGTGGGATAATGAAAAATCCTGAAATTCTAAAATATTAAAACTACATTCTATAGAATATTCTACATGTAACATCGGTCTTAAAGATAAATTTTTATGAAAAGTTTTATATATTAGATTGGTTGTGGAACTTGTAACCATGAGTCAAAATGAACCATAATATTGTATATTATTATTAGATAACCATTAAATTATAGGTTATAAATAGTGTTAAATAAATAACGAAAAGTATATTTTTACATATTTTTTACAAAATAATTCGTTATCAATTGTTTATAAATTAAAATAAGAATAACTTTTTATAAAATTTATTGGTTTCTCGAAAACATTATATTTTCATAAGGAAAGTTTAGTCATCCTTTGGGAATATTATATAAAAATAAATTTTAAAAAATATAGAAAACGTATTAGAAAAAATAAACACAGTTTTTTAATTCATAATTTCAAAATTATCTATAGTTGAATTTTTCTTATATTTCTAAAATATTAAAAATTTTAATGAATAATGAATGATAGTAAATTCTATTTTAAAAATTTCAATTAATTTAAATGATTTATAGAGTAAAATTATATTTTCAATTAGTTATAAATAATTATTAGTTCAATTCTATATTAATTAATCTAATTTATTTAATTTTCAAAATTTTATTTATTTTATTTTGGTATAAAAACTTCCTTAATATATGAATATTTTTTCTATGAAAACTAAATTTCATGTCATGTATGCGGGATTAATTTTGAATTAATATTTTTCATTTTATTGATTAAAATTTTGAAAAAAATACAATATATTCGGAATGAGAATAATTTATATTTTCTATTAATTTCCAAATAATTTTTAACCATATTTATTCTTGAAAATAATAAAAAATTAATTTCCATGCTTAAGGAAAAAAATAGATCTACTGGGGGTTAATGTAAAGAGATTAGTGTAAAAATGACTATTTGTAAAAAAAATCTACTGTAGGGACATACTTAGACTTTATAATTACTAATTCTATATACTAATCTATTTTTTACCATTGGGGGACATGAAAAATGTGGGTACACATTTGTATTTCCCAAATTTACAATTGTGCCACTAACATCACTTATAAAAGCCCACACCAATCCTCTTTTATTAACAGCATCAAAACATTTTATATTAAAAAAATATAAATAAATTAACATCCCTAAATAACTCATCACTTCATATATGCATTAATTTTTTAATAAACCCAACCTAGGAAGACATTTTGGGAAATCCTATAGAGGATACCTGAAGAAGAGTTAATGTTCTTCGTTAGGTGTTTTTATTTTCAAGCTTCCCCATCATAAATAATTTATTATAATACTATTATAATATAATATAATAAATATATTCCATATTATAAGAAGTATTTATTTAATTTTAATGCTCAAAACCATTTCCAATTCATCAAAATGGGTTACAAATTCATCATTCATATATTCGATGGACTACTACATCAGAAACCGATGTCATTCATTTTTCAGTTAACACCTCTCACTGTAGGTTATGATGATGGATATAAAGTATATATATGATATTTATAACATAATTATACATATTTAGATAGTTTATCATATATAACATTTTTTACTTCCACCCATTATGCGATACGATAACATTTGTCTTGTATATGGAGAAATTCTGCTTCACAATGATATCTGATTCATCATTCAATTATGCATATCATGGATATTGATAAAGATAATTTTATTCAATATATTTTAAATAAATTAAATATTTATGAAATTAATAAAATATTTATCATTAAAAAATAATTATATTATATTTTCTTTTTTCTATTGAAAAATGACAACTTCATTTCTGTATGTGTGGTTTAAAAACATCATGAAGTGATGTGACACTTTTATAATTGCCACACCTCATTTATAATATATATAAATATATTTCAAAAAATAAAATATTATTTATGATATTATGATCATTATTTAAGGATAAAATAATACTTACCATATTTCAATAATTATCATTAAAAAATGGAAACGTTACTCATGTGTACGTATGACCGACCATCGCCTTGATCGTTACATACATAATTTCTCAAAACCATATTTCATAACTGGTTTCATAATTTTAATTGTTATATAAATATTATAATTATATCATGATTTTTATTTTATTGGTGATTTTAATATATATTATTAACAAGTAATGAAACACTCATAATAAATCACAAATGAGAAAACAAGGTGGTAAATCCCCAATGCATTGAAAATAATGAAATATTATAAAAAAATATTTTGTAAAATGTTATAATATGATCAAATATGATATTATAAATATATTAAAAATTAATAAAATTCATAAAACAAATATGAATGATGTTTAATAGTATTCAAAAAATTTAAGAGTATTGTAGGGTACTTTATATGAATTTCCATTTATTAAGGCATATTTTTTTATTTTGCCCATAATTATATATATATGGTGTATATACTAACCCATTTACTTGAAATTTAATGATTCAATTTTTATTTAGGGAATTTTATTTTCCAATTTTATATATTTTTTCTATGAGGGTATTGACTTAAAAGTATCAAAATGCTAAATTATTTCATAACTAAATTTCATTTTATTTATTCATATTACCCCTTTTCCATATTTCATGATATATGATTTTGTTTGTAACTACTTTTTACTATATATATTTTTCTTTATATTTTATTAATGTGTTTTTAAATTTGAATGGCATAATTGACTCATCATTTAAATATAAATTCCTTTTTATGATCAATGTAAGTGTTTATTTAATAATATCATTCAAACCAAGTATGAATATTAATATTATTATTAGTTGAAGGAAATTATTTTAAATTTTACTAATGAATAAATATAAATTTATTTTACTCCAAATTTTCATGATATTTTCTACTATGTATTACAATTTTTCACTATTTGGTGCGTATAATGTTTAAAAAAAATATATTTAAGAAAATTTTATTTCATTTCACTCTTCGATCTGAAATTCATTTCTCACATGATAAAATTTATTCTCATAATGTTTCAAAAAATATTTTAAACTATTTAAAAATTATTTAATGTATAATTTTCATCATTTTTACTCAATTATAAATGTTTTGATGAGAATTTTGATTTCATTTTGTGGACAATGCATGGTTGGATTTTACCAAAAATGATAAAGGAATCATATTTGAGTGTGTAGGGTCAAAATAGAATTTAATACCTCCATGAAAAATCAAATATTTTGAAAATGTATTATAATTTAAAATGGTTACTTTCCATGACAAATAATTTAATTTTATTTAGTAATTTGGTTAAAAATAATAAATTTTTAACTAAAAAATCTATTTTCCTTGAGAATGTTTTTAAATTACTTTTTAAAAAAATTCTATTAATTATGGGAAAAATTAAATTATTCATACTCTGATGGATATTTTTTGTATCTATTCCATCATTATTCCATATATCCATGGTTTATGATCCTTAGACATTAGAAAGTATTAACAATCCATATCTTGATACATTTTTCAGGTCATTAACATTCCCTTGAAATATTCACTTTTTTATGATAATTAGACATTAAATATCCCTTACATATCAATAATATTTATCATGGATAATATTGTTTAATAAACTATATCTCATTTCAATGTTTGGAATTTTAGTTTGAAATTTATTTTATTGAATGATAAAATTTTTATATTCTGTATTATTTCTTAAATATAGATATTTAAAGGCATTAAATATTGATTAATGAAATAAATCAATTATTTGATATATAAGGAATTATTTTGAAAAGAAATGATAGGTGGGACCTGACATTATATATGCACATGTTGCCTGTGTTTTCTTAAGAGAAAAATCCATTGACCATATTAAGGATTTTACATGTTTTATAAACTATCTTGGGAATGGTTTTGATAGTAGAGGTATCATTTCTAGGGATCATGGAATATAATAATTAAGAATTTCCATCGATTATAATTTAGTTAGTAATATTATCAATGATATTTTGAAATTGATATAATTTAATGAGGGTTTTTATTCACATATTTTTTATTAATTCACTTTTTATTCCAATAATTATATTTCCATATTGATCATGGATTACATAGTAATGATGAGAAGTTATTTAAATTTACTGTGTGATTAGTTATTTAACTGTACATATTGATTATTCTTTATTTATTTATTCATTCTTTCTATATATTTAAGTCTTATTAGGTGATTTTGCTCGCACTTATTTTTTTTCTATCCAAGAAGATACGACATAGAGATCTAGTAATGAGTTTTTATGGATACACTTCATTAGTTTTTGTTATTTATTATGAATTATTTTTTATTCTTTTGGTAAAATTGGAATCATGTTTTTTTCTGGTTCCCCAAAACTGTAAAACATATCGGTATATAGTGATATTATAATATTTATATATGAAAATGTAATATTTTTTGGAACTTAATATTTTTTATTAGATGCAGGGTTGTTACATTAAAAGTCAAAAAATACATAGAACCATTATTTTTGAGAATTTTATAAGTTGGATATGTTTTATTTTTGAGAATAGTATAGTAAAATTAAATTATATTTGTGGATTTTGGGAAATAAGATTTAATTTTCCTCATTGGTGAGTGAACTTACAAGTTGATAGGCCTATGAAAAAAATAATCTATAATAAAGCATTCTAGAAAGAGTGGGTCAGTTTTATCGTTATTGTTGGAGACTTAGTAATATTTATCCTTAATGAAGAAATATATTAATAAAATCATTAAATAAAAATATTCCTAGATAGAGAATTATTTTTAATTGTGCTGTAATTTTTTTTATACTTCTTTAAATGTTCAAAATACACAAAGTTCAATCATTTTCTCTCTTATCTCACCAACAGTTGAATATCAAAATATTACAACCATCTATTATTTTTTAATTTCCTGATTTTTTTTATTTAAATTTTTCTTGGTTCACACAAAATTTTCACCTTCCCTAGGATTTGAACCTAATTATAGAATAACTTATTTTTTAAAGGAATAAAAAATAATTATTATGTGAGAGTAAATTATGTCATGTTACTTACATAAGTGATTTTGGTTATTTATTATTAACCATATATTAATGGTTAGTATAAGTTTACCATAATGATGTTTCTTGATACTGAATGCGTGAGGATTATTTATTTTAACAGTGAATTGTATGATTATCTAAATTTTGTTGAATGTTTTCATGTAATAACAATTATTGTTTCCCTACCACAAAATAAATGTAATAATCTGTATCTCTATATGATAAGTTATTCTATCATCCCTTATTTGGTATAGATGTGGTATTTTTATCAATAAATTTATAGAGTATTAAATTGATAAATATATTTCAGGTAATACTATCAAATAAATTGTTTATGATAGACTAGTGACAACAATGTTTATATGCATACGATTTTTTTTGGAATTTTTATTTTTAAATTTGAGACCAAGTTTTTTATGTGTTTCTATATAGTTGGAAATCATCATTTGACCATGTAAGGGGAGACAAAATAATGGTTTATACTACCATTTATGATTATAGATCAGATCAGTAAAAGGGATTATATATTATCACTACCACTGTAGTACAATACGATGTATGTAATTTATAATTTTTTTACACTATAGATATTCAAACAAGACTCTTAACACCTAATTTATTTTTCTAAAGTCAAAATTCAAAATAGATACCCCATATAAGACATGACCTATAACTGCCACATATTGGAGTGAGAATAATTTATGGGGAAAGATATCACCTTGTGATTGAGTATTATGGTAGAATTACCATGTTTTAGAGGATACATGTAATAGGATATATAAAATGTGTTTTTAGAGGAAAAATATATTCATGAGAGATGTTAGATAACACATATTGGGGATTATAATACATATATTAGATTATTTAAAAGAATCTTATATTTTATGAATTGTAATTAAATTTTGATTAGTCTTTCAGAATTAATAATTTAAAATTTGATTAGAGAAATTGATCTTTGTTAGAAAAATGGGGGATTTGTGAATATGAAAAAGGGTTGGTTTTTATATAGAAAAATAGACACCACAAATTACCAAATAATGTCACACTAGGTACCCGATGAGATAAAAACAAGTAGTGAAAAACTATTCATTAAAAATTTGGCAATTAGTTTAATTTAATTTTGTAGTAAGTTTCTTTCTATCTATTATGAAAAGGTACTATAAAGAAAATTTTATATGATATTTATATTATTATTTATATAAATCATTCAAAAATAAAAAAACAAACTTAATTTCTAGACGGGTACACAAGAAGTGGGTTAGAAATTTTCATCATATTAAATTATATTCCACTTTTTATTGATATATGATTCATATAAGGAGATCTCTTAAAAAACATCTTAATCCTGTAGTGACATAATTATATGGGAAACTTAATTATACAACCATTCATTAGTTTCTATGTTTTTTTGTTATTGATATTCTTAATAATACTGTTTATACAATATTAATTTTTAAAATAATTTAATATAATAAAAATTAGATGAACTATTTTTTTGGAGATTCATAATAGAAATTTATATTCATCACATTTTAAATTTGATTATTTTTATATATTTGGTTGATGGTGTTTGGAAGAATTGTTAAACAGAAATAAGGGGTTGAAATTGGAAGATTGTTTTAAAAAATTTGGGGAAGTAATTCATGAATTATATTTAGGTTGTGGGAAATGATTTTCCCATGATATATCTAATTTTAGGTTAATTTAAAACCATGTCACTCAAAATAACCACTGTAATTATTTATTGTACATTTTAGTTTATGTAAACTATGGGAATTGATCATTTTTTATGTTATGCAATTGTTTTTTATGTCACATGTGTGGTGAAAAATTCCCAAATATGTGTATCCTATTTCATAATCTGATATGTAGAAGTTATGTTTCCAATTGTAAACCCATATATAGATATAGATGTTTATCTTAAATATTATTTACTATGTTAATATTTTGAGATTAGATAATTCTGTAAAATAATATATATTCAAAATATAATTCTAGATAAAATATAGTTCATGGATTGAACATGAAAAAATAGTTGATTTGAATGAGAAATATATATTATGATATGTATGATTATTCATAATGGAAGAAGAAATTGAAATTAATGATTTTCTTGAGTAATTGACTTTCAGAATATGGGGATAAAATTGGAAAATAGTGAGGAATTATTTTATCGGATATATTAGTATTGATGATGCTTTTTAATTAATATTTCTATCAATGTATCCAGATAGTATAATAAGTAATAAGTATTTTTGAAGATTATTAATTATTGGATTCTAATTCAATTGAATAATAATTAATCCTAGTTTTTAAGAACACAAGTTTGGAAGAAATAGAATAATGATCTAGATAGTGGAGACAATAGATAGATAAAATAGAGGAAGAGTAGAATAATCTCGATATTATGCTTTAATGACCTAGTTTTCATATAAATATTATTACATAATTTTTCAAATAAATATATACCCACTGGTCTGAAAAATATTAAGGTCTATAGTTTTTGTTAATGAGGTATATCATAAAACAACTCTAAAATAATAACATATTTTTTTATTCACATCTTCGTACTTAATCCTCGATTTAACCATATATTTATTACTGCATTAGATATCCTTTAGATATACATAAAATAATATGTAATCTATAATCCCATGAAATGATATAACAAGATAAATATAGGATGAGATTTCATGGGACTCAATAACCATAGAATGAAAACAATAGGTTAATGATCATATACCATTATAAAAATTACATAAGAAACAGGTACCGTATGATCGTCGTAGATATGAGAGATCAAACAATGTTACAAGAATATAGGGAATGATATAATATGTAAAGGTTATATGTAATGGAATAATAAATGTAAATAAAAAGTCCATAGATAATATCCTATCACACTATAATTCAACTAAATTATTTGAAATTTTGTACAATTTTCATTGTATTGATTCTAAACAAAGATGAAATCATGTTCATAAATATCATTATTGATGAGAAAATCAATATTAGAACCATTAATTATAATATAATGAGATATTTGGAGATAAAAATTAATTAGGTAGACAATTAATTTTATGCCTATTCATCATCACAAACTATCATGAATATTTATTCCACATAGTAAAGAAACATAAATAATTTATAAACATGATATAATACCGTAATGATTTTTTCCATAATATGTTAATAAATAATCATACATCAATGCATCATATTTTATCCCATTAAAATAAGTGATTCATTATATGGACCATATTTTTTAAAAATTGTAATTTTTCATGAAAATATATCAATAAAAGGAAAACCTATTCTAATAAAATATCAAGAAGACGTCATGAAATTAAACTCTTTTATAATATTATCATGAAGTATGAAAATAATATTTTTCTTCGATTAGATCAAAATGTTTGGATAAAAGTAGAATTAAGATAAATAAATGATTTTCTAAAATAATAAGTGGGTTCCTTGAAATTCAAATTGATAAAATAATGTTTATGATTGTGGAACAACATATGTAAAATTTAGAAAAGAGAGAGAAAATGGAAAAATTTATCTTATATGCTTTAAATGGTTTTAATTATGGAATAAATAATAAGTGGAAAATTGTGAACATGTTATCCAAAATAATTTAATAAAATTATTAATAAAGTATTTATGATATTGATATTCCAAATTTATAAATAAGGGTATAGAGATATTTATAGATAGTGGTAGTGAAAACCTTTTCCAAAACTCGATGGTATGTGACATTAAACATCAATTGAGAACTCACATGTGTTGGAAATACATTTTAAACTATAAATAGTCTATAAAAATCAATTTATTGAATTATTAAAATCTATTTTTATAATTATTATATAATTATTATTCTATTTTTATCATGTATTGTTCATTGATTAATTTAATATTGACGGGAGAAATTTTTCAATGTTGTTTTTTGTGCTTCCAAAATGTTATAAATAATGGGGTAATAATAAATTTATTTGTCTAATGGTTTGATAAGATAAATAATTTTCATGTAGTATGATTAATAACATTCCAAAAGGTATGTATTTCATTATATTACAATATAGATATCATCAATCGAAGATTACTCAATAAACGAATTTTACATATATAGAAATGGCTATGGTTAGTTAACATTAATTTCACTATTATAATGGATATTTTACACCAATAAATTAATACTAATTTAATTACCTTAATATTAACATAAAATAAAATCATGAAACAAATTTTGAATAACATCCATGAATGACCTCAATTAATGAAAATATCATTGCCCATATTGGATATAAAAAACTCCAACCCTGATCAATTCATTTCAATAATTGATTAATATAAGTGAAAAAAATAAATAGTTGTTTCTTATGAAATCATTATATTATAATTAATATTTTATCTGCAATTTATTTTTATAGAATACTTATTTTTTAAAATATTAAATGTAGATTACAAAAAAAGGAAATATTTTATAAAAACCATGTTTTGGCATAGTATATTTTTAGGAAAATGATGTTAGTGAGAGTTAATGGGTGACATAACTTAATTTAAGGATTAAAATGATTAAAATATCTTGATAATATATGATTACAATAAAAATAAGAGGTTTTATAAAACTGTGTTTATATAAAAGGATAAGGGGTATGAAAGGAGGAAGTGGTTTGGAAACATCCACTATAACTTTCGATTTCCACCACTAATTTGAGGTTAGAAACAATAGAGGAGAATATTTGGATCAAAAGTGGTGATTAGTGACATGGGAGAATAATTTTATGGTGATATATATCTAAAAAAAGCATTAAGCAAGGAATTTTTAAGTGAGGAGAAATGGTTTTATGAGTAGTGTTAATATGGTAATAAGATAATTTTATTTTAGAATAATTTATATATGATTTTTTTATTTAATCCTAAAATTATGAATAGTATTGATAATCAAGAAACTTATAGGTTTACTATTAGATAAGTAATTCTATTTATCATTAAAATTGAGAAAAAACAAAATTTAATCATTAGAAGACTACTTTTATAGTCAATAATCAAAAGAAGTTTTTTATTAGACTGAAATATTACGTTGGATTATTTTTTACCAACATTAGTTTGTAATATTAGAAAATTATTTGTAATGGAATTATATTTCTCTTTTAATATATTTTATTTCATGAAATATGCATCATTATTTTTTAATTCATATTTATATCATGGTGACATTTTAAAATGTGACGTTTGGACCAATTTGTCTCATAACATGGGCCCCAAGCCCAGTTATCCTCATGAACCCTAGTGCATCTCCCCATATGCCAGAGGACAGTGACTAGTAGAGTGGGTTTAATGGTATACCATTTAGGAGACTATACCCCCACACAAGAGTAACAAAGAGGATGTAATAACAATGAACAATTTTGGAAGCATAAATAATGAGAAATGTGAAGTAAAGAGTGGTAGAGTAAAAGAAACATTGGAATACTGACACTATAACAAAATTACTCATAGGTAGTGTTTGATACAGATATTCTTGGCATGTCATTCTAGTACAAAAAAGAACAAAATGCAGGAAGCAGACATATATGGTACAATACTACTAATGTAAACAATAGTCAAAAAATGCTTCATAGAATCTCAAGAAAAATCCCAATCCACTGCCCATAAGCTCGACCTAAACAAAAGTGTAAAAAACTAGATGAGTGGTTCTTTCCTCTATCCATACTTGTAGGAAAATAGTCTACACAAATTCCAAAGGTGGCATGAATAGGGTGTGAGTTAAATCTTAGTAGGCCAAAACCAACAATGTCTACATGCGATCTGAGAGGGTGATCATATGTATTTTGTGTGAGAATAATATAATGAAGGTAAAGAAACATAGAACAAACCACTCCCTCCGACATAGGTTCCTAAGGGACCCTTAGTGGGTCTACCTACTTCATCTCAATGCGGGCATGTCTGAGTATGTCACGTAGTATAAATACATATTGAGATAGTTAGCATGAGGCTATAATGTTTACCACCCAAATTTAACATAATGGTTTGGGGGAATAATTCCTATGACCCACATTTTATATAATGTCTTGGGGATACAATGCTTACTGCCCATATTTAATAGAATGGAATGAGGCTATAGTTCCTAACTCCCACATTTAACAAAATGGCGTGGTGCTACAGTGAATACTACCCACATTTAATAGAATATTATCAAGCTATAATGTCTACCGCACACATTTAATAGAATGAAATGGTGATATAATCCATATTACAAATATTTAATATAATGGCTCCATGCTATAATGTCTGATACCCACATTTAACCCATCACTGAAGAATAAAAATGATATAGGCATTAAAATTTCATATAATGTAAGGCATGCCATCAGACATTTTTGATGATGGGAAACCAATATATATTGGAAATTCATTCAAATGAACACACAACATGGTCATGGACATTACACCACTAAAAACATTAATTTATGGATTTTCATTTGAAAGAATCATGCTATTTCATCATAGCCAATCCATTCAACTAACCATCCCATTTTCTTAACAAGGAAATTCAGTCTAAGGCCAGGTGTCAATGATAAAGGTTCCGAGTCAAATACCCATATGGTCAATTTTCAAATTCCAACTCAATGTAACAAAAATATCATTGATACACCTTTATAAGTGTCAAATAAACATCAGACAAGGGTCCAATCAATTAAAACCTTTCAGAGAACCTTAAATCACAATTTCCCATCTCAGAGAAATTTTCCTAAAATAACCAATTTAGGAGGAACATCCCTTGGGATTCCATGTTGTTCACAAGTGATCTATAATCACCTAAGAAAGATTCAATTAACCTATGTCATAAAAAAAGGATCAGTTGACATGAAGAAAGAAACAAAACAATAATGGTCCGCAAATACCGACCCATGGCACAACGATATTAAATGCGAAATGACCAAATATGAAATGAAAAAATATGTGAACACCTACATTATTTTCATATATGATGAATCACTGAGTATTTTCCTTATATTTAGAGTAGGATGGAGTAGATTTTTGTTTCTGTACAATGCCCTCAAAGGATCCAATGCCACTAAAAGACAAAAGATTGGTCACTGACCAATGGGGTAGCAAGATATTAAAGGAGGAGATTCTTTGAGAGCACATGGTTAGTAACATATGACTGATTTGAACACCAAAAAATGAGAAAACATTGTATCATAATATTAGAGAGTGGAAATGGTAATTTTTCTTAAAAACCAGCTCGCATGGTTTTTGCGCATAGTTTGGCCAACCTCTGCGCACACTATGAGTAACTCACTACTTCACTGGGCACACTACACGAGCTTAGTGAAAAGCCTCACTAACTATTCGTAGACTTTGTATATGGGATTAGTACCCCCAATGGAGAAGCCACATGGCTTTCACCTAGGTCACAAGGTTGTAGACAAACTGTGCGGCGCAGTATACTTTCCCTACATCAGAGTTCTAATATCAGGTTGATCCTCAGATTCTCCCGTGACTTCATTAGCTTGATTAAGTGATTCCATTAGGTCCATTTAAGATATAGAAAATTAAAAAATTACGATTTGTAACATGGTCAATGTATCGGGTCATTACAACCTCCCCTCCTTAAAGCAACTCGTCCCCAAGTTTCCCTTATAAGGGTAAAGAGGTATTGTCAGCAATGCGTTTTAGACATTGTGATCACACATTAGCTTTTCATTCCCAGGTCTCGTCCTATACGAAACCATGCTGTAGTAGCACCCATATGGGAGGAACATACCTTCATAAGAGTGTCTTCGCGCTCTGATCTATAATACTGACATAGCAACTCTCAAAGGAAGCATGCCAATCTAACTCAACCTTATCATGCTATAAGACGTGATATGGGTCTTGATAATGTTAGATAAGATGATATACATGATAGAATATGTGAATAGAATGGTATTTCTGAATAAATACCAACTGGTAATCCACGGGTCTAATTTGCCTCATATCATCGAAGGGTCAAAAAAACTCGGTGATACCATACCTTAATTCAGAACACTTCTATGCCCCATCCTTGGTGAGAATTCAAGAAAACCCAATCACCAAACTCGTACTCAAGTGTTCATTGACATCTGTAAGCATAAGACTACTATTGGGAGTGATCTATCAAAATAATCTTTTGAGTCATAAAGATTGTATCTAAATTCTCTTGTATGATACAAGGCCAATAGAAAGATACATACACTACCTCCATCCAACATAAAGGCAAGATAAAAGGCCTTCCATAAAAGGTATCAGAAGGAGCCATCTCAAATGTAGCATGGAATATGTTGTTATAAGAAAACTCAACTAGGGGAATGCTTTCCCCCAAGAACCCCAAAAGTTGAGAACACATGAACATAGCATATCTTCAATCACCTAAATTTTTTTCTTTGTTTGACCATCAGTCTGAGGGTGATAGGTCATGCTCAAATGTACCTACGTACCCAGGGCCTTCTACAACCACTTCATTAACCATGATGTAAAATGAGCATTTGTGACAGAAATAATAGAATGGGGTGATCCATGGAGTTTTACCACCTCATTAACTTATAGTCTTCCAATCCCATGACCTGAAAAGTTCTCTCGCATAGGTATGAAGTGTGAGATCTTTGTCATACAATCAATGGCAATCCACACTACATAATAGCAATAAGGTGATCTGGGTAAACTAGTCATGAAGCCCATAGAATCATCATTCCATTTCTAATCAGCAATATACAATGACTATAGAAGAACTTTCAGATGTTGGTGTTCCACTGTCACCTAATGATAGGTGGCACATCAAATATTGAAACCATCTATATCACATTTCTTTCTTGACCACTAATATGGACGCCATATATCTCTGTACTTTCCGGTGACACCATTGTGAATTGTCGATGATGATGCATTTAAAACCTTAATAATCTCCCCTCTAATGTTTAATGGGACCCATACATTCCCATGAAATAGAGGAATATCATCCCTATTGGATTTATATCATGAAGATGGTTCATCATTAGAGACACCATCCTATAGGACTAGTCATTCAGGATCAGAATGTTGTCTCAACTATACATATTGTAGATGAGTATATTAAACTGATATGCATGAGAGGATATTATGACTATATTACTCCTGAGTATTAACATGAACCAGTTATAATAAGTCCATAAGATTGCATTCATCATTGGACTCTTGAACTACTTTTGTCTAAGTCTTTCGGCTCAGAGCATCAGCCACTGAATTCCCTTTACCTAGAGTGTAGGAATGTTAGAAATAAAATGATTTCTGGTACTCAACCCACCTACGTTCCCTGAGATTTATATCCTACTGTTTGAATCTGTATTTGAGGATTTTTTTGTCTATGAACAAAAACACACACTCCCAATAAAAAGTCATTCCAATAGATTAAGGCATGAATAACTGCAAGGATGTTGAGGTCATTCTTTTGGTAAGTTCACTCATGAGGCCTCAACTTATTAGAACCATATAAAACAAATCAGTTTCCATACATCAGAAAAACACCATACCTGATGCCCAATATGTCACAATAGATAGTATAATCCCTTAATAGCTATAAAATAATTAGTATTGGTTCTAAATATTTTCTTCCCTTCAACTCTAGAAAGGATTCTTCACTATATTCTAGCCATTCAAATTTGACACCCTTTTTCATTATAAATGTACACGGTGCTACAAGGCCTGAGAAATCATGAATGAAGTATTTTTAGTATCCAAAAATACCCAAGAAATTGGTAATATTAATGATTATCTTGGTATGCTCCCAAGACACCATATCCCTCAAATTCTATGGGTCAATTAAATCTTCTGACTGCAAAATGATATGACATATGAATTTAACATTATCGATCAAAAAGTGGAATATAATGAGCTTAGCATAGAGATGATGTTATCTTAGTGTATTGATAATGATCTCATGATCATTTTTATGCTAATGTTTTATGCCAGAGTACACCAATATGTAGTTTACAAAGACTAACAAAAATAAATCATGACACATGTAAAAAAATTGATTCGTAAGAGCCGTACAGACAACAAGTGCATTCGTAAGTATGAAAGGATTAACAAGATACTCTTAAATCCCATAAAAGCTCTAGAAATCTATGTTAGGTATGTATGTTGTCCTAAAACTCTCCTAATGATATCTCAGTCTCATATCTATCTTTGAAAACACCTACTCTCCTCAAAACCTATCGAAGAGGTCATCTATTCTAGGAAAGGAATATAAGTTCTTTAATTTTTACTGATTCAACTGATGGTAATCCATGATAATCCTAAGGGTATCATCTGCCTTCTTAGAAATAAGGAAAGGTGAACCCCAAGGATATGTATGCGGGTGTATAAAACCATTCACCTTCAGATCTTCCAATTGAGTCTTTAGCTCCAAAATCTCCTTCGGTTCTATCCTAATGTGGGAATGGTCATAGGTGCTGCTCCAAGAACTAGATCAATAGTAAACTCCACCTCTTGTATAGGTGGTATACTATAGAAGTCATTATGAAAAACAAATTTGAAGTGCTCTAATATAGGAGAAAAAACTACGGGAATCGACCCGTGATTATTGAATAAATGAATGGAAACCAGTGTCGTAACACTACCCAGTCTCTACATATCGAGTCCTTTCATGTTGCACAAACATACCATTATCCATTATGCATGTGTGTAATTCCCTCTGGTGATATAAACATAACCCTTCGATGATAGAAGCCAATATGGGCTTTGTATGGAAACAACCAGTCCATCCTGAGGATTGCATTGAAACATGTCATATCAAGAACATACAGGTTCCATTCGAACAGGTATCCACTTATCACAGTGGGAAAGTCCTGAAAATGGTGAACTCCCTTTGAATGGATACTTAGGGCTATATGTGGTGTCATAATTCCATGGTAAAAATCATTGTTGAGACCCATACTCTTAGTGATTTACTCAGATATGAACAAGTGATAAGTGCTTATATCAAACAAAGTAGACATAAAATTGGATTATACTATAATATTACCTCATATAGTAGAAGGTATGGTACTCTAATCCTACAGTGTAGTCTGGAATTCATTTATCTAGCATGAACCATAGGCCTGAGTAACTTCCTTAATGCTCAGAGCATGACCACTCTGATGGCACTATGAATCATATCTCTGATTGACTATGCATTGGCAAACACCTCACCCTGATTGATAGGTGGTATTCTAGCTGCTTGACTGTAGTGATCATGCTGCCTTGATCTTGACCGATGAGTAAGTGCAAACCCTTTCCCAATAGGCACTGGAGGTAGAAATCTACATAAATGGTGGATGTGACCTATTCTTCCACAACTTATGAATTAAACTTGTTCTCAGGTGGACTTCATCTTGTAATTCCATGGTTCTCTTTCCTAATGATTGACAGGGGATCATCCAGTGGAGGGAGCCTAACAACTACTATTACCTTGAGATTCCCCAAAATGTGGATTTTCCCCAAAAAAGATCCCCTAAAATATTTTGGTATCGAACTGCCCTGGATTACTCCCTCCACATCTCTCAGATTCTGCACTGTAATTAGAGCATGACTAACGATGTCTATAATATTCATCAGCCTAAAAACATTGACCTATGACCTGACGTCGTAATAGATCCCATCCTCGAATCGTCTAGTATCCCTAAGGGCATCCGTAGCTATAGAAGGAGTGGAACGCTGCAGCTTAGTAAAACTGTATGAGTATTCCTTGAAAGACATAGTAACCTACTACAAATTCTTATTATTCATAGCTTGGTTAGTCCTAAGTCTGGGGAAAGATGTTTTCATAATATATTGTCTTGAATTCAACCAAAACCATCTCTCTATGATGGCCTTCCAAGGTGATGGAATGCTTCCACATGTTGGCTAAGGCGTGCTAGAGGTATGATACTGGCATCACACTCTACTATGGCGGAAACTCTAGGTGCTCAAAAATAGAAATAATTTCCTCAATCAATGACTTCAGGCCAAATGGTCAACCTTCCACTGATAAAATCGAAAGATGTTGCATCTGAAACTCAAGAGTCAACTCTTCCATGGTCAGGGCAGTTCTCACTCTACACTATATATTCTACATCATACCCAAGAATCTCTTTCAAAATCAGGTATTGGAACACAATTCAAGTGAAAGAGGAGGAACCATTGGTGGTTTATCTAGAAGAACAACTTGTGGCACATGACCTGCTACCACAAAAACATGATCAACACCACCTTCAGGGGACATGATTGGAGGACATCGTGGAGGCATAATGCTAAAATTCCAAAAAAACAACTCAGAATATATTTAACACTTTATATGATTACATTGAAGGAACCATGACATGTACAAAAGTCTTCCAATAAGAACGATCATGCCTCTATTCCTACTAATAAATCCAATATTAGATGTTAAAACAACCCCCAATAGGCCATAAGATATAAAAACACCCCTTACCCACAATGATGGTCAAGTTTGGGTCATGTATTAATGTGGGGCATGTGTTTAAAGGTTGTTCTCAAGTTACAAGTCATTTTAAACAATTGAATCCAATGATATGTCATTTCCCACCTCATAATGGAAATACACCTTATGAGTTAGAAGATGACACTCACTTGAATGTCATATTCATTTTAAATTATTATTAGAAATGGTATTATATCATTATGGAAATTTTTGAGCTAGTTGGAATTACATTTAATAGTCCCTAAGGGACCATAAACCATATGAATCAAAAAGGGGTACTCAATAAGAAATACTATATAATGATCCAAATCCTATATTAAAGTATCAGCACAAAATCTAATATATGTAAAAAAAAGTCAAAACAACATGGAAAAGGAAATTCTGGTATAAAATTTAAATGAGACATAAAAAATGCATGGCTTATTCATATTGTGCCTACAGTGATGCATGCTCTACACATAACCCAAATTTCATCAGATTGACATTGAAATCACAATTACAGATCTCAATAATGACAATAACAACACAAAACATGTGAATCTCCCAAAAGTGAAATAATACAAACAATAATAGCATACTCAATAATAGAAATAATTCATGAAACATTTTCCTTAACCTTTACATGGGTTCGCGATTCCTAAGCATGACTTGTGAAAATGTCTCAGCGGGTTTATGATCTCTAATCTATTATCACCAAATAGTAAGGTAAAAAAAGAACCACCCTATGATACCACTTTGTGACATCATGATCCTTGCTACCACGTAACCAGGGCCCTAATATTGGTTGTATAAAGGACATCTAGTGCATCTCTCAATAAGCCAAGGGCTGCCGAATAGTAGTGAGGATTTAATGGTATATCAGCGGGGAGACAATACCACCATGTAAGAGTATCACATCATATGTAATAATTATAAAAATTATAGGTAACATGACCAAGTAGAGAGATTAGGTAAACAGATGATGAATAATGGAAACAAAAGAAGACAGATAATACAACAAAATGCCTCAAAAACACTATCTGAAAAAGATATGCATGAAAGGAATACTAATAAAAAGATGAACAAAATAATAGAGGCTGAGATACATAGTATAATATAAAAGAAGTAAACAAAAGTCAAAATATGATTTATACCATATTGATCCTAATCGTGGTCTTGTTCTCCTAATCTTCATCTAAGAAAAATAGACAATACTAGATGAGTAGTGGTATCCTCTATCCATATATGCTGGAAAACAGTCCGCTCAGGTGCCAAAAGTGGACCGGATAGGGTGTGAGATAATTTTATGTATGCCCCCACAAAAAATGTCTATGTGTGGTCATAATGGATCTCATATGTAATTAGTGTAAGTCTAATAGTAGGAATGTAAAGCAATATTGAATAATAAACTACCCTCCTACTTAGGTACCTTAAACATAAATAGTAGGTCTACCAGCTTCAGCTTAATCCTGGCATGTCTGATTATATCAACTGGTTTATATACATATCAAAATTTTTGGAATAGGGCTACAATTCTTACCACCCCATTTAATTGAATGGCTCAGAAAAATAATCCCTACTGCCAATATTTAACAGAATGGCTTGATCCTATAATACACACCACCCACATTTAATAAAATAGAACAAGGATATAGTGACTACATCCTACTTTTAACTGAATCTAATGGGGCTATAAACCCAACTTCCAACATTTAAAATAATGAAAAATTAGAATAATAACTACTACCCACATTTAAAAAATAGGATTGGGGAATAATGCATATCACCAACATTAAACAGAATGGATCTAGGCTATAATGCCTACAACCCACATTTAACCAATGGATCAAGCATAAAGTTGATATAGTCATTAACATTTCATATAATGTAAGGCATACCACCTCACATTGTTTAATGTTAGGAAACCAATCCATATTTTCAATGCATTCAAATAAAACCCACAACATAGCTATGGCAATACCACCCATTCAAACATTCATTTAAGGAATTTCATTTTATGGGTTCAAGATATTTCATCAAAGCCAGCCCATTCAATAATCCATCCCATTTTTCTAACATAAAAATTCACATAAAGGAAAGGTGTCGAGGATGAAGGATCACAGTCAAAAAAACTTATGGTAAATTTTCCAATTCCAACTCATATGAGACAAAATATCATTGAGACACCTTTTTATGTGTCAAATACACATGGAAAATGGTCAATTCGATTACTAACCATTCTGGGAACATTAAATCACAATTCCCCATTTTAGAGAAATTTTCCGACAATGGAAAAATTAGGTGGAACACCCATTGGGAGGTCCATGTTGTATAAGGGTGATGTCTAACCCAAAAAACAACAGTCAATTAAATTATTTCATCAAATTAAGGTAAATTATTCATGAGGAAAGAATAACAATAAGTGAGATCAAAAAATGATGGCCCAAGACCCAATGACATTAAATATGAAACTGAAAAATCACATATGTAAAAAAATGGGACCACCTACATTAGGGTTGTAGAAAATGACACACAAAGTATCAGTCTCTAATTCACAGTAGGTTGGAGTAGATCTAAGATTCCATCCAACACCCTCAAGGGATCCAATACCATTTACCGATTGATGACTTGACTCCGGATGAAGGAGTAGCAAGGGACTGAAGGAGATGATGATTTGGGAGATAAGGGGAGGAAAATAGGTATATTTATTGCAAAAAATAAAAGGATAAATAAAAAATAAAAAATATCATGATGTAGATGGGAAAATGGTCAGTTCACATAAAAAATTGTCTTTCACGGTTTGGTGAAACTGTTTGCACACCGTGCATAGCTCACTACTTCACTGGGCACACCACATGGCCTCTGTGCATGGTTTCAATAACCATGTGCAGACCATGTATATAGATTCTGGACCCCCACTATTGTAGTTGCACAATCGTCTTCCTGGATCACACGATTGTAGGAAAGCTATGCTGCACAATCTGCTTTCCCCATTTTGGAGTTTCGGGCTCCGGTTGACCCACATAAACTCTAGTGACCTCTTTATCTTGATTAGGTGAAATAATTAGATCCATTTAATTGAGTCAAAATTAAAATCTCATGATCCTTACCCTCTTAAAATATTTGGATCACAATAAAAATGTTATGATACTTATATGAAATATATTTTTTCATAATTCTAAAAATATTAATTTTTTTGATAAAGTTATATAAAAACATTACATAAATATCAATTTATTGATTCCAACAATATATTTTTCATTATAAAATTGAAATTATTATATTTTGAGATATAATTTAAAAATAAAATTACTTAATATATAAAAATTTTAATTTTGAAAAAATTAATTAATTTAGAAAAAAATAACTCATATTGTTATGACTGATCACATTCTTATTTTTTGTTATTCATAATTACTATAAAATTATAGATGTTTTCTTATAGTTATTTTTTATAAATAATAATAATAATTTTACTAAATAAATTTAGAAATTTGTTTTTAAAAACTATATTTCTAAAATATTAGTGATGTAAATTATTCGTATATGAAAATATTGGGTTTTCTATTTTTTCCCAAATATAACTTTTATCCTAAAAAATTTCATCTCAAATACTACGACATAAATAAATGAGTGAAATTTTGTTTCATCATATAAATTGATTACTATATTTTTAATTGGATCTTATGATTCTACCTTAACACATTGACCATATCGATGGTCTGTTTTTGTATACTTTTGTCTCTAAAATCCAATACTTCCAATGGAATCTCTTCCGAAGAAAGATCGTGTCCTAATTATACCACCCTCTTTTTCCATACATTTTATGCAATAGGTATGTTTTTACATATGATAGATGAGAATATCCCATCATTTATGGGATCCTATACTCTACATCCCTTATTTTTGCTAAAATATAAGTATTATACATGCGCTTTGACACAATGTGAGATTACTGAAGAAAAAACTAATACTATACAACTTTTTCAAAATTTCATCTCACAAAATCAGAGATCCTATATGTTTATCATCATGGGATATTATATTTATAAACATCATATTTTATAAAACAGTGAAAATTTTTCAATAGGGACACCATAATTTACACCTATTAAATATATCATATTCAATAATTTTTTTCCATAATAATATGGAAGGGAAAAGTTTTAATGAGATGTTATTATATTATTATTAACGGTAAACACAATAGATAACAACAAAATAGCATATTTGAAAATAATATTAAAATAGGAGAATGAGAACATCAGAATGGTATATAGAGATAACCTAAGTGAATATTACCCCATAACAAATATATCATAAATAATGAGTCATGGTATAATATTATTTTTGAATAACATCATCCCTAAAAAATACGAGTGTCGAAATTAGAGTCAATATTAATGACTAATAAGAAAAAAAATTATGTGGTGGAATATGGTGTATAAATTATAATTAAAAATCATTCGTTATTTCTTGGCACAAATACAATAGCATCATCACATAGTGGGTAGAGTCCTAAAATTGATTTAGTTTCCTCCTTAATCACTTAAATTTATATCCCTAAGATATAACGATTTTCCAAATTTATTGTATGGAAGTATACCTATGGGACAACTTATCACATAGTAGACAGTGTCCCTTAATGGTTTAGATAATACGAAAAACATGTTCATTATTGAAAATTAAAATATAAATTTTTACATAAAATTACACTTAATACAATGAAAAGGATTCAGAACTACAGTTTAATTGTGAATTAGGTATATAACATAAAATTTTAAACATGGGATACAACAACATTATTGAAAACATCCCTAACTTGATTCTAAGATTTTATGGCTTTTTAAAACATCATTCGATTTACTAGGGAAAAACATGAGAAAGGGGAGAGAAATAAAAACCATTAAGAGAATAATAATGTCCTAAAATGTAGAAGATAATAATATTTGAACATTTTCATATCAATGTTCTGTAAAAGAAACCTGAATAATAAGGCTCAATATAGCATGAAAATCATAAAATGGGAAATGTGGAAACAGTAGAAAACACTGAATCATAAAAATAAGTCAAGGATAAATTTCATAGATATAATTATTGAAAATGTCCCATAAAGGGATCATGTTCACTCCCTACCCTAACATGCCATATCTAGATAATAAACATTATCAAAGGAATATGGGTGTTATCCGGTCCCACCCATAATAACTGTCTCATTCTCATGCTTATGTGTTCCACATGGATCGTACAACGTGGATTCATTCATCTTCATAATTTATTCAATAATTAGGGTCTTTGGAATAAATATATGTAAGTCCAAAAAAAATTTGTGTTCCAAAATTTAATCACCACTGATACGAAATGTTTATGGTAATCAATAGGAAATTTTTTTGACATGGAAGATCGCGATGAAAGTTTGGAAGCATATCATTGTCCACTAATGGTTCTTAAAATTAGGTTGATGTGAGAGATATTTATACATTAGAAAATATAGATAAAATTTCAAGTAATAGGAGAATGTTAAAATAATTCCACATATTATAAATTCTTAAATAGAAGGAATAATTTAATTAAGAAACGTTAATATTGAAAATAACCATAACTATATTTTACCATAGGAATGAGTGTACATTAAGTATCATTGGAGGATTAAGGTAAGGGAAAGGGACTCTCATAATTTATAAATTAAATGGATTGAATTTGTAATATTTACGAACATATTCAAATATATGAATATGCAATTTATGAGACATAACATAAAATAATTTCTTGAATGGAAATGAGAAGAGGGAAATCCCTTATGAAATTTTAGCATGGTGACAGATGTCCATAAAAGATCCTGAGAGTCTTAATGATATTGAAATGGGATATCATAATTGATCAATAAAATGAAATATAAAGGTAACATGAAATAAAATACTCCAATATAAGAAAATTGAATTCAAGATATGAGAAAAAAGAAGTTATTTAGTGGAAATGAGAAGACAGAAACCCTTTATGATATTTTGGCATAGTGAAAACTTAGGTAAGAGTGAAATTGAGAGAAGATAAATGATATCCCATTCATTTAACATCAATTGGTATGTATGATAATGATTATAAATTAATTAAAAGGTAAAAAAGTTGAAATTTATATGAATAAATTTAAATGATGTTCTTGAATTGAAAGGGGGAGACAAAGGTGAGGAACACTAACTTGATTTTGTTACTCCAAGAGCATGGGAGGGACTCTTTAAGTGATTTGGGGAACATTTGAAAGGCTCAAGAGAGTTTATCACTGATTACGTACGTGATCCAATGTGGTTGAGTGAAGAGAAATGGGATATTTTAACGTATTATATAGGAAATTTTGGGGATTTTTTTATTATTTATCTTTTTAACTCTACATAATAAAATATCCAAAACCAGAAACAATATAAATGTTTTTTCACATAGTATCTAACCAAAGTGAGTTGTTTTTATTATTGTATAAGATTAGGTTCCAAACATATGAATATAATTCCCTTTTTAATGTGGAGGCGAGTAAAATTATTTTTAAGGTAAAACATTGAATTGTTGATGGATCCAATTTATATTAATTATTAGATTAGTATTGAGTTATTAAACACAAATTATATTTATACGATATTTAATTTCTTCCCAAAAATCTGATTGTCTTTGAAAATTATGAAATATTAACTATTAGATAATTCTAACATTTTTTATTCCGAAAATAATATTCATTTGATGTAAATAATTTTCAACATATGTTAATTTACACTTTTAATATAAAAATTAATTTTTTTATGAAAAGCTAATTTTTTTTGAAAATTAAAATTTTCAAACCCTTTTTAATATTACTTTTTTTCTTAAGAAACTATATAAAAATTCAAATTTTATAAAAAATATTTCATAATTTTATTAAAATAATATTTATTTTAAAAAAAAACATAATCGTCTTAATTGTAACTGAACAATTATTATAAATTCAATTTGTGTTTTATTGTAACAAAGTATAAATTTTATCAAATTTATTACTTAGTTATTTTTAAATTAATAAAAATATTAATATTAATAATTTAAATTAATATGATATATAAATATTCATAAAATATGGTTTAATATATTTATATAACTTGTTCAGTTATTATTACCCTTAATTAACATATTTTCCTTTTACAATGTTAATTAATATCTTCTTCATTTACTATTCAAATTTTATAAATGTTAAGTTAGATTTATTAACTAAAATTAATTACGGTGATTCAAAATATGGAATATATTTTATCAAAATTAATTGATACAGGTTTATAATTTTATTTTATTATAAAACTCATTTGCATTATGGAATGCAGTTTTTGAAAAAAATACATTTTTTGAATGAAAGGACAGTTTAACATTATCTATATAACAAGAAGTCTTAATTATATAAAAATAAATTGATAAATTTATATATAATCATAAATTATAATTTCTAGCCTTTCTAATTATGGGATATGTTAGTTAATTATAATTTACATACATTATAAATTTTAAAATTGTTTTATAAAATGTGTTTTTAATCCTAAAAATAAATGACACTCAATTTTAGTATAAGGATGATTAAAATGAACTTAATTGACCTAAATATAAATTAATAATAATAAATAAATAATGAAATCAAAATAAAAGAATAATTATAGTTTTAAAATAATAACATTATCTAAATAAATGCTAATTTTACATAAAAATGATATGTTTCAACATTCACTAAAAAATATATAAAATTGGTAAAATCCAAAATTTCACAATATGTTAATCATAATAAGATGTTATAAAAATTGGATCAAATTTTATTAAATACATTATTTAAATTCATTATAAAATAATAATAATATTCTTTTTATACCAATAAAAAATCATTTTTGAAGGAAGAATATTCTAAAGATCAGGAAGACATTATCAAAATATGATGACTACTTAAAAAACATTGTTCAATAATTTTAAGATGTGTATATATATATATATCATGTAATAGTTAATCCTAATTATAAAAATAAATTACATGTAAGGGAAAAATGTTCATATTCTAATAATCATTCTCTATTTCGGTTCAGTGTTATTTATCACATAAGATATCGAGCATAGTTTTCTATTTTAAAAACTATAGGAAGTAAAATTTACTCTCTATTCCTAATGAACTACTAATTTTATTCCTTAACCAATTAATTATAGGTCTATATGATTTGTTAAACACCGATTTCATAATGAAATCCATACACAGACTTGTTATATAAACATGAAAACATTATTAATTATATCATATCTTAATTACAAAATTCTAATTAAATGTGTTTAATGGGATACTCAATAAGAAATTATCATATACCCTCATGATAAAAACGTTTATGGGTTATCTGGATCATATTAAATGTGATGTATAAGGTAGATTGAATGATTTTTACATATTTCATAAATTACAATTTTAATAAAGAAATACATTACATTGAGAATGGAGAAAAATATTCATTTACAGTTGTTGTAATTTTTTTTAAATAATACATTTTATAAAAAAAGTGAATTGAAATTTAATTATAAAACCATTGAAATATACAAATTCTGCCAATCAAAATAATGATTATAAAGAGTGAAACTCATTTGTAATGAAAATATTTAAAAAGTATATACCTATCACACAATGAATATAAGGTCAATATTATTAGAAAACAACGATATGAAAATTTAAATTGGAGATTAATTTGATAAAGAAATTAATTTCCATTTAAAAAGTACTTGATAAATATTAGATGTAGATCTAATGAATTCTATTAATGAAAATAATGTACTTGAAAATATAATGGAATGATTCATAACTAAATAGAAGATTTAGGGTTATTTTCTCTTACAAACACTAATTTATGTAATTCATAAAATACATGAAATGTGAAATGTTAGGACTTATAAAACATATGAAAAACAATTCTTTGAAAAACTAGTGGATAGATTTGAGATAATAATAGTATAATTTTCCATGATTAAAAATTATTCATAATGACAATGAATCTATACTGAAATTGACTAGAATACAGTAATTTATTTTGTAATTTCTAACACAATTATATTTTTTAATCAAAATCCCTTGAAAAAAAAATATTACACCACTCTTTTAAACAAATTAATTCCATGATAATTTTGGTAAAATTGATCCATGGAGTAATCTATACACATTATATTGTAGTGATGTGGTGATTATTAACCATATATTCAATAAATGAGAATCAATATGAGAAACACTTATTGAGATCATAGTTTATGAAATATGATTATTGTAAAATGTGGTAATGAAAATGCAATTATAACCCCTAAAAATAATATTTAATTAAAAAATAATTGAAAAGTTGTAATATGATTTAAAAAAATAGATGAAAAAAGACAAGATGAATGATTGGGACATAAAAAAAGAAGTTTCAGTCAATAAAAATCCATGAAGATTTGGTATTAGAGTAATCCAGAGAATATAAAGGAGTTATATTGATAATGGAATATTAATATCATGTTTGTAACTATAATTATTATAGGATAAGTCATTTTTGTTGCAAGTACACCATATTATAGGAAAAAAGTTTGACAACATTAAATACTCCCATGTAAAAGAAATGTAGACAACGAACCCTTACTATGGATTCCCACACAGTCTAAAATGTTCTAGCCAATTATATAATTAACAAGACAATATTATTCACTTATATGAAATTTACTTTTCAGTATTACTGTTTTTATAATATTTATTTATAACATTTTATAACATTTATATTAGTTAATAATATTTTAATTTCAATATTAGATGTCATATAATTTTGTTTGTTTCATACATGTTTATTTTTGGTGATGTGAATTATCTATTTTGAATACCATGCTTTTCATTATCTAATTATTCCATAAAATGGAATAAATTTATTTCAATGATTTATGTAGTAAAATATTAAAATGGTGTAACATGTTTTTATGGTCTGTGTATATAAAATTCATGATGAACGTATTTCATGTAATTTGGGGATGACAACAAGTTACATTATACAACTCATTCGTTTATTCATTTCTAAGTCTAGTTTCTGAAAAATATTTATCATTTTATAACATATATTACATGTAAATATGTTTTGATATACTTTCATTACTTATTTTTATATAATCATTATTGTAAATGGTTTAACAAAGAAAAACTATAACACACTCTAATCTAGGGGTGAGTATTCCTACGTAAGAATTTTTTTATTATAATAACATATTTACCAATTTAAAATGTTATTATTTAGTTTATAATGGTATTATTAATATTATTGGATGATATTTGGATGATAAATATAAATATGAAATGTTTATGGAGTAGATAAAACACAAGTTGAGTGCTTGATTCTTCCCTGAGAGGGCCTCTTGGAAATGGGTGTCTTAGGACACCATCTTTTGAAATGAATCCAAAACTGTGGAGTAGGGGTAAATATGTTGTACAATCGGTCGGTATTAAATAGATTTAATCAGTATAATATTACTTTGGGAGTTTTATAATATATCTCTTTCTCTTGGTGAGAGTGAGGGACATATTTAGGGAAATATATTTTAGGTGATGGGTTACGATGGAATCACATGATAATTTCATGAATTGTTTGTGGAAATATTGAGTATAAATACATTTATGACTCCCAATCATAAAAAATACTTATAAAATATCTAAATAACATATTCATAAAAAAAACTATGCCATAGTAATTTACCTTTTATCCCCCTTTTACATAGTTTAATTATTAACTATGGTAATTATTTTATTACTCAAAATATAAACTTAAAACATTTACCTAATATTGGAATTGTGAATCAAAATTTTGAATCCATATAATCTAATTAAATTTATACTTATGTCAAAATTTTCATATAAATGTACATATAAAATATAAATTGAATATTTTTTTTGAAACAGACTATTAAATCAATATGTGTCTTCAATTATGGTTCTAAAAAAATTAATTAAATGTGTTTAATTATATTTTAATATATATTTGAAATTAGTACATATAAATAAAATATATGATATAAATTTAATTTATATGGATAAATATTATATAAATCTTACAAAAATAATTATTTTTAAATTATAATGTTTTACCTTTTTTGTGTTAAATAAATTATATCTTGAAAACATTTTATTATGATGAAAAATAAAATAGGAAAAATTAAATAATTTAATTAGTATTTTTATAATTATAGAAACATTTTTATTTTTATTTAACTTCTAGTTCAGAGAAAAATTATTTTTAATGAAAAAAACTTAATATTATTTTTAGAAAAATTCATTTTTAATCAATAAAATTTATTATTATTACATGTCAACTAGGAATCATTATATTAATATAAATATATTTCTTTCCATTTAAATTGAATAAATTTAATTAGAATCATTATTAAAAAGTGGTTAATTTAATTTATAAAAATGAATAATACATATAAAATTCTTTGTTCCAAAAACATCATTTTAACCGCAAAGAATTATAAATGATTTTTCATCATTTGACCATTTAATTTTATCAATATATTGGTACTAAATAATTCATTTAATTTCTTAATTATATCAAATCATTCATTAAAAGGAATAATAATTATAATGTATAAGTCATAATAATATATAAGTCATAATAAAGTCATAATAATATATTTTTATAATAATATATTTTAAATATATTTTATCATTTTAACTCCATATATATTACTTTGAATTTTATTATTTTTAATTAAAAAAATTCACCAAGGATATAACCAATGACAATATATCCATTTATTGTATTATAGAAAACATATATCTAATGCACATATTCAAATTTAAAATTTTTATATAAAAGCTATATTACCCTAGTTTAAATATATATATTCATTCCATTACTACCACAATACTCATATATTTCATTATATTATTTTTTGTTTTAGATTTTATGATATGAAATCTCTATTAATAATTTTGTAATAATTATTAGTTTAGTTCTAGTAATTTCAATTCTCAAGAGTGATGGTGACTGATGGGATTTATTTGTTGTAATGATATTTTTCTCTTATATTTAGAATCAAAATTTTAATTTTTGAACTTTTATTAGATAACACAATTCATTGTATGTAACAATACACAAAATATAATAACTAGAATCATGTACGGTTATTGTGATCTTCCACTATGAATGAATATAGTTTTGTTAGTTTTATTCATATATTATATAATTCACTTCCTCATCTTGTTGAAATATTTTAACAAAATAAAAAATAATAATTTTGAATTAGAAACATGTAGATTAAGAAAAAAATTTCATAATACATGGGGTGTTATGTAATGTCATTTATACTAATTTGATGGATTGAAATGTTGATAGGATAAAGGTACAACCTGATCACGAATCCAAAAGCGGTCTATGTACCTAGAAGTAAATATTCCCTTCATCTTGAACCTTAAAACTCTCTTCCATGGAGATATATTATGGAATAAATTATCCCCAATCTCAAAATCCTAGTCCCACCATCAATTATTATAATATTTCTTTTGTTCAATCTATGAAATCATTATGTTTTCTAAATTCATTATAACTTCGGTGTCATCATATTTATTTTTTCTAGTTTGAAAATATTACCTTTTATAATATCAACCCATGATGTTTGTGTGATACATTTCATCCCATATAGGGATTAATATGTATCACTAGGAATACATGAGCGTATTTTCTTTTTGTGGGATAATATGAGTATAGGAATGAATTGATCCTGGTTTCTTTTAAAGACCATATTGTATGTTATAAACATGTCCTTTATAGTTTTAATAATCCTTTCATATTGACCATATATTTGAGAATGTATTCTATAATGAATTACCACACAGTTTTCAATCCCATTTGATGAATCCTCCACACTTCTGATACGAACGACATATCATGATCAAATCTAATGATAGTAGTGTTATATGTATCCTCAAAACTTCTATTATATATTTTTTAGATATTTTATTAGATGAAAAGTCTTCTAGAATAGTGATCAAGTGTATTATTTTTATATGAAGACCCACTATAACCCATATGGTATTATTTTAATTAGATGTTTTTGGAAGACCCATAACATAGTATAGGGAGATATTCCACCTTTTTGATGTTGTAATGGGAATTTTGTCTATCATCCCATTCTAGTTCAATCCTTCTTCCTTCACATTATATAATTCCATGAAATTGGATTTATATTTAGAAATATTGTTATTTGTTTTGTCCCACTAAAAAATCTCTTAGGGATCTCTATGCATCATTATTTATCCTAGGTGGACGGAAAATATTGTTCTATGTGATTTACATAACAAATCATTTTTTTATCACAGGGTTTGGTAGTATTAATAATCATCTCACATGTCTTATGACAATATTTTTATTGGTATTTAACAATGACGTTTCCCCATTGTTATTTCTTCCACAATATTTCTTATCTCCACTTCAGACATTCACACATCCATATTTATATCTATATTATATGGTTGAGTAATCATTTGAGAAATTCCTAATGTTTTACCATTATTTATGATTATCGTGTACAACATTTAATAGTATCAGAAGACTGAAACCCATTGTATCCATAATTTGTATTGATTTCTAGGATCCCTTTAGCTTTGTGGATCATTGAATTTTCCTTATTTTCCCAGTTGGTAATTTATTATGTCACCATAGAATTTGATTAGATTCATCCATATTTTATTGCACAATTCAATGTCACTAGGAATGTATATATAAAATTCACATTTAATATCATGTTATATATCACACTTTTATCCATGGATATAGATCCTCTATATTATTTAGATATATTTTACTATAAAAAATCGAGTTCATGAGGAAGGTGATAATTATCATGCACAATCAATTATTTTGAGTCTATGGCTATCAAATTACCAATTTTTAATATAAAGAATAGTAAGTTATTTTTGGAATCACTATATATCGAGCCCCCCCTCACTTGAGTGTATGTTAGTAGTGGTGTAGTGACATTCATTTTACTTAAATCATTAATGAAATCTAAATATTTATGTGTCTAAAAAAACATCAGTCATTTTTTATTAACCTTGGACAATAGGGTTTGACAATAATTATACATTTCTCCGAAACCACTGATAATACCCATCAAATTTGAGGAAACAATGGATCTCCATCAATATTTTTTGGTCCTTTCAATTTATCAATAAACATATCCATTGAAGGATAAAAAATATCTTGTATCATTTAATAAAGTTATTCATGAAATTTATTGCACTATAAAAAGGTCACATTTAATATACATTTGACCCAACATCACCTTTTACTTTTTATTACATTAATTTCATACATTTTCAACATAATATACATTTATTTTATAGTATATGGGAATATAATAAAAAATTAACACATTGAATTTCTCATTTGAATATCTGAAGACTATATTCACTGATTCCATGGTAAATTCTATAAAATTTCTGAGCCCAAGTAAAATAAAAATGAAGTCAAAATATTCAAATATATTGAGAAAGATAGACTTCATAATATCCTCCTTCTTCAGTTTTTCCTTGAAAAAGTGGAACGGGGCTCCGTATAGAGAATAACTAGAGAATATAAACCATTATATAAAGGAACATTTAGTTTATTTATATAATCTTTCTGCTGAGTAGGGGATAATCTATATGGAATCATTACTATTAGATCCTTTCTAATTATATTTTCTAAAAAAACCTCAATGCCAGGAGGAATATGAGACAACTCTAGATGGAATAAATTAATATAACTTGTTAACATAGGGATTCCCACAAGGAATATCATCTCTCTTTACATAATAATTTGAGATAGATATACATACTCACATGGAAATAATATACATACATTATAAGATGTTTCCAAAGTATTTTCATAATTCCCTTGACCAATTTATGAGAATTATGGATGGACTGGGATATGGAAAATGATTTCCTTATCCCAGATTTTAAAATATTATTCATATAATGGAAACTATTCCTTTCCCAATTAAACATAAAATTTTATTATAGGGTGATTAACTTTGTTTGAATGAACATTCATCCCACAAATGTTAACTGGAGGGGATTAATATACATGATAACATTGATTAACTGAAATGTTATAGTTATGACTACCTCTAAATAAATGTTTTTAGGTGATGATTAAATATATCTAGAGGTCTCACATGATATGAATGAATTCGTAAAGTGTAACATCCTATTTAAATACCGAAATAATACATTTTCATTTTAATTAATATTTTGTGAATTAAATATTAATATTAATTTAAATGGGTTTCTATGTATGATGGTGTACCCTATACACAACAACGAGTTTCTTTTAAATCTCACGTCGCATAATAATAATTTTATATTATTATTTTAAATGGAAGATATGTAAGGACCCATCCTTAAACATTACATAATCTTGAATTAAAATGATAATTCACATTGAGGATATTTTCTGGTTTAGAGTATTAGAGAATCAGTTCATAACAATTACATAACAACATGAATATTACAAGTACACAATTCTACTCAGTATCAATTTTCTTCATAAAAGAAAAACTCTTGAAAAAAATGATTCATGTCTAGTTCCATGTTTTAGACAACATGACATATCCTTGATCACATCCATGACCTTAATTCATCTTTAAGTCTAGTATAAAACATTTAAAAAACATGGGATGAGCATAAAAAGCTCGGTAAGGGATATAAAATAAGTAATGAAATCAATAGCATATCAATAAATACATAACAATAAAACCATAATTTTCAATCATAAAAAACCTAATGAAATCATATGATCTATGAACAACATATAGATATCATAAATCATAAAGGTAACATATGACATAAATAACATACTTATATTATATCTATCAAAACTATAGAGGGTGTCACATTTGGAATACCCATCATAGTATATTCCCTAAATCTCTTAGGAGAAACATTAACGTTTACCTCCGTCACATTACCCAATGCATTGGAGAACTATCTCGGGTTCACCCACCCTAGTATTTTCACAGAACCACCCATATACATAAACAATGTCCAACAACCATAATATATTCATGACACATAAAATAAAAATAAAGGAAAGATAAAATTTCCACATTCCAATCACAATATATCATTTCAAAATATTGACAAAATAAAAGATATTATCAAACCATTTTCAAAACCATTTAAAATATTAATTAAAGAGATTTTTGAATCAAAGTGTCCTATACCACTTTGAAGCATTTGAATGAAATTTCAATTTCAAAACATTCATGTCCATGTGAACAAATCCTTAAAACCATTTTTAAATCATGGACATTAATGTGATAGATTTATAATAATAAACCTTTAAAACATTTAAAACGATATTTTAGTTAAATTGTTTTTAACAAAATGAGAGACACTAGAATACTAATAATTATGAAATGAAATTTCATCAGAACATATTAATATAATTAGAATAAAGGTATTCATGATATATTATTCCAAAGGACAGTATATACACTATATAAGAGTGAATTGGTGCATATGAACAATGAAGTCTCAATGGAAATGTAAATTTAGATGAAATCCTTTATAAAGACAGTATTCTTAGATTAAGGATAAATAATTTACTTAATTTTGTGTAAAAAATATAAATATACCCAATATAAGTGGATATTAAATGTAAAATAATCAGAGGATACTCACACATATTCATAGAACAACATAATCAAGAAGTAGATGTTTAACCCAAAAATTGAAATTGGATTAAGAAGTTTTCTTACATAAATTTGACAGCCGAACGACGTCACATTAAATATCAGAAAATAATTCGATGAGATATAAAATTTTATATCATCACTTGGACATGAAATTTACATCAATAAGGACATATAAGAACATATCCCAACATAATAATATATAAATTAAAAAACATAACAAAAGAAGTATTTTAAAAAGTGGAGGGTGAACGGTTCTCTTACCGATTTCGTATCATACGAAACGTACACCCCTTGAAAGAAATATCACATGATTAATATGTAAATACCCATAAATTAAAGTATATTACACAAATAATACAATCATGGTCAGTACATCCACCACACAAAAGGAAATAGTGGATAATATTACATGAATCTCATAGGAATAAAAAGTGAGATGAAAAACCCTTAACACGTTGTAATCAATAGATTCGTATAGAATACCATGAATATAAATATAATCATGATAAAATATATAATATGGCCGTAAAAAATACACCACATTAAATAAATAAGTGGTGAACAATGGAAATCTCATGGAATTAAAAGTGAGATAAGAAATCCCTTACCACGTGTCCAACTTTACTCATATGTTCCTTGTTCTTCCTGAATAATAAACATAAGTTAGTTTATACATGATTCATAACCTTTTTAATGGTTATTATCATTTTTATATCACTTATTTCCTTACAATAATAGTTTTTTAATTATTTGAGTTCATATCTGACATTTTGTCGATGTTCGGAATTTGAGTTAAAAATGAACTTGTTATAATTACAATTTGTCCATGTGGTCAGAACTTCATTATCTCCAGAATGATATTAATGATTTAGATATAATATTTATCATATATATCTAGCTTATATATATATATATATATATTTATAATTGTACATATCATTTGGAGAGAAGAAATGAAATGCACTGTTCATGGAGACGGTAAGTCGTATGTACAAGTGAATGCTACTTTCATTTCTATTTAATATTTAATGGAATGAAAACATAATGATACATATGTATATTAAAATTCCAGTATAATATAATATGATATATAGGTTACATAATTTAATTAACTCCATATTTATATGTTCCACATAAGGAATTAACGAGTCATATCACTTTGAGGGGAAATAGGCCGTAGTACCTCAAAGGAGATTTACTTGTTTATAAATATTGGAAAGCATAAATGTATGTTTGTAAATAAAAATAGCGGAATCAAATAGAAAACAAAACATAATATATATCATATATAAATATTGTTCTATCTTAATGGCCACCATAAGAGGCGGTAGGAGATAATTGAACAATCATCTCTTTGTTAGGCGCTAGTTTGCCATTCACAGAAACAGTATGTTATTCACCCATTAGATAGAGGTGTGTGTAAGTGTAGTTATAATAAATCAAAAAACAACATCCTATTATATTGATAATTTTGGTGTTGTTACAAAATAAATGAATAAAAAGAGTTCATGGGTTGGAAAAGTAAAATAAAACAAAAGAACTTAAGAGTAGACGTTACCTTTAAATTGAGCAACTCCCCTTGGTTTGAACCAAATGGGGTTTTTGAGGTGATTTATGCTTAAGGTAAGGCCTCTTAGTTGAATAGAAGGATATTTATAGATTATTGGATCAGAGGTTGGATGAGTCAAAGGCTTGAGAAGTTTGAGGAATGTTTAATAAGTGATGGCTTTTTATAAGGGAGAGGAGGGGCTCTTTAGGAATGTTTGAAACAATTATTTTATTTTAAACTCATCTTTGGTTTATAAAGGTGAAATAATCGTTAAAATCAATTCTATGATGAATAATGGTATAAATAATATAATACAATAAGAATTGGACTGGTTTTGGATATTATTTTAATATTTATAATCTTATTTATTTATATCATTTTTTAATGAGGTAAATATTTCATCATTATTGTGTCATAAATAATTTAATTTTTATGATGTCAAAAAATTATATAAAAAATACCAACTTATATGAAATCATTTTAGCTTTCTAAAAAATATTTTTAGTTGAAAATATAACTTATATAACCGCATGTAAAAATGTATTTACAAAATGATTTTTGTTTATGTCATTTATGTCTTTACTTTAAATTAATTAATATAAAATATCATTATTACTCCCATGTGGCTCCATGGGGTCCCCAATTCGACCCAAGGATGCCCATGGTCGGATAAGTTTTACCCAATAGGATTAGGACACATGTTAGGGTAATTTAATATTATTATATTATTATATTTTACCCTTATTTACTATATTTACCCTAAAATCATTGTAAATTAAATATTTACTAAATTAAATATTTAAAATGTATAAAAATAAAATTTACCTATTTACACAATTTAGACCTGCCAATTCCAAATATAGAGTCCATTTTTCTAAATTCAAAAAAGAGAAGTGGCAGAAATTAATTTAAAATTAAAACCCGATGTAAAAAAAATAGCGTGTTTTTTAAGAAATAATATGTATCAAAAGATTGACACTTTTTTATATCCAATTTCAAAATTAAATTACGTCTAATGAATGAAATTAGATTAAATGATATAAATGTATTCAAATTAAAATTTATAACCAATTAAAAAGATAATATAACCATATAAATAAATGAGTTTAAAAGGACCTTTTGATTTAAAATACAGTATTTTTCACTATTCATTATAAAATGAACTTTATTAGAAAAATAACCAATTTTAATAAAAAGTAAATTTTGGTGTCCTGATTATAAAAAAGAATTTTATTTTCTCAAGTAGAACATATAAAAGTGACAAAAACTAGATATAAAGATGGTTCTCCATTAAAAGGTGGTAAATTGACCTTTTAGTGAATATTAGAGTATTTATGCTTAAAATCGAATTTAAACCTCTAAATATTATTGGATAAATGTAAAAATATTCAACAAACATTTATAGTAATATTCTAGTTGGATCTATTCATTCCCTTCAATACAAAATCTTGGCTTTAACTACCATTTAAAATAATAATATAATATTATTAGTGTGCAAAGTAAGATTTCAATGAAACCAATTGTCATGTATTGGGTTTGCCATCGAACATAGCTTCGCCTTTAAAGTAGAATTAATATTTATTTCACAAATATTAATATATATATGAAAAATTTTAAGATCTTTATTTACCTGGGATGTTACATCCTTCCCCACTTTTGGGAATTGCGTCCTTGTAATTTTAAAACTGGGCTTGGAAACATAATTAAATGTCCAACATCAGAAAAGTGTTAGTAAAACCATCACTTTAAAAGACTGAAAGAGAGTACAATGGTCACCCAAGATAACCCACACTTGGATTCTATGTAGGAAAAAATGCATATGGAAGAGAGAAAAAATGGTCAAGTTCTGATGGAGAGTGATAAAAAACATGATTAGAAGAAAGTTAACAAAAAGAAAACCACAAATTTGTGATGGGTTAAACGGTCATTAGTTTCCCAGTAGGAAAAGAAATTGTATAATGTGTTTGTTTTATGTTCCTTTTCATAATATCGGAAGATTTATTTGTGAGATTGAATAAGAACATAAGGAAACATACTTTTCTTTTAGACTTTCATCATATACTAAATTTCTACAACAAACTAAACTTTTCTCTCAACGATTAGTATTCATATTTACATGGTCACATTAAAATTGATAAAATCAAGTTCTAGAGTGTCACATCATCCACAAAAGAGAAAATATATATTTTCATTGTCTTCATACATCAATTAAAACCAAAATTGTTAGTACAAGATCATATAATCCTCAAAAATGATAATCCTTTATAAAAAATTACTACTCTTAATCTCCAAATTTCAAAAAATGTTCCCAAAGTTCAAGAAAGACCATTAAATACATAATTGTCCTTAAATTTATTCCAAATAATCCACAAAAATATTGAAACTCAAAACTATATATGATTTAATCCCATATTCTTTTACAATAAATCTTAACATTTATCTCCTAACAGAATCGACTACTCCTAATGTCTCATACTGTAGTGTAATTAACCTAATCACATAATCCTTATGATAGGTTAGTCATTTCCATAACTAAAAAAAATATCCATATTTCTAAAATAAAACATAAATTCTTCCAAAAAAATAATATTTCAACCCTTACACCACAGTTTAAATCCCATAGTATTCTATTTTTCTTAAGCTTATAGTGTTCCCAAAAGAGAAAATGTCTTCTAATGTCACTTTTATCATTAATCACCATATCATTTTATTATACTAAGGATATCCATTTTATAAAACAGAAGATCTCAAATAAACATATTCTGGATCCATAAATACATTTAACTTAAATTATTTTTCATACTAACCATGGAAAAAACCCATGCCATTGGTAAGAGATACGCCCTTGTCACCCTTTAGTTGTGGGTTCTACTCCTGCAGCCTTGCCGGACGCAACGGGTTGTCACCCTTCCTGCAGGTTATCTTTTTTCTAAAACCATATAATTTTTATAACATTCCAAAAAATGAGATAAATTCTTCAAAAATAAATGTATGATATTTTAACCACAGAGTTCTCAGTGCAACTCCCATTTCATTTAGTATCTCATTAAGAAAACTACTATAGTTTCTTTCACATCTATTGTTACATTGGTTCCTGCTAGGTCAAACCATTTAGTAAAACCACAAAGGTCTGTGTGAGTTTATCCATAAAATAGTCATATATTATCTTATATGGAGGGTAGACACTAAGTTATACTAATTCAGATCATCTTAAACTCATTCACTTTATCTAACATAACTATGAAATTTTCTTAAATCTTAACCATTGTGGTAACGTCACTTTTGCTTAAAGAACACCCTAACCTCTAATGTTATCTAAACCGACCTCTAATACCAACTCTAAGGACCCATCATTAAACATTACATAATCTTGAATTAAATGGATAATTCACATTAAGGATCTTTTATGGTTTACAGTTTTAGGGAATTAAGTCATAACATTTACATAACAAAATTAAGATTACATGTAGAAAATTCTACTCATTATCCTTTTTTATCATAAAATAAAAACTCATGAAAAAAAGAGTCATGTCAAGTTTCATGTTTTAGACAGCATGACTTTTCTTTGATCCAATCACTGACCCTTATTCATCTTTAATTTATGTGGAAAAAACTTCTAAAATGATGGATGAGCATAAAAAGCTTAGTAAGGGTTATAAAATATTTAATGAAAACATTAGCCCATTAATAAATACAAAATAATGAAACCATAAATTTCAATCATAACATACATCATGAAATCCAAAGATTTATGAACAACACAAAGATATCATAAATCATAAAGGTAACTTACGACATAAATAACATACTTACATTATAGCTATCACATCTACAAAGGGAGCACATTTGAAAAACCAATCATAGTATATTCCCAAAATCACTTAGGAGAAACATTAACATTTACCACTATCACGTTACCCAATGATTGGAGAGCTATCTCGGGCTCACCCACCGTACGTTTATCACAGAACTACCTGTATACGTAATAATGTCCAAGAACCAAAAAATATTCAAAACACATAAAATAAACATAAAGGAAAGATAACATTTCCACATTGCAATCACAATATATCATTTCAAAATAATGACAAAATCAAAGATTTTATCAAACAATTTTCAAAACCATTTAAAATATTAAATTAATAGATTTTTGAATAAAAGTGACCCATTCCACTTTAAATATTTTGAATGAAATTTTAATTTAAAAACATTTATGTCCTTATGAATAAATCCTTAAAACAATTTTTAAAACATGAACATTAATGTGAATGATTTAGAAGAATAAACCTTTAAAACATTTAAAACGATATTTTGGTTAAAGTGTTATTAACAAAACGAGAGACCCTAGAATAAAATTAATTGAGAAATAATATTTAATCAGAACTTAATAATATCATGAGAACAATGGTATTCATGGCATAATTTTCCAAAGAACAGTATATGCACTATATAAGAGTGAATTGGTGCATATCAAAAATGAAGACTCAATGGAAATGTAAATTGAGATGAAATTCCATATAAAGAGGGTATACATAGATTAAGGATAAATCAATTACATAATTATGTGTGAAAAATACATATAAACCCAATATAATTAGATATTAAGTGCAAAACAACCATAGGTTATTCACACACATTCATAGCACGACATAATCAAGAAGTTGATGTTTAACCCAAAAATTGAAATTTGGTTAAGAAGTTTTCTTATAGAAATTTAATCGCCTAACAACATCACTATAAAATTCAGAAAATAATTTGATGAGAGAGAAAAGGATATCTCATCACCTGGACATAAAATCATCATCAATAATGATATATAAAAACACATCTTAACATAATAATATGTAAATTAAAAGACATCAAAAAAGAAGTCTCTAAAAAGAGGAGGGTGAAAGGTTCTATTACTGATTTGGTAACTTACGAAACATACACCCCATAAAATAAAGATCATGCAATGAATATTCAAATACCCATTAATTAAATTATATAACACAAAGAATACAATAATGGGAAGTACATTCACCACAAAAAAGGAAATAATGGCAAATATAACATGAATCTCATGAGAATAAAAAGTGAGATGAAAAACATTTACCACGTTGTAATCAATCGAGTCTTATAAGAAAAGTTAATAACCAACAAATAAATCATATCTTAATAAGAATATAAATATAATCATGATAATATATATCAAATGGAAGTACACAATACACCACATGCAATAAATAATTGGTGGACAATGGAAATCTCACAGAATTAAAAGTGAGATAATAAATCCCTTACCTCGTGTCCAACTTGACTCTTCTGTTCCATATTTTTCATTAATAATAAACTTATGTTAATTTCTACTTGATTCATAACCTTTTAAATTTTTATTAATACTTTTATATCACTTATTACATTTCAATAACAGTTAGTTAATTATTTGAGTTCATATCGGACATTTTGTCGATGTTCGGAATTTGAGTTAAAAATGAACTTGTTATAATTACAATTTGTCCATGCGGTCAAAAATCTATTATCTGTAGAATGATATTAATTATTTATATATCATATATATCATATATGTCCACTATATATATATATATTTATAATAGTACAAAACATTTGGAGATACGAAATGAAATTCACCGTTCACGGAGACATTAAGCCATACATACTCATAAATGCTACATTCATTAATATTTAATATTTAATGGAATAAAACCATAATGATACATAGGTATATTATAATTCCAGTATAAAATCATATGATATATGTGTTACATAATTTCATTAACTCCATATTTATACGTTCCACAGAAGGCATTAACGATTCATATCACTTTGAGGGGGCGGTAGTCTGCACTTCCTCAAATGAAATTATATTGTTTACTCATATTGGAAAGAATTCAGTGGCACGAACCATCCCCCAAGGCCCATGCCATCACAACCTGAAGACCGCCTTCAATAGGCTAGGGGCTGGAGACTAGCTCCAAAGGCGTAATTCCCTAAATCTTGGAAGGCATTGCCTTTATAACAATAAAGGCACACAATAGAGTACAAACTGGAATAAAAAAACTAAGTAAAACTGTAAAACAAAAGAGTGATGAGAAGTAAATGGGGCTGGAAATACAAGCACAACTGTCAGGTACAAGTAAAAATGTAAAGGGACAAACAACTGGAAGATGGAAATAAGATCCTGGATCATCCACCATGGATCCTACCTGAAGGGTAGTTACAGATAGCTTTCTCCGCACTCCACGTTCGTCAGTCTCCTCCGGGTACCGACTCGTCGTATGGTCCACCTCCAAGTATCGTCCAGTCATGGAACAATCATCCTAAATCAGTGATGTCCATCATATGCATCTAACAGAACAAGGTGATGGCATATCCTGTGTAGGGGTGAGTATAACGATAATCAGTATGGACCCTAAGACCACCAAGGTATCTCAAAATCCACCAAGGATAAACCAAAGAGTATGAAATCAACAGTAATACATTACTTAGTTATATGGCCATACATATATCTAAGTTATCATGTAACCCATATCAATTGTAAGAAAAACATAGAAGTCACTCACCCAACTCACACAGGTATATAACTTTTGTAGGGAGATAGAGATGATCAGATGTAGTCACCGAGTCATCTAAGCTGTCAGACCCACATAGGATCCATCACAAGAAGTTAGAACTGTCGGACCCATACAACATTAAGGAATAGTTGTCAGTGCTATCAAATCCACACATGATCCAGGACCAACAGTTAGAACTGTTGGACCCACACATGATCTAGGAATAGTAGTCAGTGCTGTCGGACCCACTCAGGATCTAGGACCAACGGTTAGAACTATCAGACCCACACAGTATCAAGGAACAGTAGTCACTGCTGTCAGGCCCACATAGGATCCAGGACAAGCGGTTAGAATTTTCGGACCCTCACAAGATCCTGGAACAGTAGTCAGTGATGTCGGACCCACAAAATATCCAGGACCAGCAGTTAGAAATGTCAGACTCACATAGGATCCAAAAACAGTCGTCAATGCGTAGCTAGCAGCATGGTTCCACTAGAGAACACATGATTCGTGGAGGGTTGTCTCCTCAAGCTTAGTGTCGATACAATAGATTCCATGAATTCCCACAAAGATGTATCCCAAAGTTCTTCCACATCATAGGGGTCTCAATGGAACAGACGGTTCTTCCATCAGACGCCCGGTCTCTGAGTTATTAGCCTTTTAGTCCCAGGGGCCCAGTTGGATTCGTGTACAATCCAACCAGACTATATCTCAAATATACCCCGAACTCTAGTGGGGTACTCTCAAAGGCCCCATCGCATTCCATGAATACCAACGCCTCTAACAGTTCATCAAACGGGTGTCTGGTGCAAAGATATGGAAAATGAAAGTATAGGGTTGGTAGTGGGACGGGGTCTGATCTGACCCGGTCAGACGGAATCGGCCCAACCCAGTCTGGGTCGACCCGGTTTGGGTCAACCCAGTCAGACCCACTGGGTTGACCTTGTCTGACCCGCTGGGTCTGACCCCGCCAGTTGGGCAGGTCAGCCCGCTGGGTTTGGCCAGGTCCGCTGGTCCAAACCCAGCGGACTGCGGGGGTGGTTCGGCCCCGAGGATGCCGCGTAGGCGGCCAGGCCTAGAGGCCGGGGCCTGTTTATCCAGTTCCGCGTGGGGCACGACTCGGGTGACACAGCCTGGAAGGCTGAGCTGGTTCGGCCTGCGATGCCGCAAGGGACTCCTCAAGCCAGCTAGGGAGGTTGGCGCGGCTTGGCCGAGAGTCGGGGTGCGGGTCGGGTAGGCCGTCGGGGCGGCTGGGCAGGCTGGGTAGTGCTCTGGGTAGGCCTGAGGGCGGTCGAGAGGAAACAGGGCAGGCCTCAAGAATGACGGCGGGGTGCGGGCAGGCCGGCAGATCACACGGGCTGGCCTGTCCGGCTGTGCGGGAGGCAACGAGAAGGCCAGGCAGGGTGCTCGGGAGGTCGCGGGCTGGCCAGCGGGGCGCAACTAGGTGGGCCGGTGGCCGGGAGGTGGTCGGGCGGGACAGTGCGGTACGGAGTGGGCCGGCGGTGCTCGACCGGGTAAACCGGTGCACCATGGGGGTGGCACGGTTCGCAGAGGACACGGGTAGCGCGACCTTTGTCGTTACTGCTGTCGTCATCTCGTCGCCTCATCACCATGCCGAAGAAACATCACAAAGAGATCGATGGTGGGAGCCGAGCCATGTTAGTTTGGTGTGCGCCCTCTACATTTAGTGTTGATAAATATTAGTTCAACCAAGAGAAAGAGAGTTGAACTTCAATTATTCATACAATACTCTACAAAAATTCCTTTCATTCGAAGAAGAGAAAAAGGAAACACAAAACAACCCCTACGTTTGATTGTTGTTCGTCATTCGTTGATGGAGTCACAGAAGGTAGAAGAAGATAATCACTATTCATCGCGTCTACTGCACACTTCCAAACCCGAGCTGTGTCGGCTGTGGAAGACGCTCCACATCGGTAGGTGTCCAAGGAAGAAGTCGAAGAAGGATCCTCGCTGACGTTCTTTGTTGGAAAACGAGTTATTCATTATTTGTTGGGAGAATTCCAATCCTCCCAAGCTCTCCCGATTACCAACTTCCACCTGAATTCCATGTGAAATAATACTAGATTTAATTGTCTAATATTTCGTTGGCACAAAAAATCAAAACAAAGAATTAAAATAAAAGGCTCTACCTAATTAATTCACGAGAGTTGGTAAGAATTAATTAGGGGAGAATGGCATAAATTAAATAAAGGGGAGTTGAAGAGACTCCCCTATATTAATTAGAGTATGAGGGGTTCTCGAATTTAATGGGGGGTTTCATGGGGTTAAAATCCTGGGTGGTCCCCACCCCATTAATACTCTCATGGGAGGTTGAGTTGATGTAGGCCCCACCACCATAACCTCTCATGGGGGGTTAAGGTGTGGTGGTCCCACCTTCCACCTCCATGAAGAGGTTTTAACCACCACACACCAAATGATGGTTCAAATAAAATAATATGTAACTAACTTTATTTTATTATTTTCAATGAAACCCCACAATATACCTTTTATTCACTACTAACTGTCGTCGAGGTGAAAATATCCTTAAGCGAATACCGGTGCTGCGAGTTCAAGGGTTCCCTTTGAAGTCAATTCTGAGCACCGATTCAGAAGTTATAAAATCTCACTCATACGTTTACTGAACATACCTAAAAAAACTTCAGAAATTGATTCTGGGCACACTGGGCCTCAGAATCACCCTCTATTAGTTTTGGTAGACTCATAAAATTCCCATATATTTATGAAAAAAAATTTCCATAGAAATTAGAGGTCTTTACATTAAGGTATGTTTGTAAATAAAAATAATAAAATAAAATAGAAAAGAAAACATAATATATATCATCTATAAATTTAGTTCTATCTTATTGGCCACAATAAGAGGCGGTAGGAGATAACTGAATAACCATCTCTTTGTGAGGCGGTAGTTTTCCATTCATATAAAAAGTATGTTCTTCACACATTAGATGGAGGTGTGTGTAATTGTAGTTCGAATCCTTTTCAAAAAGACATCCTAGTATATTGAAGAAATTGGAGTGGCTACAAAAGAAAGGAATAAAAAGAGTTTATGGGGTTGGAGGAGTAAAATAAAACAGAAGAACTTAAGAGGATACGTTACATTTAAATTGAGTAACTCTCTTTGGTTTGAACAAAATGGTTTTCTTGAGGTGCTTTCTATCTAAGCTAAGGCTTCTAGGATTATGATATAAATATTGGGAGCTTATTAGAGAAGACTTTGGATGATCCAAAGGCTTGATATGTGTGAGGAATGAGTTAGAAGTGAGGGATTTTTATAAGGGATAGGAGTGGCTCTTTTGGAATGTTTGAAACAATTATTTTATTTTAAACACATATTCAGTTTCAGAAGATAATATATTCATTAAAATCAAGGGTACGATGACTTATAATCGAAATAAAATAATCCAATATGAATTGGATAGGATTTGGATATTGTTTTAATATTTATAATCTTATTTATTTAAATAATTTATTAATGAGGTAAATATTGCATCATTATTGTGTCATCAATAATTTAGTTTATTTGATGTCCAAAAATTATAAAAAAAAACCATGATGTAGGATATCTTTTTACCTTTCCAAATAATATTTATAGTCTAAAATATAACTTATTTTACCCCATGAGAAAATTTATTTACTAAAAGATATTTCTTTTTGTCATTTTTTGTCTGTACTTTAATTTAATTAATATAAAATGTCGTTATTAACCCCATGTGGCTCCATGGGGTCCCAAATTCGACCCAAGGATTCCCATGGTTGGATATGTGTCATCCAATTGGTTTAAGACACAAGTTAGGGTAATTTAAAATTATTATAATATTATATTTTACCCTTATTTACTATATTTACACTTTAACCATGGTAAATTAAAATAATTTCTAAAATAAATATTTAAAATGTCTAAAAATAAAAGGAATCTATTTATACAATTTTGACAAACTGATTCAAAATATGGAATCCATTTCTCCAAATTCAAAACACATAAGTGTCCAAAATATATTTAAAATTAATTCCTACTATTAAAACAAATAGCGTGTTTTTAATAAATAATAACTTTCAAAAGATTGACACCTTTTTATGTCAGAATTCAAAATAAAATTACTTCTAATGACCAACATTAGATTAAATGGTAAAAATATATTCAAAATAACATTAAAACCAATTAAAAAGATAATATAACCATATAAATATGTTATATTAAAAGGATTTTTTGAATTAAAATACAGTATTTTTCACTATTCATTAAAAAAATGAACTTTATTAGAAAAATACCAAAATTTCATCCAATGTATATTTTTGTGTCCCAATTATAAAGAAGAATTTTAATTTTTCAAATAGAACATATAAAAGTGACAAAAACTAGATTTGAAGTGAGCGCCATTAAAAGGCAGTAGATCGACCTTTTAGTAAATATTAGAGTATTTATGCTTAAAATTGAATTCAAAACATATTTTAAACCTCTAAAATTTATTGGATAATTGCAAAAATATTCAAAAAACATGTATAATCATATTCTATTTAGTTATATTCATTCCCGTCAGTACAACGACTAGGTGTTAACTATCATTTAAAATAATAATGTTATATTTTTAGTGTGCAACGTAAGATTTAAAAGGAACCCATTGTCGCATATTAGGTACTCCATATAACATAGAGTCCCCTTTAAATTAGTATTAATATTTAATTCACAAGTATTAATAAATATGAAAACATTCATGTTCTTTATATACCTAGGATGTTACAAGTTAACACCTAGCCCTTGTATTGGCTGGAATGAACATGAACAAACTACAATAAGATTATACATGTTTGATAAATGTTTTTTCATTTGTCCAATAAAATTTATAGGCTTAAAATGTGAATGAATCTAATTTTTAGCATAATTTCCATTAAAAGGTTTATTTACTGCCTTTTGATGGAGAACCCTATTTAAATATAGTTTTGGTCACTTTTATATGTTCTATTGGACAAAATAAAATTATTCTTTGGAATTGGGACATTAAAATTTACTTTGGATATGTTTTTTGTATTTTTATGATAAAATTCAATTTTTAATGAAAAGTGAAAAATTGTGTATTTTAATTCAAAACTGCCTTTAAATATAATTTATTTTTATGGTTATATTATCTTTTTAATTTGTTATAATGTGTAATTAGATTATATTTTTACCATTTAATCCAATTTTGGTTATTGTAATTAATTTCACACTGAAATTGGATATTAACAAGTGTCAATCTTTTGATATTTATTATTTCTTAAAACACGCCATTGTATTGACAGTGGGAATTAATTTTAAATTAATTTCTACCACTTCTATGATTTGAATTTAGAGAAATGGATTCCAAATTTTTAATCAGGATGTAAAAATTGTGTAAATATGTACCTTTATTTTTAGAAATTATTAATGTTTACTCCAGTAAATATTTTATTTACCATGGTTAAATGGTAAATCTGGTAAATAAGGGTTAACAAATATTACTATAATAATATGAAATTAACAAAAAAAAGTGTCCTAATCCTATTTATTAATACACTTACTACCATGGAAATCCTTGGGTCGATTTTGGGATCCCATGAGGCCACTTGGGAGTGATAATGACACTTTATTTTAATTAACTTAAAGTAAAGACAAGAATGACATAAACAAAAGTCTTTTATTGAATTAATTTTTACATAGGGTTATGTAAGTTATCTTTTAGATTAAAAATATTATTTGTAAATATTAAAATATTTTATATATCATGGTAGTTGTTTTATAATTTTTTGAAATTAAATAAATTAATGTATTTTTTTCACAATAATGATGTTATGTTTACCTCATTAATAAATGATTTTAATTAATTAGGTCATAAAGATAAAAATAACATCCAAAACCTAAACAATTATTATTTTATGATTTTATTTCTATGATTATTCATCTTATCTTCAACATTATTAAATTTTGTACATTTAAAAATGGAAAATAAATATGGAATAGAATAATATTTTCGACTTTTCTAAAGAGCCCCTCCCCCCTTATAAAATGCCATCACCTCTAACCCATTCCTCACACCTATAAAGCCATTGTCTAGTCCAACCTCTTCCCAATTATGCTCCCTAAATACCTATACTCTTCCTTGAGTCCTTAATCTATGCATAAGTCATTTAAACAAACCATTCTGGTTCAAACCAAAGGGAGTTGTCTAATTTTGAGGTAACTGTTTTTCTTAAATTATTTTATTTTATTTTACTTATCCAACCACTAAACTCTTATTATTTTTTTATAACAAAAATAGTATCCCGAATATACTAGTATGTTGTTATGAGAAGTATTTGAACTAAACTTATACACACCTCCATCTAATGGGTAAAGAACATATTATTTCTGTGGATGGAAAACTAACGCCTCACGAAACTATGATTATTAAATTATCTTTTACCGCCTCTCACGGTGGCAATTAAGATAGAAAAATATTTATATATTATATATATTATGTTTATGTTTTCTTTATGCATCTTTATTTTTCATTTATATCATATCATTATGGCTTCCATTATGGGTAAACGCGATAATTTCTTTTGAAGTAGTGCGGACTACCACCCCGTCAAAGATATATCACTCATTAATGCCAAATGTGGGATGTATAAATGATGGAGTTAATGATATTATATGTGATATTATACATGAATTATAATATACCTATGTATCATTATTTTTTAATTCAATTAAAATAAGAAATAGAAATGAAATTGTTGTTCATGCGTACGTACGTCTTACCATCTCCATTAATGGTGCATTTCATTTCGTATATCCAAATGTTATGTACCATTATAAATACATACATATACTGGATATATATGATATATATGATATCTACATCATTAATATAATTTTTTCGATAGTGGATATTTGACCACATGAACAACATTTAATTATAAGATGTTCATTTTGGACACAAGTACCAAATATCGACAAAACGACTCTTATTTACATAAATGATTACATAATGTTTATAACATTATAACAAGTGATATAAAAAGAAGAATACACTTGGAAAAGGATATTATTAAAGTATAAATTAACTTTAATTTATTATTCCAGGGATTAAAGAATGAACGGGTCAAATCAGACACGAGGTAGGGGACTTCATCTCAATCTCCTTTCATTGAGGCATATATTGTTTTATACACAAAATTTTTTAATACGGTGTATAAACTCCTTTTAATTTCAATTTTATTAAATAATTATATTTTATCAAGTAAAAGGTTTACTAATGGAAAAAAATAATGTTTCTTTTAACGTATGGGGTGATAATGACCTTTCCACTGCCATGGGTATTATTTGATATATGGCTTCCATAACAAGTCACAACGTTTTAAAAGGAAAAAATAATATATACTCTATTATATATTTTTTTTATAGAAAGTGGTTTTGATAATGAATTTTTCATGTAAATATATTCAAATGATATATTGTAATTGAAATTTGGAAATGATATATTTCCTTTATGTTTGTTTTATGGGTTATGAATATGATATGGTTTTTGGGAATTGTTACGTATATAGGTGGTTCCGTGATAAACCTAGGGCGGTTGAGCCCGAGATAGCTCTCCAATGCATTGGGTAACATGAAGAAGGTAAACGTGAATGTTTATCCAAATAGATTTTGGCAATATATTGTTATGGGTATTCCAAATGTAACTCCATACGTAGTTGCGATAGCTATAATGTAAGTATGTTATCGATGCCACAATTTACCTTTATGATTTATGTTTTCTATGTGTTATTCATAAATCTTATGATTTCATGAGGATTTTTAAAGGTATTTTGTTATGTATTTAATGATTAAATAATGTTTTATGTCTTGATTTATAACCTTTATTAAGCTTTTTATGCTCATCACATGTTTTGAAAAGTTTTTCATAGGACATAAAGATGAATAGGGTCAAGGATGAGATCAAGGAAAAGTCATGTAATCGAGAACATAGATCTAGACATGAATCTTTTTTTCAAGAGTTTTTTAATTTTTGTGAAAAAATGGAAACTGCATAGAAGTGTCTACATTTTAATTCTTGAGATGTATTGTAATAGTTATGGCCTAATTTTCTAAAACTCTAAATCAGAAAAGATCTACAATGTGAATAATTCATTTAATTCAAGATTATGTAATGTTTAATGTCGAGTCCTTATATATAGATAGAATCAAATATGAAATTATATATTCCTCAATGAATATCATGTTTACCTATCAAAAATTCATTTTTATTCTTCACATTGATAGTATTAAATATATAAGATCTTCACTCTTCCGATGGTTTTAGATTGTTTTTAGAACATTACATTTTCAGCCATTGTTACATAATAGAAACATAAAATATAGAAAAATTAACATTATATTATATAATAAATTTAATATAACAAAAAAATATTCAAGAATTTTTTTACAATAATTATTCCAAAATTTAATAGTTTTAATTTGAGTTTATTGATATAATCATTTGATTAAACATTTCCACATTAGTTATGATCAATGTTTGGGATTTTTCCAAAATATTGATTTATTGGATAATAGAAATTTTTTTATGTTAACCAATATATTGAAAGTCATCATAACATCATATCAAAATCATGAACTATAAATATCATAATTAAATTACTCAATTATATTATGAATGATAAAAAAAATTATAAAGATTATGTTGAAATTATAAATATATTTTTTAGTATTTTGGATGTTAAATCTATGTTTGTAATTTTTTTATTTTAGTATGTATTTTTAAGGTAACATTTTGGGTAATCATTTCATTGAATGTAATATAACACTCTTTTTATATTAATAAACTCTTGTATTTTTTTGAATAATTAAAATTATAAACCGACTCCCATATTCATTTTATTCATAAAAATTTAATTATAATGAAAAAATGGCTTTAATTACATTAAAATAATTTTGTTTAAATAAAATGTTAATAACATTAGAAATTAAATATAATAAAATATTTTTAATATTTAAAATCATAATATTTAAATTATATAATAACATTATAATTACTTTTAGACAAAATAGTATTTACTGCAATAAATGTTTATCATCACAACAAATGATAAAAGCTTTCAAGAGGGGGTTAAGCTGAGGTATAGATATTCAAATATTGAAAATACATTTACCTAATTAATTTTTTGAGATTAATATAGACCTCCATCATCTAATATCCAAATATTTTCTAATTTATATAATCATTTTTGGAAAATAATAATTATTTTATTGTACGATTATGAGTATTTACAAAATCTCCACCTCACTCACATATAAAATCATACATTTAACAGCATATTTTCTGACATACCATGAGTTTCTTATCATGAAAAATCAATGAGAAAATAAATCCCCAACACTCCATCCATCAATCTAGAGGTTTTTTTCTCACCAATTGAACTATATAAGAGGGCATAAATATTAATGTAGTGGAACGTATCCAATGATGTTGAAATTATTTTAAATTAGTACTCCCTATATTATTTATTCTTCTACATAATTAAAATCAGTTATAGTCATAATCTCAGTAATAAATAAATATAACTAGAATACCAATATTTTATTATCATTATTTAAAAATAATTATATACCTTTAAATTCAACCAATAGTAAAATGGAAATGTCATTATGTTTCATGTGGACAACTGCCTCCATGAACAACATATTTTATTTTTCATCACAAAAATACATGGATTGTTATATAAATGGATTATATGAATAGTTTTCATATTTATTACATTATTAATATTCTTATAAAATTAAATAATGGAAATATATATTTTTATATTGATTAACAATATCAATTCATTTTTCAAAATCAATGAAAACAAAAAAAAATTAGTGATCTGTGTGAATCACAACAATAAGATACAATAAATGGATAATAAACTATATTAATAATTTATAAAATAATATAAAAAATAATTATTATTTCATATATAATGAATATATAACTAATTATCATTGATTGTAATAACCAAACAAAAACATGAGTGGAAAATAGAACAATTGTCTCAAAAAATATTGATTTCCACCTAAAATTACAAATAAATAGTTAATATTAAATATTATAGAATGTTTTATAGTGATATAAATATAAATGTATTTCTCATATTTATTTATAACAAATGAAGTTCTATTATACATGATATTAGTGTGTGTTTGACCAATATGATGTTAAAAGTAATGGTGTATTTTACAATATAACTTTTCTTCGAGATTTTTTGTTTCATCTCCACATGAGGGAATTAAATGTTATTTATACCACATATATCATATATTTTATTCTACATGGTTAATTGAGGAACATTAGGGATATCTTGTATCCCTTAAATCATTATTCCACATAACCAATAATTGTATTTTTTATAATATGTTTGATATTTTCTATAGATGTAATTTCACTTTCCCACGTTAATTGAATATAAAGAGTTCTATGAAAATTAATGAATGAATTATTTAATTAAAATAATTGGTAATACAATCAATTTGGTGAAGGGATAAAAATTATTTCTATAGGGATAGCTAAAATGGTGACATATATCATTAAATCTCTTAGAAAGAAACATATCTCTCCCATGAAGGAAGGATTTCAATTTTTAAAGGTATTCTTATTCATAAGATTATATGTTTTATAATTTTTTTTCTAAACATACTTATTACTTGATTAAAATAATCAATCAATGACATTATAACATCAAACGGATTTGAAATAACTATAGACTAATTTTTGGGTCAAATGATGTACTTTCTACAATCCATTTAATAGTTTTTTCATGGGAATTAAGAATATTGACATATTCGGTGATCTTATCTAGAAATGGTTCTTATGGTATAATATTTATGAAAATTACAATTTAATTTTTATAAATGGATATTTCTAATGATAAATAATTCTTAAAGGATATATTTCTGTATATCCTATATATTGTGTGGTTAAAAAATCATAAAATAATTTGAGAAGAATATATTATGCTTATCCTACCTCAATTTAACCCTACAAATTTTTGAAATATACCTAGATATATCTACATTTATTGAGGAATTTCATGGGTAATTTTTAGATCCGGATGTCAGCACCAGGGAAAAAATTAGGACATCTCAAGGGAAATTATCTAAACCTATTTTGGAATCCCTTAATACATACCACCACATACCATCCATGGTATCTTAATTATGGAGTCAACAAGGAATAAATGTATCACCATTATGAAATTATATAATTTTAAAATAGTTAAATGCATTGAAATTACTTATTAGAAGATTAAATTTTGAAAAAAATGGATTATCACACCTAGTATTCCTTAATTTGGAGGGGTTTCTAAAGTAAACTACCCAAAGATGAATCTCTTATGATGATTTGGTTGAATATTTTCTGAGTGTGTAGTATCCATAAATCATGAAAGTATACAAATGTTTAAACATTCCTTCAATGTTGATTTTTAAAAACCCTTTATATCATTATTTCAAATTATCGCAAAGTTGATCCACTCAATGAAGTATGATTCATCTCCCTTCATGCCTACTATAACATAATGATTTTTCCTTATGGTAAATAACTAATGATATATAGTGGTGGCTAACACATTGAATCCTATTTGGTGTAATAGGAATTATGAAATATTTTAATTCTATTATATTTATTTTAAATTAATTATAATGAGTATTATCTCTACTATCAGGGTGGTAGATAAAATAAATATTACCTTTAATGGAAATACAATTGGAGGGATACCTATATTAAATATTATTGGTATACTTTGTAGGTATAAAATTTACAATGGTCATATGTTTCTGATTTAAAAATGATGAATTAATTCTTGAATCAAGATCAAAATTGGTGTTTCTTCAAAGAAGAATATAAGACCATCTATCTAGGGTGGAATATTCAGAAACATTAAATTTGGAGTAATCTCAATCATCATTAAAAACATTGGAATGATAATTCCTTAGGAAGATAAAATATTAGATTCATAATGTAAATTTAATTTGAAATACTCAATAATTGGAGAAAACTGTTTCTTGAAGTAGATTTATAGTTTTGTTATTATGGAATCATCTTGAAGTTATCTTCACACTATGGGAGACTTAATACTACTTCAGAGGAACCTATAATCTATTTTTGTCACATTTATTTATTTTTTTATTCTTATATAGAATTTAATATATTGTTTTATTATATAGATTACATTATATTTGTGTATGAGGAATGTAATTCAAGTTTTTATATTCATTTTTAGATTTAGTATTTCATATTCCTATACATTTTTAAAACTACAACCTTTGGTTTTCTAAAATTTTTCATTCCATTGAGTTTCTCTCTTGAAACGCCTTTCATTTTTTTCAATAATTTTATTTTCAATAATTTAATTAATTCTTACTATAAATATTTAGTAAATATTATATTCCTTTCGATTATATAAATTTATTTTTTAATATCTTATCTACTAGTTATTTTTGACTTTTATTACCAATGTGTGAATAGAATTTAATTTAAATGGTTTCTACAAAAACGAATCTTTAGTAATGCATGAAAATAATTTTTTTTATAATTATTTATAAGATTTTTTTGTTTTCAAAACTATTATACATTCAAATTATTCTATGAATTTTAAATTTTTATCAGAAAATAGCATGAAATTATTTTACTTAATAATTAGAAAATGTATTTCATTTAACTTATATATACGTTTGTCTTCGGCTAAAATTTTTTTTTGATCGTAGTTTTCTATGAATAATCCATTTTTATCAATTATTTTAAATATAATTTTAATGAAATTTTCTTTTACAATAAACAAAAGTTTTAAGGGAACTAACTTGTAACATCATCCTTAAAAAATGTTATAAAGTCATTAACAAAAAGTATATTTAATTTTTTTCATTCCATTTTACTCTCTATCTACCAAAATACTTCATGGTTGTCTAAAACAAATTTTTTTTGGAATTTATGGTCACATTTCATCCCTTTTTTATTTATGGTTTATACATTACATTTTACAGAAGCAATATTTTCAATTCATTCTGTTCCTTCAACTTATATTATATATCACTTTATATATTTGTTTTAACCTTATATTAATTATGAATGTTGATATTATTTGGTACTAGGAATATATTACATATCATCTCATTATTTTCATAATTATATAACCATTCCAATATATGGTGTTAAAAGAAGGAATATAATTAAGATATGTATTCTACAAATTGTGTAATATTGACAATAATTATATATGATTGTATATTGAAATTTAAAAATTAATAAGGTATATTTATTATGTATTTTTTTATTCAAAAAAAAGGAATGAATTTTACAATTTTAGTGGTAGTGTGGTCCAATAATTGTGTATCACCTCGATTCATCATGTTTGTCTCAATAGTAAAAATAAATAGGGAATTTATTTTATTCCAACCCATATATTTATTGTTTCTAATCTGGGGGCCTGATAGTGTGTTTATGAGGATTTACTAATTTGTAAGGATAATAATATATAATCCCTTGATGAATTGGTTAGGTATCTTGATAATAACTACATTGAAATCCCTACTTATTTTTGTATTTTTTGTAAGGGTGCCTATTTATTTTGAATTCATGGGTAGCAGTGATATTGATTTGATTAAGTTATTGGAAAATTTGAATTTATTCATTGATAATATAGTTATCATTGTCCACATGATTACTATTATATAACAATCCATGTATATTGTTCATTATTATTATTTTTATTTTCCTGAATATTTTATTATTATACAATATATTATAATATTTATTCATTTTGTATTCTTGATTTATCTTTCTATATCCAACAACTTACATGGATTTTGTGATTATTGATTAATTTGTTTCTTTATACCTATGGTAGTATAAATGGATCAATGACTAAATTCAAGGATTTACACAAAGGAATAATTAATATTTAAAAAATTTATTAATGATTTTTTATGTTTCTAATGTAATATTGAAATCATGCTTATATATAATATTCTCTAACTACTAATCTCTTAAATAATTTTTGACTCAATCTTTTATAACTTTTACCAATGTAATGTTGTAAATAGTGAGTTTAGATTACTAGTGATGGAGTTGTTACATTTTCCATCATGGAATGTTTAAAAGTAAACATGATAAAAATATTTTAGAAGCACATAGCTAGGTTGAACATTATGATAAATCTATATAATTTTAGGGAAATATTACTAGAAATATAATTTTTATGTTATAGTAAAATATTTATTTTATATTGCATTAATTATGTATACACTATGATTCATAACATCAACATAAAAAAATCCATATAAAATATTTTATCCCCTGAAATTAATGTTTATATTTTTTCCATGAGAAATTACACATGGATTATATAAGAGAAGGGAAAATGTGGATATATTAGTGGAGTTCACTCAATTTATAATTGATATTATCTCATGTATAGAAAAAACTATTTCTTCCTAGTATGATGAAATGATGATGGATATTTTAATATGGTACAATCTTTATTCATTAAATTGAAGTACTAATCCTTTAGTAATTGAACAATAGGTCATGTCCCTCAAAAATATATTTCTATATTTGGGGAGTAATTAATGGTTGATGGATATTCTAGAAGTGTATTATTTAAACAGATATATCGATAAATTGTTTTCATTGATTAAAAATAATATAGAGAAAGTGGAGATAAAGAGAATGATATTGAAGAATTTTACGGTTATATTCTTTGGGAATTGTTTTCATCATGAGAAGCTACTAATATAGAATTGAAATATCTTAATTTATCAACTAACGAAGTAGAAATTTTCCCTGAGTGCATGGAAGGCTTTAAAATATTATCCACAATTTCTATGGAACACATATGTAATACGGAATGAAATATTCACTTTTTAATTGATGGGATTATGACAACCATATGATGAGAACTATTTTCTAAAATGTTACCATTATATGATGATATGAATTCATGTTCTATAATTTTAGAGATATTATTCCCCAATTATTATATTTTCATTCAAAATAAAGAGATGAAGTTGAAGACTGTGAAACTAAGCACATAAGCATCATGAAGGAATGTGAATTAATAAAGCTTCTAATATTTAGCTCATAACCCATAAAAGGTATAGAACTATATGAATAATTTCTAATGTGATAATGGAATATAACTCAAAATATTCGAAGTGGGTATGTTTAGGAATATGCAATTACCAGAACTAATGTTGTGGTCTAGAAAAGATTATTAATTTTAATTTGATCATGAAGTTAAAAATATATTATTTTATATTATTTTGGATATAATATCACATTTTTATCTTACATGTTTTCTAGGAACATCAAATCATGTAACATATTTCAACCTTATTATAGGCACATATCGACAATTATTTTATTGTACTTTTGCTATGGTTGAAGTTAGGTTATTTTGGGAGAAATGTGGAAAATTATGGATCATTAAGTCCATGTCATTGGATGACATATGGTTGAGAAAACCACAAAGCATTCCCTAAGAAACCGAGCAGGAAAAGATGTGACCCTAGGAGAGGGAGATTGTTTTCTCCAGACTGTGTGTCCTCTCACTCAATCAGTGTAGCTTTGACAGTGTGGGTTTTCACACTTAGAAAATGATTAAGGCAGTAGTGTGGGAAAACCATTTATCCCAAATAGAGCCTTATGAAGAGATCATGGTTAGTGAACATGGTTACTACCAACTGGGAAACCAATGTAGTAAACAATGAGAAAATGTTTTTATTTCCATGAAAAATTATTTTAGATACTTGATACTCATGTTTTTAACAATAATCAATCCCCCAAGACCCAAAATAAATTTTTTATTTATTGAAGTCTCTAAAGAAGATGTTTTAGCTCATTAAACGTTTTGTCATGGATGATTAATTTATAGTAGTTCTCATTTGATATTCTCAGGTATATAGATATTCTTCAATGTTTTTTATGATGACCACTATTATACTCCCTAGATATTGAGTGATTACATTGATATTGATGGATATAACCGTGTTATATGGATATTTATTCTTGGTTGGGTTTTGTGATCACTTTCACCCTCTTCTATGTCAGAGATCTTTTTCCGAGTATTATCATTAAATGTGTGATTCATGGTAGGTGGTTCTATAATTCATTACACATCAATTTAAACCATGATTTTTTTTGGATTAAATTGAAATTTATTATTAAATAATATTTAAATCTCATAAATGAGAAGATTGATGATTGATATAGATATTGAAATAGAATTTTAAAAAACTCCCAAATTCAATAAAATTGATATTTGGGGAGAAATTGATAAAATTAATGGCTTCAATTAAAAAATAATATAGAGAATATTTTTTAATTATATTACTTGAGAAAACAGATTAATTTAAAAGATAATTTTCATGGGAATGTGATTTTTAACACCATAATTTTGATTTGAAATTAAAAAATCATGATGAAAACTGAAATTGTGAAATTATAATTTTAATTAATTTGAAATGTTTTATTTTCCCATGTTTAATTGGTCAGTTGAATACCCATTATGGGATCCCATATTGGGGTTATTTCCCTATATGGGATCCCGTAATAGGGTTTAGTTTGATTTCTAATATCCATTTACCCAATGGGGTTCAGTTGGACTAAAAATATGGGAAGCCCTACTGGGTTTTAGTTTGAGTTTCCAAATGGTCTCACTAATTGGTTGTAGTTTTATTGCCTAATATAGTCTCCTATAATGGGGTGTAGATTTCATTCATGAAATTGGATCCCGTAATTGTTGTGTTTCTATGAGTTTGAATATATATATATATATATATTAATCCTGATATTAGATAAAAAATAAGTTTATTTATTCCCACATTTTTATAAAAATTGTTCATTTATGTCTTTTTAGATATTTTTTATTATTTCCCATAAAATCATGTGTTTCAAAAAAATATTAAAATAATCTTCTACAACTTAATTTATCTAATTTCGTAGTATAATAGTATTATTATTATAGAATTTCCTATTATATACATGTTGAGACAATACTGGTTTGATTCTCTCACACCCAACATTTTTCTTTTTGGAATTTATAGATTATATATTTTAAGGTCCTCGAAAAGGGAATGTGCCACATGGATGTTGTGGATTTCATCTATGTATAGGAACTAGAGTGATAGAGGTAAATGATGGAGGTATTATCAACATATGCAATTTTCAAATTTTGTTTTTATGTTGAAAAATGTTGTGTAAATTGATGGAATGATGTTTTGGGTTTGTTTTACCGGTTTGGTTTTGGTATGCTTTCCACATGGTTTGTTCATCATACAAACTTCTATATGTTATCTTCTACTATATTGTCAGAAATGTTATCCCTTGTATTTTTTTATTCTACTAGGTGATATTAATGGGCCCATGGGGATCTTGAATTCCAATTGGTCCATTTCCAATATGGCTTGTATATGAAGGTACTAGTGTACCACAGACGGTTCATGAAAATATACTATTAGAGGTGATATGTTCTCTATTGTATCTTGATGTTGATATTTAGTTAGGCTGTCCTAGTTTATATGTGGTAGGATTGTTCGACATAAGAGGTAGTTACGGGATAGTTCCATGACATCTCTCATCATAATTATCCTTTTTTCCTATTTAATGTTTTGGAAAATCCTCATCCGAAATGATTTAATGTGGTTCTTGTGTTTTCCAAACCATTGTTTTGAGATTTTTCAAATCCCAATCATTAATTTTGAAATATATTGTTGATATTCAGGTATATCTATTTTATATATCTTTGATCTATGTAATCTTGATGATTATTTTTGTGTTTCTTATTGATGTTATGCATCATCTTGATTCGTGTAATAAATTTGAATATGAAACCTAAGGAATATACTTGTGAACCACAATAAAGAAATTAATCAAGTGGACCAAAATATTGTTGAGATATTGGTGTATTCATTCTAAGAGATCAGATATTCACCAATATCCATTCTCTTTTAGGATCCTATTATGGAACTACAAAGTGAATCATATTAGAATCATTCACTGGAATTTCTTCCCAAAATGACACTTCATTTACAAGTCTCTAATGATTATAAAGAAGTTGAGGATTGGATAAAAAATTTGAGATTGTTTTTTAGTTCATATAAATTCCCAATTATATTATTGTTCTGTGTGTTTCCTACTACCTAGATGGGCTTGGAAGGAGTTAGTGGGAGTAGATATTGCCGATGGAGTAGACTGTGGCCTTTGTATGGAAATAATTTATAGTCATTTATATTGATAATTTCAATCCAAAATTATTTTTTTGTGGAAGATACAATGGAGTTTTGAAACCTACAATAGGGTGAAATTATGGTGATTATGTATGATTTTTCTTTACTATGATCATATAGGTTTCTACTATGGTTATTGAAAAAGAAAAATTAATTGTTTAATGATTTTTTATGGGTCATTATGATGACATCTGATCACAACTCTTCATGTAAAAGCTCACTTATTATGTTATTATACATGATATTGATTTTATGCATAATCAAAACATAGTGGGAATGTTTGGGTTGAGAATAGATCCATGTTCTCCTAAAGGTAGTTTAGTAAGTTCTTATAAGGTAAATAGAAAGTGGTATGTTCCATGTGGTGGATCTAGAAACTAGGTGTCATTCGTTCACCCTCTATCTCTTCGATTAGACCCTATGAAATTCTTCAAATGTGGTAAGGTTGAAAATTTGATGTGGGTGTGCACTGAGGTGTGTAAAAACTATAGTTCATGTAGATTCAGTAGCAACTTATAAAATGAAATCTTTACAATTTATTCTTTAAACAGTGAAATGGGAACATCATTAGCTAAATGTATATTGGTGTAGTCATATACATCATGAACTAATTGGTTCACAGCACATGAATCATGAATGAGTATTCATCACGAAATGTAAGAGTCTCAAATGTAATAATGGTGATGTTAAATAACTATTAGAGGTACCATTACTATAACATCATATGTTATGACTACTTTATTTGACATAGGTTTTCCTCACTTGTTTTTATCAAATCATGTTGTAAACATTTTAAATATTTATATGATTTAATTATCTTATGTGATGGAAATTAATAATCTCGTTAAGACAATGAGAGAGATGGGTCTTCAAATTCCTTCTTGTTTTTTCTTCTGGTTATATTTTTGGATTCCAAGGGATTTTTTGGTTATTACCATAAAACCTATTGTTTTCATCCTTTGTATGGGTCTAGAAATTTTGAATATGGATTTAATTGACACTTATCAACAACGAGTCTCCCTTAATGCTGTCACGAAGTGTATTGTGTTGTTGAGGGAGAATGGGAACAAATTATGAGTTTATTTATATCATATAAATCTACAACATGCCTTTTAATATCGGTGATAGTTACTAACATAGAGTGAAATATTTTTTACAGATGATCTCCCTCCAGTCTAAACCGTGTTTTCTGACATTTCTCTTACAGATTTTTTGAGTCCTCCACTATTAATACATGTACATGAAAATATTAATTTATTCATATTATTTCATTAGTATCTAGTCCTTCTTACCGTAATTTTATTACACATAATTTCCTTGTATTATTTTTTTATGTTGAATGTATTATTTTTTAGAATAGTTGCTGAGACCGATTGTCATTTGATGGCCTTATGTTTTTGGAATAAATGATTGAAATATATTAATTATATTAATTTTCATTCACAAAATTTTTTCATAAAAATTGGAATAAATATTAAATAGGGGACCATATCTGATATATAGGTTATCTATTAACATCAAAATGTGAGGTTTTACCAAGGCATGACATAACCATTCACGGTGTAGGGTGTAAGTTGAAAAGATATCCTGGGTGCTGAAATGGAAAAATAATTAAATAAATTATTTCATTTCTATTTCATTAACAATATGACTAGATATTAATTAAGTATAATTTTATTGTTTAATCAAAGTGTTATCCTTATAACCTTGGAGACATTGGGGATAAATTTTTAGTATCTCTCTCAGAAAAGCATTCATCGGATCTTGGATCAGCAATCGATGTGTACCAAAATCCAAGTACTTCAAAAGTCACTATAAAGTCTCAAAATTTTTCATCACTGATAATTCCAAAAAGAGGTATGAAATATTAATTGATTGGATTATATCCCTATTATTAATTTCTGTGTTGAACATGAATCAATCGAATAACAGATAGATTCATGTATTGGTCATTTCCTACGATGGGTTTGTTTCGAGGATTTCAATGAGAAAATTAATTATTGATTGTTGATTCTTCATTTTAATTCTAAAATTGATTAATTGATGCCAAAAAAAAGTGTATGAGGTTCGTTCCATAAGTTTTAGATTGTTCATTTCTCCCCTGATTCTACATTTACTATGGGCGTTTATCATTTGGTATAACGACCCATACTTTACATAAATTGTTATTACTTCAGAATTGAAGCACACTTATTACAACATTTAACAAAACCAAGAAAGGACCGTATAGGTATAGTGTCTTTAGAAACTGGGAAACATAAACAACTGGTTCATAAAGCATCTACTTTGCCTCCCATTTATTTCATCATATCTAGAGTCTCTTTTTGGATTAATCTACATAATAACCTTCTTACTGACCTGGGGAAATAAAACATACAAAAGGGTTAGCTCAAATGCTCAGTAAGTGTAAACAAAAGAAATATCAATCACATCATATACATAAGAACATAACTTTTGGAAATCTTATCCTGCAAAAGAGATCATAATATCATAACATGGGATAAATCATAGAAGTGAAATGTAATCCCAATAATCATAACTTAAAACATGAAACCTTTTGGAATACACACATAATCATAGAGAATCATTTCTTATTAGTCAAGACTCATTGACAAGACTATCTTAATGGAAAAAGTCCATTTCTGAACCGAGTTACCCTCGTTTCAGTCCTGCTTCACTGAACCGGTATAACCTACCGTTCCAGCCATGTCTATCTCATGAGATATAAAATCTTTACCCAATGCATTGGAGGGAGATATAGGTCCCACCCATATCATAATGATACCATTCTTATGTGTGCCACAAAATCATAAATCATACATCATTTCATAACCCATGTAATAAAAATGGGAATCTTAAACATCATGACATCATAAAAAAATTCATATAAGATAAAGGAATTCATAAAAATAATTCCATCACAACATTATCAAATCAATGTAATAATAGAGATAAAAACAGAACCCTTTATTATCTTAGATGGAAAATAATTTTGATAAAACACTTGAACTCCATTCTTGAGGAAAACATCCTTTCTTCTTAAAAAAACATTTTTCCTTTCTTAACATGTCATACAACTTTAAACTAAAAGAAGTTGATTAAAAATAAACTTGAAAACTTGTAAAGGAAGATTCTTGGAAATAATGTTGTAAAAATACATTCATGCCGTATAAGTTAAAAAAAACATTCTTCGTACTTTTGTCGGAAAAGTCAAAAAGTACCTCATACGTAAAACGACAAAATATTCCTTTCATATTCTTTACTAAAAACTCACCGAAGGGTAAAATTGGATTTAAAATATTGTAAGTGGATGGAAACAATATTACATATTGAGGGAACATGGATGTGGATGATAAAATACACCCCAGTAAATGCCAAAGTATAAACAATCTCGAATAAAAACGAGATTGTGATATTTCCCTTACCTTAAGTCTGACTTGCTTTGTAAGTGTCTGAACCTCCTGTATAATGATTTAAATAATGTTATTGACTTATTCCAGAATCATAATTATTTTTATGATATCATATATGGTCATATTCTTAACTTCTTAGTAGTAATATTTTATTGCTACTTGTTATTCGGGTGTTTGTAACTTTTTGTTCTTATGCGTGTTTTGTCGAATAAATTCTTATTCTTCTCTTTAGGTTATAGATACCTCATTTACAGAATGGTATTAGTGTAATATATATCATATTCATTCATTCAATTCATTTATATAAACATTATGAAATGAAGATCATGTAGAACGAGTCGCATCACATCGTGGAGACTGTATTCCGTACGTACACACGAGTGATGATATCGTTTTATGATCATGGAATTGTATTGGAGTGTATGTATACTATTTCAGAATCAATATAACTTTATAATAGTCATATATAGTCATTATTTACACCATTATACCCATCTAAGTAAGGTGGTGGTGGAAAATAGATTACACCACGGCGTGGAGACGGTATTCCGTACGTACGCACGCGCGGTGATTTCATTTTCCGTAGAATGGATAGATGGTTAAATAGGGTTTTTTAATAATTATAATAACATATCAGTATATGATTGATATTTATGTTATTACTTCATAATGAAACAACTAAAGAAGAAGAAGTTGAAGAAGAAAGAAATTGGAATGGATTGGTAATGGATATTACCTCTTCTTTGAAGTGCTTCTTTGAGACCTCCTTTTAGGGCACTAAAATTGGTCTTTTAAGAAGACCAGGACCTCTAGGATGTCTCTATGGAAGTGGAGTGGAGAAAATTTCCGGGGTTTGCAGAGCTTGAAGGCTCAAATTTGTGTGAGGAAGAGAGGGAGGAGGTGCCCTTTTATAAGGGAGGAGAGGGGCACCTTTGGAATAACTAAAACTATTATTTTATTATAAAGTCAAGTTCGGTTTTAAATAGCTCCAAATTGATTTATTTCGAGGATAAGGTGGGGATGGGTCGAAATACTCTCATCCAATAGAATTTAGACAAGTTTAGGTTCCTATTTTAACCTTATCATTTAGATTTAACATTAATTTAAATAATTTTACTTTTACCGTGTCTTTTTGTGTTCTTATACTATAAGGTTAATAAACATACTATATCAAGCCAAAAGAACCCCAAGTTGTTTAGTATTAGTATATATAACCTTATCTAAGTCATTTGGCCGAACCTTAGATTTTTAGGAATAAAATAACAATTAATAATATAATATTTGTTTTAAAAACTATTTTATGTCAATTTTGGAACTATTTAGTAATTGATTTTTGTGAAAATCATAACGGAATGATAAGTTCGAACAAAGTTAATTAAATGAATAAAAACATGTCATATTAACCTAGAAAATTATTTTAATTCTTAAAAAGTCTCAAATTATACTTATTTAGGTATTTATAATATCGATTAGTCTATTTTTTCACTATTATGGTAATTACTACATCATCATTGTGTCATAAATAAATTAAATTATTTAAAGTCTAAAAATTACAAATAAAATACCATTATATAGGAAATCGTTTTAGATTTCTAAGGAATATTTATAGTCAAATTTATCTTATGTATAACCCTATATTAAAAATGATTTAGTTATTAAACTTTGATTTTAACTATTTTAACCCTTCTTTAAATAAATTAATAATAAATGTCCTAATCTAATCCAAGTGGGCCTAAATGGTAATATTTTATTCCTAAGTTTGTTTTGGGTCGAATTACACTTGTCCAATAGAACTAGGACATGTGTTAGGGTAATAATAATATCATTTTTACACTTAATTACCCTATTTACTTTTAACAGTGGTAAAAAAAAGTAAAAAAGTTACTATTCACCAAAAAAATTATTTTCATCTCATTGAACCACATTTTACTTACTGACATTAACCGTGTCTCTCGTATTTTTGAAATTCCACTCACAGAAGCGGTAAAATTAAGTTTTATGAAAAATTCAGTTTTTTTAACAGCCACTTAGTAGTTTCACTATTCATCAAAAATTGAAAGTTTTCAGAAAAATACCAAAATTTCACCCTAGGCTAATTTCGATATTCTGAGTCCAAAAATGAAGTCCATTTTGAAAAATAAAATTTATAAAATTTTAAAAAGTGGTTATTACTATTCATAATGGCTAGTTTTAATAATATTTTAATAGTATATCGTTGTTCAGTGAAACTCAGTATTGCGTACGATGCAAGCTATCGAGGAAGGTCGCGATTTCGTGTAAATCAAGCCAAGCAAGTGTTGTGTGTAGAAAAAGATTCCTTTGATGATTTATATAACATAAAAGTCTCAGGTGTTACATTCTACCCCCCTTAAAACGAATTTCGCCCTCGAAATTCGTCACTTTGTAACAAACAGATGGGGATACCTCTCCCTCATCATATCCTCAAGCTCCCATGTAGCTTCTTCTAATTGGTGGTTCCTCCATAAAACTTTCACCAATCGAGTGGTCTTCTTTCGTAAGAATTTTTCGCTATGATCCAGAATCTCTATCGGTTGTTCTTCATAAGAAAGATCTTGCTCCAGCGGTACAACTTCTGAGCTAAGTACATGTGAAGGATCATGTATGTACTTTCTCAGGAGAGATACATGGAACACATCGTGAACTTGAGAGAGATTTGGTGGAAGTGCCAATAGGTAAGCTACCTTCCCAACATGATCCAGTATTTCGAAAGGACCGATATATCTGGGGCTCAACTTCCCCTTCATTCCAAATATCATAACCCTCTTCCAGGGAGATATCCGTAAGAACACTTTATCGCCCACTTCAAACTCTAGGTCTTTTCTTCGGCTGTCGGTATAACTTTTCTGTCGACTCTGAGCTGCTCTTATGTGTTGTTGAATAGATCTGACCTTTTCTGCCATTTCATCAACGAGATCAGGTCCTAATAGCTTTCTTTCCCCAACTTCATCCCAGCATGTTGGAGTCCTGCATTTCTTTCCATAGAGATCTTCATAAGGAGCCATCTGAATACTGGAGTGAAAGCTATTATTATAAGAAAATTACACCAAAGGTCGGTGTTGATCCCAACCACCTTTGAAATCCATAGAGCAACCTCTCAACATATCTTCTAGAGTTTGAATTGTTCTCTTAGACTGACCGTCTGTCTGAGGATGATAAGCAGTGCTGAAAATCAACTCTGTATCTAGAGTATGTTGAAGACTTCGCCAGAACATTGAGGTAAACCTCGGATCCCGATCAGATATAATAGAAAGTGGTACTCCATGCAATCTTACTACTTACTTTACATATATCCTGGCAAGCTAATCCAGAGAGAAATCCACTCTAATAGCAATGAAGTGTGCATATTTTGTAAGACGATCAACTATGACCCTGATAGCATTATTGCCTTTGGATGTTTTAGGAAGTCCTGTGACAAAGTCCATAGTGATGTTTTCCCATTTCCATTCGGGTATGGGTAATGGTTGTAACATCCCCTTAGACTCATGTTTCTCAGCTTTAACTTGCTGACAAACCAAGCATCGAGAGACATATTCAGCAACATCTCTTTTCATTCCATCCCACCAGAAGTACTCTTTCAGGTCCCTATACATCTTCGTGCTTCCATGATGAATAGAGAATGAAGAAATATGAGCCTCATCCAGCAGCTCCTTCTTTAATTCGGGGATGGGAGGAACACAAACCCGATTCCTGAACTTTATTATCCCATCACAATCAAAGTTTATTTCAGGAACATTTCTCACCTTCTTTTGTAACTCGACATCTTCTTTCTGTGCCTCTTTAATCTTCACATGTATATATGGTTGAACATTCATTTGAGAAAGATAAGATTTTTCCCCTTCCATTATAATTCCAAGATCCATTCTTTGTAAATCCATAAATATTGGATCTTTTGTGATCCTCATCATGGATAAACTGGCATGGTCTTGTCAACTTAATGCATCTGCCACCTTGGTTGCTTTCCCAGGGTGGTAATGGATTGAGCAGTCATAATCCTTAATCAGCTCCAACCATCTTCTTTGGTGCATATTCAGCTCCTTTTGTGTGAAAATATACTTTAAACTTTTATGATCAGTATAAATATCACACCGTTCACCATAAAGGTAATGCCTCCAAATCTTTAATGCAAAGATTACCGCAGGTAACTCCAAATCATGAGTTGGGTAATTTTCCTCATGTATTTTCAACTGTCATGAGGCATAAGCTATCACCATATCATTTTTCATAAGAAAACACCCCAATCCCTTCTTGGATGCATCACTGTAGATCACAAACCTTTCTCCACTACAAGGAAGTGTGAGCACAGGTGCACTGGATAACCTTCTTTTCAACTCCTTAAAAATCTCTTCACATTCCTCCGTCCATACAAACTTAACTCCTTTCCAAGTCAACTTGGTGAGTGGATTAGATAATCATGAAAAATCTTTCACAAAACGTCGATAATATCCAGCCAAACCAAGAAAACTTCGGATCTCGGTTACTGTTGTTGGTCTCGACCATCTTTCGATAACCTCTGTTTTTGCTGGATCCACAGATATCCCCTCTTTTGAGATTATGTGACCCAAAAAAGCAACTTTTTGAATCCAAAATTCACATTTGGTAAATTTGGCATAAATCTTCTCTTTTCTCAGGGTCTTCAATATAATTCTCAAGTGATCTTCATGTTATTCCTTGCTCTTTGAGTAGACAAGAATATCGTCTATAAAGACTACCAGAAATTGATCAAGATAGTCTCTTAAGACTCTATTCATTAGATCCATGAAGATAGCAGGGGCATTAGTAAGACCAAATGAAACCACTATAAATTCATAGTGTCCATACCTTGTACGGAAAGCCGTATTTGGTATATCCTCCCTTTTGACCCTTAATTGATGATACCCTGAACGAAGATCAATCTTGGAAAAGTATCGAGCTCCGCGTAGTTGGTCAAATAGGTCATCAATGCGTGGGAGAGGATATTTGTTCTTGATACTGATCTTGTTAAGTTCTCGATAATCAATGCAGAGTCTCATTGATCCATCTTTCTTCTTAACAAACAGAACAGGTGCTCCCCAAGGTGATGCACTAGGGCGTATGAACCCCTTATCGAGATTATCTTGGAGTTACTTCTTCAATTCCTGCAACTCAATTGGGGCCATTCTATAAGGTGTCTTTGAAATAGGCAAAGCACCCGGTACGAGTTCTATTGAAAACTCAACTTCGCGATTCGGTGGAAGACCCGGTAATTCCTCCGGAAAGACATCATCAAACTCTCGTACAATGGGCATATTATTAATCGTTAGTTTCTCACCAACCATTTGAGATAAATAACCTTCATTTAGTGGAATCAAGACCCATAAGATGGAAGGAATTTCCACTGGAAGGTTATATTCATCCTTGCATCGATAGACGATCATAGATTGATCTGGAATATGAAATGTGACTTCCCTTCTTTGGAAATTGATATGAGATCCATGTAGAGAAAGCCAATCCATGCCAAGAATCACATCAAATTCCACTATAGGAAGGATCACAAGATTTGCAGGAAGCACTTTCCCACAAACTTCAATCGGAGAAGAATTATAAGCTTTTGATGCGACTGTTGTGCCATTAGGGTTTGTCACAGCTAACTCAACATCTAACTGTTGAGGTAATAAGGCGATATCCTTAGAAAATTCTTCAGAAATAAAAGAGTGGGTGGATCTAGAATCAAATAAAACATTTGCTACTTTAGAGTGGATGGTAAGTGTACCTTTCACCACATCATTATCGTACTCCACATCGCTGATAGAAATTGCATGTGAATTTCCTTTTTCTTTAGCCTTAAGAGTTTGTTGACGTCGACCATCATCATCAACCCTTGGATTAGGGAATTTATTGGCATAATGACTCCTCTCCTTGCACTTGAAACATTGATGTGTAGTAGGTTCAATCTATGTATCCCTTCCTTTGTTTGCATCATTAGACATCTTCTTCCCATCATCGTGGCATTAAAATGCCTGATGACCTTCCTTTACACATTTGAAACATTTACTTGTCCCTTTAAGACAACTCCCTCCATGTTTCTTTCCACACTTTGTGCATAAGGGAAAGTTCATCTTCTTTTCAGTGTGCTCTTTATATTTTCCTTTGAATTCCATTTTCCTCTTCTTATCAAACCCATATGACTGATGGGTTACTCCAATCTCCATCTCAACTTTGAGAGCACATCGAACGATTTCCTCATAGCTATTGAAGTCCCTTATGGCTAAGGCCCTTCGAAGACTTGGTTTGAAGCCACTAAAGAATCGATCGATCTTACTCTCAGGTTGGATAATAATACCAGAAGCGTACCTTGCAAGTCTTGTAAACGTTGCTTCATAGGTACCAAAAGATTCATCATCCTTTTGCTTCAGTTCAAGAAACTGTATTTCCATATTTGTTCGGAGAATATGAGGGAAGTACTTATTGAAAAATAAGTTCTTTAACTCATCCCATTCCATGGACTCAATTTCATCCCTTTGCCTCATATTCTTAATAAGATTCCACCATTGATCAGCATCACCCTCCAAACGATACATGGCTAGGATGACTTTATCATGCTCAGAACATTGAAGAACTGAAAATATCTTTTCATTAGTACTAATCCATTGTTCAGCAACTAATGGATCAGTAGACCCGCTGAATGAAGGTGGACGCTGTCTCATGAAAGATTCAATAGAATGTTGCTCCTTCCTTTTCTCGTTTGGAAGTCCTTCATGATTCATAGCTTTAGAAAGTTGTGTGAGCATGGCTACAAGATTTTTCATTCCAGCTCCCATAACGTTTGGTTGCTCAGGGGGACAATCATTGCATTGCCCGTCGCATTCCGCATTAACACGGTTCCTTCGGGTTCTAGCTATTGAATAAAACCAAGAAGAATAGTGTGAGCAACACTAATTATAATAGTAAAACCATAGAATAAAATTTCACACTTGAGGTCTTATCCTAGGTTATTCATGGCCATTTCTAAAACATTAAGATTTTGTTCTATGCTTAGAATTATCCTTAGGGTTCTTAATAAGGATTTTGCATCCTAGTTTCCAAAGGTTGACTATACCTTTCCTCTGATACCAACTATAACAACCCATAATTTACATACATTGTTATTACTTCAGAATTGAAGCACACTTATTACAACATTTAACAAAACCAAGAAAGGACCGTATAGGTATAGTGTCTTTAAAACTGGGAAACATAAACAACTGGTTCATAAAGCATCTACTTTGCCTCCCATTTATTTCATCATATCTAGAGTCCCTTTTTGGCATAATCTACTTAATAACCTTCATCCTGACCTGGGGAAATAAAACATACAAAAGGGTGATCTCAAATGCTTAGTAAGGGTAAACAAAAGAAATATCAATCACATCATATACATAAGAACATAACTTTTGGAAATCTTATCCTGCAAAAGAGATCATAATATCATTACATGGGATAAATCATAGAAGTGAAATGTAATCCCAATAATCATAAATTAAAACATGAATCCTTGTTTCATACACACATAATCATAGAGAATCATTTTTTATTAGTCAAGACTCATTGCCAAGACTATCTTAGTGGACGAAGTCCATTTCTGAACTGAGTTACCCTCGTTTCAGTCCTGCTTCACTGAACTGGTATAACCTACCGTTCCAGCCATGTCTATCTCATGAGATATAAAATCTTTACCCAATGCATTGGAGGGAGATATAGGTCCCACCCATCTCATAATGATACCATTCTTATGTGTGCCACAAAATCATAAATCATACATCATTTCATAACCCATGTAATAAAAATGGGAATCTTAAACATCATGACATCATAAAACAATTCATATAAGATAAAGGAATTCAGGAAAATAATTCCATCACAACATTATCAAATCAATGTAATAATAGAGATAAATACATAAACCTTTATTATCTTAGATGGAAAATAATTTTGATAAAACACTTGAACTCCATTCTTGAGGAAAATATCCTTTCTTCTTAAAAAAACATTTTTCCTTTCTTAACATGTCATATAACTTTAAACTAAAATAAGTTGATTAAAAATAAACTTGAAAACTTGTAAAGTAAGTTTCTTGGAAATAATGTTTTAAAAATCCATTCATGCCGTATAAGTTAAAAAAAACATTCTTCGTACTTTTGTCGGAAAATTCAAAAAGTACCTCGTACGAAAAATGACAAAATATTGCTTTCATATTCATTACTAAAAACTCACCGAAGGGTAAAATTGGATTTAAACTATTGTAAGTGGATGGAAAAAATATTAAATATTGAGGGAACATGGATGTGGATGAAAAAATACACCCCAGTAAATGCCAAAGTATAAACAATCTCGAATAAAAATGAGATTGTGATATTTCCCATACCTTAAGTCTGACTTGCTTTGTAAGTGTCCGAACCTCCTGTATAATGATTTAAATAATGTTATTGACTTATTCCATAATCATACTTATTTTTATGATATCATATATGGTCATATTCTTAGCTTCTTAGTAGTAATATTTCATTGCTACTTGTTATTCGGGTGTTTATAACTTTTTGTTCTTATGAATGTTTTGTCAAATAAATTCTTATTCTTATCTTTAGGTTATAGATACCTCATTTCCAGAATGGTATTAGTGTAATATATATCATATTCATTCATTCAATTCATTTATATAATCATTATGAAATGAAGATCATGTAGAACGAGTCGCATCACATTGGGGAGACGTTATTCCGTACGTACGCACGAGTGATGATATCGTTCCTATGATCGTGGAATTGTATTGGAGTGTATGTATACTATTTAAGAATCAATATAACTTTATAATATTCATATATAGTAATTATTTACACCATTATACCCATCCAAGTAAGGTGGTGGTGGAAAGTAGATTACACCACGTCGTGGAGACGGTATTCCGTACGTACGCACGCCCGATGAATTCATTTTCCGTAGGATGGATAGATGGTTAAATAGGGTTGTTTAATAATTATAATAACATATCAGTATATTATTGATACTGATGTTATTACTTCATAATGAAACAACTAAAGAAGAAGAAGTTGAAGAAGAAAGAAATTGGAAAGGATTGGTAATGGATATTACCTCTTCTTTGAAGTGCTTCTTTGAGACCTCCTTTTAGGGCACTAAAATTGGTCTTTTAAGAAGACCAGGCCCTCTAGGATGTTTCTAGGGAAGTGGAGAGGAGAAAGTGGCAGGGGTTGGCCGAGCTTGAAGGCTCAATGTTGTGTGAGGAAGAGAGGGAGGAGGTGCCCTTTTATAAGGGAGGAGAGGGGCACCTTTGGAATAACTAAAACTATTATTTTATTATAAAGTCAAGTTCAGTTTTATATAGATCGAAATTGATTTATTTCGAAGATAAGGTTGGGATGGGTCTAAATCCTCTCATCCAATAGAATTTAGACATGTTTAGGTTCCTATTTTAACCTTATCATTTAGATTTAACATTAAGTTAAATAATTTTACTTTTACCGTGTCTTTTTGTGTTCTTATACTATAAGGTTAATAAACATAATATATCAAGCCACTAGAACCCCAAGTTGTTTATTATTAATATATATAACCTTATCTAAGTCATTTTGACGAACCTTAGATTTTTAGGAATAAAATAACAATTAATAATATAATATTTGTTTTAAAAACTATTTTATGTCAATTTTGACACTATTTAGTAATTGATTTTTGTCAAAATCATAACAGAATGAAAAGTTCGAACAAAGTTAATAAAATCAATACTAACATGTCATATTAACCTCTAAAATTATTGGAACTCATAAAAAGTCTCAAATTATACTTATTTAGGTATTTATAATATCGATTAGTCTATTTTTTTCACTATTATGGTAATTACTGTATCATCATTGTGTCATAAATAAATTAAATTATTTAAAGTCTAAAAATTATAAATAAAATTCCATTATGTAGGAAATCTTTTTATCTTTCTAATGAATATTTATAGTCTAATTTATCTTATGTATAACCCTATATTAAAAATTAGTTAGTTATTAAACTTTGATTTTAACTATCTTAACCCTTCTTTAAATAAATTAATAATAACTGTCCTAATCTAATCCTAGTGGGCCTAAACGGTAATATTTTATTCCTAAGTTTGTTTTTGGTCGAATTACACTTGTCCAATAGAATTAGGACATGTGTTAGGGTAATAATAATATAATTTTTACCCTTAATTACCCTATTTACTTTTAACCGTGGTAAAAAGAAGTAAAAAGTTACTATTCACCAAAAAATTATTTTTATCTCATTGAACCACATTTTACTTACTGACATCAACCGTGTCTCTCGGATTTTTGAAATTCCACTCATAGAAGCGGTAAAATTATGTTTTATGAAAAATTCAGTTTTTTTAACAGCCACTTAGTAGTTTCACTATTCATCAAAAATTGAAAGTTTTCAGAAAAATACCAACATTTCACCCTAGGATAATTTCGATATTATGAGTCCAAAAATGAAGTCCATTTTGAAAAATAAAATTTATAAAATTTTAAAAAGTGGTTATTACTATTCATAACGGCTAGTTTTAATAATATTTTAATAGTATATCATTGTTTAGTGAAACTCAGTATTGCGTACGACGCAAGCTATCGAGGAAGGTCGCGATTTCGTGTAAAGCAAGCCATGCAAGTGTTGTGTGTAAGAAAAAGATTCTTTTGATGATTTATATAACATAAAAGTCTCGGGTGTTACATTTGGTATCTTGTTTGACATATCCTATTGATCAATACTTTCTGACCTTTCTCATTGTGAAATGATGTGATATTTCATATTTGGAATTAGAATGACATGAATGTTTTTTGACAATAAAAGTGGACATTAACTAGACTTCTTTGGATACATGAATTTGTTTTTTTAGTGTTCATCAATTAATGATGTATAAATCTATTTTCCAAATGGATTCGATGCCAGAATGGGTTGTTCCATCGATGAAAAGGCTCAGAGAAAATGTTTACATAGTTTTTTTTATAAAGGATCATTTTTTAACTAATGACCAGGTGCGCTAAAATAGTCTTGAAAACCTGATCTAATAATATAGAAAACTATTGGATATATGACGTGTAACATGAGCAACATGTCATGTGATCCTCTATTAGTGGTTGATAGGATTTCTTGAGTATGATAAGTATCACACAACAAGTTCCCCTTGTCACACGACATGTGGTCCATCCTTGGTGAACTCAATGTGTACCTCATGCGGTATAGGGACACATGTTTTAGTATACAGGTTGAAGCATTCTAGATACTCCCCAACACAAACACAACCCAAAGAAGAACACATGTTAAGCCGTGTACTAGGACACTATAAGTGTACATTGGAAAATAAAACATCATGTACTATTATATGGAAACAAAATGGGACATATTACATATACATGGGTAAGAATAGAGGTCAGAGGACACATCAGATACCCCTACTACATACCATATACTCTTTAAATTGTAGTTTGGATCTCTCTTCCTCTGTATTGTGGACAATTTTCATTTGGTTTCATTCCCCATATCCATTACCTAAGAGTTAGTATAGAATCACCTCATACACATATGTTAGTGAGGCCTTTAGGAGAAATTTTTAGATTGGGATTAGTGGAATCATTTTGTGAGGAAAAGAGTGAGATTCAATATCAATCATTGTGTCATATGTGGGGTAATTGGTATCATGGTCACCAACACTACATGGGCACCGATCCTGTACTTAGCATGTCAATACAGATTGAGTTGTTGGTATACCCCATGGTCATAGAAGTGATCCTAATTTTTTATCATTTCTATGAAGATGTCCAACATGTACTTAAAATGGCGATACCCAATAATCATTAACTTTTAGACTGATTTCATCAGTGCAATCAAACTCAGGTGTGTTTTCCCCCAGATGAGTGCTACGTAATATATTTGATCTGGAATCCTTGGATTGATTTATAATATGTTGACTTTTCATAAGATTGTGTTCCTTATTGAGTATATCAGTATATTCATTTTATATGTGTCGTATACATATTCTTATGAAGAGATGATTTTATTTCTGTTGTTTTATGTTTATTGGTTTCTGGGTGTCCTACTAGGAATTGTTATATTCACCCATACCCAAGAATTTCCCACATGTGTCATGTGTTTTGAATGTGATAGACCTTTAAAAAAGGATTTGATGGACAAAGACTATAATATAATTAGTATGTCTATAAATATAGAGTTCTGTAACAACTATAACTTGATTACAACCTGAATTTTACATTTATATTGGAATAGTTTTCATACTCATTGTGGAGGGATTGTATTTGGACTTTTTTTACATTCCTTTACATATTATCATACTATAGTTATGGGATATATATTTATTTATTCATGTTTGTACATGTGTTTTTACACTTCAATATTATATAGGATTGAGGATGTCTGTATGTGTGTAGGTACATATGCTATGGTCTCCAATGATAGAGACATTCCGACATGATGATAGTTGATAGTACCTCTATTATTGGAGGTGGTCTTAGAAAGTCGAAAAAAGGTCCCTACATTTACATGTCATAGAAGAGTGACAGCAGAGCCTATCAAATCAACCATAAGGCTAGAGTCTGTGAGATTGGTTTGGGGAAACAATGTTAAGTGTTTCGAGTTGGTCTTTCCTTATGGGGACTCCTTTATTGGAGTAGGGGATAATTTAACCATACACCCATACCATGAGGACATAACTTTCAAGTTAGTGCATGGGAATAGTGGGTTATTTTGGAACAATGGTACATGCATCATATAAGAATGGGTTGTTGTTTCCATTCCATTTTCAATCATTTTTCTGAATATACTCATTAAACATGGTAAATCTAGTTTATTTCAAGACACCTCTATGATGTAACACATCAGGGATTTAGCATCATGATCACAAGGATGATCCCCTAGTGTTGAGGCATTGATATAGGGACCCGTTCTTGATGTGCTACCTCAATGTAGGTCACCAGCGATACCACCACATGTTTTGCACAAGATGGTCCCAACAGTACCAGTGGATGGGGTTTGTAGGCTGAGTTCACTTCCTTGGTTTCAAGGACATAAATGCATCATGATTTTTGGCCTTCCCAACACACATGTGGATGAGTACTAGCTTGAAGTAGTGACTTGGGTTATCCTTCATGTTAGGGTACCAACATATGAGATGCTGGTCCTGGTATTGAGTCTTCTTTAGGGCTCAGTAAGGAAATGGATGGGGTCATGGAACTAGTCTTATTATGAACCTACTCTACCATGGTTAATGTTTGAGATCATTTTCATATATGAGTTCTCTCCCACTATTTTGATAGTTATATGTATCCAAGTGCTTTAAAATCACTATAAGGTAAGCCCGATAGTTTTTGAGTACTCATCATACATTACCAACATCTCTAGGTACTCGATGGATATGGTTTAAGATAAATTTCTGGAGTTTTTACCTTTTAACGAGGGATAAGTAGAGAAATTTGATCCAATTTTTTCCTTCTATTAATTCCTACTAATGTTTGCTTGATAGAGGTATCATTTTTGGTTAAGAGTTGTTTGACTTAGTATATGCAACAAGGGGTTGCTGGCAGTGGGTACACAGGAGCAATGACCTTAGTTGTAATGAGCCTATGTGAGTACCAGGGATCTGGGCAAGTGATTATTTTATAATGGATGTCCTAAGATAGAGGGTCTATAGTTTATGGCTCTCCAGATGGGCCCAATCATCACAAAGAGTGGTAGTTAAACACATGTAGTGGTAGGGGACATCTTGTATGCATTTTTCCTACCATCCATGAGACTAACCTAGAGACCTTTTATTGTCCACTGAAGAAGATACGGTGGTTGGATTAGGATGATTCACATGGTTGAAGTTGTGGTAGGGGTGATGGTATTGCATAAAGAGGTGTTAGACACTTTGACTTATTACCACCACCACCCAAGTGCTTTATGCTAGGCATGAGGAGCTAGAGGAAATGGGATAGGATAACTGTAGGTGGTTGATGAAAATGAACTAGAGGATCGAGGATAGATATAAGGTATGATAATCATGTTTTATACATTAGAAACAATACTGAAAGACATATTTTATAGTCATTCCTTCCTTTTCACTTTTTTGATACTTAGATATTCCAGTTGAGCCCTTGGATCAACCACTACACATAGAGACTCATACTAGATATGACTCTGATATCACAGACTGATGCATCCAGTGTTACATAAATCATTGAGATGAGAGATTCTATTGTGATCTCAATTTTACAGTGATGATTCAATATGATATCCTCTTCATTATGACATGGTTATATAGAATTCATGCCCAGATTATATATTATATGTTGAGGATGTGTTGTTTCAACATAAATGAAACTGGGTTCTCCTAAGATTATGAAATGGAATCCCATGCAACATAGGATGGAATCATATATAGATGGGTGAGACCAATGTCTATTTTGTTGGATAGCCTAACCATTGTGGAAGTGGATGTAATGAGATTCCAATTCTCAAATGTGGTAGCGAAGTACTTAGATGTTTTCCCTCAGTATGTTCTCAGCTTATCACCACACTGATATATAAGGATATACATTGATCAGCACCCCTAGATTGAATAGATATCTATAATAATATATTAGATGAATCACATAGATCTTCATGAGATGATGGTGTAGTTGGAGAACTTGGAGAAGAAGGATTTTATTGAACCCATTCTTTCACCTTGGACAACACAAGTTTTTTTCTCTAAGAAGGCATTCAGAAGCATCCGGTTATATATGGACTAAAAGCACTTGAAACATGTAACCGGGAAGAATGTGTATCTACAATAAAGGAATGATGAACTACTTGATTAGTTGGGAGGGTCATGATTGTTCTTGATGGTTGACCACTGGTCAAGATATCACCAGCTACAAGTATTAGATTACGATATAACAAAGAAAAATTTATATTTTTCTGCACTAATTATGAGTACTTGTCGATTCCCATTTTCATGAATAACTCCCTAGAAGTGTTCATGGGGATCATGAACAAGATCTTTTATCCTTTCATAGAATGGTTCATGGTAGTCTTCATCAATGGTATCTTTTTGAAATCTTTGTCAATGGTGGATCACACGAGATAAATAAGTATGGTTCTTGAAGTTCTCTGTGAGAACCAAATTTTTGGAAATCCATGAATGTTTTATTGATGTCATTAGGTGTTCCACTTTATATGACACTCTATCTTATAAAATGGAGTGCTCATTGACCCAAACAAGTTCAAGGTAATTTTAGATTGGGAGGTACCCATGATCATGAAAGAGTTGGGAATATTCCTTGGGTTGAAAGGCTATTAAAATATTTTGAAACATTATTTCTACAAAATATCAAAACCATGAGATATTTTACTTGAATAATGAATCCTTTTGGGTGGATGGATACATTCCAATATTCCTTTCATCATTGATATTGATTTTCACCAGCGTTCCCATATAGAGATTATCAAAAGTGGGTTTCATTTTTGTAGTGTTAATCAATTCCTTAGGAACTGGTGTTGGTTGTGTTTTGATGAATATACATGAGGTGATTTTCAATGCTTTATTTCAGTTGAGACCACATGATCAAAATTGTGTTATCCACAATACTGAGTTAGTGGTGGTAGAATTCACACTAAATGTATGATGACGCTACCTTAATGGCTAGTTGTTTATTGTCTGTTCTAATCACAATATTCTTAGGCATACTATATATTAGAAGGATCTTAACTGGAGACAGATGAGATAGAAATAGTTCCTCCAAGACTATGACATCAAAATATTCTATATACTAGTGAAGGATAACTTGGTAGAATATTCTATAAGTAGGAGATCTTGTTAATAGTTTCTGAATGAGGTGTCAGAGAAGTTGTCCTCATTGTAGTTATACATTGTGTATGAAGATGGATAACATTACCTCTAGTCAACAGCTGTTACCCCTGTACTCTAATAGTTAGTATAGGAGGAATAACTTGGGCATGTAGACTCTGTGACCCTATTCTCTTTGATATCCACATGAGAATCTCATATAGGAATTTCCAAAGTTGGGTAGTATGGATTTATTTTAAAATGAATCATGATGGTTCCAATGACATTTTCATAGGATGTTCTGAGAGTCTCAAACATCTCCCACGGAAGTAAATCCATTTGTGTAAAATATGTACTAGTACCTCTGACTTTTGTTTATGTTGATAGGGACGAAGAATGGATTTGGGGAGTTTTTCTCTCGATGTCTGACTTGTCAACAAGTGATGGTCTAGCACAATAATCTAGTGGGTTTATAAAAGAAACTTTAAGTTCCATAATTGAAGTCAAATGGGTTATCCATGTACTTTGTTATAGTCTTACGATATATGTATAGAGGACATGATTCCACCAGGGTGATCAAATAAAGACCCCCAAGACATCCTACTTCTTATCTATTCTGGAGAAATTCTTAGTTGAGATACTAGGATGATAAAATTTTTGTGAGACAGTATGAATCCATTTAGTTCCATCAATAATCATTTCATATCATGTTTCTAACTTCACATCCCGGTTTTGAAGAGATAATATGAGGATGTTGGGATGCAGTTACATATGAGAAATAAATTTTTCTGCATGGCTGACAACCATACTAAGTGTACCATTTGGTTTATAGAGTATATTATTCGATCATTCATGTTGGACATTAGTAATAGTTTGTAGGATCAACAACCACTTTTGGAGTTTCCATACAACAATAGCTACTATTCCACCATTGGTATGGCTCTATTTTTTATTTCATTACGGGCGGACCTACTGGTCACCACATTGCTATACTTCACCGGGAGATCCATCACTCAACGGTCCAGAGTAGGAGTGAGAAAATTATGAGATGGTGAGGAGAATATAGGAGTGGATGAAGACTACCCATATTTATAATAAGTCTTAGGAAGAATGAATAAGGATTCCTTTGGTGTTTTAGGATGGCAAAATATCTTCTTATAGGATTCACATTGACATGGAATATGGATATTTTTCCTAGGTGATTATTTATATATGAGATTCAGTAGGCCATTAAAGATACAATGTAGTGTTGGAAATGTGGAATAGCACATAGATATCCTGCATTTTTTGACCGGGTACATGAAATATTCCACTTGTCTTAGTTGGGGAGGTAGATGCATGAACAATTACATGCTATCAACAAGGGATATCTGGACATTGAGGATTGAACCACCATTTGAGATAACCGGATAGATTTTTTGAATTTATAACGGTGATCCTATTTGGGTGATTGATTACTTTAGTCTGTGTCCGATGGAAGCTCATGAATATACATGAGAGCATAAGAGAGTGGGAGGCTCTGATGCATTCTTAATAACCACATCAAGTTATGTATCCCTTGTTCTGGATTGAGATGCAAATCCACCTGATGAAGAGAATTTATTGACATAGTTTTTCTCTTTATTATTTTTCAATTTTGTGTGGATTATTTTAAAGACCATTTACTAGGAAGTCTTTCGATTCCGAGGCCCGGTGTGTCGAGGATAAATATTTGGAATATACAAAATATATTAATTAGAACACATTAAATGTTTTTTAATAGGTGGAATAAATCTTAAAGGTAGGATAAGATCATAAATATAAGGGCACCATTGAGTCTACAAAATAGGTTTTACCCTAGGTGATGTTTATCCTTGGTCGGTGTAGTGTGTTTTTGTAAAATTCATCATTGTTTTCTAAATAAATAAAATAAATGAATGAAATAATTTGTTTTAATTCTCAATGACACGTCTATTGGATACTCCTTAAGTAGACTCTTATGTTGGAATCCATGGGTCAGCTGCATAACCCTAGATACATTAGAGAGATCATTGGATGACCAATCTTATAAAAAATTATGTTGGATCATGGATTAGAAAATGACGCCCAATGGAATTATAGGATTCCACCAATGACTATGATGCCACATCATTATTCATTAGTGATAAATACAAATTGAGTTATGGATTTTTTTGATTGGATTCATTCCCCATTCGTGATTTATATGGTGAATGGGAATCGGTTTACTAACAGATTGATTCACAAATCATCTCTTTCATAGGATGGGTTTATTAATGGGATTTTAATGGGATAATTACATTGAAATTATTTAATCTTATTTTTTATTCATGTTGAGATGAATCGAGGAGAAAACGAAAATTTTCAAAGGATTATTACCTCTGTTTAGGATTGTGCATTTCTCTTCTGATTTTTCATTCACCATGGGAAATCTTTGATTGGGCCATAGTTTGAAAAAACCCATTGAATTGATCTTTTCACACTAGTTTGTTGGTGAAATGATCAGATATCCTGGATCTATGATCATAACAAAGCTATGGTGGGGTGATGATGGAATTGTCCATGAATCTAACATCTTTGGATAACCAATTATTCATTATTAGGTAAATTTTTTTGGTGTAAATCCATTTTTAGAATGGATTTGATGTTGAAATGGGTTGTTTGATCGTCAGAGAGGCTTGGAAGAGATGATTTCATGGTTTCCCAGAAATGGATGTAGATTGATTGATGGACAGAGGTGTGATAGTGGAAACATAAACCTAATTTGAGAATTTGGATTATTCAATGATACAAGGCATGTAATAGAAATCCAAATGCCATGTGGTCCCCTCATAGTGGAATCTAGCAGTTTTCATATGAATATTACAATAACAAGGATTATTAACCATATCAAATGGTGTGTTGTCAATCCCTAATGAAGATAGTGTGTACCTTAGAGGGTACACAGACACATGTTGGAGTACACTAGTAAGAGAACATCGTGTAATCCCCTACATCGAAATGTCCTAGACAAGTACATGGGATAAAACATGTACTTGTAAATAGGTAGAAAACATGGAAAAAACATGTTGTATACTATTAGATGGACATGTCAGGATAAATGTCACATTTACATGGGTTATACCCATTTTCAAGGGACACAACGTGTAACCCTTCTAATAGTTGTATACTCTATAAATGTTGGATTATAACCCTTTTCTTAAATATATAGGAAACGTTTCAGTAGTGTTTGTTCCCCTTATTTATTCTCTAATGGTTACTATGGGATTGCCTCCTATATTTAGGATAGTTATCCCTTTTTAAAGACATATTTGATAGAATTTTTGGAATCCTTTCATGTTTCCCAAAGTGGGATCATTTATTCAGGTTCATTCCCTTAGTGAAGTTATTTGTATTGTTATGACCAAGACTAAGTGGGAATCAATAATCTACTTATTAGGTTAATATAGATTTAATTGTTTTATACACCATGTCAATGGGATGATGACCATATTTTTTCATATCTATTCTAATTTTGAGGATGTACAACTAATAGTGGGACTCTATGATAATTTCTTCTAGGATGGACATCATCCGTTCTACCAGACTTTGGAGGGTTCTCTCTCGAATTAGATCATTGTGGAATCATTGATCTCAAATATAAGGAGGGAATACAATTTTAGTGAATTACCTTTTGACTTTGTTTCATGTTGAGAATATCTGGAGATACTTATTATATGTGCTGTAGAAATATACATGTGTAGATCTGACTGTATTACCTTTATTGCATACTTTGTGTTTTTTAGGTATCCTATTGGGTATTGTTATACTCACTCCTACACACACTTTTTCCACACATATCATTTTTTCTATAGATGAACATCCATTCAATATCTTCCATAATGGACTAGGAACAGATAGTACTTAGTGAGTCTAGCCTGACTGAAGTGTGTTCCATTGGTAACATGAATGTTTTCCCAATTTTACTTTTAGGTTATAATTGTTTTCAGAATCATTGTGGAGGGATTTTATATTTCTATATATACATTCATTTACATCATATTTCCCAATGGTTTTTGTATTTATATTTATGCATTTATGGTTGTTCATTTATTTTAACATTTTTTCATTTTATAGGATTGAGGATGTGTGCATGTGTATAGGTACTCTGGGTATGGATTATAATTTTAGTGATATGACAACAAGTTTCTAGTCCGAATCCCATGACCAACTGGTAGTGGGCTTGGGGATTCATGACATGGGCCCCACTGAGGAGGGTCATGATACTTATGGAAAAAATATATTTGAAATAGATAAAGACATAGTTTAATTATATTTCATAGAAATACATTAAATGGATGAGTGTGTATCATTGGAGTAAATCTATTATTAATGTGAAGAAAACTGAAGGAACAATTTTCCTCTGTATTTATTATTGAAAAACCAATCATTTTATGTTATTTACAGAGTATCCCTAACCATGGATTATTATTTTTGTTTGACCAGTTGAATGGAGAAAGTCCTTTCACGAAGATTGAACTTTGGTATGGTTATCACCATTAGAGAATTAAATAATATGATATTACAAAGATAAATTTTATGAGAAGTTATGGTCACTCTTTTTATATTTTTAACCACATTTAACTAACCAATGCTTTTGGGGTGTGTATGGATTTGAGGAAGATAATATTCTACAAGTTCCTCGATTCTTTCATGGTGGTAGGTTCTGACGATATTTTGGATTACTCCAAAACATATGTAGGTAATTTAGTTCATCCGAGAGTAGGTCTACAAATACTAATGCATCATAGAGTTCCTGTGATGCTTTTAAAGTACAAAGTAGATATTCATGAAGTGATTTTTTTGGACATGTGGTATCTTATTAAATAATTTCATTCTATCCAGAAAAGTGGATGTCTGTTAATATATTGGGGAGGGCACATTTTTTTTTCAAGATATGTATATTTCTAGTCTTATCAGTGTTCTATCATAGGGTTTTCAATGATTCCCTGAGGATATATGTATCGATGAATGATCTCACTCATTATGTAGTGGTGTTCATACATAATAAGAAAATTAAGAGTTAGTTTGATGAGCTAGAATTTATTTTGACATATATGAATGTGATGACACTTCAAGAGGATGGAATGTGCTGTGTGGTCTTTTGTGATTATTCTCGACCGAGTTTGGTATATGATCATATATAGAATGATTTTCTAGTAGCCTATTTCTCTAGGTATTATAGGCCACATAAAAATAATTAATCAACCAATGAGATCAAACACACAGTTGTGATTAATGACCTTAAGTGTTGGGGACATTACCATTTGGAAGAAAGGACTACCATTTATTCTGAACACAAATATTTGATTTATATACATTATTGACTACATTTGATCCTATCATATTGGTTTTGGGTGCAGTACCAGTTCATTCTTATTACGAAATTTCCTACATCATGGGGTAGGGGAATGAAGTTGTTGATTCATCGATCTAGAAACATTCAACAAACGTTATGAAAGAATCATTTGAAGAGTGGAACTTGATGGCTTCTTTTAGTCATTTACACATGAGAGTCTGGGAGGATGTTGTGATGATTTTAATGGAATGTGTTCAGTAGACTATCTCTCTTCTCAAGATGATTATTTTGGAACATTACCTTGATGAATAATATAATAAATTTACGGAACATCTTTATCATGTGGAGGCTATCAGTGAGTCGACAAACTCTTCGGAGTGTATCGTACATTTCTCGAATTGGTTTGTTGTGAATTCTTATATGATAAATAAACTCATGTGGAATATATATAATTTCTAGTGGGTGGTGAACTCATGTAAGGAAAATATGTTCTATGACATATGATGAAAATATATTTTCTATGAATGAGGGGAGACATCACTAAATTTTGATTCTCATTGGTGCACCTACCAATAGATAAAAGATAAGAACTAGAAACAATATTATTTGATTCAAACACAAATAGTGCCATCTTTTAAGGGGGTGCAGAGTTGATGGACTTTTTGGTTGGGTTACCACATAATTTTTTTTAGAATAACTTGATAGGGGTTGTCGTTGATAGGCTAACCAAATCATCACAATTTAGTCCTAACTGAGATAAAACAAATGTTGAGGAATTGGGAAATTTAAATGTACATGGTACTGTCAGATTTCAAAATGTTCCTTTATATATAGTATGTGGTAGGTATCATGTCTTAACATATGATTTGTTTAGGTGAATCCATGATAAAATTGGAACTCTAGTTCATTTTTTAGGACGTATCATCCATAGATGGATGGTCTGAAGGAATGATAAATATAGATCCTAGAGGATATGAAACATTATTTTGTTCAATATTTTTTGTATAGATTTAGAAGAAAATTTTGAACATTATGTATTTACATATAATAATAGTTGATAGAAAATTTTTTAATGTCTCATATTGATTCCTTTTATGATAGACCACGTTCACATTCATTATATTAGTCAGATATTGTTGAAGCTATTATAGTTGGACATAGTTTGGTCTAAGAGATGATGGTAATGATTCAACTGATTCATCAAAGAATTATTATGAAAAAAGCCAGTATAATTCTCATACGGATATTTTTTGATGACCATGAGTGGTTTATGTTAGTTAAAAGATTTTCTTTAGAGTTTCACATTGTTTGGATTAAATATTTCATAGAAATAGGAAATACTTTTCTATGTGGTTTTTGTGTATTTTATAGATTAAAGATTGGGTGGGAGAGTAGATTAACATTTACGAATTCCATAGTAGTTTTCATTAATATAAATCCTGTTTATTGTATAATATAATTAAATACGTATCTCTAACCATTATCAAGTTATGAACTGGGATGATCTTGTTGTTGAGCATGTTTTACACATGAATAAAAATATAGTCTGAATCAGAGATTCTAAGACAATGGTAAATCCTAAGATGATGATACTGCATGTTTTTGTGTTATGGAATTATGGTTATGATTCACATGATACATCGGAGCATGATGCACCGTAAGAGATTAAGGGCCTCATTCCTTTTTTATTGAATCATCTTGATAGGATTCATTGGAACATAAAGTGTTTATAACAGCGATTATTTAACATATTATTTCATTATTATAGATACTTCCATAAAGTTGAATTTCATTCACTTTTTTGGGGATTGTTTCTGGTTGTTTTACGCAAAATAAAAAAACTATTGTTGTAAGGGGTGTTTAGTGGTTGTCACGTGGTTAGGGATAACCATGTAGTTTGTCCATTAAATCAATATGGCCACAGATCTACCAACAAAAGGGGGTGCACAAAATTTCTAAAACATGAGACCACTCCATTAAAACATACATATTATAATAGTGTTGTTTTTCATTTTTATCACATGGTTATTGTATCCATGCTTTAAAATTGTGCACCAAAAACAAAATCCCATGGATGAAATACAATTTGGATTCATAGTTACTATTAACATTGTGGCTCGTTCTACAAAGCATACAAACATGATTTAAATAAATAAAAAAAATATTAAAATACTATAACCCCCAGATTGACCTATAATCAACCCCTCTAAACCCAAAATCAATTTCCTTGTTCTTGATTCCTATTATGAAGCAGTTTTTGATCCTCAAATTTCTTCACATGGTGGATCAATGCCCGATTGATATCATTTGATATACTTCATGAAGAATCATCTCATCCAATTTTATGTTCTTCATATATCATATTTTCTCCCTCTAATACATTTATTGATCTTCATGATATTGATGGATAAAATATATTTTTATATGAATTATTTTTCTAGGGTTTTATTCTTGATCTCATCCACATCATTCTTTGTTACCAATATCATTACATGTGTGTTCTTTGATTGATCGATTAAAGTTAGTAGATCTATAAATATTTATGCAATATTTTAAATGAGTATTAAAAAGAATTTAAAAATCCAAATTTTGGATGGTTGATTTTTTTTAATAATTTCATGAAATTTAGGAAAACCCAAAATTTCAATTATATTGAATGGTTTGAGAGAATTTGTGAAAAATGATGTCTTGATTTGAAAACAGATTTGAATAAGTTTATTTTATGGAAATAATTTTGGAAATTCCCTTATATTGAATAAGTATTTGAAAGGGATAGAATTTTATGAAAATAGTGATTTGGTTTTGAAATAAAAAGGTCATGATTAATACCAAAATTTGGAAATTTATTATCTATTATAAAGTCATAGATCCCCTACCACATGTTGATCCATCAATGTCAAATTTCATTCCCTTTCTTCCCTCCCCACAATCACCCTTTTTATATTGTCCTTCCTCCACTCTTCATGCTCCCACATCACATATACCCCCCTTCATCTCTATATCACCATCTCCCACTCATCTCCCTCTGCCACCACTCCCCCACTCATTCACTCACATATATTTATCTCTAACTTCTGGTCCTCATACACTTCTACATAATATCCTCTCCCCCACTTCTTATTCCATCACTCCCCATTTTTGACTCTCCTTCAGGATTAAATATTGTACTCTCTCTATAAATCCCTGCATCAGCCTTTGGACTACCATATCTGCTTTTAACCTACATGCCTTCACTTCCATCTCTTCCTTCACCTCTTCCTTCCAATTAACCACCTCCACCTTCCATCTACCAACCTATCCCTTCCATATTTTTTTCTCTGCCATCTAGCTTCCGACCTCTACCTCTATCATTGAATTCGACTATGCCTCCCCTCCAGAATACCCAACTCCTCAACTCACTATATGATGGCCCTTTAGTCTTCCAATATTCCAGGAACTCTTCTAGAACTATTATATCGGTGATCCCTGACTCATTTATTATAATTGAAATGTGTTTGGGTTTATTTGAATGATGATATTTATATTTCCTCAAATATCTATTCGATTTGTACTATTGGAGTTTCAATTAACTTAGATTTTCTCAAGGGAAAAAAGAATAATAATATCGAAGCTGATAACATATAAACAATTGTAATTATACATATTTAGACCCCAACGATTATCTATCTCCAATTAGTGTTTATTTGATTTTATAACCATAGATTCTGTAGATTTTATTGGGTAAGATTTAATTATTTTGATTACTTATATTCTTAAATATTTTATTTTTATTCGATATGAACAAGTTTTTGTGACTTATTTCATCGGGAAAATTTTATTTGATTTTTTAGGATTTCATGGGGTTTTATTGTCTTATTATTATATAAGAAATAGTTAGTTTACTAGTATAAAATCTTGTTTACTCCCTCAATTAGGAAAAGACAATTGTGTCTTGGATTCATGTTGATACAACATTGTTACTTATTTTTTTTCATTATAGGAAAAAGAAATTATGTTTGGAATGTATATGAGATATAATATTAACTAATTTTTCACGAATATTGATATTTTTTATATTAATGTAGTAAAACATCAAATATTTATCATTAAAAAAACAATAATTTATGAGAAATATAAAATATCCAATGCACACCCTCTCCCATATCTTCCCCTCCATATCTATGTCATATCCTCCCTATTTACTCACATTGTTCCCACACTCTCCCACTAACCATTCTTGTTATCCCTATTTTTCACCATCCACTAGTTGCAAATATCTATGTCCCACTAGAAATCTGAACCTCTACCTTCTAATACCTAACTATGCCTTCCAGTTACTTGATTCTACAAATGCATCTACATTCTCATCCACTATCCAATTACCCTACTCCACTTTATAGCATCCTGCATCCACCTTCATCCTTCAAACCTCTACCTATGTCTCCATAATTTCCTACCCTCCCCTTATGTTCTGCATAATTAATTAACTCGCTATATGATATCTATATAGTCTTCATAAATTATTGGAACTCATATAGATAACACCGTTCAGCACTTCATCACTCACCACTTTTTATTAAGATGTGGTAGGGTTTATTTGAATGATAATGATTGTATTTCCTCACATATCTGTTCGATTTTTACTTTCTAGGATTCAATAATCTTTTATTTTATTTAATATATAGACATTTAATCATGTTTAATCTAGAATAATACGAACAATGATGGCTATACATCCCTAAAAAAATTTGTTTTCCACCACAAATTATAGAATCTTTGATATGTGATGTATAACCTCTCTAGGTTCCAATGAGTATGATTTATTTGTTTCTATTTCATATCAACTAAATTATCATATTTTTCTTGGATAGGGTTTTTGTTTTTTTATTTATTGTATCAGGTATGTTTACTTGGAATTTATTTATGATTTTTATTGTGATTGATTATCATTTTAGTGTCATAGGAATAATTAGTTTACTGGTATAAAAATTGTCCATTCTCTGTATCTGTATTGGAGAATTATGTATCCGATTTGTACTGGTACAACCATATTAATTTCAATTATTTCTTTTGATTCAGTCTTTTGTTTCTTTTGATATGCATATAAACCAGAAATATTAATTTTAGATTTTTCATTGACACAGATAATAGTTTAAATAATTCAGATTGTAGAGTTCAAATATTTATGTTTCCAACTATTTTATTAATTCTAATAGATATTAAATATCATCCAACATCATTCATGCAAATTCATATCCCTTGGATATCACATTAACCTATTATATATCACCATGAGTATTGTTTTTCATATCCATACTTTATTATAAAACCCATTAAGATAAATTCAATACCCTTTTTCATTTTTAAATTTTTGTATAGTAATTAATTTCTTAATATCCAATTAATGAAAAAAATATCTTTTATGTGATTATGTTTTGGTTTCATAATGTTTCCAAGTAGGTTGAATATGTAGATTCAATATCCCATAGAGAATATAATCAATATCTCTAGTTAGGTATCTATGATATTTTACCATAATGTAGTACATTCACATGTGTAATATACAATGAACAATAAAAATTGGATGTGGAATTCAGTAGCATTTGGAATATAGAATTTTTAATACAATAATCAATTTTCAATCCCCTTGCATTCCTATAATATTTATTTTCTTAAACATAATTTTTTACTTTTTTAATTAAATAGTTCTGTTTCATCTCATATTCATATATGATTATATGATTTCTATTTGAAACCATTGATTTTATTTTTATTTCATTTAAAAACATATCACTAATATATATATAAGCAATTATGGAAACTCGTTTACATTATGAAATCAATACATTTATCATTGTTTTCACTAAAATCCACGAGTATGAGTTATGTTTCATGAAAACAATAAGATAAATACCCCCATTAATCTGGTATTGGATATCTAGAATTGTGTAGATGCTTTATTAATGTTGAATTCAATAGCCTTTCGATGTATTATTTCAAATAATATTATATTATTTAAACAATTAAATAATATAAAAAATGAAATATCGTACATATATTTATATATTTTTTAGAATTTTTTTTTTATTTTGACTCCACTAGGCTTTGTTATGTATTCTTTTCAATACTTATATTTTATCATTGACAACTAAAATTTTTAGAAGTTAAGTTTTCATAAATATTTTTATGTGCTGGTTTAATAATAATAATAATATGATGTTTCAATATGTTTTTCAATTATCATTGTTTGTGGACCTACATCACATGTAATATAAATAAATAGTATCCATTCTAATAATTTGTATAATATATTTATAAAATTCTCTTATAGTTTCTGAAAACTAAAATCATATTTATAAAAAAAAAAATTTCTAAAAATGTTGTATTAAATTTTACTACAATGTTAAAATGATTCGGGATTTTCACAATTATAATTCCTCCTAAAACATTTAATTATTTGTAATCTTATACCTCCAAAATGATGTTCAATGATTTTTATTCTCCTACTTCCTTTAGGAATAATTTTTGTACATATGGTAAAAAAATAGTTTAAAAATAGTTTTTTTAATTTGTATCTTGTAGTTTTATTAATATCATATAACTCATATTTCATGTCTTCTATCAGTGACTAGAAAATACCCTATTAGTTTATTTATTGTTATCTAATAATATTTAACATTATAATTCATAATCTACATGTGTTTTTATCATGAAAATATACACCAAATGACTTTCAAATTCACAAGGGGAATAAAAGATATATTTTTAACAGATTCGAATTGTTTGATTTTCTCATCATTGATTGGTAGTTTGAAACCCCATTTTGGGGTCCCCTATTGTGGGGTAGAGTGACTTCTTATACGATAGACCGTAATTTGGTGAATTTCAATTAGTAATATGGGATTCCATAATGTGGTGTAGATTTCTGTCAATTATGGTCTCCCATAGTAATGTGTAGTTATATTCCCAATATGGGGTCCCCTAATTGGGTGAAGTTTGACTGCACGCCAAGGGCTCCCCAACTATTCTGTAGATTTATTGGCTAAAATTAAATCCCCAAATGGGGATGATAGTGTGAGTATACATATATATATATTTGGAGTCATGATTATAAGGGCTCGGCCTTAAACATTACTTAATATTGAGTTATTACAAGATTACACATTGAGGATCTTTTAAGGTTTAGAGTTTTAGAGAATTATATCATAAAACTTGCATTATATTCCACATTTATAGAAAGTGGTTACATAAAGTTGGTATTCATTTTCCCCATCAACAGAAACATATTTAAAATAAAACATGGATTCTTTCTTGACACTTCCTGGACACTATCATCATATCATGTACCTTTCCCTTGACCTATGAAATACATTTCAAAAAAAAACTTGGGATGAGCATAAAAAGCTCAGTAAGGGTTATAAAAATATGTAAAGGAAACAGGAGTTCATATATACATAGGAATGAAATCATAATTTACCCATAAAACATAGGAACTTTAACATACCTCATCAAATCATGAATAAATCATAGAAATCATAAGCCATAAAAGGTAACCTGAGGCATTCATAACATTCTTATGTACGGAGTAACTCTCTTGGTTACGTTTGGAATACCCATCACAGTATATTACCTAAATCTATTCGGAGAAACCTTAATGTTTCACTCCTTCGCATTACCCAATGCATTTTAGAGCTATATCGGGCTCACCCGCCCTTAGTTTATCACGGAACATCCCATCTTCATAACAATGCCCAAGAACCATAACATAATCGTACCACATAATAAATGCATAAAGGAAACATAACATGTCCACATTTCAATCACAAGATATCAATAAAACACATTGATAAAAAAAATTATGAAAACCATTTTCAATACCAAAATAAAAGAAAAGTAAAACATGGTATTTATTTTTCTTTTAAAAATAAGGTATGGCTTGTAGAGGAAGCCAATACTCAAATAATGGTCACGGTGGCGGAGAAGTCGTTGTCACCGCATACGTACGACAAAAACATTCCCTTTTTTCATTTAGTAAAATTCTTCGTAAAAAAATATTCCTTTTGGATAAATGTAAAATTAGAAGGAGTTTATACACTGTATAAAAAAAGTTGTGTATAAAACATAATATGCCTCAATGAAAGGATATTGAGACGAAGTCCCATACAAAGACGACATCCTTGGATTAAGGATAAATCAGTTACATAATTATGTGTGACAAACGAAGAAATGAAATATAAGTGGGTAATAAGTGTAAAAAAATCAGAGGACATTCACACATAATCATAGAATGACATATTGAAGGTGTACAGATTTATCCCAATGAATCAAAATTGGGTTAAGAAGTTCCCTTGCAAAAATTCGATAGCCTAACGGCATCACTTAAAAATTCAAAAAAAGAGTTGATGACAGATAAAAAGGGTATCTCATCACATGGTCATAAAATTTACATCAATATAGATATATAAGAACATATCCCAAAATAATAGTATGTGAATTAAAAGACATAACAAAATAAGTCTTTTAAAAAAAGGAGGGTGAATGGTTCCCTTACTGACTTGGGTAACTTTCGAAACGTACACCCCATTGAAGAAGGGTCATACAATGAATATTTAAATACCCATAAATGAAATTATATTACACATAGAGTATAATAATGGGCAGTACATACACCACTCAAAGGAAATGGTGGCAAATGTAGCATAAATCTCACGGGACTAAAAGTGAGATGAAAAATCCCTTACGAAAACTCGGCAGCCTAACGGCACCACTTAAACCTTCCAAAATGGATTGATGAGAGAAAATAGGGTCTCTCATCATATGAACATAAAATGTACAGTAAGAGTAATTTAAAAGAACATCCCAATCATAAGAAATATGTGCGTAAAATGAATGACATAAAAGAGTGTACTTAAAAAGAAAGAGAGGGGTAGGATCCCTTACCTCGGGTCCGACTTGACTCGATCGTTCTTTAATCTCCTGAATAATAAACATGAGTTAATTTATACTTCCTTATGAACCTTTTACAAGTTCATTATTCCTTTTATATCACTTATTACCATGTCATGAACACTATGTTATTATTTAAGTTAATAACGGTCCTTTTAACGATCATTGGTACTTGAGTCAAAAATAAACTCTTTATAAATACAAGTTGTTCATGTGGTAAAATATCCATTATATCCAGAATTTTTTTCATGATGTAGATATCATATATATCATATATATACAGAATATTCATGCATTTATAATATTACATAACATTTAGATTTAAGAAATGAAATGCACCGTTCATGGAGACGGTAAGCCGTACGTACGCATGAACTCTACATCCATTTATATTTCATATTTAATGGAATTAAAACATAATGATACATAATAGTATTTTAATTCAAGTATGGTATCAGATATAATATCATTAAATATATCCTTTATACGTACCACATATGGTATTAACGAATCAAATCACTTTGATGGGCGGTAGTCCGCACTTCCTAAAATGAAGATATCGCGTATACCCATAATGGAAGCTATAAAGGTATGCCATTAATGAAAAATACAGAAGCTTAATGAAAAAATAAACATATTATATATCATATATAAATATAGTGACATCATAATGGCCAGCATGAAAGGTTTTAAGAGAATATTGAACAATCATCGTTTCATGATGCAGTAATTCGCCATCCACAGAAACAGTATGTTATTTAACCATTAGATGAAGGTGTGTGTTAGTGTAGCACAAATACATAACATAACAACATCCTAGTATATTTAAGATACTGGTGTTGTTACAAAATAAATAAATAAAAAGAGTTTAGGGGGTTGGATAAGCAAAATAAAACAAAAGGACTCAAGTGAAGATATTACCATAAAATCGGGCAACTCCCTTTGGTTTGAGCTCATAGGCTTTATTGGGAAGAATTATGACCAAAGTTAGGCTTCTAAGAGTTAGAGAGGGATGTGGAGAGACAGAATGGGCAGGTTTTGGCCCAGAAAAAGTCTTTGGAAGTGTGGGTAAGGAGGTAGAGGTGGGGGGCTTTTATAAGAGGAGAGGAGGGGCACCCTTGAAAGTAATGAAATGTTCCTTTATTTTAAAATGAGATTCGGATTTAAAAGGTCCCACATTGATATAATTCTAGGATAAGGTGATAAGGGTTCTAAATATACCAATCCAATAGGTTTTGGACATGTGTTGTTCATTGAGTTTATATTATCTTTTTATTTTATTTAAATCCTTTATTAATGAGGTAATCGCTGCATCATCATCATGTCATAAATAATTTAATATATTTAATGTTTAAAAATTATAAAAAAATATCATGATGTATGAAATCTTGTTATATTTCTAATGAATATTTATAGTCAAAAATCGGACTTGTATAACCCCATGTAAAAATTGTTTCAGTAAAACATCTCATGTTTGTGTCATTTTTACATTAACATTAAATAAAAAGTTATTTATGTCATTTCCCAACCAAAGTGGCTCCATGGGGTCCCCAAGTTGACCCATGGATTTTCTTAGTCGGCCATGACACATCCAATGAGGTTAGGTCATGTGTCAAGATAAAATCATATTATTAAAACATTATTTTTACCTTAATCTACACTAATTACCTCTAATCACGATTAAAAACATAAAAGTTACTATTCACCAAAAAAAAATTATTTTAATCCAATTGAACCACATTTTACTTCTTAATGAAAACCATGTATGTCATATTTTTGAAATTCAAAACACAGAGGTGGTAAAATTTCATATAAACGAAAAATCAGTTTCTTAAGTACCACTTAGTGGTTTCACTATTCATCAAAAATTGAAGTTTTCCAGAAAAAACCAAAACCTCACCCTAAGCTATATTTGTTATTCTGAATTCAAAAATGATATCTATTTTACAAAATTCAAAACATATAAGTTGCATTAATTAATTTAATAACTAATTCCCGCTGTCAGAGCAAATAACGTGTTTTTATGAAACAATAAGTATCAAAAGATTGACACTAGTTTAAGTCCAATTTAAAGGTGAAATTAATTCCAACGACCACTATTGGATTAAATGGTAAAAATATATTCTAATTTTACTTTAAAAACAATTCAAAAGATAATCTAATCATATAAATAAATCATATTAAAAAGTGGTTTTGAATTAAAATACAACATTTTTCACTATTCATTAAAAAATAAACTTTATCGGAAAGATACCAAAAATTTACAAAAAGTAAATTTTGATGTCCCAATTCTAAATAAGAATTTTATTTTGTCAAATATATCACATAAAATTGTCAAAAAGTGGATTTAAAAGAGGTTCACCTTCAAAAGGCGGTTAATCGACCTTTTTAAGAATATTAGAATCTCTACAGTTAAAATTGGATTCATTCACATTTTTATTCCTCTATCATTTATTGTAAAGAGTAAAAATATTTGACAAACATATATAATAATTTTTTAGTTATTTTTGTTCATTCCTGCCATTACAATGACTAGGCGTTATCTACCATTGAAAATAATATTATTTTATTATTAGAGTGCAACGTAAGATTCCCAAGAAACCCAATGTTGCGTATTGGGTACGCCATCGAGCATAGCATCCCATTTAAAGTAATATTAATATTTTATTCACAAATATGGATAAATGTGAAAATGTCATATTCTTTATTTACCTGGGGTGTTACATCCTTCCCCCATTTTGGGAATTTCATCCTCGCAATTTTAAAATTGGGCTTGGAATCTTCAATGAAAATCCCATATCGGAATAGGAGTCAGTAAAACAATCACTTTAAAATAAAGAATGATAAGTACAAATGTCACCCGAGTTAACCCATAATAGGATTCCAAGTATGAAAATATGGACATGGAGGAAAAAAATGGGCCATGTTCTGATGGAGAGTGATAGTAAACATGTCTATGAGAAAGTTAACCATATGAAAATCACAAACTTGTGATGGGTTGAACGGTATTAAATTCCCCAGTAGGAAAAGTTAATAGACAACATTTTTGATTTATGTTACTTTTTATTGAGGAATTTATTCACAAGGAAACATAATCACTTATCATGTTGATTTTCAAATTTTATTAGATTCCTTACACAAACTCATATTTTCTCCAAAAGATGAGTGTTTAGGAAGACTTGTTCACATTAAGAGTACTATAATCAACTTCTAGAGAATCACCAAATACACAAAAGATAACTATATAGTTCCCATGTCTTTAGACGTTAACCAAAACCAAAACCAAAAAGGTTAGTACAAGATCAGATAATCCAGAAAAGGATTACCATTTATAAAAAGAAAATCTATTCTTAATCTCCAAAATTTTTCCAACAAAACAAAAAGTTCAACGAGGACCATTCGATAAACAATTTGTCCATAAAATTCTTCAATGTAAACCAAACTAATATTGAAACCAAAATATTTGAAGGTTTTAGTCACATAGTCTTCCAAGTTAAATCGTAACATTTATCTCCAAACAACATCAGTTGCTCTTAATGTCTCGTATTGAAAAGTAATTAACCTAATCACATATCCTCCATGATAGGTTAATAAATTTATATAGATAACCCCAAATCAACTTACTCTTAATTCATAAAATCATCTAACTAAAAAGAATTAGTCAAACTAACTAGGGACTTCACGTAGTCCAGTGGTAGGTGATAACTTCCAGTCACACTTTGGTTGTGGGTTTGATTCCCACAGCTTTGTCCGGTGTGATGGGTTGTCACACGGTCTGCGTGTTGTCCTTTTTATAAAACTCCAAAAATAACCCTAACATGTTTTAACCTCAATAGTCTCCTTATACCTATCATTTTCATCCATATTCGTTATGATCTCAACATCTTAATTCTTTAATTCTTATTTCACCACCATATGATAAAATAAAACGATTCCCAAAATGAATAACATCATACCTTGATCATGGCGTCCAGTCGGTTTCATCGTCATCTTCCTCACGTAGGTATAAGTCCCATGCATTACAAAAATGATTTAGAGATCTTTCAAAATCATTTGCTTCCTCCATCCAAATACACCTTGTAAAACATGGGTCATACGGGTGTTCACAGAAAAATAGTTTTTGAAAATAATCATGTATGACATATAATTCCAAAACATCTGATAAAACATGATTTCTATAAAATAGTCGGACAGAGTTTGAGTTGAAACGTTCTATTATTGGTCCTTTTAAAATACCATAAGTATGTGCAGAGAGACTATATTTTAAAAGAAAATATAAATAGGTTTCTCAAGGGTCTCCTTCCTCAAAACCATTTTTAAATTATTAATATGCTTCATATTCTTGTGATAAGGTAAAATATTTGAAAATACCTTGACAATATTTACCTATATTGAAAATATGAGAATATTTTGAAAATATTATTTTTCTAAAAACAACCCATTATCCACGATTATAACGAGGTATAGTGGAGGTGTTTGATATCTCAAACAACTGCTTTCAAGTGAGTTGTATGCTCGAAAAAGTTTCACAATCATCCGAACATGACTTTGCAATAATTATTGCAAGCATGTCATCAGGAAGAGATAGGAATGTCGTTTGATATCCTTCTCCTTCCATTCATAAACGACTTTACTTGACCTAAAGAAAGTTATAAAACAATTATTTAACTAAAATAATAGATATAGTGACTAATCATGTGTCTAACGAAAACTCCTAATCCCTAATGTTGTCTAAACCGACCTCTGATACCAACTATAAGGCCCCGGCCTTAAACATTAATTAATCTTGAGTTATTACAAGATTACACATTGAGGATCTTTTCAGGTTTAGAGTTTTATAAAATTAGATCATAAAACGTGCATTATATTCCACATTTATACAAAGAGGTTACATAAAGTTAGTATTCATTTTTCCCATCAACAGAAACATATTTAAAATAAACCATGGATTCATTCTTGACACTTCCTTGACAATATCATCATATCATGTACCTTTCCCTTGACCGATGAAAAACATTTAAAAAAACTTGGGATGAGCATAAAAAGCTCAGTAAGGGTTATAAAAATATGGAAAGGAAACATGAGTTCATATATACATTATAATGAAATCATACTTACCCATAAAACATAGGCACTTTAACATACCTCATAAAATCATGAATAAATCATAAAAATAATAAGACATAAAAGTTAACTTTAGGCATTCATAGCATTCTTACGTAGGGAGTAACCCTCTTGGTTATGTTTGGAATACCCATCACAGTATATTCCCTAAATCTCTTCGTAGAAACCTTAACGTTTCACTTCTTCGCGTTACACAATGCATTGGAGAGCTATATCAGGCTCACCCGCCCTTAGTTTATCACAGAACCACCAGTCTTCATAACAATTCCCAAGAACCATAACATAATCGTATCACATAATACATGCATAAAGGAAACATAACATTTCCACATTTCAATCACAAGATATCAATAAAACACATTGATAAAAAAACATTATGAAAACCATTTTCAATACCAAAATAAATTAAAAGTAAAACATGGTATATATTTTTCTTTTAAAAAGAAGGTATGGCTTTTAGAGGAAGCCGAAACTCAAATAATGGTCACGGCGGTGGAGAAGTCGTTGTCGCCGCATACGTATGACAAAAACATTCCCTTTTGTCATTTAGTAAAACACTTTAAAAAAAAGATTCCTTTTGGATAAATGTAAAAGTCAAAGGAGTTTATACACCGTATAAAAAAAGTTGTGTATAAAACAAAATATGCCTCAATGAAAGGAGATTGAGATGAAGTCCCATACAAAGACGGTATCCTTGGATTAAGGATAAATCAGTTACATAATTATGTGTGACAAATGAATACACAAAATATAAGTGGGTATTATGTGTAAAACAATCAGAGGACATTCACACATAATCATAGAATGACATATTGAAGGTGTACAAGTTTATCCCAATGAATCAAAATTGGGTTAAGAAGTTCCCTTGCAAAAATTCGACAGCCTAACGGTGTCACTTCAAAATTCAAAAAAAGAGTTGATGAGAGATAAAAAGGGTATCTCATCACTTGTTCATAAATTTTACATCAATAAGGATATATAAGAACATATCCCAACATAATATTATGTGAATTAAAAGACATAACAAAATAAATCTTTTAAAAAGAGGAGGGTGAAAGGTTCCTTTACCGACTTGGGTAACTTTCGAAACGTACACCCCATTGAAGAAGGGTCATACAATGAATATTTAAATACCCATAAATGAAATTATATTACCCAAATATTATAATAATGGGAAGTACATGCACCACTCAATGAAAATGGTGGCAAATGTAGCATAAATCTCACGGGACTAAAAGTGAGATGAAAAATCCCTTACGAAAACTCGGCATCCTAACGACACCACTTAAATCTTCCAAAATGGATTGATGAGAGAAAATAGGGTCTCTAATCATATGAACATAAAATGTACAGTAATAGTAATTTAAAATAACATCCCAATCATAATAATGATGAGCTTAAAATGAATGACATAAAAGAGTGTACTTAAAAAGAAAGAGATGGGTAGGATCCCTTACCTCGGGTCCGAATTGACTCGATCGTTCTTTAATATCTTGAATAATAAACTTGAGTTAATTTATACATCCTTAATAACCTTTTTTAAATTCATTATTCCTTTTATATCACTTATTACCATGTCATGAAAACTATTTTCTTATTTAAGTTAATAACGGTCCTTTTAACGATCAATGGTAGTTGAGTCAAAAATAAACTCTTTATAATTACAAGTTGTTCATGTGGTAAAATATCCATTATATCCAGAATTGTATTCATGATGTAGATATCATATATATCATATATATCTATTATATTCATGCATTTATAATATTACATAACATTTAGAGTTAAGAAATGAAATGCACCATTCATGGAGACGGTAAGCCGTACGTACGCATGAACTCTACTTCCATTTCTATTTCATATTTAATGGATTTAAAACACAATGATACATAATAGTATTTTAATTCCAGTATGGTATCATATATAATATCATTAAATATATCCTTTATACGTACCACATATGGTATTAACGAATCAAATCACTTTGAGGGGGCGGTAGTCCGCACTTCCTAAAATGAAGATATCACGTATACCCATAATGGAAGCCATAAAGGTATGCCATTAATAAAAAATACATAAGATTAAGGATAAAATAAACATATTATATTTCATATATAAATGTAGTGACATCATAATGGCCACCATGAAAGGTGTGAAGATAATATTGAACAATCATCGTTTCGTGAGGCAGTAATTCGCCATCCACAGAAACAGTATGTTATTTAACCATTAGACAAAGGTGTGTGTAATTGTAGCTCAAATAATTAACATGAAAACATCCTAGTATATTTATGATACTGGTGTTGTTACAAAATAATGGAATAAAAATAGTTTAGGGGGTTGGATAAGAAAAATAAAATAAAAGGAATCAAGTGAAGACGTTACCTTAAAATCGGGTAACTCCCTTTGGTTTGAGCTCAAAGGCTTCCTTGGGAAGAATTCTGACCAATGTGAGGCTTCTAAGAGTTATAGATGGATTTCGAGAGACACAATGGGCAGGGGATGGCCTAGAAAAAGGCTTTGGAAGTGTGGGTAAGGAGGTAGAGGTGGGGGCCTTTTATAAGAGGAGAGGAGGGGTACCCTTGGAAAGTAAAGAAATGTTCCTTTATTTTAAAATGAGTTTCAGATTTAAAAGGTCCCAAATTGATATAATTCGAGGATAAGGTAATAATGGTTCTAAATATACCCATACAATATGTTTTGGACATGTGTAGGTCATAGATTTTACATTATCTTTTTATTTTATTTAAATCCTTTATTAATGAGGTAATCGCTGCATCATCATGATGTCATAACTAATTTAATATATTTAAGGTATAAAAATTACAAAAAAAATATCATGATGTAGGAAATAGTTCTATATTTCAAATGAATATTTATAGTAAAAAATCTGACTTTTATAACCCCATGTAAAAATTGTTTTAGTAAAACATCTCATGTTTGTGTCCTTTTTACTTTAACATTAAATAAAAAGTTATTTATGTCATTTCACAACCAAAGTGGCTCCATGAGGTCCCCATGTTGACCCATGGATTTTCTTGGTCGGCCATGACACATCCAATGAGGGTAGGACATGTTTCAAGCTCATCTCATATTATTAAAGCATTATTTTTACCTTAAACTACACTAATTACCTCTAATCACGATTAAAAACTTAAAAGTTTCTATTCACCAAAAAAATTATTTTAATCCCATTGAACCAAATGTTACTTTTTAATGACAACCATGTATGTCGGATTTTTTAAATTCAAAACACAGAGGTGGTAAAATTTCATTGAAACGAAAAATCAGTTTCTTAAGTACCACTTAGTGGTTTCACTATTCATCAAAAATTGATGTTTTCCAGAAAAAAACCAAAACTTCACCCTGAGCTATATTTTATTTTCCAAATTCAAAAATGATGTCTATTTTAAAAAATTTAAATCATATAAGTTTCATTAATTAATTTAATAATTAATTCTGGATGTCAGAGCAAATAGCGTGTTTTTATGCAACAATAAGTATCAAAAGATTAACACTAGTTTAAGTCCAATTTCAAAGTGATATTAATTCCAACGACCACTATTTGATTAAATGGTAAAAATATATTCTAATTTTAATTTAAAAACAATTCAAAAGATAATATAATCATATAAATAAATTAGATTAAAAAGAGGTTTTGAATTAAAATACAACATGTTTCACTATTCATTAAAAAATTATCTTTATCTGATAGATACCAAAAATTTACGCAAAATAAATTTTGATGTCCCGATTCTAAATAAGAATTTTATTTTATCAAATATAACACGTAAAATTGTCAAAAAGTGTATTTAAAATAGGTTCTCCTTCAAAAGGCAGTTAATCGACCTTTTAAAGAATATTAGAATGTCTACGCTTAAAATTTGATTCATTCGCATTTTTAATCCTCTAAAATTTATTGTAAAGAGTAAAAATATTAGACAAACATATATAATAATTTTGTAGTTAGTTCTGTTCATTCCTACCATTACAACGTCTAGGCGTTAACTACCATTTACAATAATATTATTTTATTATTAGAGTGCAACGTATGATTCCCAAGAAAGTCATTGTTTCATATTGGGTACGCCATCGAGCATAGAGTCCCCTTTAAAGTTATATTAATTTTTTATTCACAAATATGGATAAATATGAAAATTTCATATTCTTTATTTACTTGGGGTGTTACAATGATCTTTGACAATAAAATTTTATTTAATTCCAAATGATTTTTATTCTCTATATTAAATGAAATATTAATTTTATCCTATTCATAGATATGAAAATAATTTTCTTTAATATCATGTTTTTTATAAAATATTAAAATGAATGAACATGCATAATTTAATCAAAATTGATATCCTATGTGGTCTATTATTATCAAAATATTTATGGAATTCTTGTTCATACCCCACTAGGCGGTTTAGTTTACACAATTCATTTTCATTAGGGATTTTGAATGTTATCTTTTTTAAACTCTAAGAAATGGGAAAAAACCACATATAGGTGGTGAATTTTCTTCATTCATGGGACATGGAGTGATGGAGGTGACTACTGGAGATTCTATCGACTAGTTGTATAGGTTTGGTGAGATTTTATCTTTGTATATGTTGATTACATTGATACTGTATTTTTTGGGTTTGTTATACATGTTTCTTTCTATTATGTCCTCTTTATATAGTGTTGATGATATCGATTTATGTCAATTAATATTTTTTTAAAATAGTTCCCCTCAATTTATTTCATAATGATTTGTGCTATTCACCAACTGTGGGGGGGGGGGGGGATCAAGAACAACCTTCAGGATTTGTAACAGAAATCTTAGATGTTAGTGTACTTTGGTATATAAGATACATAGTGAATAAATAATCACCTAACACACTATAAATGGTTTATTTAATCATGATGCAATTTATAAATATTATTATAAAGGAAATATATTCAAAAATATTTGTTATGATTCATACAAATTACATTATTTCAAACATGATTATTATAATTATGAATTAGTATAGAATTATCCTTTTAATGGATTGGATCTAAATATATAATGTAATAGTTTATTCATAATTACATTATAATTTTCATTACATGCATACAAAATCATGTGTCTAAATGGGTGAATTGATTAATTAAGACTTTTTTGAATCCACCACTAGTTTCTTTATAGTAATGAAATTATAAGATAATTTTATGGGATAAAATAGTCTCTATATCGGATGAATATCATATTAAATGATTCTGTAAATTTTTTTTATATAATACATTCAATTATTTGTAAGTGAATTTATTGAACCTCCACCTAAAAGTGATGTTGTGTTTTTACTTTAAAATTATTCATAATGAAAAAAATATATCCAATCACATTACTAAATAACTATATATTAATTAGAGGAGATGAATAATCAAATGAAAGAGAAATTATATAATGGATTACAAAATACATAGTGTTTTACATTGGGGCCCATATTATTTTATATTATGAATAAGGAAAATTCAATGAGGGGTTTCATTAATTACATGCAGATAAATCCCATAACTATAAATAAGATGTTTCTTATACAATGAATTGATGAATTGTTTAACCAAAAAAATGGAGCTAAGTAATCTTTAATGATCAAACACTTCAATAGTTGTCGTAATTTGAGAGTGAATATGTATGACATTGAAAAGTTGATATTTTATTCATGGAATGAATAATGATATTTTATAAATATTCCACACGTATTAACATATGAAAAATTAATGTTTATGGATCTATTGAAAAAGATGTTTAGGGATTATCTTGATTATTTATTTTTATAAATAAAAAATGATGTAATGATATATTATAAAATATATGAATACATATTGAATAATAATGAATCACTGTTTACACTCTAATAGTAATTAATTTATATATTAATTTTTGTATGATTGATTTTTTTCCCAAGGACATCAATTTTAAGGGGAATTTTATCTCTAAGGATGGGGTGTCATCCTATCCTTCTAAGATAAAAATAGTTTTAGGATAGACCACACTGATAAGTGAAACTAAGAAACATAGTTTCTTTGGATTAAATCGAACTATATTATTATTTTTCAAGTTTCATTTATCATATAACCCATTAATCAAGTTTAGTTGAAAATATGTCATATTCATATTTTATCTCTAACTTTGGATTCCTACTACAATTGATCCTTGTCGTATTGGTGTAATTTTGGACCTACTTCGACTGGTTGGTTGGGTTCTTGTTATTTTGTGGTTTAGTTTTGATGGAAACGATAATGGATGGAGATAGGAAGTGATAGTGATGATGATGGATGGCGGTAGGAAGTGATGGGGTGCGTGAAGTGGGCTGACACGTTTCCCAAGATTGGTGTTGTTTCGGTTTGAAATTTGGAATTTAAAATCTGAAAAAATGGTCGCGGTTCTTTGGTTTTTACAATGGCGGGTTATGACTTTGTATATTCTTGGATTTGTGTTGGTTTACACTTACCTTTAAAAGTGTAATTTGAAGATATAAAAATATGGATTTTGTGTGTGTGTGTGGTTATATTCGTATTTTCAATGGAATGTATAGAAAATTTTGAGGATATATATTATAGATTGGTTAATGAATAGATATTCAATTCTCCCTCATGAAGGGATATGATGGTGATATATAGTGATGCAATGAAGAAATTATTGGGTAGTGTCCTTATGAAAATGGTAGAGTATTTTCCTAGGAATCATGGAATTAAGAAATCACATAACAGGGCTATGAAACTAATTATCTATATTTGGAAACTATAATATTGGAGATAATAATATGGAAGTCCTACCTAAATGAGGAATAATGTTTCATATATAAAGACAAAAAAAATTGATTTATATATTCTATCAATAATTAATCATTATGATGAAAATTATTTGGCTATAACTACTTCAATTGTATAACTATATGACCCACTAGCACACTTGGAAGGAAAACAAGGTGGCTCCACATTGAGTTGGAATAACCATGATGCTCTTACAATAATGACGATATATAAGGATCACATATTAACTGATTTCATAAATTTGGGTATGCTAATAATTAGATAAGGGGATATATCTCTCATTTTTGAAATTATTGTCAAGATAACATTACTAGAGGTGAAAAATAGACACTGGTATATGGATATATTTTACAAAAAAATTAAATCCATGGATGTTAGGAAATTTTCAAATGTACTGTATAAAGATGGCATGTTGTATTTTGGAAAGAGAATATGCGTTCTATCTATACAAGAGTTATAGAAATTATTAGATGAATTCAATAACTCAAAATTCAATATACACCATGTAGAAAATATAAATATTTTGAGTGAGGATAATATTTCTTATTAGATTATAAAATGTGTGAAATATTTTACTATGTCTATAAATACTTACTATCTAATAGGGTAAAAATATAAATAAAACAACCCAATAGAGTCATGAAACATCCCCATATAACAATGTGGATGTGGTACAATGCTATAATAAAATATTCACTTGACATCTGAAAACTCCAAGATGGAATGGTTATATGTTGGACTTTGTAGATCTCTTTACCATATTTCCAAATTTCACTATAATAATGTAGGATATACTCCTTAATCACATTTAATGTATCCTTATTAATAAAGTTGGGAGACAACATGGTTCACCAATTTTTATTATACCACATCATTACCCCTGATTCCACTTAAAATTTGGGAAGAATATTTATAATCCAAAAAACATTGAGATTAATTTCAGAGTCAGTTATCATCCTCAATATAATGGGTATTATAAAAAGTATATCCAAACATTATAAGACATAATAATTTTATTCTCACTTCACATTCAATACATATTAGGTTGGTATATATATTTGGTAAAAATTTTATATAATAATATATTCAATTCAATTATTCAAATGGAACTCTGTGAATCATTGTATAGAAACTCAATTAATAAAAGAACTTGTCAGTATAAATATGGTAAAGTAAGTTAGTAGGCCCATAAAAAATTGAGTTGAGAGTGATGACTATGAAAACTATTCACAATAATATTAATACATCTTAATGAATAAATATGGCCTCTCTCAATGAATAGATGGATGTTGTAGAATATTAGGTGGGGATCAAGCATTCACAAAATTATCTCCTTAATTGGTATTTTTTTGGGTAATAATTTTAATATGTTCATCAAACCATTTATATTTCAAGAGATTATTTCGTCTATTATATACCATATAACTATAACACCCATCCTTGAATATCTATATATTTTATTATGAGTTTCATTTTCATGGATGTACATGCCAAAACCAAAGCGTGTACCCATGAAAAAATAAATGGATTTGAAAAAAGAATTATTTTTCAATGATGTGTCATTATAAATTCATTACAATAAATAAAATGTGTATTATAATCATATTAGTTGGGTGGTAAATATACTATAGGGGAATGATATTACAGTTGAATTAACATGACAAACTAATGATTAATGTCAAAAGAATTACACTCTTTTTTTATGATATGGAAGAAATCATAAATATCATGGGATAAATTACATAAAGAGGATAAAATACAACCCCTGAGACACTAGAACAACAAGTAATCACTGCAAAATTGATCTATAAAACAAATCAAATTATATTTCATCATCTTTATAATGAAATAAAAACATTTATATTTAACACTATTTTTAAATAAATATTACTGAGTTTTATAGATTTAATTTTCTATGATGGATACAAGCTTTGTAATTATTATTTCAAAATTAGTATTGAGTGTATTTATTATTTTTCAAAAAAGGAGATTTTTTTAGTGTGAATAATAAATATTTTTTAAATACCATTAATCTTATGATCCCACCATTAAGTAATAATTAATTGAAAATTTTAAAAACATTTATTCATCCAGAATTCTAATTTAGAAAGTTAATAATTCATTTGATAATTTTTTTTGAAATTATAAATAAATGTTTGAAATTATAAAACCCATTATATATTTTTCCTTTGTTATATAATAACATATTAAGAAGGTATCAAATTTTTTTTTATTTAAATGTTACATAACATGATTCTATATAATAACTAACCTATTAATGTCAAGGGAATCAATAAAATTCAATTTAATGCCTAAAAGTAACTTTTTCTTAAATATATTTTAATTATTTTATACATAAATTATATTAAAATAATTTCAACCATTTTAAGAAATTTAATCTAATAAAATGCATTAGTATTTGAAATAAATTTATTTAATATTTATAATAAGATCAATTATATTTTTGGTCATAAAAATGATTTTATATGGTAAATGTTTTTCACTACAGTATAATTTGAAATTGTCAATGATTTAATGAACTAAATAATATGGATTATAAAATAATAAAAACATTTCCAGAATAAATAATTTTATTTTATTAATTACTGTAATTTTTGGATAGATTAAATGTGTAATATTTTGTTGAAATTTCTTGTAAAATGAAATTAAGTTGATTTTTATGATTAATGTATTTACCAATGGTCTACCCCTTTCACTTATAAAAGGAGCCATTCAACACATATTTCCCCCACACACATCATATCCTTACTAATAAATAAAAGAGGCCTCCCAACAATATTTTGAACTTCTTAAATTTTTTACTTTCTCCAAAAGAATAATCCATTATTGAATAATGAAAAATCCTAATAGAGATATCCCAAGAAGAGGTAATTATATTATCCGAGTGAATTAATGTTTCCTTCTTATTCTACCACATCAAAATCTGTTATATCGATATGAATATTTCTTCATAATTATCATTATTATATTTAAATTTTTTTATAATGTTATATTAATTCCATTCACTCCAAAATAGAAAATAAATCATAAATTGTCTCATTACTACTATCACCTCCATGGAAGGCGTATTTCATTTTTAATCACTAAATTACATAAAATGTTCTAAAAAAAGATTTAAAAAATTAAAATGATATTTTATAACTTGATTATGAATTTAAAGAATTATATAATGGTAATATAAATATTTACATTGGTTAATAAAATCAATACTTGTTTTGGAAATTTAAATTCAATAGAAATATATTTTTATGCATCCAATGAAAAGAGTCACCATATATACCTAGATATAAATATGGGAGTTTAGAAATATATCTTTCACAAAGAACAAAAATTCATGATAATTATTGAGATGATGAAAATATCACCATGGTTTGATGACTAGAACTACTAATAAAAACAATTTATGAAAAACATAACAATTTATGGAAAATTATTTAATTTTAGAAATAAATATTAATAAATATTTAATAAAAAAATATAACTCTATTCTATCCAATAAAATAAAAATAAAAATATTTCATATATATATTTTTAATAAATCTAAATTTAATAAAATGGATGTCATAAATTGTTTCACCAAGTAAATATCAAATGTAAAGGATTATAGTACAATCTCACTTTTTTTCAGGATTATTAATTTTCAAATTTCTAGTAAGTAAATATTATATTATGTCACTCATAGAACCAATATAATTTCTCATGTTATATTTAATTTTTATTCTGTATTATTTAATTTTTCATATCTTTTAAACATACATAAACTGAAGAAATAATTATAAGAAAAGTTATCATGTTCCTTATTTCGAGTCGAGAATCATTATTATCTATATATATACTACTTATTTGGATGAAATATTGTTATGTTCTATATTCCAATGGTGTAATTAGTTCATTTTTTTGTTAAAATTGACTTTTATTAATAAATTTAAAAATGAATCACTATAATGTCTTTGTGAAATCAAAATTTTAACATTCCATAAAAAGTGTGAGAAAATTATGTTTTATACATTTTTGAAATTAATTATTTTTACCCACATCCTAATTATTCATCCTTATTTAACTTTTTTACCATGATTTTATGGATTTCTAAATTAATATATTTTCCAATTATATGGGGTATATTTAATTTTTAAATAATATGATATGATAAAATTTTATTTAAATATTTGATACTTTATTTCATTTCATATATTTATATGTTTATAATTAACACAAAAATTTTCATTCTCAAGCTTAATTTGTTATTAATATTTCATTATTGTAAATTATTTTGGAAATAATGATTTAATATTTTTCATGAAACCTCATTCGTAATTTTATTGTAAGTATTAACTATATTTTTTACTATGCACCAAAAGTATTAAAAGTACCCTTTTTAATTTTTTATCACAATTTAATCTATATTTTAAAAAACAATACCCTTCACAATAATAAAATAATTTTTGATGAATTTTTATTCTCCTTTTATCCCATTCTATTATATGAATTCTACTATATTATCCATATCATTTTTATTTTTAGATCATTAAAATTTCTTGATGTTTTGTTACCTATTGTTCTTTATCTTCTTTTTCATATTATATCTCTCTTTAATGTACATATTCTATTCTAAAATATATAATAATTTAATATCATATTGATATTAAATTAAGATAAAAATTTCTATATATGGTGTTATATGAAGGATGATTACTATAAATGCTATACTATTGATTGTGGGTTTTTATCATTCGGTATAATAAATGCAATACATATATTTTGGAATTAAATCCTTATTGATATTTTATTTTATTTTTGTTAAATGTTTTAATAATTAATTCGAATTTATTAGTGATTGGTGACTCCAATAATTATTCATACAATATGTGATTTAGGTAGTTCTCAAGATGATAGTTAGTCTAATAATTCAGTGAATACTTACCCTTATATTAACGTTGTCTTGTTAAAGGACATGATAATATGATTATGATGATCTAGTGATTAGTGGGGCATGAAATTATATGTCCCCTTAATTAGAAATTTATGTATCATTCCACCAACAAGTTTTAAGGATACAAGAAAAACTTAATTTTGTATATGGATACCCTTTTGTTGAGAATGTCCTGGATGAGACTGTGGTAGTTAGACTATGATATCCCACATTATGTATTCCATCATTGGGAAATCAATAATTATGATCACGTGATTATATTATTTTAAATATCCTAGGATATATTTTTATCTCAAATTTTTTATCATATTTCATTTTTTTGATTATTCAATATTTCATGGTTTTTATTCCATATATATTAATTATAAATTCATTTGTAAAAAACCCCCATATTGGATAGTTGAGGTCAAAATTTATTTAGTTTCCATTACCCAATGTATCATAAAATGATATTTTAATAAATTTAAATACATAATAATAGTAATAGTAATTATTTAAAAAAATTATATGTTCGGTTTTATGATTCATATTTTAGAAGGAAATAAGGTATGTATTTAGTCTCCAAATATAATTGAATAGTTCAATGACATTTTATGTGATATCTAATTTCTTATACCAATGTAATGAATTAAAAATTTTGTCTAGGATATTGGATAATGTGTATTTATAGTTCTGGTGATAGATAATCATGAATTATTATTGGAATAATGCATTGAGTTGTGCATCATACATATCCCCTACAGTTGAAATTTTTTATAAAAGTGGAGGACTGAGTGGATGCTTCTTTTATTCAACTTTATTCAATGTATTTTTATTTTATGTTTGAATCTAATTAGTGGTATTATATTCTTTTCAACAACTAATGAATTTCACAATTCCATTGAGGATGCTTCTAGATTTCATTTTTTCAATTCCATTAATAAGTTTGAAGATTTATTTTATTCGCGCGATGAGGTTTATCATATAATCCCCCATATTATAACTTTGTGATTCTCTTATTATCTCATGTGCAATTATAACATTTTTGTTCTCCAATATACACGATTATCATAATATAACACCATAAAATTTCTTCAAACCTATAAAATACTATGAAATCTATATATTTTTGGATACATTGTGGTATACCACTAAAGAAGATTTTACCCATTGTTTCAAGATCAATTATAATTATAGAGAAAAAACATACATGATTTATAATGATTTCCATATACAGAAAAAAAACCCATCCTCCATTTTTCTAACCTAATAAATTATCTATCCATTTTAGTATAAAGAGTGTGAGGAAAATATTTTTCTAAAAAATTATTTTTATCATATCATAAAATATTATTGCATTAATAACTTCCATGTGTTTCTTTTTCTTATCAATTTCCACCATTGATTGGATTGTCCATATACTAGATAAATGGGAAGATCAGATTCAAATTATCCTAGTAATTATGTATTGGAAATATTTTATTAATTGATATTATCTATTTATATATTATTAGTGGATCATAGGATAGACCAAAATAGTGTGGTCATATTTAAATAAATGGCTCTATATCAACTCGATCCATCATTGCAGGAGTCAAGAAACCCACATGGTTAGTGTGATTTTTCATAAATTGAGTTTATCCAATAATGACCATCATGTGGGAATAGACTAAAACCCTCACATAAGGAATATCATTTGGAAATATTATTAAATATCCCACCACAATTTTTTGTCACATGATTTCTACTACTTAAATCAACTTACAAGAGCATTGTAGAGATATAAATAAGAATACTAGAAGTAAAATATTTTTCTCTAGATTTTTATAATAATAAGAATTATTAATCACATGATATTCCAAACATATGTATCCATAAGGTTTGATATATGATATATAGATATATTTGGATATAATTTTTCCAAAATTGTCCATCAAAATAAAAAGGTGTTATCTTTTATCAATTATAAAAACTAAATTATCACACACATATTATCAGAACATTTTTTTCAAAAATATAAATAATATAATATAATAAATATATAGTTTTAAGATCATTGATTATTTGGTACATCATAAAACATCTATAAAAAATAACATTTTCTTTTATCCCCATATCCAAAATTTATTCTAGCACGCACCATACTTTTTCTAATTCACAAAATATCATAAGGTTATACATAAAATAAAAGGTGATCCAAAATTTAAAACAGTGCTGTAATATGAAAAAATGGGATGATATATCCTGAGATTCAATAATTATACCATGAAAATGAAATGATAATAAACATTAACAATCACATAAAAACATGGAATAAGAGTTAAATAAACAAAGATCATGGAAATTATCAGGAGGGTATAAAATGGGAAGAAATGGAATTCCATCATAAGACTAGGATATCTAGAAAGATATCATATCATTGTGGAATAAGTACACATAAATAGTTTACAAAAATCTATATTCATACATGTGAATTCCAAATGTGTCTACAACTTATTTCATAGATATTGAAAAATATATCATCATTTTCTGACATTTTACTGTGGGCGATGTTATCAGAACCTCGCCTATGATTTTTGATATCATAAGATAATAATTATTACACAATTTTTTAGAGGATGTATAATTTTCTCCCCATTTGTACCTATAATTTAAAATGAATATTTCCAAAACATTGGAATGAAACATATAAAGTTAATATACATTAAATAAACCAATAATAATGAATCTATTGTCATAATAAAACCATAAACCATTAAAAATCGAGGTAACATTTTTATACTTTGAAAATTATAGAGTAATGTATTGTAGCTATCATTAATAAATAATGGATAATTACTCATAAAAAAGTTGAAAATATGAATGATATATCATAAAGAAGATGAAGAACATGAAAAACCAAACTATTTTATTTAATTTGAATTAAAATGGAATCAATATTCTTATGAGGGATAATAACATTGATTTTCCATAATACAATAAGAAAAAATAATTTTATATTAAAAATGAATTTATCATTTTAATATCATAGAGATAAAATAATAATTTGATAATGAAAATTTTTGAATGATAGATAATCTGAAAAAATATCATATAAAACCATTGAATAGTTTGTAATAAAGATATAAAAATAGGGGAAACATTATTAAATGAATATTAATAAAATAATGGATAATATTATGAATAATGAAAATAATTTTTTCCAGTTAAAATTGTAATATGGGGAGATTTAGATATAGAGTCTTATCGAACAAGTTTTTAAAAAGGAATATGAATATAAATAAGTCAAAAACCTCATGTCCAATACTTCTAGAGAATCACCTATAAACTATGAAATAGTAAATTTGAATCCAATAGTTTAATTAATCAAAACAATTTTGAGATTTAATTTACCTCATATAGTTCTTTTTAATATTTTCTAATTTATATAATTAATTAATATTTTTATCATTAATTATATATATCTAGTTCGGTTCATTATTACAACATGACAACGATGTATGTGCAATGTTTTGAAGACACAATAAAATGGTTCAATATTCAGAATACATGTAATGATATATGGTATTTTTTCAATATTTCTTGTACATTAGTAGTAACACGCTACTATTTTTTTAAAATAAAACTATGGTGGATAGTGCTTACGAAATGAAACACTATTCCCAAACAAACCATGAAATATTTTTTAAATTACAATAATAATAACCTGGATGTTTAATTAAAGGGTATGGATAAGTTTAGCTAATTTATTAAATATACATTTTGATCCTACTGAATTTATATTTATATATAAATTATTTTCAAATTATCAAAAAAAAAATTAATGAATTTGTTTTATTCTTAAACGTTTATGTTTTCTTCAAAAAAATATTTGTATTTCTTTTTATTGGAAAATGTTATATTTATGTTCTGGAAAAATTAGAAAATCTATTTTAAAAAATAGTGTTATTTTTTTAATTTATCATATATAAAATAAAATATTTTAAAATTTTTAGATATTTTAGAAATTACAGATTTTACAATGAATAGTGGAATGTACAGATTTTCAAATATTGAGATTTATTTACGTTAGAAAATATAATTTAAAATAGCCAATATATTTTCTATTTAGTATTAATGTGGCATAAGAACCATGTTTTTTAAAATTTCATTATTAATTTCATTTCACTTAGTAATCATCATGATTATTGTATAAGATTATTTATAATCAAAATAAATGTTTTCTAATAGCTTTTTAAAGGGAAAAATGTTATCATTTTTATTTAATCAATATAAACCATAATACATAAATATATACATTTATTATAAATATTATATATATATATTAATGTAAAATAACATAATTTTTATTATTAGTCATATGGTTAATATAAGCTCATTTATTTCATGAAAAATTATTTATCCACATAAATCCACTGTCTTCACTTATCACTAGATACATATAAAATGAATTTAAGAAATTATAAGAATTTGATCTGGTTAAATGTATTAAATATTTTTAATAATAATATTTTATGTTATTTAATATGCCGAACATAATTTTTGGTCATAATCAATATTAAAATACTAAAAATATGTTACCACTATAAAAGTGTAAATCAAGTTAACATTAGTTAAACATAAATTATTATAGAGTTTTTTATCATCTTAATTATAATTTTATGATTTGAGTTCGATACTTAAATACATTTTCTGAAATTTGGTTTTTAGGACACATTTACTTGAAAATGATCTATATAAATTTATAAATAATGAACAACACAAAAAATTAGCTCTCATGTTTTTAAATATCACATAGGATTTCCCAAAGGGAAAAAAGATAGCCGTGACTGAATAATAATTTTTTTATACTAACGAATTTATTTTTTGATATTAATTTAGATAAAAATTTTATCAATATTCCAATTCCATTAAATAATAATGTAAAAATGACTTGTATTTAATCAATTAATAGAAAATATACTAAATTATTTTAAAAATATTCGATGTAAAAAAATATGATAGACTTAATATGTTAAAAAATATTTTAGATAAATATAACATTTTATATATTTTCAAATGGAATTTATTTTATTTCCATTATGGCCATGGTGTTTTCAAATTCATATTAAATTAATAGTGTAAAAATTGAAATTAATGATATTTCATAATAAATAAAAATTTATTAAATGATTTAATAGTCATAAAAATATTATCATCATTAAAGTGAATACAATATGGTTTGAAAATCATCCATTATCCTTTTATGAGTTAATGTATCATTAATGATATCATTATTTGACACTTTAGAATTGAAATAGTTGTTCCCACCCTTAAGGTTACAGTATTTTAACAATGGTGTTAATATAAAACATATGGTATAAAACAACACATTAATATATCCAACTCTTATTGGAATATGTAATTTCAACCACATACAACCTTATCTTCTAATATCATTCAATTTGGTAGAATATTTCTTGATAATGACCTTTTTATATTTAAATATTTTAATAGATTTAAAGCCTTCCCCTCCCTGTACATATTTAATAGAACCTCTTCTCCTATTTTAGGAAAACATAATTTTTTTTGGAAAATACCAAACCAAATTAATTATTTCCAACCCCCCCCATGTCCCATCTTCTATAGTTTTATATTAAAACCACTTAATAAGTATTTTGGTTAAAACCTATAGATGTTGTTGAAGAAGAGGTATTATTCTTAATTATGCTATTTGATATAGTTATTCTTCCAACTACTGAAAATACTATTCATCAATGATAATATAATTACATATTAATATAATATGTACTTTTTTTATTATAATTACGTAACCAAAATCCATCTATAAATTCATAAAATTGTAATGGAAGCCCTCGATTGTGTGTACGGCAGACTACTGCCTCGTGAAACGATGTAATATGTTTTTAATATTCACATCTCACTGATGGATATATTTATAAATTTACTATATATATATATATATATCATAATTTGGACATATTTATTCTTATTTAATTATAATATCATGTATACTATCTTACATTCCAATAAATTGGATAACTGTAACCGCACTTGTGCATACATGTGGACTACGGATTCAATGAAGTGATGAGGTTTATTTATCATATTCTACTACATAGATCATTATAACGATATATTTGAAGATTATATAAGATACATATGATATAATAATGATTTATAACATTGAATTTATATTTACTATTTTTTGTTCCTTCAATTGTAATGTGAATACAATTGAAGGAAGGGAGATTCTGGGCGAGCGGTGACGACGGCGACGGTGCCGGCCTTCCCCCCGCTAGGGCGGAAGGGAGATTCATCGACCGATGCGAGACCAGGAGTTTTTCGACCATTTACAAATCCATACTTTCTTCCTCCTTTCCCGAAAATCTCTTTGAGCCCTAAGGCGTCTGATCTGCTCGATGGGAGACCTAATCTTTATCTCTCAACATCAGAGTTTTCAGGATCTTCTGCTCTTCTGAATCTTACCTTGATTGCGCGCTTTAGAAATGGACGACCTTCTGTTGATGCCTTCGACAGATTTATCTTCGGTTCATGGGAGCTACAGGAAAGGGAAATTGTCGGTCTACTTGACAGGAACCACATGATGATTCGGTTCGAATCATAGGAAGATCTCATTACTGCTTGGTCGAGAGCTCCTCACAGTTTCAATGGGTCTCACTTCCTCCTATTACGCTGGTCTTTTGACTTTCACATGAAGCGTGATTCACCGTCGATAGCGGTTTGGGTAAGTTTCCCTAATTTGCTGCTTCCCTTTCAGAACCCTGCTATTATTCAAATTCTTGGCAACCTCGTAGGAAGGTTTTTGTGTTCTGATAGTCGTACTAATGCTATGTGCCATCCGGTTAATCCCCGGGTTTGTGTGGAGATGGACGCCTCTCGACGGCCGTTTGATTATGTGTGGATTACCATAGGGGAAGAATACAGGTATAGACAGCAGGTGATTTACCAGAACTGGACGGGTTTCTGTTCTTCTTGTCACCGCCTGGGACATGAAGTGGAGTTTTGCCGTAGGAATGGAGCTTTGAAGGACCGGCTACATGTTCCCAGTAGATGGGATGGAGAGGCTGGGAGAAGACCAGCGGTTTTAACTCTGAGGGTGGGATGTGAGCAGAGGGAGCCTGGTTCCGTTTGCGGAGAGGAGGGTTCCCAATCTGTAGAAGTGGACAGTCTGCTAGGTGAGGCCAACAAGGTGGCTGTTGAGGAGATTCTTGCCCCAATTGTTGAGGAGATAGAAGGGGTAGATTTGGATTCCTAGGCACCGGAGGTGGATGGGCCGGTGGTTGAGGTCAGTAAGGTGCTAGAAGAGGATGGCCAAGGTGCTAAGGATTCGGTGGATTGGATGCTTACTGGAGGCGGAACTGATTTAGCACAGACTGTGGGGGAAGTGAGTACCATTCCTGTCATGCTGGTTCCCTGCACAGAAGGGGCTATAGGTTTATACCCAATGGCCAAGCCTTTTGTTGCTTTATCCAACAGATTTGAATGCCTTGGTAATGGTGATGTTGAACCGGCTTTGAATAGGGTTTCTAGAGGTGGGGAGGAGGGTATGGAAACTACAAGAAAGGAGACTTCTATCCGGAATCAGGGTCAAGTGGAGGCCGCCAAGGAGTTATGCATGGATGGAAGTAATACCTCTCCCAAGAGAAGGAGGGGAAAGAGCAAGAGAAATGATAGTATAGGGAATGCAGCCTTGTCCAATGCTGTGGAAAAGGCTCCGAATGAAGATGGACGTCTCCCTCTAGCGGAAATTAGCAATACATATCAGAGGCTGGATAATTTTGAATGGCCGGTTTCTGTTTGGAGGGAGCAATATAGTAGAGGAGAGAACTATGGGCGAGGAACATGAACTGTGAGTGAGCTGGCTGGGATTTCTTTCAGTGATATTGTCAAGAGAGGGACTCAGAAGATGGATACAAGTGGCGGGCCTATGTCTACTCAAACAAGAAGAAGGGTGCGGAAGGACTACTCGCACCTTCCGCCGCCGTTGAGGACCATATCAGCTTCTAAGCGGAGTGGGGAGGTGGTGATTTCTTTGAAGAAGGGAAAAGTGGTCGTCGAGCCTCACCGGAACGGCCTGTGCTGGAGCATCTTAGAAGTAGGGTTCAAAGTGCCAACTATTGGAGGAACCCAGAGTGGGAGTCAGCTACGGGTGAGGAGGAATATTGCAGGGGTTTTGGAGACGATTATAGCTTTTATGATGTGTAATGTTGTGTTGTTCGGGTTTGTTTAAGGTTTGTCTATGTATGCATGTTGTACGTTGGGGTTCTGGTCCCCTTTAACCCAGCTTTAGAAAATGAAAAAATGATTTGCAGGGGAATACAATGTCCATACATATATTCAACTTACCATCTCCCTAAACGATGAAATTCACATTTTTTTGTATATCCATTTTTTATGAACCTATATATATACATATAATTAATATATATGATATATATATCAATATTGAAATTATAGATTTTATCGAATCATTGTAAATGTACATGGACTAGAACCAGAAAACTAAAACACTCATGAATAATTAATTCGTCAACACTCAGAAAAGACAATTTTAATAATTAATATTTATTAAATTGGAATTGAAATATTAAAATTGGGTAATTTTTTATATTTTAAATATTTAAATTATTCATGTATAGAATTTTTTTAAATAAAAATTTATTAGGCAGGAGGATAGAATTATTTCAAAGTAGGTGGATCTTGAGTTAATTGATTTTCATCTCACTGTTACGAATATGAGACACATGCCATATTCAACACTTTTTCCTTTTATTTGGAATATAAAATGACAATTATTTTCATTTATAATTATCCACATGGATATTATGGTCATATAAATATCTATATATGCTTCTCTCTTTCCTACCGATTTTAATTGTACGATACCAATTTGTTAAGGGTTTTATATTATAGTCTCATTTTTTGTTATGATTTTTTATGATTATTTTTTTTGATGATGAAATCTTATGATCAATATCTCAAAAAAATAATCAATTTTGTTCATATTTAGTTATTAATTGAGAATACATTTTTCATATTTCATCAAAAATTCTATGTACTCAAGAGATAGAAATAATATATTTAAGAAAAAATTGATATTATTTATCTCTAATGTTGAATATCCATTTTCATCGACGTACATGATTTATAAAAATGTAATGAATAATATTGATAATGTTATCAAATTATTATCTAATGTCATGTGTAACAAATATTTATTTTTATAAATTAGTAAAAAGGAATATTTTTTTTTTCATTTTTCGAATGAGTTAAATATTTATACATTTTACTAATGTCTGAAAGGAATGATATATTTTAACATTTCATCATTATTGAAAATTTCTGATGTCAAAACTAATTATTTCATTGAATATTTCGTCATAAATTATTAAAATTATTTCCAAATTTTTTTTTTCTAAAATATATTGGAAAATATTAAATTTTAAATTGGATATTTCAATTTAAAAAGGATATTTCAATCAATAAAGGCTATATGTGATCATTGAATGAATTTTCAAACTAAGAAGAAATAATATCATGTTTCCTATCATTTATGTGGGATATGATCCAATGATTTCATCCTTATTTTTTATTTAAATATAATTATTATGAGGACAATAGATTAATAAAACTCATTTATTTTCCATTAGATATTCTATGATGAATTGATGAAATATTTATGAGACTAATTACATTTTTGGAGGTTATTTATTGATAAAAAGATTATAAAACCCATTTCGTATTCATGAGATATGAAATGATTAATTTTATAATATATTTTAGAATATTAATTTAACAATTTAATAATGTTATGGGTGGGTAGGAGTTATGTTCCCCGACAATGCATTAGAAAAATAATAATATCTCATGTGATCAATTGGCCTTGAATATATATTGATCCTTGTTCAATGAGGCACATTGTCTACAATGATAGCCTTGGGATCAGTTCCTGACTACTAGGAAGGTTTAGGGAGTGGACCTGATCTAATATGATTTTCTAGGAAGAAATTCTTATCTACTAAGGAAATGATTATCTATGTTTATAAATATGACACAAAATCATGTCATATGCCTATGTTATACTATGGTGTCTCGTGTTATTTGATTTCATTTTGATTTATGTCTTTTATTTTTCCATGCATTATTCCATGACTTGTGATTATGATCATTGATATATAAGATTATTTTTCATATTTTATTCTCATATCTTCATTAACTTAAGATAATATAATTTTTATGTGTGTATCAGTATATCCCTTTTTAGAATTTATTATGAATATGAGAATAACCTTTCTTATTATTCCCTCTCCTAAGGAAATAAATAAAATTATTATATATGATATACGCAATAAGAGTTCAATTAATGAATAAAATAGTTGGAAATCAAGAAGTTCCCATATGAATTAGTTATTTTTTTCATTTCTGTAGCATAAAAGATTTATACTATTCTGTAATGAATCATTTCATTATATAATGAATATTCATCAATTAAGAGGTAATATCTATATAGGAAATGTATGGTTAAGTATAGTTAGTATCATAAAATGGTTTAGATATCATTTATAACATTGATGGGAAAAAAATATTTAGAACCTTTTATGATATGTCCTAATATTGGGGAGCATGCTATGTTATGGTCAATAATGGACTGCGGGTTTCCATGAAAAACTAACATTTCATGATAGTACAAGAGGGTGTGGTTTTCGCAAAAAATCAACATGGGGTAATTTCCAAAACGATTTTTGGTAGATTATAGATCATCATTTATATTGGCTCATGGTGAGTGTTGTCATGATATGAACATAGTTTTAATCACTTAAGGGATATGCTTCAGTAAATTTAGATTTTATTAATAACATATTGTGGGGAAATAAAACCTATTTAAATTATTATATACCATAGTTATATTAGAATATAAAATACTATCATTGGTTGATGATTGTAGTGGTAATAATATGTTTAATGGCATATTTACCCACTTATGGTATTAAAATAAAGAATTTTAATATTATTATGTTCATTTTGGAGACATTAATTACAAATATACCCTCAGTATTAATATTTCTTTTTTCAGAAAAGTTTATTCTCGAAATAATTACTTTATAGTTTATAGAAATATTTTGAGAGGTATTGATACCAATAAAAACTATAAGAGAAAATACATTTATATAATAATTGGTTTTTACGAATTTAAATCATATTTTTTTATCATATAGATAATAATGTTATTGAAAAGTAAACTTTTTGATTAAACGATTAATGTTATTTTGGAAGAAGATCACTATTTTGGGAACCATATATGATTATGGTAAAATGAATATTATTAGATAACAAGGGATTATATTTATTTACTAATGGATGAATTATATTTTTCATGAAATTAAGATATTAATTTGGATTTCTAGTGATTCAAGTTATTCAAAATGTGGATTATCAAAATTTTATTATTTTATGATTAATGAATATATATATTTTTTGTATGTAAAATTTTATGTAAATAATGATAATTTGACATAAATGATAAATTAATGTAGCTTGAAATTTATTTCATGACATTATAATCTATGGGTTTCATTATTATTCATGAAATCGTTGACGATATTTATGGATAGTTATTTTTCAAATGATACAATTTTGATATTGAAATTTATTTTTGAGGCTTTAATGATTAATTTTTTTTCATTATTTGATGGTTTTGTAATTTTGATAATTATCTGATACTAACCATTTTTGTTTTGGTTAATACATAAATACTCAAGGAGGGGATTTTAATTTTATTAAGGATATTACTATCTTTTAAAAGAATATTTTATTTCGTAAGGATTAAAAAACAACATAGATATGTACTTTTGAAAGTAAGAAATGAATTATAAATTGATCAATGAAAAAATGATGAAAATTTTCTAATAAAATAAAACGATAACAAGTAATTTTATTATCTTGTAATCTATTTTTTATAGTAAAATAATAAAAAAATTCAAATGGATATGGAAATGAAATTTACTATTCTATTACCTTCATTTATGATGAAACACTGATCATTTTCACTCCTCGTTGGTATAGGGTTTTATGGTCATTAACATTGTTATGATCATTAAATCATTATTCTCAATGATCTCTAACACTCTCAATCATTATTATGGAATTATGATTCTCTTTAATTTTTATATTTTGACATTAAACTAGTGTTTTCCTAATTACAAACCTAGTTATGTATTATTATAGATGAACCCCTTACTTACACTTCTCTCATATCACGAGGTTGTTTTATTAACCCCTTGTTTGATATAGGATTTTAGCATAAGTATATTAATATATTAACCGATTAATTACCATGGTGAAGTTCAAATAGTGGGGAATAAATATATTAAATTGGGGGAGATTGTAACACCCCATGATTAAGGAAAAAATGTTAGATATAAAATATAACACACAATAGTAATCCTAAATGAAGCATGAAATGTTATAACTTCAAAACTAAAATTATAACCTAACTATAAAATTAGTATGAATGAATATGATTAATTGATTTTTGAAATATATATAATTATCTAAATAAATATAAATTCTTTGTTAAATTCTAATGAAATAATAATTCAATTTTAAATGATTATATTTTATTCTTCATGAAATATATTTTCCTTGAAAATCAATAAATATTATCTGAGAAAATTCTATAATTAATTTAAATAATATTTATAAAATATAAATTTAAAAATTAACATCAGTTTTGAAATTAGAAAATCAAAATTATTATATAGTCCAATTTTTTTATAATGATTTATTTTTATTAAATACTGAATCATATTAATTTTTCAAATAATGTCATGAATTTTCATAAAATAATTTGATTGTATAGTATCATTACATTTTTTATTTGGTCTTTATATGAAATATAAAGCATTTTAAATACATTAGTATAATTAATTTCATTTTTATTAGATATTTTCATGATTTTCGTTGAATATTATTTTTACACATACAAATTATGTATCTGGAAATAAAATATGTGTATAAATTTTGTCCATTTAATATTTATAACTTTATTTTTTGTTATAATATATAAAAAATACATAATAAATATTTTTTTCATTAGGGTAAAAGTGAAAATCATGTTAAACTATGATAAACCAAAATCATAAATCCTCATTTTTCTTATTAATTATTATTGAATGAATTTATATACACTATTTTATCCTAAGGCTCATAATTTAATTTTGTATTAGACACATGTCCATGAAAATGAATTATATAATATTTTAAGTATTCAGAATGAAAAAAGGGCACTCAATCGATTTAAAATAACCCTTTAGTGTTATTATATAGATTAAAGAAGTATTCAAATGAAAAAATATGATTATTTATATAATATTTAAATTTGTTTAATCATATAAATTTATTCCTAATTTTCTGAAATTATCTTATTACATTAAATGTTTAAGAAACATTAACACAATCATCATTGAACTTATAAAAATATAAAATAATTATTTGAAAAAAACTTAATTAATTAGGATAAAATTTTAATAAATTATTGTGCCCCATTAATTTGAAAGATAAATATAATGTTTTATATAGGTTTAAATACAATACATTTAAATACATTTTCATTCATATTTTTTTAATAGAAAAATTTATTAAATATTTTCAAAATTGAGATTAATGATATTTTCTAGATAATAATATATTTAAATGATTAAAATTTATTAAAAAAACTAACATCATCCATCTGAATAGAAAATTATGGAACATATCCACCATGGTCCATTTGTTTTCCTTTTTCCATTTATGATAATAATTTTATCCCATTAATATTGAAATATTTTTTACTATGGTTAAAGATAAAATATGCTAACTAAGGGGTTTATAAAAAAGATAAAATTTAAAAAACAACATTAACAGAAAAAAAGATTATTTTATGGCATATAATCAAAATCCAACTTTTCAGTAAAATATATATCATTATGGAATAAATTTTATTGAGAAAAGTCATTTTATATATTAATCTCTACACTCAATAATAAAAGGGCACTACCTCTCATCTTTTCATGACATATAAAAAGATAGTGGTCTATAAAATATCTATTTATATAACTTAATTAAAAATCATACAACATCCTAGATTTCATGTTAGAATTTTTGGACATTCGTTGAAATGATTTTTGGCCACCCCTAAAGAGGTTTTCCCAAAATAGTGGAATTGTACTTAATCGAGTATTTTTTGTTTTATTTATTATTCAAATAAATTAAAATAACAATAATACACAATAATTTAATAACAAAAATATATCCCAATACATTTATTTTTTCTATCAATGTAAAAACATACATCCATGTCATTTTCCATCAAATAATAAAAGAAACTATCGATTGAGTGTATAAATGATTGTCGGCTCATGAACAGATGTAATTTATTCTCCATCATCTAATACCACAGGTGGATATAATGAAGGATTTATCTTATTTAAATTATACTTATGACATAATTTTAATTTAAAATTATAAATAACATATTCCATCTCACCATCCAATTTGTTGGATGATGATAACATTCCTCATTTACACGTGTAGACTACCACCTCCACGAAGAATTCTGATCCATTTTTCATTTCATCTTAACATGGATGTTAAGATCGATATATATGAGAAATTTGTATGAAATACATGAAATACATGAAATATTAATGATTATAAAAAGGTAAATTACTTTTTATCATTCTTTCATTCCATCCATCGAATAGTGAAGATAGTGTTCATTTGCATATAACATTTAATATTCATTTTTCTATATCTATACATTATATTTGACACTAAATATATATATATATATATAAAATATATATTACATTTAGGTCATTATTTACATTATATATGTTACGAAGCCATCAACATGTAGATGGACCTGAACTAACGAACTGAAACACACATGAGAAATGAAATAGTTGTCACTCAAAAAATATAATTTTTATACTGAATTATTAATAAATTGATGTAGAAATATTGTAAGTTGATCATATATGAAATTATAATTATGTAAATAATTATGGATTTTAATTATAATTAATTTTTATTCATTATTCAAGAGGATAGTGTAGAGACCATATCTATTGCAAGTATGACATTGAAATATAATTAGAAATATTTTCATTATTGTGTGATAAGACAACCCATGATTCAGAGGTCTAGTGAGCCTTGAATTAATTTTATAAAAATAAAAAAAATTATATCACAAAAAAATACCTTTTCAATAAAAGTTGGATATCTCTAATAATGAATCATTTATAAAAAATATGAAAATACGATTAAATCCATAATGTGAGTATTCCCCAAGGAAAGACCTAAAATAGTTTGATTAATGAAGATTGGTTAAAGAATCCATTGAAAGTTTTTATTAATTTAGATAAAAATTCAGTTTTATTCATTTTATTAAATGATATAAATTTTTTCCATAATATAAAAATGTCATTAAATAATACCTCATGTTTTATCTACATAACCCTGGGACCATTGAGTGAATAATTCCATGTTCCTCTTTTTTGGACTGAGATCTAACAATTCCAATATTCCAGATTCAGAATAATCATTGCTCGATGAACGAAAAGAATTCCCTCTATTGTTGGAGATTAAATTATTCACCAATGAATGATATAAAGCTAGGTATGACTCATCATATTTGTATTTCTTCCATTATGATTAAATGATTGGTCATGATCATTCTAATTTCATTGATCTGCGTCAAATTATGGATTTCACATGCACCATTGTAAAATAAAATTGTTTATTATTTTTTTATCCTCGATATGGTATGATTATTATCTAGTCATCCCTATTTTTAATTATTGGGATAATAAATTTTAAAAAATCATTATATCCCCTGAAAAACATATTCCATTACCCCATCAATATTCATAATATTCGGTATTAGCCTATGGGGACAGTGATCGAACATTATTGGGCGAGATCGAGCTTCGTCATACCCCCAGATAAATAATAGATTCATGATTTATTATTATACCGATGAATAAATAATGGATTAGGATGCTTTTCTGTACAAAGGTGATCATTCCCCTGTATTTGGGATCTAATAAAGATAATAATGGAACAAGAGGAGTGATAAAGGCACATGGAATTCACGTTGGGGGATTGGTAATTGGTTTCTAAAAGATGAATAGTCGAAAATGAGGGGTGGAGGATGTAAAAATTCTAATCAGGTTGTGAAATTTTGGGATTCATAATTTTGGGTGTGGATCTGGAATGCACAAAAGTGATATGAGATTCAGAAAAATCCAAACTAAACGGCATGTATTTATATGAACATGCATAATTATGAATAAATACGGCTACAATACTACATTTTTAGAGAATATATGGTTCACATGTTGTGTGGATGGGCTATAGGTATTGTGAAGATCCCTTGGTAGAGAGTTCTTATGACAACAACACATAGGCAGGACCCCTTTCAGGAAGACACAACATGTATCATAATACTAGATCTTTGACAAGGAACTTGGAGGCACCTTGTCGCATGGGCATGACCTCGGGTGTTTGAGGAATGTGATGAAGTCTTTTTTAACCCCTTGTATGAAATCATGGGTAGTGACTTTTTTACTGATGAAGGAAACAACTTGGAAGCATAGTTTGACCAATCACTTTATGGGTCCACTTATTTTACATGCACATCCTCTTTTTGAGGAATCGTTGACCTCTCATATCTTTTTCATTTGGACTTATATTTTACACCATGAGTCGCCCAAACCTAGTGTTTTTATGTGTATAACGTTATGCTGGCCTTTATGATGGATTTTGAGATATTATGTGAGATGATATTAGTGTGATTTTTCTATAGGAAGCACTATATGGTGGTGGTGATCAGGCATAATCTTTAGAGTGAAATCCTCCCACAAGGATATTGCATGGGTCCTCTATTTATCCACCCATAGATTTGAACCCTATTGTAGGCACATGGAATGACTCCTCAATCTATTTACCCATATAGTGGAACACTCCTACATGGACATGCTATTTTCCCTCTAACAATACATATTTATAGTGGAATCCTCTTTTGAGTGAGGGCATGGTTCCACTACCAATAGAGTAGAAACATCACAAGGAGTCTGGGAATGGGTCCCCTAACACTAGAGTGAAACCCTCATGTAGAGTCATGGCATGGTTCAACTGCCACTATAGTTTAACAATTATGTAGATTCATGAAAAATGTCTCCCAACAACCTATAGAGTGGAACAATCATATTAGAACATGGTATGGTTCCTCTATCTAACTGTAATATTGAACCATCATGTTGTACCTGTGCATGGGTCATATACCTTGATATTTTATCCCTGTTACTATGTAGTAGTGTGGTGACATGTTTCATAACCAAAATCCTTATTTAGGAAGACACAGATAATGCATGGAATCATTGATGGGCCTTTTTGAATTAAAGGTAGACTCTTTTTTAGGGTTGTACAATTTTATTAGGATCCCCTTTCTTTCTCAAATATGATTCTTTTAGGAATATATATATATATATACCATGGAATATTGTTTGTTTGAAATCATTTCTCTCTTTCTATGGGTTGATCCATCTATTTATATTGTTCCACATACTACCCCCCCTTGAGAATTAGAGGCATCCTACTAGGTTTTCATATACTAACCCCTACATGAACATTACCCAAATATGGCATGTCTATAAGGATGATAGATAGGTTAAAATTAATTACAACGGGGCATAAGAAAACCATCATACTTTTTTAGGTATACAATGGTTGGGGATTAGATGTCTACAGTTAGGATCTCCTAGCATATTACCATCCCAGTTTTATCTAGTTAGGACATCATTTTATTAGGGTGTGCATTTTTCCTCTTTTTTACTTTATAGATTAGTCTATCAAACTATTGTACTCCCAAGATAATATATATATATTTTTTATTGATGTTACATCTTTAATTATTATTCCTCTACACTTTTTCATGTAGATTGTTGTGTGTGTGGATGTAAGAACATGGAATGTCCTCCAACATTATGATTCCATTTGATTCTTTTCTACTACCCTTAGACAATTGTGGTTGGATTTGGGTAGTTGTAGTTCGAGCCACTTTGGGTCAAGTAATGAACTATTGGTATCAATAATGTCCCTTCCAAGATAAATTTTTTGGAAAACTAGTATCACCCCAACCAATTGAGAAGTATATAGTACTATAGTTCTTGTTGATGATGCACAAATTTTTATCATAATTGGAAAGTTCCAACACCCTAGGCCATTGAGGTTATATTGTGAGATGGTCTCTAGGTAATGGATGATCAGATAGAGTCCCAAATATGAGTGTTTAGGATTTTCTAGATGATTATTGATCTAGTGATGGCAATGAAATCTAGTATTTTATATGAAGCAATTAGGCGCTGCTACAGTCTGGTAACACAGTTTCATGTAGATTTGACACGCTAAAGGGAAGACAGAATATACCTATTTCATGAGGTGTACTACACATAGTTTATGGGATCATTTTAGATTGAATAGATTCTAAAGTTACATAAGTGAGTGATTTTATTTTCTATGTATGTTGTGAAGTTCATAGACCTCACACGATACTCCCTCGACATGATTCAAGATGGCTACATTAAGAAACATATATTTTAGAAGGCTCTCCATAAATAATTCCATTGTTGTTTGGAAACCCTATGAATTCCTACAAATGTCAGGGTGTTGGGGTGGGAATAGGTGAGAGAGATATTTTATTCACAGGTACACAATTCATGTGGAGTTATTAGTGGGTTCTTCGGGTAGATCCATTCACATCAGCGAGAAGAATACAACCTACATGATCTTAGGTTAGGTGATCATTTCCTTAAAATTAATAGATATGTGTTCATGTTGCATCAGGACTTCATAGGGGGCGAGGCTAGTCTATAGAGGGGATGTTCTACACATTTTATTGTTGAAGGCACAAAGCATGTGATTTCCCAACAAGATATGATAATGAGGGTAGGAAGATAAAATATTAACCTCCAAGGAATTTGTACCACTATGAACATGGATCTATAAGATGTGGGATGGGTGACCTCTAAGATTTCATGGGTGAAAGATGATAATTTCGGGATCTATGGGGAGGATTTTTAGGTGGGGGATTCAATTATGATCTCCTAATACCAACACAACTATTTTTTCAAAATTAATCTCTCGGATCTACCAGTGGGGGCGATGGGATATTCTAGTTTATGGAGGGGTATGTCCAAACAACACACGATATCCCTAAAGGTACAATCTATGTTTATTATAATCCTTATTGATTACTAGTAGTTATGGTTGTGATTCATTCCTTCATCTATTTACATCTCCTATGAAAGATGGAGCTCCCAATAAAAATATTAGCCCATTGGCATTTCCTTGATGTTTCAATGGGAAACACTTATTCTATATATTTTATCATTTTGTAATTTGAGCTATTCATGCTATATATAGTTTCTCATGGGGAATTATGGTCATCAAGATGAAACCATATAAATACATATTGTGTATGCATTATTTTCCAATGGTCTAAGAAAATATTAACTATCAATTTATATAATTCATATTCCTTCAGTTTAATGATCCATGATTCACCTTTTCTAGTGAGAGAGATGTCATTGAAAGATGTGTGGGTTTTGAGATAAGGAGTCTGTAACTCATCACTCATCAGTTAGTGAGTTTAGCCCATGTTAAGAAGGATCATTAGGAATATAAATTACTTTAGTCATAGAGGATTAGGCTGATTTACTCTCTGAGAATTTTTAATGACTACCTACTATGAATTATATGGTCTTTCTATCAAAATTCAACCATATAATACCCTTATATCTTCTTTGGTATGTATGATAGCCCCTATAAAGCTATAACATCAATGTTTTTAGTTGAATGAGTTTTAAGAGAATGGATTTATCAGACCTAGCGTGTACCCCTTTGAATCACTAGTGTTGTTTGTGAAATTGTGGATGATTTGTTGCAGATTAGTACATATCATCATGACATGAAAAATGCCATGATAAAAAACAATAACTACTTGATGAGGAATGAAAACCTCTTTGGTCTATATCAAGGCATGAGATGGTTCTCAAAAATTGATCTCATGTCTGGATAACACCAGTTAAAAGTTATCATGGAGGATATTGAAAAGATTGAATTATTATATTTTTATGGTCCCTATGAGTTCGTGGTGATATATTTAAATATGATGAATTCCCATATTATTTTTAGGTATTTAATGGAATTAATCATCTAGACATATATGGAATGATTTTTCATTTTCTATATCATTGAAATTCTCATAAAAGTTTCCTCAAAGGAGAAGCATGTTGAGAACTTGAGGATAGTCCCATATTTTTAGGAGAGACATCATTATTGGAATCTCTCATTATGAATCATCTTTTACTATGATGTTCACATTTAGTGGCATGTCATTTTTAGTAATGGGTTAATTATGGACCCATCAAAGATCAATGAAGGTCCTTCTTGGGATCCACCCATGAATCTATTAGAGTTCCATTGTTTTCTTGTATTTTAAGGGTTTTATATATAGGTTAGAGTATTATTATCTTGGTTTTCATCCCTTATGACTTCGTAGATGTGAAAGTGGTAGCCTTTGACATTTATTGTGTTGTTCTGGAGGTATTTTGAGCATTCGAGGCTAAGACTAATGAGTGATCATGTATTTATATTATTGAAGGATGGTGAGGAACATATAGGTAACTTCTAGCCCATAAGAGTTGGGATCTAATGAATGTTGAAGAAATGGTAGGTAGTGATCGCATATGTTTCGAGGTATTTATGACCTCATGATAAGAACTACATATCGTGATCTATAGTTGGTATTTTTGGTCTTCACCATGAGGGTGTGAAGTCAATATTTTGTGGGAGACCACATTATTCATTACACAAACCACCGTATTATATGGGTTATCTTCCCTCAGAGAGAATTGTACCCAAGGAATAAGCACAATTTATAGTTTTTTTGGACTATTACATTGAGAATGTTTATATCCTATGAAAGGTAAAAATTATAGAAAATTCCGATTGAACAATGTCCCATGCTGGTTTTCCACGTGAGACATTAGGGATATTGTAATCCCATTAGATAACCCTGGTTGAGGATGAGGGCCCAACTTTTATTTAATAAATGGTGTTTACTACTCCGCCTATCCAGTGTGTGAGAGTGTCCCAGTTGGGAAATATTGAATTTGAGGAATTTTGTGACTAGATATCCTCACTAGATTCACTTGATGTAATAATTTAAGGAAGGAATCACATCATCATTCTAAAAGGAAAGATGGTGCTCCCAGTTACGATGCCAGAGGAGATGTTGGGAGAATTTCAGAGATCTCATTTTTCATTACATCATGGTTTGTAGAGGATTAGAAATAAAACAAACAAGAGTTTTGGAGGGAAAAAAGGTAGTGAATTTCTGTGTTAATCTCCCATTGTATCAATTTTTTGTAGGAAAAGGGTGAGAATCAAGGTATGATAGTTTTTTTACATCGTTTTAAAATCCAATAATGAAAATGGGATGATATAAATATGTAATTTGTAATGGGTATTCAATGGAAAAATATTTCCAATGAAGACATATGAGTTATTGTTGATTGAATAAAATAGTAGGTTCACTTCATTACAATAAGGGAGAAGAGTTTGATGGAGAATAGAATGCATATAATAACAACTACCACTATAATATTGGCATGACACCAGTCATGGACCATTATTTGATAACATGGAAACTACCCTTATGTTCGATTGAGAGTTGTGAGACATCTCTTATTGGTCCCAAGATAGTGTAGGAAAGAACATATATGGTACTAGTGATCCAAGATAAGATTAGGTAATCTTAGAATAAGTAGAAATCATAAGTAGATCAATGTCATTGGCCCTTAAAGTTCAATTAGGGAGATAATGTTTTTTTGAGATACTTTCTATGATGAGGAGTGTGTAGGTTAAAGTAGGGAGAAAAACTATAAGGCCACAACCTTAAACCTTACTTAATCCTGAGTTATTACAAGACTACACATTGAAGATCTTTTCAGGTTTAGAGTTTTAGAGAATTAGATCATGAAACATGCATTACATTCCACATTTAATCAAAGTGGTTACATAAAAGACAATATTCATTCTTCCCATCAACGAAATCATATTTAAAATAAAACATGGATTCTTTCTTGACACATCCTTGACACTATCATCACATCATGTACCTTTCCCTTGACCTGTGAAAAACATTTCAAAAACATGGGATGAGCATAAAAAGCTCAGTAAAGGGTTATAAAAATATGGAAAGGAAACATGAGTTCATATACAAATAAGAATGAAATCATACTTTACCCATAAAACATATGAACTTTAACATACCTCATCAAATCATGAATAAATCATAGAAATCATAAGACATAAAAGGTAACTTGAGGCATTCATAACATTATTACGTAGGGAGTAACCCTCTTGGTTATGTTTGGAATACCCAACACAGTATATTCCCTAAATCTCTTCAGAGAAACCTTAACGTTTCACTCCTTCGCGTTACCCAATGCATTGGAGAACTATATCGGGCTCACCTTCCCATAGTTTATCACGGAACCACTCGTCTTCATAATAATGCCCAAGAACCATAACATAATCGTATCACATAAAACATGAATAAAGGAAACATAACATTTCCACATTTCAATCACAAGATATCCATACAACACATTGATATAATAAAAAAATTATGAAAACCATTTTCAATACCAAAATAAAAGAAAATTAAAACATGGTTTTTATTTTTCTTTTAAAAAAAGGTATGGCTTGTAGAGGAAGCCAAAATTAAAATAACGGTCACAGCGGCGGAGAAGTCGTTGTTGCCGCATACGTATGACAAAAAACATTCCCTTTTATCGTTTAGTAAAATGCTTCGTATAAAGAGAGATTCCTTTTGGATAAACATAAAAGTCAAAGGGGTTTATATACCGTATAAAATAAGGTTGTGTATAAAATAAAATATGCCTCAATGAAAGGATATTGAGACGAAGTCCCATACAAAGACGGTATCCTTGGTTTAAGGATAAATCAATTACATAATTATGTGTGACAAAAAAATACAACAAATATAAGTGGATATTAAGTGTAAAATAATCAATGTTCATTCAGACATATTCAAAGGATGACATATTCAATAACTACATGTTGAACCCAAAGAAATCGAAATTGGGTTAAGAAGTTCCCTTGACAGCCTAACGACGTCACATCAAAATGATTTGATGAGAGATAAAAAGTGTATCTCATCACTTGGACATTAAATTTACATCAATAAGGATATATGAGAACATATCCCAACATAACAATATGTAAATTAAAATACCCAACAAAAGAAGTCTTTTAAAAAGAGGAGGGTGAAAGGTTCCCTTACCGACTTGGGTATCTTTCAAAACATACACCCCATGAATGAAGGACAATACGTCATTGATGTAAATACTCATAAAAGAAATTATATTACACAAATTGTAGAATAATGGACAGTACATACACCACTCAAAAGAAATTGTGGCAAATGTAGCATAAATCTCATAGGAATAAAAGTTAGATGAAAAATCCCTTACGAAAACTCGGCAGCCTAAGAGCGCCACATAAAACATACAAAAATGGATTGATGAGATCAAATAGGGTATCTCATCATATTAACATAAAGTTTATAGAAAGAGGAATATAAAAGAACATTCCCCAACATAACAAAGAGGAGCTTAAAAGAAGTGACATAAAGAACAGTACTTAAAAAGAAAGAGAGAGGTTAGATCTCTTACGAAAATTCGGCAGCCTAACGGCGCCACTCAAAACTTACAAAATGGATTGATGAGAGAAAATAGGGTCTCTCATCACATGAACATAGAAATTACAGTATTATTAATATAAAATATCATCCCAATAACAAGAAATATGATCTTTAAAAGGAATGACATAAAAGTGTGTACTTAAAAAAAGAAAGAGTGGAGTAGGATCCCTTACCTCGGGTCCGACTTGACTCGATCGTTCTTTAACGTCCTGAATAATAAACTTGAGTTAATTTCCATTTTATTAAGAACCTATTTCTAGTTCATTATTCCTTTTATATCACTTATTTCCATGTTATAAACATTATGTAATCATTTAAGTTAATAATGTTGGTTTTGTCGATATTTGGTTCTTAAGTCGAAAGTGGACTTCTTACAATTACATGTTGTTCGTGTGGTCAAATGTTTATTATATCCATAATTATATTCATGATTTGGATATCATATATATCCAGAATATACATGTATTTATAATATTGCATAATCATTTAGAGGTAAGAAATGAAATGCACCGTTCATGGAGACGGTAAGCCGTAGGTACGCATGAACGCTACTTTCATTTCTATGTCATATTAATGAAATTAAAACAAAATGAGAGAGATATATATATATATGTTATAATTCTAGAATGATATCCATAATTTAGATTTAATATATTACATATATATCCATTATATATATGTACTTATAATAGTACATAACATTTTGAGATAAGAAATGAAATGTACCGTTCATGGAGACGGTAAGTCGTACGTACGCATGAACGATACTTCCATTTCTATTTCATATTTAATGGAGTTAAAACATAATGATACATAATAGTATTTTAATTCCAGTATGCTATCATATATAATATCATTAAATATACCCTTTATACGTACCACATATGGTAATAACGAATCAAATCACTTTGAGGGGGCGGTAGTCCGCATTTCCTTAAATGAAGATATCGCGTTTACCCATAATGGAAACCATAAAGGTATGAAATAAATGAAAAATGAAGAAGCTTAAGTAAAACATAAACATATTATATATCGTATATAAATATAGTGTCATATTAATGGCCACCATTGAAGGTGTTAGAAGAATGTTGAACAATCATCGTTTCATGAGGCAGAAATTTGCCATCTACAGAAACAGTATGTTCTTTAACCATTATATGTAGGTGTGTGTAAGTTTAGCTCAAATCCTTATTATAACAACATAATAGTATATTTAAGATACTGTATTTGTTACAAAATAAATTAATAAAAATAGTTTAGGGGGTTGGAGAAGCAAAATAATTCAAAAGAACACAAGTGAAGACATCACCTTAAAATCGGGTAACTCCCTTTGGTTTGAGCTCAAAGGCTTCCTTGGGAAGACTTCTGCCCAGAGTGAGCCTTAAAGGAGTTAGAGAGGGATGTGGAGAGACAAAATGGCCAGGGGTTGGACGAGGCAAAGGCTTTGGGAGTGTAGGTAAGGAGGTATAGGTGGGGGCCTTTTATAAGAGGAGAGGAGGGGCACTCTTGGAAAGGTATAAAATGTAACTTTATTTTCAATTGAGTTTCGGATTTTAATAGTCCCACATTGATTTTTTTTCAAGGATAAGGTGATAAGGTTTTGAAATTCACCCATAAAATAGGTTTTGAAGATGTGTAGGTATTAGATTTTACATTATCTTTCCATTTTATTTAAATCATTAAATAATGAGGTCATCGCTGCATCATCATGATGTTATAAATAATTTAATTTATTTAATGTCTAAAACTTATAAAAAAATACTATGATGTAGGAAATATTTTTATATTTCCAATGAATATTTATAGTTTAAAATATAATATATGTAGACAAAATTAAAAATATTTTACTTATGTGATACATTCTTTGTTACATTTAACATTCTTTAAAAATAAAAAGATAAAAAGTCACTTTCTCACAAAAGTGATTCCATGGGTCCCCCAAGTTTGGCACGAGGCATCCCATGGTCGGCCATGAGACAACCAGTAGACTTAGGACACATTTTGTGGTCATTTTGTATTATTATGATATTATCTTATTATCTTTAACTACCTGATTACTCATTAATCAAGATAATTAAAGATAATTACCGTCGTTACTATTCATAATTTCCAAAAACAAAAGAGTCTTAATTACTTAATTTGGACATTATGATTCAAAATATGTAATCCATTTTACCCAATTCCAAACACATAAATTGAAATAATTAATTTAAAAAAAACTTCCCATTGTCAAAACAAATAGCGGGGTTTTTTGAAACAATATTTATGAAAAGTTTGGTACTTGTTTATGCCGAATTCCAAAGGGAAATTAATCCCAATGACCATCATTGAATTAAATGGTAAAAATATATTATAATTAATCTTTAAAACAAATTAATGAGATAATATAACCATATAATTAAATTATATGAAAATGCAGTTTTGATGTAAAATGCAGTATTTTTCACTATTCATTGAAAAATGAAAATTGTCAGAAAAATACAAAAAATTAACCCAAGGTAAATTTCAATTTCCCAATAATAAATAATATGTTTATTTTGAAAAATAGAGCTTATAAAATTGTCAAAAAGTGGATTTAAAAGGGGTTCACCATCAAAAGGCGGTTAATCGACCTTTTAAAGAATATTATAATGTTTACGCTTAAAAACTGGATTCATTTGCATTTTTAATCTAACATTTATTGTAAAGAGTAAAACTGTTTGACAAACATATATAATCATTTTGTAGTTAGTTCTATTCATTCTTTCCATTACAACGTCTAGGCGTTAACTACCATTTAAAATAATATTATTTTATTATTAGAGTGCAACGTAAGATTACCAAGAAACTCGTTGTTGCGTATTGGGTACGCCATCGAGCATAGCATCCCCTTTAAAGTAATATTAATATTTTATTCACAAATATGGATAAATATAAAGATGTAATATTCTTTATTTACATGGGGTGTTACATCCTTCCTCCCTTTTTGGAATTACGTCCTCACACTTTTAAAATTGGGCTTGGAAACATCCTTGAAAGTCCCACATCGGAACAAGAGTCGGTAAAACAATCACTTTAAAATAATGAAAGATAAGTACAATGGTCACCCGAGTTAACCCATACTAGGATTCCAAGTATGAAAATATGGACATGGAGGAAAAGAAAAAAAGGGTCATGTTCTGATGGAGAGTGATAGAAAACATGTTTAGGAGAAAGTTAACCACAAGAAAATCACAAACTTGTGATGGGTTAAACAGTATTCGATTCCTCAGTAGGAAAAGTTAATAGACAACATTTGTGTTTTATGTTACTCTTTATTGAGGAATTTATTCATAAGGAAACATAACTACTTATCATATTGACTTTCAACTTTTATTAGATTCCTTACACAAACTCATATTTTCTCCAAAAGATGAGTATTTAGGAAGACTTGTTCACATTAAGAGTACTATAATCAACTTCTAGAGAATCACATAATCCACAAAAGAGAACTATATACTTCCCATGTCTTTATACTTTAACCAAAACCATAACCAAAAAGGTTAGTACAAGATCAGATAATCCAGAAAAGGATAACCCTTTAAAAAAGAAAATCTATTCTTAATCTCCAAAATTTTTCCAACAAAACCCAAAGTTCAATAAGGACCATTCGATAATCAATTTTTCCATAAAATTATTCAAAGTAAACCAAACTAAGATTGAAACCCAAATATTTGAAGGCTTTAGTCATATAGTCTTCCAAGTTAAATCGTAACATTTATCTCCAATCAACATCAGTTGCTCCTAAAGTCTCGTATTGAAAAGTAATTAACCTAATCACATATCCTCCATGATAGGTTAATAAATTTCCATAGATAACCCAAAATCAGCTTACTCTTAATTCATAAAATCATCTAACTAAAAATGAATCAGTCAAACTAACCAGGGACTTCACGTAGTCCAGTGGTAGGAGATAAATACCAGTTGCACTTTGGTTGTGGGTTCGATTCCTACATCATTGTCCGACGCGATGGGTTGTCACACGGTCTGTGTGTTGTCCTTTTTCCAAAACTATATAATTCTCAAATCATTCCCCAAAAAGAGATAAAATCATCAAAAATAACCATAACATAATTTAACCTCAATTTTATCTCAAGCCTTTCAATTCCATCATAACATATAGTAACCCATAATTACCTCAAAAGTAAGTATCATATAAACCCAAATGGTTCTTTATAACTATGTCCACAAATGAACAGATAACTATTTCTTGAATAAAATTTTTATATATTAAAAATCAGGGTTACACATACTATAAAAAGTCTTCTAATGTAACCCCATCATCAAAAGAGACTTAATACTCTTAAGAATTTCACCATAACTCTTGAAGCCCTTATATGTTGACATCTTACACATTCAAAATTCTTCATGATCCATTAACCATTCCATTCCAACTTATTCTGAAATACTTCTTTCCTACAAACAAAATCATGAATCATATCCTAAGATTCCAAAATTGGAAAACAATAGTTATAAAATAATCCATACCTTTGATTGGTCATTTTCAGTTTCTTCATCCTCAATCGGAATGGCATTAGGTATTGGTAAACGAACATTTGTACGATCTTGGTGATCTCATTCATGAAACTTCTTCATAGGACATGTGTTTGCATAATGACCATGCACACCACATTTAAAACATTCAATTGATCCCTCAAAAAGAACTTCTTTACATTTCCTCGAGTCAACTGGATGCTTCCTTTTTCCATGGAAGGTTCTTGCATTATGACCTTCATTTCCACATCTATAGCATATTTCTATCCCTTTGAAACATTTTCCTAGGTGTTTCTTTCCACATTCTTGACACATAGGTTTTTCAACACACATACCTTTATGATTATTACCTGTAGTTCTGTACGGATTTGTTTGTCGCATATATGATTCCTTAGATAAATCACCAAGGTTTAGGTGGTCAATCATGACTCAAGATATTTGGGTGAGGATAATCACAAGAGTTCTCATTGCTTATCCCATATCATTCAGTTGCTTGCTCAAAAAACTGTCACAGTTTCCTTCACATCCACTGTTACTTTGGTGCCTGCTAGATCCATCCATTTACCAAAACCAAAAAGGTCAGTGTGAGTATATCAAAAAAACCATCATGTCCTAATGAGGAAGATAAACACTAAGATATACATACTTATTCACTTTATCTAAAACTAGGACTCTTTCTGAAATCTTAACCATTATGGTAATGTCACTTATGCTTAAAGAATACCCTAACCTCTAAAGTTATCTAAACCGACCATTGATACCAACTATAAGGCCCAAGCCTTAAACCTTACTTAATCTTGAGTTATTACAAGATTACACATTGAGGATCTTTTCAGGTTTAGATTTTTAGAGAATTAGATCATGAAACTTGCATTATATTCCACATTTAAACAAAGTGGTTATATAAATGAAAGTATTCATTCTTCCCATCAACGGAAACATATTTAAAATAAAACATGGATTCTTTCTTGACATATCCTTGACACTATCATCACATCATGTACCTTTCCCTTGACCTGTGAAAAACATTTCAAAAACTTGGGATGAGCATAAAAAGCTCAGTTAGGGTTATAAAAATATTGAAAGGAAGCATGAGTTCATATACACATAAGAATGAAATCATACTTTACCCATAAAACATAGGCACTTTAACATACCTCATCAAATCATGAATAAATCATAGAAATCATAAGACATAAAAGGTAACTTGAGGGATTCATAACATTCTTATGTAGGGAGTAACCCTCTTGGTTACGTTTGGAATACCCACCACAGTATATTCCCTAAATCTCTTCGGAGAAACCATAACGTTTCACTCCTTCGCGTTACCCAATGCATTGGAGAGATATATCGGGCTCACCCGCCCTTAGTTTATCACGGAACCACCCATAATCATAATAATTCCCAAGAACCATAACATAATCGTATCACATAAAACATGCATAAAGGAAACATAACATTTCCACATTTCAATCACAAGATATCAATACACCACATTTATATAATAAAAAAATTATGAAAACCATTTTCAATACCAAAATAAAAGAAAAGTAAAACATGGTTTTTATTTTTCTTAAAAAAAAGGTATGGCTTGTAGAGGAAGCCGAAATTCAAATAGTGGTCACGGCGGCGGAGAAGTCGTTGTCGCCGCAAACGTATGACAAAAAACATTCCCTTTTGTTGTTTAGTAAAACTCTTCATATAAAGCGAGATTTATTTTGTATAAACGTAAAAGTCAAAGGGGATTATATACCGTATAAAAGAAGGTTGTGTATAAAATAAAATATGCCTCAATGAAAGGAGATTGAGACGAAGTCCCATACAAAGACGGTATCCTCTGTTTAAGGATAAATCAATTACATAATTATGTGTGACAAACGAATACTCCAAATATAAGTGGATATTAAGTGTAAATTAATCAAAGGTCATTCACACATATTCAAAGGATGACATATTCAATAACTACATGTTGAACCCAAAGAAATCAAAATTGTGTTAAAAAGTTCCCTTGACAGCCTAACGGCGTCACATCAAAATGAGTTGATGAGAGATAAAAAGTGTATCTCATCACTTGGACATAAAATTTACATCAATAAGGATATATGAGAACAAATCCCAACATAAAAATATGTAAATTAAAAGACCCAACAAAATAAGTCTTTTAAAAAGAGGAGGGTGAAAGGTTCCCTTACCGACTTGGGTATCTTTGAAAACATACACCCCATGAAAGAAGGACAATACATCATTGATGTAAAAACTCATAAACGAAAGTATATTAAATAAAGAGTATAATAATGGACAGTACATACCCCACTCAAATTAAATTGTGGAAAATGTAGCATAAATCTCATGGGAATAAAAGTGAGATGAAAAATCCCTTACGAAAACTCGGTAGCCTAATAGCGCCACATAAAACATACAAAAATTGATTGATGAGATAAAATAGGGTATCTCATCATATTAACATAAATTTTATAGAAATAAGAATATAAAATAACATCCCACAACATAACAAAGAGGATCTTAAAAGAAGTTACATAAAGGAGTGTACATAAAAAGAAAGAGAGAGGTTAGATCTCTTACGAAAATTCGGCAGCCTAACGACGCCAAACAAAACTACCAAAATGGATTGATGAGAGAGAATAGGGTCTCTCATCACATGAACATAGAAATTACAGTAATATTAATATAATATATCATCCCAATAACAATAAATATGATCTTTAAAAGGAATGACATAATAGATTGTACCTAAAAAAGAAAAAGTGGAGTAGGATCCCTTACCTCGGGTCCGACTTGATTCGATCGTTCTTTAACGTCCTGAATAATAAACTTGAGTTAATTTCCACTTTATTAAGAACCTTTTTCTAGTTCATTATTCCTTTTATAACACTTATTGCCATGTTATAAACATTATGTAATCATTTATGTTAATAATGTTTGTTTTGTCGATATTTGGTTCTTAAGTTGAAAGTGGACTTCTTACAATTACATGTTGTTCGTGTGGTCAAATGTTCATTATATCTATAATTAAATTCATGATTTGGATATCATATATATAATATATATCCAGAATATACATGTATTTATAATATTACATAATCATTTAGAGGTATGAAATGAAATTCACTGTTCATGGAGACGGTAAGTCATACGTACGCATGAACGCTACTTTCATTTCTATGTCATATTAATGAAATTAAAACAAAACCAAAGAGATATATATTTATGTTATAATTCCAGAATGATATCCATAATTTAGATTTAATATATTACATATATATCCATTATATATATGTACATATAAAAGTACATAACATTTTGAGATAATAAATGAAATGTACCGTTCATGGAGACGGTAAGCCGTACATACACATGAACGCTACTTCCATTTCTATTTCATATTTAATGTAATTAAAACATAATGATACATAATATTATTTTAATTACAGTATGGTATCATATATAATATCATTAAATATACCCTTTATACGTACCACATATGGTAATAACGAATCAAATCACTTTGAGGGGGCGGTAGTCCGCACTTCCCTAAATGTAGATATCACGTTTACCCATAATGGAAACAATAATGGTATGAAATAAATGAAAAATACGGATGCTTAAGTAAAACATAAACATATTATATATCATATATAAATATAGTGTCATCTTAATGGCCACCTTTTAAGGTGTTAGAAGAATTTTGAACAATCATCGTTTCGTGATGCAGAAATTCGCCATCCACAGAAATAGTATGTTCTTTTACCATTATATGTAGGTGTGTGTAAGTGTATCTCGAATACTTCTTATAACAACATCCTAGTATATTTAAGATACTGGATTTTTTACAAAATAAATGAATAAAAAGAGTTTACGGGGTTGGATAAGCAAAATAATACAAAAGAACACAAGTGAAGACATTACTTTAAAATCGGGTAACTCCCTTTGGTTTGAGCTCAAAGGATTCCTTGGGAATACTTCTGCCCAAATTGAGGCTTCAAGGAGTTAGAGAGGGATGTAGATAGACAAAATGGGCAGGGGTTGTCCGAGCCAAAGGCTTTGGAAGTGTGGGTAAGGAGGTAGAGGTGGGGGCCTTTTATAAGAGGAGAGGAGGGGCACTCTTGGAAAGGTATAAAATGTAACTTTATTTTCAAATGAGTTTCAAATTTTAATGGTCCCACATTGATGTGTTTCAACGATAAGGTTATAAGGGTTTGAAATCCACCCATCCAATAGGTTTTTGACATGTTTAGGTCTTATATTATACATTATCATTCAATTTAATTTAAATCGTTAAATAATGAGGTCATCGCTGCATCATCATGATGTCATAAATAATTTAATTTATTTAATGTCAAACAATTATAAAAAAAATACTATGATGTAAGAAATCTTTTTAGATTTCCAATTAATATTTATAGTCCAAAAGATCATTTATGTAGACAAAATTAAAAATATTTTACTTAGGTGATACATTCTTTGTTACATTTAACATTCTTTAAAAATAAAATGATAAAAAGTCACTTTCTCACAAAAGTGATTCCATGGGGCCCCCAAGTTTGAAACAAGGCATCCCATGGTCTGCCATGAGACAAACAGTAGCCTTAGGACACATGTTGTGGTCATTTTTTATTATTATGATATTATCTTATTATCTTTAACTACCTGATTACTCATAAATCAAGATAATTAAAGATAATTACTGTCGTTACTATTCATAATGTCCAAACACAAAAGAGTATTAATTACATAATTTGGAACTTCTGATTCCAAATATTTAATCTATTTTACCAAATTCAAAAGACATAAATTTCAATAATTAATTTTAAAAAAACTTCCCGTTGTCAAAACAAATAGCGGGTTTTTTTGAAACAATATTTATGAAAAGTTTGGTACTTGTTTATGCCTAATTCCCAAGTGAAATTAATCCCAATGACCATCATTGAATTAAATGGTAAAAATATATTCTAATTACACTTAAAAAAAAATAAAAATATAATATAACCATATAATTAAATTATATGAAAAAGCAGTTTTGATGTAAAATGTAGTATTTTTCAGTATTCATTAAAAAATGATCATTGTCAGAAAAATACTAAAAATTAACCCAAGGTAAATTTAAATGTCCCAATCATAAAAAATAGGTTTATTTTGAAAAATAGAGCTTATAAAATTTTCAAAAAGTGGATTTAAAAGGGGTTCGCCATCAAAAGGCAGTTAATCGACCTTTTAAAGAATATTAGAATGTTTACGCTTAAAAACTAGATTCATTTGCATTTTTAATCTACTATTTATTGTAAAGAGTAAAAATATTTGACAAACATGTATAATCATTTTGTAGTTAGTTCTGTTCATTCCCTCCATTACAACGGCTAGGCGTTAACTACCATTTAAAATAATATTATTTTATTATTAGAATGCAACGTAAGATTCCCATGAAACTCGTTGTTGCGTATTGGGTACGCCATCGAGCATAGCATCCCTTTAAAGTAATATTAATATTTTATTCACAAATATGGATAAATATAAAGATGTCATATTCTTTATTTACCAGGGGTGTTACAAAAACATTCCCCAAGGATCATCTGGAAATCCTAGATATTGAGTAGGAATGGAGAAGTTCTATCCCACCTCTCCCAACCCACATACTAGCAGTGGATGTAGAACAACTTCCACGTGTCATGGCTGAGTAGATAGGTGCATGAACCAACACAAGTTATTAAATTGGATGAGGATGACCTCTAGGATTGATCCAAATTTATGGAGAACCTGTTGGTGATTGAGGATTGACAGTAGTGGATCCTTCACTGATAGACTATCCACGTGTTTTGTGTGTTGTGGTAGAATGGGAGCATACAACAGAGTTCTTGGGAGAGGGGGATCCAGAAGTGGGATCTGCATCCTGAAATTTTTTTGTAGTTTTTTCTTTTCATAGATGATAATCATGACAGAGATAATAGTACAAATAACCATTTTTCCATTATAATACATTGAAATATTATATAAATATGTTCTGAGGTTGGAGATGGAAAAACGTATGATTTCAAGTCCTGGTGTTCTTGAAATAAATATTGTTATAATATAAAATTTATTTTATATTACAAATGTGAATTATATCAAGATAAATGGGATATATCTTTAGTGGAGACTCATATAAAAAATAAAGGACCATGGTTGTATTTAGTATTTGAGGTTTACAATATGAATGTGTCTTAAATATGGTCATTATATAAGAACCCAATATTTTCACATAGGTATTAATCATTTAAATTTCGTTTCATTTAATTATAAAATACCTATTTTGGATGCCTAATGAGTTAGTGATGGTTCATATGGTGTTTAGGGGCTTGTTTAGAGGCCGAAAACAAGACTTTTTTGTTAAAAAAGGCATGGCACACAGTTTATAGTAAAATGTGCCGGAAGGTCGCATGGTTATGGAAACCCATGTGGGTGGTATATTTTTGGATACAACCTTACCTCACGGTTAGAAAATAGTTCACTTAATAGTGTGTGTTAAGCATCTGAGATTCCCTCTTCCCCAGGGACTAGTGTAGTGTTTTCTCATGGTTTATCAAACCGGGCAAAAAAACCGTGCACACGATTTTTTCAGTGTAAATTTACTATTTTCCCTTAATGATATAATTAAGCACCTTCCTTCCTCTTAATCCGAGTTTACACTGGATTGATGAATTTTTATTCCCTTTTGTGGCTCTTTCCAGGGTTGATGTTGTTATTGTATAATATCCTTCATCACAAATCCGATGAATCTTCCATTCATCATGTTGGATGTGTACAGGTAAGCACTTGAGTCCATTTAAGCCATTATTTTCCTATTTTTTCATGACCTAATTATCTAGGTATGATAAGTTTTACAAATTCCTCATATCTATCCCTTTATAAGCCAAATAAAAGGTCGTTAACAGAGGATGAGAGTCGTACGATCCTATGATGGGTGGTCTAAAACTCATTCATCATGCTTGTTGATTTTGGAATTGTCTTGTGGGGCCTACCAATTTCATCGAGTGTCATTTATTAAATTTTTATGTCATGATTATAATCATTAGAACAACTTTATTATTATATTTCTATATATATGATTAGTTATTGGTGGTTACATCCACAATTCTCACCATACCATGTCGGATGATATTCTATAGTTGAGTATTTAGTGTTTAAACAATTTAAGCCATTGTTTAGATGTGGTTGAGCATGGAGACACTAAGGGTATGACTCCTTATCATAAATTCTTGTTGTATAACGTAATGTTGAATGGAATGTACCATCTCACTTTCACTTGACTCACCTATGTTAAGTTATTCAAGTTGATAATTAAATGTGAATGGAATATTTTCATAAATACTATGTATATGACTTGATGGGATTATATGTGAATTATTAATAGGTTGAATTCCAATATAACCCCATACAACATTAATGGAAGGTAGTGGAATGAAAATTAATTACTTGATATTCCTTAAATGAACTTATTGATAAATTATGGACTTATTAAAAGGATTCATGCTAGTTGATCGTATCACGCTAATGAAAGGTAAGTATTATACTAGATGGAAATATTGTTTAATTGTGACATGATTAAATTGTGACATGCAAATTTCTCTTGAATAATTATGAAAGGAAAGTCTCAATCAAAATGAAATATTACATGACATCATAATTAAATAGGAGTGTCCTGACATGAGCTTTCCTGGATTCTTATCGAGGAATGCCTTGAGCACTCATGAATCCATTTCTGATTCAAGGATAATGATTTCTTAGGTTTAGAACCACCTAAATCTCGATCCTATGTATATTAATGGATTCCCAATATGTAACCGTGGGATCCCTCATGTAGTATTAAATTATTCCTTAGATACACATCATGGAACCAATATTGACAAGCATGTGCCTTGATTAAATCAAATAGGGCCCTATCTGTACATATACCCATTTTACCTTGGATTATGAAATTGGATTCAATAGAAATATTATTGTGGAATGAATTGGAATATTATCCTTGTATTAAACTCTAATCCTTAGCTAGGATAAATTTATTACAGAGTTAGGGACCCTTGAGGTGTATGTTTCCATGGTTATTTCTTTATAACTTCACTATTAAATTTCCTTACAGGACTCCAAATAATAACATAGATCCTTATCTACTATTAACATGGGACTTATTTCAAAACATCTAACAAAAATTAGTGGACTGGTTATGGTCAGACGCCAACTGGGTGGTGAAGCATGTACCTGGGTATTTAGATACATTGTACTACATTAATTTATATAAGAAAGATTACATAATATATAATCTTTTTTATAATCTCTTTAAGGAAAATAATAATAATTTTACATCATCATTATTGATCACATGGGACACTATAATGTGGATAATGACTATGAATTCTAAATTAATAACCATTAAAATATTAATATGATGCAATATTTCATTTCCACATATAATACAATTTTATCTTGTATTATATACAACACACACATATAGATTAATATATGTATATATCATCTAGATCTATTTCTATGAATCGTCTAAAAACTCACATAATACTAATATCCAATATATAATGTGAACTAATGTGATATAGTATCTATAAACCATGTATAGGTCAACTAATATATTATTCTTTAATGGATGTAGAGTAAAACAATTTATTGAATAAATCACATCTCATTCATTGACATTGATGATAACATCAAAATTAACCAAAATAAACATGGGAATGTATTTATTCAATATTAATCACTTGAGTTCATGAATTTTGAACCCAATATATAATTGTAAAATTTTCATCATAGAGAATAGAAACCCACTACATGATCAAAATTAGATCCAACCCATAACCTTTTAACCCAAACTCAAAAAACATTGTACTATAGTTATCAAATAATGTAGTTTTACACAGAAGGTTCATTTTTATCAAATTATAATTTGTATTATACTGTATTATATGGCCTTAATTATTTTCACTATGTGTATGAAATTCTATGTGATGTGGTCTAGTGGGATAGTTAAAAATCAAGTCATTCTTATGCATTGTTAGAGAAATATATGTCTCTATTTGATACCCTATATATAAGAATATAAAAATATTGTGATGACACTAGAATTTCCATGAATCAAATCATTTTTTGGAAAATAACATTTTATACTCTATAGAGTCAATTATTAATCTAACACATGTAATAAATATAGAGCACGTGAATGAATTATAAATTATAATTTTCCCTTATAAATTAAACTAATTAAAAAAATTATATTCCAAATATTTAAATCCCATGAATAACATGGGGATAATTTAAAAACAAAAAAATCATTTGTTCTAGAATACAATATTTTTAATTACCATGAATCATACTCGCTCATAATAATTTTACTATAATATTGGGTTTTTTAAAAAATACAACAAGTTATCATTTTTGGACACTCTATTGGAATTTAAACTAATACCCTCAATGATATCAATATTGTGATAATAGTTTTCAAAAAAATTTTTTGACCGGTTTATGAGACTCATGTACTTTAAACTAAGAAATATATTTGTCATTATTTAAGTAAAGCACTAGTTTTTTAAATTCTAATTAGTACCTCCATTTTTAGGGATTAATTCTTAACATAAATATTATACATCACAATATGTAATGCATTGATTCTTTACATAAGTTATATAGAATAATCCATCATTATATTCTTAAAAATAATCCAATTACTGGATCCAATATTGAGAGACAAGACATACTAATATTAACAACATGAATTATAATGTTTTAATTGAATGATATTTTTTATTTATCCCATTATAATGTTATCGTCCAAAATATATAATATCAATAATATATACTAAATTATTCTCTAGTATAGAAGTACATGATTCAAAATAATCCAGTGAGTCTCAATGGGATTGACATTATATGTGTTTTTCATTCTCTACTCTTAGTAGACACAATGTCAAGTACATAACATTGAATACATGAATGATGATATTACTGAAGTATATATAATATCATCAATTTTTTTCATTCTGTCATGTTAGAAGGATAATATGATATGATATGGCTCACACAATGAAATATTGGTAAATACACTTTATTATATTTTTCTAAAATAAATTTTTTAAACCATTATAACTTATTTTGTTTCCAAATTAAATTTGATACAACTTTTGATCCATTTATATAGATATTCATTCTAATAATGAGGGATTCATTCCCTATATATTTTCTTGAGAAATATTTTCCCAACCGATACTTTAAAGAATGTAATTTTGGCATATTATCATTTAATGAGTAGAATTTAATTAAAATTGAGTACTAGATATTACATATTTCCCCAAATAACATAATTCTATTCACATGATCCAAAAAATTTATTAGGAAAATTGAACTCAATGATTAATTCATCAAATCCTTCATAGAGAACCATTTGTGAATCCATATATGGATTTCTTGAAATCTTACACCATTATAAAAATATTTTTATTATCAAAACTATTAATATATCATATGAAATTCCATTAAAATATTCCCATTAAAGAGGAAAATTTTATATGATTTTATATATCTTGTAATCAAAACAAAATTTTATAAATAATAACAATATAATGAAAATTATAATTCTTACTATTAAATATATATCTTCATAGTAAATAAATTAATTTTATACTACTATTTTTCCACAATTTGAGATTTATTGGAAATAAATATACCATCCATGTTATATTTAATAGAAAAAACACACATTTTCATAATGGTCGTCACCCTTTTAGGTGCATCTACCATGTTCCAAACAAAGTTAGTATATCTATAGGAAATTTCATATATCATGGAATCTATCCATTTATAAAAATAAAAACACTATATATGATCCCTATAAGATGTTTTTTATTTTATCTAAACTAAATATCATCATAATTTTAATTGGAAATATACATCTCCCAATACCTTTTTGAATTCTACCAGAACATTGAGTTTCATGTGTAACATATGTTAGACTAGGGTTTGAATACTAATAATAAATTATCCAATATTGAATCATATAAACCATTACACAAATTTTTTCTGGGTGTTCTTTATTTTCAACATTCCTCCTAAAAATCATTAGGAAATTTGATGTTTTTTATAAAAAAACACCACGTAAATATTAAAAAACAATTTTAATTTGTAGGATTATGATAATAAATATTATAATAATTCAATGGGATAATAAATAAATATTCAATTCTCGAAATATATTTTGTTTTTAGGAATATAAAACCCTCCACTATTTGCCATAACTCAAAAAGATCATAAAATGTAAATTAGGAATAGACTTGGCCTATATATCATCATTTTTTGAGTGCCTTACATATTACATGAAAGATTATTTTTCTAAAAGATATACCCATAAATAATTAGGAGGATTCAATTAATCATCATGAAAAAATAATGTCCATCTAGGTAAAATTTTTCTTATTAGACACAAAAGTTATGTACGGTTTGATTAGAGTAGTTACCTGTGAAATAATTCCAAAATATATATTTTGATCAATAAACTCTTGAATCATGTATTCCCGACCTAGATCCAAAAATTTTATAAATTTTCTATTTAAATTTTATACCAAAATTTTAAAATAATAACATTTAAATTAATTTAAACCTATGTATTAAGAAAATATTACAACTATATAGAAAAATTCCATTAGAATGGTCATATAGCTCCCAAACATGATATGTGATTGTGTACTCATTAATATTTATATATAATTTTTTATTGGATCTAATATTATAGTTTCACTTATAAATTTTAAATTAAATGATATTTTTAAATTATAAAAAATAAAGAGATATTTTTTTATCAAAAAACAACTCTGTAATGATTTTGGGAATCCCACTACATATAGTTTTATAATGAATGACTAAAATTCACTCTAAAGAAGAAAATTCTAAGTATAAGATTTGTTAAATATAATTACCATGATTTTATTATATTGAATTTTTGTACTATATTATATATATAATGTAATAACCATCCACCTTATTCATGATCCAATAAAATATTTCATTCATGTATTTATTCAAAATCATAAATCAAAACACCTACTTTTATAAATATAATATAGGAATGAAAAATTTATTTATATTATAAATGTATAATAAAATATCTATTCAAGTATTAAATCACTTGGAATACATATATCATATGTCCCCCCTAATTGTAAAACCACATGTTTCATTTTAGAAAAATATGTAGGCTCATCATTTCAAAAATTCACTCCTATTTGTATGTTTTTTATCAAGAAAACATATGTATGATAATATCGTAATATTTAATTCCATTTATTAATAATTATAATAATTTATTTCTTTACCATTCACTTTCTGAGGAGAGTAATTTTTATAATCGTAAACAATTCTCAAACATAGACATAAATCTAACAATGTACATATCCAACCAATTATACATCTAAAAATAATGATATTTATACATTATATAATCAAAAAGAACACTTATTTATTGGTTTTTATTATATTTTATATCAATTTAATAATTAAAATTATTAAATTTTTATCCACTAAAATTACATCCACAATCATTATATGTATTTAGGTGCTAATATTTTTATTTTATTATGACATTAATCATCTATACATATCAATTAATCATTTTATTTTTATTTATAAATGAACGAGTTATTTATAATAACTATAGATCATGAATAATTAGTATTATATCACCTTTCTCAATAGAAAAATCACACCTCTACACTATTATTATCATAGTAGTTAGGGTCACTCAACTAAGAGTAACCCCAAGAAGATATTTAATTTTTGAAACAAATGGTTGAGATACACATTAATATTCTTCACTTTTATATGTTAATTTACAGGGAAGAATGGTTTTGGTCACCCATATTAAATGATCTAGGTCGTTAAAAGTGTATGATTTTGGAGGAATCTCACACTTGATATTTTATTCGTTTATATTAATATTATTATATCAATATGAATCTCTTGAAAAAGATCCTTATCATTCATTAAATGTATCACATAATATATATATATATATATATATATATTAATAATTATATTTATTTAAACTTCCATTTAATACCATCAAACTATTTACAGGTCACTAACATATTAATTAAATACACATTATACAACCAGTGATTTGTGTTACATCCTCAAAATAAAAACAAATTATATGCATAATATCCATAATGAATAGACTAGGGGTGACTGAATCCATCAAACAATGTTTCTCACCACAATGTGTGAAGATCCTTTATGATTTACACTCAACAAAAACATAAACCAAAAATTTAAAGTAAATCAATGATTATGATTTCAACTTGTAAAAAAAATAATCAATAATAAATATTTCCCCAGAAAATATAACATAATGTATCTGTACATTAGAAATATATTTCCACCATAAAATAGAAATAAAAATAAAAAACCATATTAAGCATATAAAAACATAACTATAAATGATCATCAACATAACATTATATGTTATGAGTATTGTTAGTGAAAAAATCCCATATGTACAATATAATCAAGATAAAGTCAATCATGTAATTAATGAAGAATAAAAACCCCATTAAATACTAACAATTTTTAATCTACTAAATAATCCACATAAAAATACCATTTTGAAATTCATGGTCAACCCCAATACCAAAGCATTAAGGACATTGATGGTGACATGAATCATTTCTATATGACGGAACTACTTTCCCTTTACATAAATCATAGAAATAATATATATTTGTGTATTGATACTGATAGGGTGGGAGGAAAAATTGTAGGTGTATAAAACCACTAATATACATGCTATATTTCACAATCAAACCATTAGTAAAATTTATCAAATTCCATTTTTAAAAATATATTCTGTTTTTATAATAAAACAAGTTATAATCATTTTAAAAGTAATTATGTTTTATAATTTTTTTGTAATGTACCATCAATAATTTTGAATACGGTATGTTAGTGATGTAGCCATCACAAACATGGTATAACCATAATCATTATATTCAGGTAATATAAAAATAAATAAATTGATCTATTATATCAATAAATAAGAAAATAAGAAATATGGGATCCAATCTATGGATTCAATTGTAATATGTAATCACTCTTAGGGAACTTAAACAACCTATTGGAACACCAAAAAGCAATACAACCAAGTTAAGCTCGATGAATCATTAGTAATGACCCATAGTAAGTTCAAAAACTAATATTGAGAAATATCTATCCATGTTGACGAACACACACAGATGGTTAAAATTTTAGTCACTATAAACTATGGAAATAAAAAATAAATTTCATAAAACTATTACATAAAAATAAAACAATAAATTTTTGAGATTAATATAATTTAAAAAAAGTTATTTTAAAACACATCACCAATGAATATCCTCTATAAATATTTATAAAAAATACCATATGGGAATGAAAATTATTTTAAAATATTGATCCTATAAAAACCCCAATTTAATCTATATAAATTCATGAAAAAATATAATGAATATTTATTCCTCAAAAACTCATACCAATGTCATATATTCAATATAACCAAAGGAAATACCAATCACTATAGGAAATGTGATGGAATTTACCATTATATGGTGATACCAACATCGATATGATGCAAAGATGTTACATTCATAAAATACCACTAGAAAAGGGAATAAATAATCCTAAAAATCAAGGAAATCATTTATATTATATATTATAATGAAACCCATACAATAGACTTGGAAACCATGGATGGATAGGGAAAGACCAAATGAAAGAAAAGGAAGAACCCAAATATTTAAGAGGGAATGGTGATAAATCCCTAAGAATCTTGAATTACCAGGAATATTTCTCTCCAATCAAGAGTGGATGATCATGGAAACTTGAATAAGTATGAACCCATGAGTAAGTGGATATATTTACACGAATAATGATAAATCAAGGATATTTTTTTTCAGTATGAAAAATTTGTAATTTTAACATTTCTAATAAACCTAGGTAGTCCATATAGTTTGGTAAACCATGTTCTAACTATGTTTTCACCACTTTATAAACACCAATCATTTAAAGGGCATCCCCATGGATTGGAAGCATCGTTTTCCCCATAGATAAACCAAAAATTCAACTTATAATTACATAAAAATCCTATGAAATAATTTTCTAAAGGGTATTATGGTTCAGAAAAGTATTCATTAAACATAAAGAACATTAGAGGACCCCTTCCCAATCAACAAGGATTTGATTAATGGATAGAAATAACTGCACCCTCAATTTGAAGCCTAAATTAATTTCCCCTTCTTTAAATTTTAATTCATTAAAATAATGATTCAATAATATTTAAATTTAAAAAATAAATAACAAATGTAAATATATATTAGTGATCTAATGAGATTAAAAATATTCCCCACCAAGCAAATTTCTATAACTTGAATGTTCTCATCTCTCCTCGTCAGATAATAAGTGAGGTTGTCCGACTCAAACAAAGAAATCATGCTCTAAATTCAGATTAATATTTCTATAATGAAACCAATGAACATCTAATATAGGAATATACATATGTATCAACAATCTGACTTATTTTACCATGATATGATGATGTAACACAACCACAATTGTGTTAATCATTAAATTTTTATCATCTCACTCGACCGCATTACACAGGCTAGCATTATACATCTTAAATTACAGAGAATGCAATGAATGATGAATAAAAGTCCTATGGTATTGTAAGGATATATGGTATGAAAGATTCTCATGATGGTTAATTTTATCAAATGGCATGATATACAAATACTTTAACATTCCATATACTCCCATTTGAGGTTGTCCTATTCAAAAAAAAAAGGTTTTGAAACATTATAAAGCTACTAGAAAACTCTCAAAGATGATTGATATGGCGAACATATTAATTTTAGAGAGTCAAATACACAATTTTTTTAATTATTAAAATCTATCACATCATCTCTTGAATGATTCTCTATCCCAAAAATAAAAAATCCCCCAACATGAACTTGAAAATGGGTACCATATGATTCATAAAAAAAATAAATTAATGGAGATATATTTATCATCGTATCTAATATAATATTATAGAAGGACCCAGACATGGATAAATATTTCTCCCAAGAGCCTCTAAAACAAATTAGATAATTCGGGTTCATATTTCCATGATTATTGATATCATAATTTCTCTAACCATGCCTCGATGGATGAGAGGATGTGAAAAATTTTATCAAATAACACATATTTTAGAAGATAATGTTCTATAAATATTATATATATTGTAAGTATATACCATAAATTTTGTAATGTAACAATATTAATCATTATAATCACTTTTCCATAATGGTGTTCAAGCAAATATACTTTCATCATCCCATTAATATGAATAAATTTGTATGATTTCATCCACCAGTTCATATTCACCCAAATAACATTATCCCTGTTAAATTACCAATGAAATATAATAATATTATTCTATGATATCTTTATACATATCAGTATAAGAATATGAATACCTAATTATAATCATACTTTATATTTTTCTACGTATAAATTCTTTGGTAGGAATAATTAAAAGATTCACGATTTTCAACCAAAAAAATCATCTCAAGCCACCAATAATAGTGTTTAGATCAATTTTTTTTATCAATGGGGTGGACTACCGAACATGAATTTTCCCACCTACCATTACATCATTCATTGGGTTCATAAGAAACACTAACAACATAATGAAAAAAATACAAAAACCCCAAGGAAATGATAATCATATAGCCATGGTCTCTGTACTATTTAGAGTTCCACCCATACACCAAGAATTAGGAAGTTATTCCCACTCAAGAAAAATAATAATAATCCCAAATAGTATTTGTCACCTTAGATTTCAAAAACCCATTGCTAGTAGTTATTTTACATGACTGGTATAGATTAAAACAATTACCAAAGTAACTAATAGTTTAGTAATTGTGGATGAATAGATACTTATATAAATATCATTTGAAAATGTATGATACTACATGAATAAATTTTGGAGATGTGTTATAAAAATCATTCATATAAAAGAAAATTACACATAGTACTCTCCTATATTTAATTGTTAATTTAAAAAATAGGGGTGAGATCATATACTTATAAAAGTGTGTCATGTAATGGAATAATTATTAAAATTTAAATGGAATAGGTCATATTGTAGGAATAAATTAACAACATCTTTCCATATATAATTAATAATAAGAACACTCTATATCCATGAAAATAAATTAATACTTGGATAAAAATAATAATTGAACTCATACTTTGGAATGAAAAATTTAAGACATCAAATAATGTCATAAATGCTTTATTCAAATAAACTATTCAATTATTGTATCTTGTATACACCCAAATCCTACACGTTTTCTCTTATGGGACCAATAGATGAATCCTGGTTTTAAATATCTTTGTGCCCAAAATTAAACCATCTAATATTTTTGAAATAACCATAGAAGACATCAAGGCCATTCATACATTCTTTATGGAATATTTTGATAACATAATATATCGATTTCCATATAATGTGAAATAATAAACAAATACTTCCCCAGTAAGTATTATAATATAGATGTCTAGGAGTAAATACCCTAATCAATATATAAACTATTGTTTCCTTTAATGTAACAAGATTAACCCAAATAAAATAAATATATGTGTGATGGAATATTCAATTCACTGAGATATCTACGGAAGTTTGAAATATGGTTCAAATGTTTTTTTATATTTTTGAGAACAAGACAATGTAAATAGACTTCCATAATCATGGATTCTAAAGAGAGATCCAATATTCAAAAGCATATCCCCCATGAGTTTCTATATGAGTGTGTACTATTAGACCCATTTTGAATTCATTACGGTGATGATTGGGTCAATTCATAAGCAAGATTTTTTTAGATAATTACACCTATACGAATTTTTATATAGAAGGAATATATATTAATGTATCTAGAATTTTATTTAATTACTTGTAAACATCATATAATTTTACATTACAAAAAACCTATTATATATTTCCTACCATAGAAAATATTGACTTTGAAAATGGGATTGGTTAACAATTATTCAAACTAATATGATTGAATTATAATAATATAGACATGAAAATTCATTCAATTTCATTATTATTATTATAGGATTCTTCCCTGGTAATGTATTCACCACCTGAAAAGAAATATGTTGTGAATATAGCATGAAACCCAATGAATGACAATTAATATTGAAAACTACCATTATGTATAGGATAATAATTAATTTATATCATATATGAGTAGATAAATTTATATTGATAATTAATTACTATGATAAATTTAATTTTAGGATATGACCATTGAAATGGTTAGTATATACAACATATAAATTTAATTAGGTTCAAAATACAAGAGGTATAACAAATAGGGGAAGTTGAGAAAAAAACCCTTACCTCTATTCCCAAATTCTTTTTTTTGAAATTCACCATCTTTTATAAAAACAGATCTACGATAATTAAATAATTAAATATATTACACATATAAATTTTCTATTATAGTCTTCCTAAAAAGTCATTGTTTATATTAATTCTTCATATTTTCCACATCGTGTATCTAACGTTACTATTGTTTGATCTATTTTCAAAATAGAAGTGTATATATTGATTCATCATTACTAGTTCATGATATTTTCTTTAAAACAAATTAAAAAAATATTTGATATTTATATTCCATTTTATGACGGTCGATGTCTTTATCTTTGAAGATTAAATCTATAAAAAGAGTGTTTTGGTGAATCATGATGAACAAGGTATATTTTTTAATTGTTAAAATAAATATTGATATAAGATATCTGGATCTCAAATATCATTTATTTTAAATTTATATAATATTATACTAGTATTCATATTACCATAGTCATCATGATATAAAGTATGTGTATTTTTAAGTAGGTTGTTTATCCAACACAAACATGAACACACCCATATTTAATGTATGAGTATGAAGTGGTTGGCTTATAATATCAATAGTAAAGAAGAAAAAATATATTTTATAGTTTTTATTATTTTATTAATTTTAATTATAAATTTATTATATGAATAATTATTATATATTAAAACAATAAATTATTTCAATAAATAATTTCCTCTAACCATGTTAATTTTAAAGGATAGACTTAACAATGATCATTTGTTGATCATATCATTAATTGGTTCTCTAATTGATTATAACATAACCCTAATGATATCATGAACAAAATATTACCTAATGTAATCCATTATTGTAACAATAAATGATTTATGCTAGTGAAAATTGAATTTTGTTTCTCGTCATAATGGTAGTCTAAATGTTTATAATCACAATGATTTCATTTTTCTCAATATATGGGATACATGAATATATTATTACAATACCACTAATATAGTAACATTATTTTATATTAATTATACTAATATCTTTATATTATTTTTGATAGAACATAATTAAGAAATGAATCCATGTATTTGACAATAGTAACATTGGGGACATGGATTATCCTTGTAAGTCTCCCTGGAAATGATGTCCTTGTGAAAAATTGGGGAAATTATATAAAAAGTGAGAGATGGTTATAAAATGATAAAAAATTGATTATATAATTGAATAAAATCAATGTATTGACGATTCGTTATGTATTTGGAGTGTTTCCCTATTATAACTGATGTGACAGATTCTTTCTGGGAAGCCCTTACACTTTCCAAAAAATAATGTTACTATTCAAGGTACAATGTCCACAAAATAGAAAACATTTGAAGGGATAGTATGTGTTGGATCAATATACCGTAATACACAAATATTTTGGAAGTGTTTTATAATAATAGAATTTTTTTAGCAATGAAATATTCTACATAATTTACTTTTACATTGGAATGAAATTTCTAACATTTGTAATAAATTTTAATGAAAACGATTAAAATTGATGTTTTTCTCTATTTTTTCAAAATTATTTAAATTATTAATCTAATTTTATATAATAAATTTTAGAATGGTGATGAAATTTTATATTAAAATAAGTACACATAATCATGAAAAAACAAGTTTTTTAGAAATAAATCTTTAATGCATAAATTTAGAGATATGATAATAATATCTTCTATAGTGATTTTAAAGAATTAAATTTATTTATAGTAAAAAATGAAAGGATAACAAAATCTTTTAGGGAGAAAAAAATGAATATCCAATAGAAATAATGTAATTAAAAAAATTGTCCAAAGGAATATTTTCATTTACAGTAAAAATAAAATTATTTCTAAGAATATATATTTTAAAATTCATACCGTTATAAAATTAATTAATATTTTAACACAGAAAAATATTATTAACCTATAAATTCTTCTTCTAAAATGACAAATTCATATAAATTATATGCTTCCTGAAAACATTATTTCCTTGAAAAAACCCATAATTTTTGTTAAGTATAAAAAATTATTACGAAGGAAACTTTGATATGATGAAATCAAAATTAAGATAATTTTTCAATTTCAAATTCTATAATTTAACGGTAAATAAATGTCTTGAATAATGGATCATTTGAGTTCACAATAGGTGATAGTTTCAGATTTTTGGTTTTCCTATACAGTAATGTAATTGATCATACATTCTTCTTTATATATTGTTTTCTTTGAAATGGGGTTATATATCATATATTGAACTAATGTGGATATTCCTTCCATGTAAGAAGTTGGATCTTTTTTTCAGGTATGTCTTTCCTTTTTCTAGAGTTTTTGAGAAAATAGGTGTTTCTGGAAATTTTTGAAGTACACATCCTGCACATTAGGGGTACACACATTGTACCCTCTAGCCTCTCAAGGCCCTGTGCTGGCCCTGTCCGGGCCACACACATGGCCTTGTAGGGGCGATGTGGAGGCCGCTAAAACCAGAGAATAGAAAATCCAAGTACACGCCATGTACTTCAGAAGTACACGCCGCATACTTTGTTTTTTCATTAAACGCACCAGGGTCGCGCCTGATGGAAAGAACTCTCTTCTTTTAGTTCTAGTTCCATCGAGAGATGTTGTACGACCACAGAACTTCTCCGAGCCCCTGTGCCTCCATCCTTTTTCCAAATCGACAGCCATCGATTATGTTGGAACCACATCAGTAAGCTCTTACTTCTTGTGGAGCTTCGTTTTCCATTTCCCCCTCATTCTAAAATTATCCTTGGTTGAATTTTTTTTGTGTTTTCTTAGATCTATGAGGTTTTAAGGATAATAAAGCACTGTATTTCAAGTATATTTATCTTCTAGCATCAATGTAGGTGGTTTGTGCCTTACCTTTCAAAGTCTTTGAGTTTTATGTTAAAATTTTCACCAATACCCGTGAATGGGGTATTGCGTGTTACCGTTTTTCCCCTATTGTTTTCTTTCCTTACTTGTATGATTATGTAGAAGTAATTTGATGTTGTTTGAGGATAATTATTGTTCTTGGATGTTTTCCCCTGGCCTTGTTCTTGTTATGACCTTTGGGTCTTGTTAGCCTTTGGTTGTTGTACCTATTTTCCATGCCTTGTGACTGTAGGATGGAATGTTATTCTTTCCATGCTTGTTATGCTGTATACTGTTTATCCTAGTAGCTCTCTAGGTTGACTTTGGCCTTATATAATTATTATGCACTGACTAGCACATGACCGTGAGAACCTGTTGCTATAGACTACAGTAGGGTATACCGAGTGAGATTTCTCAGAGAGTCTTGGACATTATAAACCATAAGGGATAGACCGGGTGAGCTTACCAGAGAGTCTTGGATATTATAAACTACAAGAGGGTAGACCGAGTGAGATTACTCATAGAGTCTTGGATATTATAGACTATAAGGGATAGATCGAGTGAGATTCCCAGAGATTCGTTGATATTATAGACTACAGGAGGGTAGACCGTGTGAGCTTCCTCAAAGAGTCTTTACTTGTTTGAATTTCCTTAAACCATTCCAGGATAGAAGAGGAATTGACCGAGTGAGCTTCCTCAGAGAGTCTATGATAGACATGATACTATAGAAGGAATGACATAGTGAGCTTCCTTAGAGAGTCTCTATACCTTGGGGATATAAGAGGGTTAGACCACGTGATCTTCCTCAGAGAGTCCCTGACAACCATAGACTATAAAGGGAATTGACCAAGAGAGCTTCCCCAGAGTGTCTTATAAATTATTGAAATCAAACCAGAGGGGTTAGGTTGAGTGCACTGCCCAGAGGGTTGTTGGTACTTCTTGGATAGGACCAGAGGGGATGTCTGCGAGTACTTTCCAGAGGGTTTCATATTGTGGTTATCTGTTGCTTCACCTTTTCCTTGTTGACATGTGGTTTGATTATTGTTGTATATCATCCGGTTTACTACTTACTGAATACTGCCTGCTGTTTACTATTATTGTTTACTACATACTGTACTATTAATGGCCATATTCTCACTGACTGTTAGGCATAGATCTTCGGGTGGTTTCCTACTAGGATTTAGTCTCACACCCAATTTGGGGCATGATTTTTGGCCCAAACAGACTATGTTTTTGCAGGTATAGACAATGGAAAGAACCCTTCAACATTTGGTACTTGATTGCTTTGGAGCAGGAGAGCCTAAGACCAAGCTTAGGCTTGTGATGCTCAGGAGCTGTTTACTTTTATTTTGTACCTCTTTTGGAACTGTTTGTATTTCTAGAATTGTGACCTGTATGGATAATTTCCTAGACATGTTTCATGCATGATTTCATATATACATATCTGCTATAGTTGTTTATTGTTTTATTCTTCCACTGTTTACTGTTTTTGGATATTTTATGCTTCAGCTATTGCATGTTCTATTTACATCTGCTGTGTGCTCTGCAAATGAGGGCATAGTTTCCCCACTATCACATCCAAGGCCCTCACTTCTAGTTGGTAGCCTCTGGTATTTGGGGAAATGCGCTTGAGGCCATTTGACCGACTAGTTACGGGGTGCCTTTAGGTGGCTTCCAGAACCAGGTCGTTACAAAGTGGTATCAATGGAATTATTTTCTCTTGATTTACTGTTTGAAGCCTTTATCCAGGGATAGGATGGATTCATTACTTGGTAATAAGCTGTGCCCAAGAGTAGCTAACCTGTGTACAGGGGAAAGCCAATCTACCACATTGATTGCAATTTTATGGTTTTGAGATTTTACGGTTGTTATGATTTCACCTAGAGTGATTCACATGCCTTGGTTTTTATTGTTGTGCTATTGCAGTTCTATTTCTGTCGTAACCCAATGAGATGAGGGTATTCCATCTCATGCATCATATAGGAACTTGTTAGAAATCACATGCCATGAATTCCTGCCATGCCATCTAGGGTGCATTAGCAACTGAATTTTGATGTGATAGATGTTCTGTATATTATGCAAGTTGTTGTGATAGATTCTATGATAGAATCCCTGCAGTTTGATAGAGAAATTTTTTGAATTGTACCTTTCTTAAATGAACGCCAAATTTTGGTTCTTGAGGTGTTATGGGTGCTCATAAATCGGAACATGGTGGATCATTGACTTGTTTCTCATGTATATGACTGGTATAAGATGCCAAGATTTGATTCGCAGGGAGTATGGGCCTTCATGGATCAGAATTTGGCACCTCCATGTTTGTTTTTCAGTGCTTTCTAGGCTTCAGTGCAGTTTCTGAGCTACTGCCCAGAAAAAACCTAGAATACGCAGTGTGTACTTTATGACTACACGTCGTTTAGTATTAAACTGTTTCACTGACTGGGTGAGTAGAAATATGGGGTTTTGAAAAGTCTTTAGGAACACACAGTGTTCGGTAGGTACACGCCGTGTATTTGTGAGTCGTGAACCTGGCCGTTTCAGTAACAACATGGGTCGGGGAAGCTCGTGTAGTAAACACCGTGTTTTGTATGAACACTCCATGTATCCTTGTTCTAGGCACCCATCCATGTCATGAACAACACGAGTCTATTTTATCTTCTCATATACACACCGTGTTTGTTCGGAACATGCTGTGTAAGGGTCATCCGTGTAGCCGGCCGTGTAACTAACAACACGGGTCACCGAAACCTTGTCTAGTACACACCGTTTCCTTAGTGAACATGCCGTGTAGTCTAGGGTTATGAGGACCATGTGAGTTAGCCATGTAAAGAGACTCAGGTAGGTGAATGAAGTTCATGTAAATGTCGTGTGTGTGGACAAGACGTCGTGTAGTCTGGGGTGTTACATGACCAGCTGCGACAGAAGTACACGACCATTTGAATGACCATAAGGAACACGCCGTGTAGTTTATATACACACCGTGTAGTCTTGTTTGTTAAAACATAAGTGTTCTTTCTCTAGTTCTCGTTTTACACTCTTGTGTTCTCTATCCTTGATAATCTTGATCTAAGGTGTGCTTTTGATAATTCGGATTTATTCCTCTGAGACATCCTCCGGTTGTACGCCAGCTTCCAGATGGTGATCAGACACTGGATATGGCTGATCAGGGACCTCCTATAGATCCTCCTGCTTTTCCGGCCTTGGCACCAACAGTTATACCTGTTTCAGGAACCAATGCATAGTTCAGGGAGGACTTCTTGAATATGATGGAGACCTTTCAGGGAGTGCCGCCTCTAGCTCCTTCGATGGCTGAGTTGATGCGGGTTTTCCAGCAGCATCATCCTCTTACTTTCTCAGGGGATGGAAGACCCCATGCTACAGATTCATGGCTAGAGGACATGCTAACATTCTTCGAGCACCTAGAGATACCTCCAGAGAAAAGGGTAAAGCATGCTACCTATATGCTCCGGGACACCACCAAGAGGTGGTGGGAGGTGATCTCAAAGTCAGGGTGCCAGTAGAGTATGAATTGGGATGAGTTTTGGTGCATCTTCTAGGATTAACTTTATCCGGAGAACTTGAGGGATGACTGAGCCCAGGTGTGTATGAGTCTCGAGTAGGGTACTTTTTTTGTTATGGAGTACTCGTCTCGTTTTATCGATCTTCAAGGATTCACACCGATTTTAGCTGGTGACGAGTTGTTCCTTTCTTGGAAGTTTGAGGATTACCTCAGGAAGGATATTTGTTCCCAGGTGAATATCTTCAGCTTGACTTCGATATCCTTTAACGTCAACTAGGCACTGATCACTGAGCAAAATTTGAGAGATTCTAGAGAAGTGGGCTAAGTCGGTCCAACATCCAGAGTCAGTGTTCCTCCAACTAATAGCCAGAAGCATTGTATAGAGCCTGCTGGAGGAGATTGGAGTAGGGGGGATGTATCTCTAGGTAGCCAAGTTGTATGCTACCATTGTGGTAGGAGTGGTAATACTAGGCCTCAGTTCTAGAGGGACCCAATGGAGTGACGATCTTGCAGTAAGATGTTCCATCTTCAGCGTTTTTGTCAGATCTTCTCACCTACAACTTGTGGTAGGGGTTCTTCTATGACCCCGTGTTCAGGTCATGCATCACTAGTTTCTCATCAGTCTGGGAACTAGAGTTCTTACATCCATTCGAGCTGAGGTGGAGGTCACGGCCGTGGTGGTCAGTCAACAAGTTAACAGTGACAGTAGAGCGGATCAGCTTAGAGTGTTCAGCCAGGGGAGCAGGGACGCGGTACAGGCCAGACTTTTGTTGTGGAGTAGACCCATCAGGAGATGGATCTCGGCCCTTACAGTTTTTGGTATGATCTTAGTAGCCTCAGTTCGAATTCCTCTCTTTTCGATACCAGGGCTTCGCATAGCTTTATCTCTGTTGCTGTTGTGGAGAGCCTTGGAATCTGTACCTTTTTGCATGTCGACAATTCGACTCTTGATACACCGTTGGGACTGAGGACATCTAGAATATGTCAGTGCAGAGAGTTCCCTCTTGAAGTTGTAGGGTGTCACTTCTTATGGGACCTCTATGTCCTAGAGATGACATGCTATGATGTCATTCTCAAGATGGACTGGTCAGTTCCCTTCCAGGCAGTCGTCGATTTCTATCACCACAGGGTGAGTTTCATATCACTAGAGGGCGAATCTTTTCTTCCTAGAGGTGAGTGGGTTGTCCAGGTGGGTAGTGATTGACCATATCATCATGGACTAGGGGGAGTTACAACACAGATTCCCAGTCTTTATCTGGATTACTAGGGGACTTCACAGTAAGACTTTCATCTAGTGGTGGATCATTTCAGGAATATCTTTTTAGAGGAATTTTTAGGTTTTCCCTTGGAGTGTGAGGTGGACTTCTCAATTGAGCTCACTCTAGGAGCAATATTGGTGTCCATTACTCCTTATAGGATGGCTACACCAGAGTTGCAGGAGCTAAAGAAGAAGTTGGTGGAGTTGTAGGAAAAGGGTTTCATTCGAACTAGTACTTCTCCATGGGGTTCGCCTATCATGTACGCGAAGAAGGCAGACGACACCATTAGGCTCTGCGTGGATTATCGAAAGCTGAACTAGTTGATGGTCAAGAAATGATATACCTTTCTGAGGATTGATGACCTTTTTTATTATCTTTTAGGATCCCGAGTGTTCTCGAAGATCGATTTGAGGTCCGGTTACCATCAGTTATGTGTTAGACCATTAGATATACCTCTTACTATCTTTAGAAGAAGAAATGGTCTATACAAATATATTTTCATTCCGTTTTGTCTAACGAATGCACCATAAGTTTATATGTCTCTAATGAATTGTGTGTTCCATAAATACTTGGATTCTTTCGTGGTGGTTTTCGTTGACGACTTCTTGTTGTACTCTCACGCTAGACACAACCATGCTACCCATCATGAGATTGTTATGAGTACACTGAGAGAGAATTAGTTATATTCTAAGCTTTCGAAATTCCACTTTTGGATGGATCAGATTCCCTTCTTAGATCACGTCATCTCAGAGACAGGAGTATCAGTAGGCCCAGAGAAAGTGAGAGCTTTAGTTTCCTAGGAGTAGCTGAAGAAAGTCTATGAGGTGTGGAGTTTTCTAGGGCCGGATGGATACTACATGCGTTTCATACAAGAATTTTTCACGCCTTGTAGGAACGCTGAAAGGTGTGACCAAGAAAGGTTCGAAGTTCTTATGGTCAGATTCCTGTGAGTCAGCCATTCAAGAGATAAAAGGGAGGTTGACGTCAGCATCGATACTAGTCTTGCCAGAGCCGAGAAAGAGCTATACTGTCATCTGTGAGGCTTCAGGTATCAGACTAGGAGCTGTGCGTATGCAGGGAGATGGGGTCGTTGCTTACCGGTATGGGTAGTTGAGACCACATTAGAAGAATTACCCGACGCATGACCTAGAGTTGGCAGCTTTTTTTCATGTCATACACTGTTGGAGACACTATATTCTGGTAGAGCACCTTGTGGTGTTTACCGACCACAAGAGACTTAGTAATATCTTCACTCAGCGTGATCTGAATTTGAGACAGTGCATGTGGGTCGAGTATCTTCTATCATTCGACTTTGAGCTTTCATATACATCGTGAAAGGGCAACGCAGTTGCGGACGCATTGAGCAGTAGAACTCAGATTAAGGCAATTCAAGAGGTCAGTAGTTAGTGGAAGCTTATGGCTCTATTATCTGAGATGCATTTTGAGGGGCATGACTGACCGTGGCAGATCTTTCTATCTTCTATAGTTATTACCTCTACACTTCTCGATTGGGTACGGATGAGGCAGCTATCAGAATTAGAAGGCCTAGTCCTGTGGGAGAGTGTGTCAATATTGGACCCTCTTCCTAGATGGATAGTGGGCGAGGATGAGATCATGTGTTTCCAGGGACGCGTATGGGTGTTGATAGACATATGAGAGTAGCTGATGTGGGACTTTCATTCCTCAGTTTGGGCAGTTCATCCTGGAATCACAAATATGTATCGTGATCTACACCGCAAGTACTTGTGGCCAGGTATGAGGAGAGATGTTTCGTGTATTGTCATGAGGTGTTCTACTTGTCCGTAGGTGAAAGCGTACCATCAGCCACCCACTGGGCTTTTACAGTAGTTATCCATTCCCGAGTGGAAGTGGAACGATGTCACGATGGATGTTGTCACTGGGATACCAAGGTCACCTCGAGGGAGTGATGCTGTTTTGGTTGTCGTCGACAAGCTTAATAAGGATGGTCACTTCTTTCCGATCAAGGATACCTTTAGTGTTGAGGATCTGGGACAATTGTACATCTTAGAGATTGTATGTTTACATGGAGTTCCACACTCCATTGTTTCAGACAGGGATGTATGCTTTACTTCTCAGTTCTGGAAGGGGCTTCAGAAGGATTTGGGTGCATAGGTACTTTTGAGTACATCATACCATCCCCAGACAGATGGTCAGTCTGGGCATATGATTCACGTTCTTGAGGATATGCTCCAAGATTTCATTCTGGACATTGGCGGCTCTTGTGAGAAGCAAATTCCTCTTGTGGAGTTTGCCTATATAAATAGTTATCAGGCTACCATTCAGATGGAACCATACGAGGCTTTGTACGGTAGGCCATGCCGATCACCTTTAGACTGGATAGAGGCAGGAGTGGCAGCTATGCTGGGACCTCATCTTGTTCAGGAGACCTCAGAGCAGATGGAGTTGATTTGGAAGAGAATGGATATAGTACAGTCTCGATAGAAGTCTTATGTTGATCAGCGGAGACGACCTCTAGAGTTCAAGGTCAGTGATCTGGTTTTCTTGCGTGTCGCACTGAGGTTTGGACACATGAGGATTCAGAGATAGGTTAAGCTTTCACCATGGTACGTCGGGTCGTTTGAGGTGTTGGGGAGAGGTAGGCCAGTGCCTATCGGGTGTAGTTACCTTAGAGGTACCGGGCTATGCACGACGTCTTCCACGCTGCTCAGCTGCAATGTTACTTTTCAGACCCATCTCATGTCTTCCAACCAGAAGAGGTTGAGCTTAAATAGGATGCATCATTTGAGGATAATCCTATACAGATTGTAGATTTCAGTACCAAGGTTCTCCGTAGATGGTCTATTCCTCTGGTACGGGTGCTATGGCATCACGGGTGAGTAGAGGATGAGACCTTGGAGAGGGAGGCTGAGGTATGATCAAAGTGGCCCGAGCTATCTGGGGTTTCATTTTCTATGCCTCGCTAGGTAAATTTGGGGATGAATTTATTTAAGGGGGGAAGTTTATAAGAACCTAGATCTTCTTTTCCGCTATGTCTTTCCTTTTTAAGGAGTTATTTAGAAAAGAGGAGTTTTTTGGAAATTTTTGAAGTACACGCAGTGTACTTTAGGAGTACAAGCCATGTACTCTCTGGACGCTAGAGGCCATGTGCTGCCCGCGTCTGAGCCACACACACAGCCATGTAGTGGTGATGTGGAGGCCAATTAAAAAAGAGTAAGGAAAAGCCTCGTACACACCATGTACTCCATAATTACACGCCGTGTAATGTTTTTTTGTCATTAAATACACCAGGGTCGAACCTGACAGATAGAGATCACTTGTTTTAGGTATTTTTTGACTGAGAGACGTCATACGACCATGAAACTTCTCTGATCCCCCGTTCCTCAGTCCGTTCTCTGACATGACTACCGTCTATTGCGACGGAACCGCAGAAGTAAGTTATCTCTTCTCCTAGAGCATCATTTTCCATTTCCTCTTCATTCTCAAGATCTCATGGGTTGAATTTTTTGTGCGTTTTCAAAGATCTACAATGTTTTAAATAGAATCAAGCCTTGTGGTTCATGTATATTAATCTCCTAGAATCAAGGTAGGTGGTTGGTGCCTTACCTTTCGACGTCTTCGAGTTTTATGAGAAAATTACTACCAATACCCATGAATGGGGAATTTTTATGTTATTGGTTTTTCCCTGTTGTTTTCATGTATTTCTTGTATGCTTGTGTAGAGGTAATTTGATCATGTTTGATGATAATTTCTATGCTTCGATGACATTACCATTTCTTGTTCTTGATATGACCTTTGGGTCTTGTTAGCCTTTGGCTGTTGTACCTGTTTTCCATGCCTTGTGACCATAGGATGGAATGATATTCTTGACATGCTTGTTATATTGTAGAATGTTTAGCCAAGTAGCTCTATAGGTATACTCTGGCCTTATAGAATTATTATGAACTGACTGGCACGAGACCATGAGAACCTTGTGCTATAGACTACAGGAGGGTAGACCGAGTGAGGGTTCTCAAAGAGTCTTGGAAATTATAGACTATAAGGGATAGACCGAGTGAGCTTCCCAGAGAGTCTTAGATATTATAGACTACAGGAGGGTAGACCATGTGAGCTTCCTCAGAGAGTATTGGACATTATAGACTATAAGGGATAGACAGAGTGAGATTCCCATAGAGTCTTGGATATTATAGAATACAGGATGGTAGACCGAGTGAGCTTCCTCAGATAGTCTTTAATTGTTTTAATTTCCTTAAACCAATCCAGGATAGAAGATGAATTGACCAAGTGATATTCTTTAGAGAGTTTGTGATAGACCTAAGACTAGATGAGGATTTACTGAGTGATCTTCTTTAGAGAGTCTCTAGACCTTGGGGCTATAAGAGGGTTAGACCACATGATCTTACTCAGAGAGTCCCAGACTACCCTAGACTATAAGGGTAATTGACCGAACGAGCATCCCCAGAGAGTCTTATAAATTAGTATGACCAAACCATAGGGTTTAGGCTGAGTTCACTGCCCAGAGGGTTGTTGGTCCTTCTTGGATAAGACCAGAGGGGATGGCTACGAGTACTTTCCAGAGGGGTTCTTGTTGTGGTTATCTATTTCTTCACCTTTATCTTGTTGACTTGTGGTTTGATTAATGTTGTATATAATCGTGTTTACTACTTTCTGATTACTTCCTGTTGTGTACTATTATTGTTTACTGCTTACTATTCCATTACCTGCCATATGCTCACTGACTATTAGGCATAGATATTCAGGTGGTTACCTACTGGGATTTAGTGTCACACCTTCTTCGGGTCATGATTTTGGGCCCAAACTGACTACGATGTTCCAGGTATAGACAAGGGAAGGTGCCCTTCGGCTTCTGGTACTTGATTTCTTTGGAGAAGGAGAGCATGGGACCAAGATTAGGCTTACAATTTTGAGGAGATGTTTACATTTCTTTTGTACTTGTTTTGGAACTATTTGTATTTCCAGCATTACGACCTGTTTGGATGCTTTCCTATATATGTATCATGAATCACTTTATATATACATATGTTCTCCAGTTTTTTATTGTTTTATTCTTCCATTGTTTATTATTGTTGGATATTTGCTGATTCCTTTATTGCATGTTTTGTTTACATCCGCTGTGTACTCTGCCAATGAGGGCATTGTTTCCCCACTATCACATCCAAGGCCCTCACTGCTAGCCAGCAGCCTCTGGCATTTGGGGAAATGCGTTTGAGGCCATGTGACCAACCGGGTATGGGGTGCCTCTGGGTGGCTTCCAGAACTGGGACATTACATTCCACATCACTTCTTTAGCCTCAATGTTTTTTTTATTTTAGTTTTATATTCCTACAAATAAATTTTACCAATAAATTGGTCTAATTATGAAACATATTCCATACAGTCCTAAATTTATATAAAATTTCACCATTATAATAAATGTCACTCTATATAACTTTTACATAATATGTAGGAAAATGTGTTGGATCTAGAATAAATTCCTTATGTGATAAAACAAGGAAGAAAAAAGTTCCTCAAAAAGGATGTGATGAATATCCAATCAGCAAGACAAAACTCTACTTCATTCCAATATTTCAAACGGATAGATATACCTATGTTTTTACATCACATTTTTTATAAATCATATCACTTTTCTATGGTGAAACCATTAAGGATAAACGATATCCAACTTGGAATTCCATTCTATTCAAATTATTAACAAAATATATCATTAATATTGTCTTCGATACCTTAATATGATAATAAATTTTTCATAAATCAATATCCATATACTTTATAGACTCTATTCTAATTAAATTTATTTCTCTAACATATTCCCAGTGGTTGGAGTTCATCACCTTTTCTTATTCAAAGACTCATATGGTTCTGTATTGATTCATGAATAATTATATGAATTTATGAAAATTTATAGAAAGGTAGATATTGATCCCACATACCATAGAAGATATGATTACTTGATTTGATAATGTATTGAAATTTTTAGATAGTAATATTAGACTACAAATCATTTCGGGGATGATAGGCTATGCATAAATGTTTCATAGAGTTGAGATAACATTCAATACTCTTCATTAATGTTAATATGAGTGGGATGTCAGAATCATGTGTATATGATATTGGTTGAAAATGATTGCTTAAAATTTATTTTTATAGATTATGATAAGACACTCATAGGTTATATCATCAATTATCACTATCAAATGTGTATAATATGTAAGACATTTAATGATGACCCATATAATAAAATTATTCATGGGAGTATTTGGGATCCCAAGTAGAATGTCTATATAACATTTTATAACATCCTTATAGGTTTTTGGAAGAGGTTTTTGGAATCCCTTAGTCTGTTCACATTTATAGATTATATACTATCATACAGAGAATCTAGAAGAAAATTCCAAAATTTTACACTTTATACCATCCCACTATAAACTTTATGTTTAATCTCAGCCCATCTTTCTTCCACGATGATGTATAGTGAAATTTGAGCTATGTGTTTCACCTTGCTATGACTTTTTCAATAATAGTATATAAGAAACACATAACCAACTCTCAAACATTAACAGTCCTTATTTTTAATGTAATTTTTTCAATGTCACATAATTTACTACTGTTATCATCTTTTGTAAGTCCTCATCATCCAGTAAGGACTTATCTATATTTTATAGCATGGATGGTTTAATTTTTTTAGAAATGGACAGATGTACCTCATTTAATTGAAATAAAAATATATATCTATACTAGATTTCTTTATAGAGGATCCTTATTAGTCCACATTTAAGGTCATAAAACTGTGGTACCTCCAACTCAATGCATCATCTAAATTGTTTTCCATCATACGGTGGTAGTGTTTCTAGAATGCATAGTCCATGAGGAGTTCCAATAACATTCATTACCTCACGTTGAGAATCTTTTGGAGGGATATATACCTAAAAATATTTTATTATCTATTTATATATCACATATTTATGAAAATAGGAACTATTAGCATATTTTCAAAGAAAAAAAATGTCTTCCAACTCAATTTCAGGAGTATAATAGTTCTATTCATATATTTCCAGTTATCTTAACGACTATTAATCCACAATATAATTTTATATATGGGAACTATTTTTTCCCGTCGATGTAGCAAAACATATTAAAAATCCCTTTCATACCATAATATATAGTTTTTATTGTTACATAGATTAGAATCATACTCTACTCTTCAAAAATGTCCTCAAATTCCATTTAACATGTGAATTTAACTTCTTTAAATGTTAATATGGATAATGGGTGGTTCATCTATGAAAAATCCTTGACAAACCATCATTAATAATTTGTTTGGACTAGAAACATCCGATAGGGGTTATGTTCATCAATTTTGGTCATTAATTAACTATAATTTTAATTGAATGTTAAATAAATACTCCATACATAGAGTCAATATATCATTCAAAAAAGCAACATTGAGAAAAAATTCATACATACTATATTTCCCATAAAATATTTTTTTCCAAGGGCCTCAGAATTTTTTTTTGGACAACTCTGTGATCTTAAATTATATTAGTGTATTTTATGATATTATCAATGAATAACATAAAAATAATTGAAGATATTAATCGAATACTATATTAATCATATCAATAATTAATGAAAGTGAATTTTTCATTCATAAATGAATTACCCTAAAATCATATTGTTTATAACAAGATCCAAATCCCTTCATCCATTATCATGCATATTCACCCATGTTGACAAAATAATAGAAACGATTGATCATCAAAATGTATTTAGATCCTTAAAGTTAACCAAATATGTTCTAAATATGTATTAAATGAAAATTTTTCATTATATTAATGGAATTGATCTCCATATAATCGATGCATGATATCATTGTACCATTTTACATTTACATGAATAACATATGGGCTTCCTCAGCTGATGGACAATGATATACATGTCCCTTATCAAAACACATGTTCATATATTTCATTAAATCCCACAAATTTGACATTATATTATTAGTTTTAGATATATAAATTACGACAATAATGAGTTCAATGTAGAACAAAACATCATAAGTTATTGTAATATTGAGTTGTTCTTCTAAACAAACATTAGTGCAATTATGTACTATGGGTAAATCTTATATTTTTTTGATTCTATTCCAGTAAAAAGTAGATGAACGATCTTTCTATTTTCCAATAATTAAATTATAGTGTAATATTTTTGGAGGATCCAAATATTTCTTATATGATTGTGTTTTCCATCTAAAAATAATATTTTCAACATCACATTCATCATTAGAATTATAATTCTCATTATACTATATTTATGAATTATAACATTAATGAAAATTTATAAAAAGCATCACATAAAATTCAAATATAATTATAATATCAATTTTTTCAAATAGTTTATATATATTCATCGTAATTTGATCAATGTGATATATGCTTGAATAAATAATCATACTACTTCTATTATAAATTTATATCTCTGTTATGATTGTACTAGACAACATACTAATGTTATTGGAAAACTAGTACGATATAGAAGAGCTCTATGTCTTTGATTAAAATAAATATTTCTGTAATATTGAGTGTATGATCAAAATAAAAGCCATTATACCATTAATAACATTTACTTTATCTCTTGTAATCACAGAATCAATGACTTGTTTCTTAAACCTTTTGTTATAAATTATATTGTTTTTGAAAAATGGTTAACATAATGACAATTATATATTTATTTACATCAATTAACATAAGAAAATATTATCCTTTTATTCATGGTATTACTTTATTTTTCTACATACTTCTAAAAAAATTCACTTCTTATAACCAACAATGTTTTTCATCCCAACATTTTCACATCTGTGAAATCACTTTATTCATTTATTCCCATTTTCCCTCATTGTCCTTATTAAAATTCTCTTAAACAAACTTTTCTCTTAATTTACTAATAATACAAATGTCATGGAGGACTGCTTCTATATCATAATTCCACTTGATACTATATCTTCACCTTTTGGAAAGGGATCTGAGAATAATTATGTTGAATAGATTTGTTATATCTCATCAACTAAAAGTCAAATTATAGTTTACAGTCTACCTAAATAGTAAAAAACATGGTTATTTTTCTTACAAAATTATCTTAATTATCAGTAGCATTTTCCTCTTCATTGTATCTATGATTGCGAAAAACCTTTCATTTTTAATCATTTAGAATGTATAAAGTATTATTTATATAATATATCCATAAAATATCATACATGGAATGCGATTTATAGTACCTTCAACTTGATTGTTTTGAAGAAGTGGCCAACATTGTTTTGAATATCCCTTTAGATGATATAACTCTAGGATGTCATTTTCTTTCCACTGCACCCTAAATTGGTAGATATATTTTATATGGAAAAAATTCATAATGGCACTAATAATTTATTAGTTGTTCTAATACATTAAATATTTTATTATTGCATGACATGATCTGAAATAGCATCACCATGTTATCGTTAAGTCATTTCCTATATATACTAGTGTATATTCCTCATTACCTAAGATAACTATCAAAATATGTCTATGAACTAATTCACCTCAACCTAAGATGTATTTAAAAATTAAGTAGGAATTTGACTTCATTGATTACAGTTGTTGAAATGATTTCCCTTTCTACCATTAGTCACCATCTTTCTACATTTCCGTATACATAATTGCCTCATGATATTTAATTATATAATAAAATTAATATTAAATTTTCAATAGTATTCTATATAATTCTTGTAGGGTTTTACATTAAACTTTTTATATATAACTATGTTACTCTAAATATAAACATCATGTATCCTTACAAATTACCTTTGATATAAATTGTTACATCACACACTCTATAAACCTACAGCTTGGATTTATATTGAATTATTCATATAGAATCTAGGCATTTTGGAAGAATATAATAGTTTCGTTGTCTAGGAAGACTATATATATATGTAAAATTTCAAAATATATGACAAAATATGAACACATTTTTGGAAAATGATTATCTCTTCCATCTTATCATTGAACATTGAATATATATTCCCTTATAGATTCTTGGGAAAAATAAAATAAATTAGTGTGAGCTAGATTATTTTTAATGAGTTTCAAACAAAATATGCTTTCATTAATAGGAACATATACTAAGTGATATAGAAGGGATTAATAAACAATAGGGAGACACAATAAATATAATATATGGTCATTCTATGATTATGAAAGTAAATGAATACATTTATAACATTAATAATTGATCTCATACTGGTGTAATGGAAAAGATCATAAATCGAAACCTTCTATCAAGGCCCCATGAAAAGACACTATTCTATTATAGAAAGAGGTATACACCAAAATTAAAATTGATTTAGCTCATGATACCTATTGATAAATAAATTGGAAATATAAACTTAGGCCCAACCCATCTAATGATTATATAATATTCTTTAAACAGAAGAGTCATGAAGAATATTCGTACAATTCCTAGTGGAACCGTTGTTAGAATAATTTAATAACTATTTGTATAATTCGACATAAAAAACAAATAATCCATCAAAAATAATTGTATGCACATCTATAATAATACAACATAATAAACTTATAATCGTTAGAGTATAATTAATGTAATATGAATTACCCTTATAAAAAATATTCAGTTATGGGTACATTAAATTTACAGGGTTACACATGAATGATTGTAAGTTTATTAAATATATTTCATTATTAAGAGTACATGAAAATGGAATGAAAATTCCATTTTTAAGGTTTCTAAGTAGAGCTTTCATATTTTGATGTATATCCCCAAGGATTCACTATATTGGTCTATAGTATTAGGCCCGTTATTTGTGTACGGGGATGGATCTGGGGAAAATTGGAAAAAAACATTTTATGGATATTATTCATATGTACATCTATGTTATTGTCATATCAAAATTCTATTATATAGAAATGGATTAATTTCACCAAATGCCACATGAACATTTACTATTTGAAAATACAGAATGCGTTTTCAACTATGGAAAATACTATTTTTATAGTGGTTTTGGTAACTATTTAATCAAAAGAATATGAAGGTAAGAAAAATATATATACATTTAAATATCATTAATTAAATAATTAATATATAAAAATTATTACATGTAAATATATGAAACCCAAAAAATGAACATGTAGTGAATATAACCTCAGATCTAAAGAATGGAAATTGAGATAGATAAATCACAATAATGACATTGGTACCTTTAAAATGAGAAACACTTGAAATTGAAGGATTTAAATTGATATCAATATACCATTAATAAATTCATTTCATCATACAGTATGTCATATATGAAGGGTATACAAAACATAGCGGAAATTAGTTGCAAAATTCCAAATATGTGTTAGTGGGAGGAATTTGATGCTTAATGACCAAAATATTATCATAATTTCCATGAATGTACTTTATCACCATCAATAAAATACATATATAACATAATAGATTTATTATGAAACATATACACATCATTTTTCATTCAAACTATTTATAAATAGTCATTCTCGAAATGAGGTTATCCGATTTTCCACAATAGACATTTATATTTTCAATCATTTATACAATGCTTTTAATAACATTTATTGGACACACCTGTTTTGATAATCCCAAACCACATTTCATTTATGTGATAATCATGTTTTAATTATATGTTAAACATGTTTCATTATTATTTCTTTTTTCCTATAGAGTAATATTCCTATAATCTCAATCTCACTGCTTGATTGGTTAAGCTTACAATGCAGAATTTATCCAAGTACAAGGTTACAGATGAAAATGTTACCATTGCATGGTCACTGATACAAGTTCACCGATACAAGTTCAGCGAAACAAGGTCATAAATACCAGGTCACCGATACAAGGTCACTGATACAAGGACACCGATAAAAGGTCACTGATATAAGGTCACCGATACAAGGTCACTAATATAAGGTCACTGATACATGGTCACTGATACAAAGGTCAGCAATGTATGCCTACTGCTGAAGGATACCGATGGATGGTTACAGTTGGAGGTTGTCAAAGTACACATGCTGTTGAAGCCTAATAATGTGAAGTCTACCGTTACCAATCTACCGATAACCTTACCTTTTCAAATTCTAAATATTTTTCTAAAATTCATATTTACTATCATTAAGGCTTCTGACATAATTAATGCTTATTGTAGACATATCAGGAAACCATATCTTGACAGTACGTGGTACGAGAAATATTGTACATGATGTAAATACACCTATTTCTAGACCTCAAATATGAAAGAGAAGACCATGGGAGATATAGAGGCACAGAGAAAAACAAAAAATGGAAGTCAATAAGTTAAATGCATGAGGAAGAAATTACTGAAGAACAAGGAAGAACAATTCGAGAACCTTCACTGCAAACCCCACAAACTTCAAGAAGATTATTTCAAGAAAACAACTTGAGGATGCCTTCTGTGTCTCATAAAACATCAGTCAACTCAAGAAGCAGAACAGTAAATTCTTGAAAGCTAGTACCTGGAGTTACGACACTCTGTTTTGGAGATAACTTACAGAGATAGACTCAAACTTCAAATTCTTCACTTCAATGATTGATGAGTGGAACTACAAACACATATAGACTTCTAAACTCCATCTCATCATAATTTCTCTATTTTGTTTCTTTTTTTACATTTCTGAGAAGTATGTATGTATGCTTAACACACTATCTCCAATGCTAGAACTGAAGGATATTGAATATACTCCCATTAAACATCACCTACATTTTGTTTTTCCCATGAAGAACTGTGGAAGAGGGTGTGAACCCTGGAATGTTTGTGAAAACTATTGTAAAGCCCGATACATTTAGTTTATCATGTTTATTTATAATATAAACTACATGGGAGAAGGTGATCACCAAGTGGAGGGGATTAAATCTTGGCTTGAGATTGATCCTCTTGTTTTACTTCACTGTACACTATAAGTTTTTATACTTTATTTAATCTATCTTCCACTGATTATATTTGATAAATCATAAATCTATTTTTCATTCACATTCATAGTTAGTTTTTCTTAGCATGTGTATTTTTTTAATTCTGTAAACTTGATTAAAATATCGAATATGTGTTTTATATAAATTCAACTTAGGATTAATCAAGCTTTAAGATACCTGTTGACCAACTAAACATTTACATCTCTACTACCTTAATTAAGTGGGCGGTTATAAAATAGGGGGATCCTTTTAAAATAATGTTTTTTACAGAAATTTTTTGTAGGAACTCAATTCACCCCTCTCTTGAGATTCCAATCAGACCAACATTTGGTATTAGAGGTTCTTTATTCGCATTTTTCCAAAAAAAATTCAACTATAATTTTAGTTGTATCATTATGATATAAAAGTTTCTTTCATATCTAAAATTTTAGGTCTTTAAATTCTAATTGACTATGGATAACAGAGTTGAGGGTGCTGCTACTAACTGGCCACCTTTCTCTAATGGTAATAACTATGCTCAGTGGAAATTAGAAATGAAAATTTATCTAGAGAGCATGGGACCTAAAATCTAGGACACAATTGAATAACAACATGTATTTCCTTCTTCTACTAGGGACACATGGTACCAGTTAACTAAAGATACATATAAAAATAACTATAAGGAAATTAATTCTTTTTATTGTTCTCTAGGTGTTGATGAATTCAATATAATATTTTTTTATAAAACTTATTATGAAATTTGGGATACTCTAGCCATTTTCTCTGAGGGAACAAACAATGTTAATGAAATGAGATTAAATAATTATACAATTAAATATGATAATTTTAAAATGAATCCTGATGAACCTATCTCTGAAATGTATACTAGGTTCAATGAAATAGTGAATACCATGAGTCTACTTGGGAAACCAATGGACAAATAGGGCCAGATTATGAGATTACATAGTTGCATACCTAATAGATGGAGAGGAACATATGTTTCTATCCGAGAATCTTGTGAGATAGGAAAACTACTAGTAATCAAATTAATTGGAATTATTATGATGTATGATTAAGCACATAAAGTTAATCAAGAAGTAAATGAAGAACCAATGAAGAAATCTACAACATTCAAAACTGCTACCTCAACGAACAAGGATAAAAATGATAAAGCTTCTATAGATACTTCCACAAGTTAAGACTATGACTCTTGAAGTGATGATGAGATGCCTGATCATGTAAGGAGATTCAAGAAGTTCTATCAAAATAAAAAGTTCATTATAAAATCAGACTACAAAGGAAGGTATGATAATAATGGATAGTGGAAAAAGAACAGAGAATGGAATGACCACACAACCCATATAATCTATTATGAGTGTAAACACAAAGGTCATGTGAAGGCGGATTTCCCCAACCATACGTTTAAAAAGAAGTACAAATACTATGGAAAGGGTTATAAAAGGGTTAGGAAAGCCACTTAGAGTGCCTCACAAGATAGCTCAAGTGGATATGACACTTCCGATGCTGATAAGATCAAATGTGAAAATCTTGGATTCATGACAAAAACATCCTAGGTAACACCCAATTCTTCTGTACATAATGCTTACTATTATGAGAATGAAAGTGAATCTAAAAATGATGATAATTTTACTAAGGATGAACTATATGAATACTGTGGAATTATTGAGGATACCATTACTGAACTCAAGGATAAATATAAACTATTTAAATGACCACATGCTTTAAATGATAATTACAAATATAATCTAGATTTTGATATTGAAAAATGTTCTCAAATGTCAAATGAAAATATTGAACTCAAATTATTAAATGAGAAATTAAAGAGAGATATTGAGAAGTTAACTACAGGTAGAGATACCTTGACTCATTTACTAGGAAAAACAATTGACCCGAAATACAGAAATGGTCTAGGTTATCAACCAAAATAGAGAATAATTATTTAAATAAAATTTATTTCAAAACTTGGACAATTTACTGCTACTTATAGTTATAGACCATCATTGGAAATAAAATTTTCAAAATGACCAAAGAAACTATTCATGTCTAAAAATCTATCTGCTGATTAAAGAAAAAAATGAGACAAGTATGGTTTACAAATGATTTACTTGAAAACCTCTATGGACATAAGAAAATCTGGCTACCAAAGTTACCCCACACTGAATTAGTTTTGCAAGAAAATTTTCTGAAGAGCTCTTGTAATAATCTATGGTACTTGGACAACAGATGTTCATGAAACATGATAGAATACTAATCAAGCTTCATAAGCCTAATTAACGTTGATGTTGGACATGTCACATTTGGTGATAATGAAAAAGGTAATATCGTCAGCATAGGCCAAATTGGTAACCCTAATACTATATAAATTTCAAACTTACTTTTTTTACGGGTTAAAATACAATCTGCTAAGTTTATATGAGTTGTGTGATGATGAATTCAATGTTAAATTTGAAAATGATCCATGTAATGTTTTTAATTCTAAAAATTATTTAATATCTAATGCACTTAGAAATGAAAATGTGTAGGCTATTGATATAAAAAATTTAGTTAAGAAATTTTTTTCTTGTTTTAATGTGTTTCATAAGGAATCATGGTTGTGGCATAGAAGACTATGAAACTAAAATGTTTACTCACTTAGGAGACTGAATATGAAAGGTTTAGGTAGATACATACCGAAATTGGAATTCCCTCTTTAAAAAGTGTGTAATCCTTTTCAAAAGGGAAAAAACTCAAAATTTCATTCTAACCAAGTAAAGAAGTTTCTACTACTCAACTGCTTGAGTTGGTTCACATGGACTTGTTTGGACCATCTAGAGCTTCATGTTTAAATGGTATGCACTATGTTTATGTTCTTGTAGATGATTTTTCTAGTTAGAATTGGGTATACTTTCCGGCTCACAAAAGTGAAGCTTGTTATTATTTCATCAAATAATCCAAGTCTGTAGAAAATTTTAGTGGACATAGAATTAAGACCTTGATAAGTTATAATGGTCGTTAATTTGAAAATCTAGAATTTGAATCTTATTACCCATATAAGGGATATACTCATAATGTGTCTGCTACTAGAACACATCAACAGAATAATGTTTTACATAGAAGAAATAGGACACGTCAAGAGATTATCCAGACATTGCTTAATGATTATAATTTGCCTATTTATTTTTGGGCTGAAGCAGTTAACACAGCTTGAAATTATCTATTGAGTCTTGAATAGACCTATTCTTAAGAATACCACATACGATCTTTGGAATAATAGGAAGCCTAAGGTTAACTACTTTAGAGTTTTTGGTTGTAAAGTCTTTATCCTTAACACTGATGATAATCTTAACAAATTTTCTTCAGAATGTGATGAAGGAATTTTCCTAGGTTACTTACTCTCTAGTAAAGCCTATAGAGTATTAAATAAGTAAACCACATATTTGGAATAATAAATTCATGTAAAATTTGATGAAACTAATCCACATGAACCCAGATCCACTCTTGAACATCTTGAGGAAGAAATGCCAATTTTGTACCTAAATGACAAAGACAATGAACCCTTAGTGAAAACTACGAGTTCGGTAAACTTTCCAGAATATGTGCATCGTGAATCTGAACCTTTATATAATCATGAGGAGTCTAGTTCAACTTTTTCTAGAGGTATAAGAACTCTCATAAATCATCCTTTATAAGCTGTTATAGGCGATTTAAATAGAGGAACACAAATATGAGCTTCTCTGAGAAACTAGGTTAACCATCATGTTTTTATTTCACAGATTGAACAGTATAATATTAATAATTCTATAAATGATAAATTTTGGGTGATAACTATGATGGAAGAATTAAATCGGTTTGAAATAAACAATGTTTGGGAATTACTAGACAGACCTAAGTACACCATAACCGTAGGCACTAAATGGGTGTTTATAAATATTGTTAATGTGTCTGGAAACATAGTTAGAAACATTGATAGAATGGTAGCACAAGTATATAGTAATGAAGAAGGGGTAGACTACGAGGAGACCTTTGCACATGTATCTAGGATAGTGTCCATTAGGATACTACTTGCTTATGTAGCTCATCTGGATTTAAAACATTATCAAATGGATGTTAAAAGTGATTTTTTAAATTGGTATATAGTTGAGGATGTGTTTGTTGAACAACCCCATATATTTACAAATCCCCATTTTTTAATCATGTTTTTTTAACTTTATAAAGCCTTATATGGTCTAAAAAAATATCTAAGAGCATAGTATGATATACTTAGTTCCATTCTTATTTCAAAAGGTTTTACAAAAGGAATAGAAGATCCTACAATCTTTATTAAAAGAATGTATAAATATTTTTTAATAGTACAAATTTATGTAGATGATATAATTTTTGGATCCTCTAAAAACTATCTCTGTAAAGATTTTTCAAAAATGATGCAAGATGAATTTGAAATGAGTGTAATGGGGGAACTGAAAATTTTTCTTGGATAAAATTTTTTTCAAAATAGATATGGTATTATATTAAATCAAAGTAAAAATACAAAGGATCTTTTGGAAACATTAGGTTTGGATTGTGATAAAGGTAGTGATATACCTATGAGTACCACTTGTAAGTTGGATGCAGATTAAACTGGTAAACCGATTATAGAGGTATTTTTGGGAGTCTGCTATACCTAACTGCTAGGATGCTGGATATTATGTTCAGTGTATACATGTGTGCTCATTTTGAAGCCAATCCCAAAGAGTCTCACATAAATGTGGTTAAAAGGATTTTTAAATATCTCATGTATACTATAAATCTAGGACTATTCTATCCAAGAGAAAAACAGTTTGATTTAATAAGTTATTCAGATGCTAACATTTTTGGTTGCAAGTTAGACAGAAAACGCACCTCTAGAACATGTAACATTTTAGGCAAGTCACTAGTATCATGTTGTAGTAAGATACAAAATTATTTTGCATTATCTACTATTGAGGCTGAATATATAGATGATGGTAGTTGTTGTGCTCAATTTATGTGGATAAAAAAGACTTTACTAGACCATGGATATCAATTCAAACATGTATCTATAAACTGTGACAACAAAAGTGTAATTAACATCTCTAAAAATCTAGTATCTCATGCTTGGACAAAGCATATGGTTGTAAGACATCACTTATTGATAGATCATTATCAAAGTGACGATATCACTCTTGAATTCAATGGTACTGAACACCATTGGATGATATATTCAAAAAGCCTTTGAATTATGAGAGGTTAAGTTACATCCAACATTAGTCAGGCATGATGAAATATTGAATATAGATCCTCACTGTTAGAACTTACTGATAGGACCTCACCGTTAGACATTACGAATAAGACAACACCATTGGACCTTATCAATATGACCTCACCGTTAGACCATACCGATAAGACATCACAGTTAGACCTCTCGGATAGGACCTCACCATTAGACCTTACCGATAAGACATCAACGTTAGACCTTACCGATAGGACCTCACCATTCGACCTTACCGATATGACCTCACTGTTGGATGTAACAGATGCCTCCTTATAGATAGACGACTTGAGTTTGGGAATTTACGTTTTTTTTGTTCTCAGATGGAATCTGAAAAGTTTTCTATATATTATTGTTTTATTTTATCTATTTCATTTGTCTATCCCTAAATGATAATAATAAAACACATGACACATTTCGATCCACCTCAAACCCTCTCTAGAACCATTTCCTCCAAAATCTCATAACCTAAACCTCCAATGACACCTCGAACAACTCCAGATCAATGGAGAGAGGGAAAAGGCCGTTAATTTCTAAATAGGGAGACATGCATGATCCTAAAATACTTAGAGTCATGTCAAGTAGTGGAGGCCAGATAGTGTCAAAGGTGCTTAACCCGTATTTATCAAATATGGAATAATGGTTGAGACAGAGTTATGTTTACAGTGGCTATTGTCGAGCCGGTCGTTAGTACTGAAGGCACATAAAAATTAGGTCTAGGTTGAGTGTTTTTAAAACAACAATAGACCGTATTACCTAAAGATTGTGATGTAATTTTATGAGTACCTCATGTTTGAGATGTCTGAGTATGTGCACATAATGTCTTCACTGGTGAATGGATTAAGTGTGAGCTTCTCCTCTACTGAATGAGCTTAATGTTTGACAGTACCACATAAAGGGATTTTTTTACCATTACTCAAAAGTGGTAGCTCCCACTACTGAGTTATTTTTTAATGATGAAGCTCTAGTTGAATTGACAGGGAATGGAATTCTTAGGATAGTCATTCCTGTTGAAATGGTAGTAGAAGATAATCTTCTTTTCTAGATTATCCAATATGTTTCAAGTCCCATTAGAGGGGACTTTGCAACATTAATGTTTTAGCATGTTTTCTCTTGTATCTGTTAAATCATGAACAGAAGATCAACATATGTAGGCTGTGGATGATTCAACTAGAAGATATGACCAAACCAAGATCCAAATCCAATTCCCTATTTCATGCTATGTTGATATCTCTTATGTTGAATGTGAAAGGAGTTGCTGGACCTAAAGAGGAAACTATTGTTGTTCAAGATAACCATTGCATCACCAAATTCATTTGCAAGATGATGAATATCAACTGTAATCCATGACTGAGGAGATGGGTGAATGATGAGGATAAGTTATATGAAGGGTTTAAACCTTTTTCTCATCCTACTTGACCTAAAAATAAGATACACCCTAGTCATAAGCCTACTAATGTAGAGCCTGTTTATTCAGATGAACATGAAGAAACTTTTTTTGTACATGAAAGAGAGGATTCTATTATAGATGGTTGGAGTGATCCCGATCGTCCTTCAAATCCTCAGGGTAATACTAAATCCTTTGGTGAGACTATCCCATTAAAGAGATTGCCTAAAAGAAATACTTTCCTAAGAAACATTGATGAGGAAATCAGTAATAAGAAGGGGATGAAAATGTCTTAAGATACATTAAATATTCCTCAGACGAGGATGATGAAATTGATTCAAGTCAAGATGACTTTGAGAAAGCTGCTACTGCATGTGAAGTGTAATTTTTAAGTCTCAGTCCTCTAATAGGACATACAGAAAGGGTTGAAAGTAGAGATTAAGATGTTTCTAATTCATTTGAATCTAGACTTGTTTTGGAAGTCATTGAAGATTATGTGGATGAAGTGGAAGTGGACCTTCATTTTAATGAAGTTGATCAAAGAAGTCTGATGGAGATAGATGTGGTTGATTGAGAGAATACTCCCTGTGAGGGGGATAAACTTGTTTCTATAAGATCGGTTGTAGTTGATCATGAGATAGAGGACTAGACAGAAGATCCTGGATTTGTGGTTTTAGGATTAGATTATGGAGATTCTGAAGATGACCTGGCTATCAGAAGTCCTCCAATTCCAACTGTCTCAAAAACTACCATTGTGCAGCCATTGGTTCTGTTACCTTGAGACTATGTAAAGAAGGTTGAATTGGATTCTTCGATATCATACGTGAAGAGGCATATTGATAAGAAACCCACTGAGATAGAGAGATTAATATCTCACAATCAAGAAATCATGACATATGCAGTGGAAAAGATAGTATCTACCTCTCACTCACCTTTGTTACATGAGGTTAAGGAATGTCAGAATCAAGTAATAACTTTGGCAGTTTCTATGGAATCAGTGGACCAGTATATTGCTACATTATATGCATATATGGATTCAAGGGATTAGGTGGAAAAAGACCTTAGATATATTAAAAGTGTGGTTCCGAAAATGGTTATGTTGTGTGAGGATTTTAATAATTCTATGGAAACACATGTGAATGGCCAAGATGATGATGTAAAAAGGATGATTAGTGGGCTAACCAAATCATTTAAAGAGATTTTCTCTTAACCTATGACACCCCTAGATGTATCTTTATCTTCTTCATCCTATCATCATGTTGACATTGAAACCATTAGGACAATTGTTAGATAAGAAGTGGAAAAGTTATTTGTTTCTAGTACCTTAGACTCTCAGGTCATTTATATTACCAGGGAAATTCATAACCATTTGGGAAATTATTTAAGGGAAGGTTCTCAAGATCAGAGGGCCATCAAGGATCATGTTTACTTCTATTACAAATGGGCATACACTAAGCATCAGATGTCTGGTCACTTTAAACTGCTTTTGGAAAATCAGAGAATCCATCCTGTCACTCAAGGATTTAAGGATCAAGTGAGAAAGCATAGAGAGCTGAATCATTGCCAGGAGAGATTCATGGAAAACAAATATTATTTCAACTCAGTTATGGAAAGAGGGGGAATCATAATTATGGACTTGAGGAATCTTTTGTTACCCTTCCTCAATATGGACTGCACCCCCATCATTATTCCTCCTACTTTGCCTGCTTCTTCTGCTGCTTCATGTTCAACCAGTACTTCTCCATTAATGACTCATACCCAGGCCATCAGAAGTATGACTCCAATGATTACTCAGATATCTACTCACTATAGGTCTACTGATGCCTCGGTTGCTGCTCCTCCTATACTGCTCACAACCATCCCTTAGCCTATCCCTCCTCCTTCAAACCCTATCTTCTCAGCTTCCAAAGACAATGCTCCATTGGACATCTCTAATGTGGATTGAGTGTGAACTATCTTAGCTAATAGGGATTTTTGTATTCTTTTTTTCTATTTTACTCCTATTTTATTAATACACACACACTATTTTCTCTCTTTTTGTTATGTATGCCTTTTTGTTAATCACCAAGGGGGAGAACTATTTATATATGTTCTGGCCTCATTTTAGTGTTCATGATATAATTTGTGTATGATCACATCACTGATGAAATTTTCAGATGTGTTTAACCTTGATTCAAAACTCTTGAACCAAAAGATTCAATGAAATAATTTGTGATTATCAAAAAGGGGGAGATTATTGGACTCACATGTTTTGATAATGCCAAATCACATTTCATTTATGTGATAATCAAGTTTTCATTCAATGTTAATCATGTTTCAATAATGTTTATGGTTTCTATAGAGTAATATCCATATACTCTCAATCTCACTAATTTATTAGTTATGCTTTCAGTAAAGAATTTATCAATGTACAAGGTTACCGATGATAAGGTTACCTTTGCATGGTCACAGATTTAAGGTCACTGATACACAGTCTCCAATACTAGGTCACCGATAAAAGTTCACCAATGCAAGGTCACCGATACAAGGTCACCGATACGAGGTCACTGATACATTGTCATCAAAATAATGGTCACTGATGCAAGCCTACTGCTGAAGGTTACAAATGGAAGGTTATAGTTGCAATTTGCTGATGTTCACCTGCTGTTGAAGCCTACCGATGTTAAGGCTACCGTTACTAGTCTACTGATACCCATAATTTTTTCAATTATGGATATTTTTATAATGGAAATATTTTCTAACTTTAATGCTTCTGACATAATTACTGTTTATTGTATACATATCAGGAGACCATATCTTGACAATACGAGGTATGAGAATGATTTCACCTGATGTGCATACACTTTTTTTCAGACCTCAAATATGAAAGGGAAGACTAAGGAAGAAAGATATATTAAAGCACATAGAAAAATAAAAAATGAAAGTCTAGAAGTTAAATGCATGAGTAAGAAATTACTTAAGAATAAAGAAGAACCATTCGAGCACCTTAACTATGAACCCCAAGAACTTCAGGAAGATCATTTCTAGAAAACTACATGAGGCTGCCTTATATGTCTCAAAAACATTCAATCAACTCATGAAGCAGAACACTCAATTCTTGAAAGATAGTACCTGGTGTTGCGACACTCTGCATTGGAGACAACTTCTAGAGATAGACTCAAACATCAAATTCTTCACTTTATGGAGTCAAGAGAGGAACTACAAACACGTAGATACTTCTAAACTCTACCTCATCATAATTTCCCTATTGTGTTTCTTCTCTTTATATTTCAGAGAAGTGTGTCTATATGTTTCACACACTGTCTCCTATGATAGAAGTGTAGGATTTTGAATATCTTGACATTAAAAATTACCTCCATTTTTTCCCATGATGATCTGAAGATGTGGGTGTTAACTATGGATAGTTTGTGAAAACTATTTTAAATCCTGATACAGGATGCATATCATGTTTATTTCTAATATAAATTTCTTGGTGGAAAGTGATCACCAAGTGGAGATAATTAAGTCTTGTCTTGAGACTGAACCTCTTGTTTTACTTCACTGTGAACAATATTTTGTTATACTCTATTTTATCTATCTTCCTATGCTTAAATTTTCTAAATAAAAAAACTATTTTTATTTAACATTGATAGATAGTTTTGGTTAGTGTGTGTATTTGTTAAATTTAGTAAACTTGTTTCAATAGTGGAATAAGTGTTTTACCCTGATTCAACTTAGGACTAATCAACCTTTTAGAAAATTGTTGACTAACTAAACATTTACATCTATACTACCTTAATTAACTGTGCTGTTTTTAAATTGGGGGATCCTTTTCAAATAATATTTTTAACAGAAATTTTAAGTAGAAACTCAATTGACCCCCTCTTGAGATTCCACTCCAACCAACAACATTGTCTAGATTCATTATTCATTAAATTATAATCATTAATAGGTAATTAAATATACTATTTGGGTTTATTTATAAAAACTAATTACATTTTGAAACCTATTCATGGGTTTTTTAGTATTCATTCGTGATAATGAAATTAATTGGAAGCATGTTTGACTAATGTTTAATGATTGAAGAGTTATATCTTGAATCATTAATTAAATTTTCATATAAAATATCAATAATAAAAAATTAATTATTTATAAATTTAAATTTTATAATAATCCTCATTATCTTTACATATTAACTTGTTATATTTATTCCTAACATTGTACTAGTGGGTAGTGAAACTGACTGAAACATGAACATACCCGTATTTATTAAATGATTATGAGGTGGTTTTATTATAGTATAGAAATACTAAAATAATTACAACCAAATTTAACTAATTATTAGTGTTATGTATCATAATTTTAAATAGTATATTAGAAAAATTTATTAATAAAAAAAATATTATGTAATTTTTATAAATGATTTTTCCTTCACTAAGTTTGTTTTAATGGATTTAACTAATGATGATAATTTATGGATCATATTATTATATTGTTCTACAACTTTCCAATAAATAACATTAATTATGTTACAAGCATATTTTACAATAATTAAATCCATTGTAGGATCCATAAATTATAGGTGCCTTTGATAAATGAATTTTACTTCTCATTGTTTTGGTAGTTCACATGTTTTCATAGATGAAAATATTATTGTTATTAATGGATATAATATTGGAATATATAATGATAATACACATAACTCAAAAAAATATAAGCATATATATTATTTAAATATAATTATATTGGTGGAGATATAATAGATATTAATTAATTTCATAAATAATAAACATTAAGTATTGTATAATACGAATGTTGGGAGATTAAATTATACATATATGTCTTCTTATAAATAAATACCTTATTATAATTGATTTTAAGAAAAATATATTCACCACATAATATGAATCTAGGAGAAATAGATTGTTGATTTATATAATGAATTTCAATAGATATATCATTATTGAAGAAATATTATTTTTTATGATTATATTAGTGGAGGGATGGGTTTTTTTGTATTAACAATTTAATTTTAAATAATGTAATGTTAATATATGTGGATTAAGAGAAAAATCTAGAAAAACTAGAAGGGATAATGAGTGTGGCTGGATCCTCCCCTAAAATTCTCATTTATGTAAATATTTAGAATTTTTGTGCTCTTTGTATCAACATTTTATCTTCTACATAAATTTACTTTTACCTTGGTAATTATTTTCTAACATTAATGATCAATTTCAATGAAATTGAATTAAACTAGATATTTAATTTGAATTGATTATTTTATATCAAATGTGAATATTATAATGTCAAATAAAATTTATATATTTTTAAATGTTAAATTTTTTATAAATATACATAATTTCATAAGAATAGTATCTAAAGAAATAAAGTTTTTATTCATTAATATTATATATAATTAAAAATTCATTTGGATACTGATATTAATGAAATAGATAGGTTTATTATAATATAAATAAATGTCTATGGGTTATCAAAGAATAGAATAACCTAATCTCCATTCAAAATATTTGAGTTAATGAAGATATCAAACACCATTTTTTATTAAAATATAATTTTAAATTTTTATGAAATTAATTTACATATTTTTTATATATACACGTAATGTTATCAAATAAATAGAGTTATTAAACATATAAATATTTAATTATAGTAAATGTTTTTTATAATTCTTGTCCATTTTCATATTCTTATAAATTTAATGTAATTACATGTTTTTTGAAAAGAAATTTTTTATATTGAAAACAAGGATTTAAGAAAAAACTCAAAAATGAAATTTAATAAAATTAATTCATGATTAACATAAAAATGATAATAATTTTTAGAATTTAAATATCAATAATTTAAAATTTAAAAAATTTAATGAACATAGGATTTATAGGGTGTGCATTGTCTGATAGTTAATCATCTATTATTTACAAGCGATAAGAATGTCATGGGTATTATAAAGTCTGACATTCACACCTATAAAGCATACATGATTATAATATCCAAACAAATGAAAATTCAATTCACTAAAAGAGGACATAAAATTTCTCTCATTCTATGACTCATTCATTTCATCAATATGTATGTCCATACTCCAGGCTTCAGCCTCCAAATTTTATTTTCTAATGGAGTATGCTAAATCATAATTAATATTCTACATGTAATCCACCCAGAGCGTTTTCAAAATATTTAGGTCCCTTTGAGTTAATTGATAGTTCATATTTTTATAACCAAAATTTAAATTATTATTCTCAAAAAAATGGTATTGGTTTTACATTTACAAAGCATGCACAAAAATTGCTAACTCGTATTCATGGGTTGGGTGACTCTTCTCACAACGTCAAAAAAATTTAGATCCATAAGCCACAACATTTTAACAATTCATCTAAATAAACCGCAAGCACATACCAAAGGCCTTAACATATTCACTATTACATATTCTTGGCTTTAGAATAATCAAATTTTCATGGAACTAAATTTTTGTATTATCTCCTTGAATGATCTCTTATATTTATCATCCTTATCATGTATCATTACTTTTGGAATGATTCTATTAAATGAGAATCCACCCTAGGTATGTCTATGGGGAAAATCATGCATTATCGAACTTGGCCCATGAATATCCTAATATCATATAAATATCTAGGTATTTCCTAATGTATCACATCCTTGATCTTTTGAGGACTATGAAAATCCTACTCTCATATACCGAATGAATAAAAAATTTCAATAATTGGATTCTAAATAGATATTTAGTTTAGTTAGTATATAGAAATAACCCCTCAAATTTTCCAAAACAATTTCTAAATGGTCAGCATACCCTTAAATTCTTGGATAAATCAATAAATAATCAATGGAAATCACCAAAATGCTTTTAAATACCAATGAATCAAATAGTTCATCAGAGACATGAAAAATCCAAGGGAATTTTTAGATCTAAATGGCATAATCAAATAATCATTATTTCCACACCTACATTGCATAGAGGTATTATGAATATAATTGTTCCTTACATCTAATTTATTGTATCCTAATCTTAGGTATATCAATGGTAACCTTCTCACTAACCTATATTGGTCAAACAAACCATCCATCTTAGGTAATGGTTTTCTATTGTAAATAATCACCGCATTGAGCTTCACATTGTCAATGAAAAGACAGTGACATATATATATATATATTCATTTATTAGAATTATAACTTATTTTTCCCATGGGAATATTCTAGAGTGAATAAAACACTCTATATTTATGTGTTTTATAATGAAAATAAATCATTAAAATATATAGTATCCTTTAATTATGATTAAAATGATATCATAATTATCTCTAAAGGTAACAAAATTAAAACAAATTTATCTTGTTAGATTGGTAATACAAAAAAATCATCATGGGAAAAATCAGCATACATAACCACCACTGCAAAAAGAAAACTATATTAACCCCACTCAATTGAATCCATTTACTGGTTGGATACCTTACCTATAATCAGTTAGATATCAAGAAAAATTGATCTATTGAAAAATAATATGGGATACAACTAACCTTGGAAGACCTGAGTGTTTTTATGAATTAAAAATTACATTATCATATTATGGTGTAAGTCAATATAAACATATGGATTTAACCATCAAGTCCATACCATAATAACAATCAATGATATACATGATTAAAATATAAAATCCTAAAATTACATCAGTTTTACAAATAATGAAATGACACAATAGGAACATAAAACCCAATTTAGTCATATCATCTAATTGTATTGGAGAGATAATTTATATAAGATGAATCAAATTTACACAAACTCAAATTATATGTCAATATATTAAATATAATAAAATTGGAGGCACATATGTTGAAGAAACCCATGTCCATAGATGAAGCTATAAACATTATTCAAATAATGGCAATTAGGTTTGATTATGAATCATCACATAACTACTCTATCACATATATCCATTGTGATTCAGTCCCAATAATAAATTTCATTGTAGGCTGATAACCTTGTTAAATATGAAGAAAAAATATTTCTCCAATAGATGTGTCTTGGAACATTGTATATCCCCTTATAAAAGAAGTATAAGACTTAATTTTATGATGATGTACTCTAACAAATCATTAATGATGACCTCAATTCCCACACTAGAAAAAATTATTTATGGATTCTTGCATAACCTAATTAGGGATTTTTTACTTCACACAGTAGTAGAAGATCACAAGCCAATTCCATAATGTATTCATATTATTTGAATCAAATGGATACAGTATGCTCCCACTGTCACACTATTGATATATTTCACGGTCCATCCTTTGAGTAGAAGAGAAACTATGGACCCAATATTTATCAATGGATTCACCACTCATTCCATCCAACCATTCTATATCTACCACAAAAACAATTCTATATCAATCAACTTAGGAATGGATGTCATGAACTCTTATATCAATCTTTTATTCTCAATCCCATCTCAAAATATAAACCCTTAATGTAGTCATTTGTGAAGATCATGAAAGTAATGTGGAGTAAATTAGAAAATCAAGTTGAACACACTCTCATATAAAGACCCCCTTTATCTAATTTCCAAAAATCTATAGAAATAGACTCCCATAAATTAGTGGGTATTAATTAAGAATTCAAAAACATCTTTAATATATTCAAATGTAGATTCGTGTATAGCATGACATACATGATACATTCCATTTGAATAAAACATACATGTTGAACAAACTAATCATAAATGTTATATTTCAAAAAACCTATTCTCATTACAATATATATGTTTTTTATTAAATTAAAACAGAAAATAAATAACAACAACATCAATAATGGTTAATATAATTATATGTAGAATAGAGGGAATCTCAATGTCCTGAATTAGTCAATAAAAAATTAAGAAATGATTTTCAAACATTATATGAATAAATATGCTATAAATTGACTGTAGATTTGACTAGTGCTAGTTAAATCCCCCTACCTAACATCCAAATCATCAAATGACATAGAAATTCAGTTACCCTACCTATTTATATTATAAGAAAAAATCTTAATTTATCCTTAATATCCCATGAAATCCTCAAAAGTAAATATGAGTTTCTAAGAGGGAGCCTAAATGATTAACGATAACGATTGATCAATGATAGAGGAATAAAGAAAGAGAAAAACATTTCTCCATTTGTTGAATTTCAAAATATTTATTGTAAAATAATTACTTCCATTTTAGAATCATAACCAATATACATTATAAATTCCTTATAATAACATGATTTAGATTCTACTTTAAAGTCTATTACGATTCAAACACACCTAAAAGGCCGTAAATTTTTTTAGAAGATTAATTAATCTTAATATTCATGCAACCTATATTAATAGGATTCTAAAAAAATTATCCATAAATTTTAATTTATAAATTATAATTGAATTATGATATTTTTAATGAACGATAATTTCATGATAAAATTAACATCCCTGATAGAATTTATTGAGGCTATAGCTGTGATGGTAGATAATATTTTTTTTGGTAGGGATCATATTGGTTTATTGTTCATAATATGTCTTCATATTTCTATTAGATCACACATGGTAAAAAAATCAAAAGTAGATGTTTGAAGTAGGTCAATCATGAAGGATGAACCTTACAAACATCTACAACAATCAATGTATGATTTTAGATTAGTATTAGGGTAAATAACCTCAACCATTTGATTAAAAACAATATCCAAAATAGATTTAGTGAAATGAGATTGATAAATCACAAGAAAAATAGAGTATGGACCATTCCCCTTCATTATCAAAACTTTGTAGAAATATATGGTATATCCCATGAGATAATATGTTATTGGAATTCTATTATGAAAATATCTTTATAGTGGAATGTAATAGGAGCAATAGATCTAGGTATTATAGAAATGGTTAAAATAAGAAGTTATATACATGGGTGATTCCATATAGATATTATAGAAAATTCTTATAGTTAAGTGTACTATTCATTTTTGGATTTTGAAATAAGTTTATCTATTATAAGGAATAAAAGATAATTATAGATATTCTCTATGAGAGGGGTAGAAAGATAGTATAAATAATATCTAATCATGTTTATGATTCTAAAATTGGAATCATAGATCTCCTATTATAGTTCACTATAAAAAATTCCATCAATAATAGGAAGATCCAACAATCAATCCTTGTAGTGTTTCTTATTAGACTTGATGGAGGCCATCAATAAAATATTTTTAAAAAAAACATTAATATGTCATTTTGATGGTAGTATATGCAAGGGAGAGTATATAATTCCTCATTACAAAATCATTCATCTTAATAAAGCTATTATTAATAAAAATATGATAATCTAAGTCTTCATTAAATACTAACCATAATAATTGGTCATAAAGAACATCATGAAATACAAAAATATTTTGTATTTACATTACATACTCATTCAAGTACTTAAAATATATATTCTTGTTGGCCACTACTTCTATATGTTTTTTCATAATTATACAACAAATGAAATTCTTGAAAAATTGGTTCTGATTTTGGAAAAAATATCATGGATATTAAAAAAATCATACATGACTAAATGAGATTGGTGTTGAATATTAATTTTAAGAGATATATACTTCTAGTAAGACAGAGGGGAAGATTTTTTCCATTCCATGAACATAATTGGTCATTAATTTTGTTAGAGATATCCCTAATGTGAAAAAATAGTTCATCCCCCAAATATGGGTATCCTTAAGCATATTAATTGGTAGGTTCCCTCTATAATGTCCATTGTTATTTATATGACATTCCTATTCACTGGGTTAAATATTTTTCTGATTACATATTTCAAACTTATTCCATATTATGTAATGATTTTAGATTGATATAGTAATTGAGACCCCCCCAATTACCTCCCTTCTTGATACTCCACGTCATTAGTTTGGTAGATAGAATGAATGATATGAAATATTTGTTTCCTTCAGTACTAATCGTGGGGGAAATCAATTTTTAACTATATTTATCCATATAGAAATAATTGATACTTTTTTAAACAACAACCCTAACAATTTCCACTGTTTCTAAATTCTGATTAATCAAAATAGGGTAATTATATAAAGAAGTGATATTGAGGCCTCTAAAAGTCATAAATATAGTCATAGTCGCTGAAATTCAAATCATCGTGTTATGATAAGTTAAATAGGGAGCTCAAAATTGTGAGTAGTGGAATTTTATTCCATTAAACATAAATTATAATATAAAATTAATTTATTATCATGATTTGATTTTTTATTTCTAGACACCTGATGCTGACTTAATCAATCCTATCAACAAAATTTCTCCAACCATAGTTGTACGATAATTTTTCGTTGAAGATGAATATGATATGGAATAAGCCTCCTTGGATAATCCTTTAGACCCTTTTCCTCTCCTACTAACACTCAACCAGAACATGGATGTGATAATTTCTCTTGGATAAAATGGAACATTATTCTATAATGAGGGGTAATGCTCATCTAAATTAAATTTCATTTATGGGTGTAATAACACCATCTCCTTAAAGGCCTCATAATTTATTTCATTTCCATACATAATTTTTATTTTTCATATATAACATTTATGGCCATTAAATATATGAAATCTACCATATCTTCCACTATTATTGATTCTATTTTCTTGAAAGCTCTGATAACATGAAGGTGTATTCTTATCAATAAAATTGTATTAATTATATCCACGAGAAACTATCCCCATAGGTATAATTATTTTATTTTCAATGAGGTTTTATGGTATTACTCTTCCTTATGTTTTCTCCAATACCCAATCAAATAACATTTTTTATTCAAGATGATCATTTTTTATATAATTATAATTATTAATGTTTCCCAGAAACATTTTCATAATTCCCTTTTTAGTAAAAATATGATTCTTCCTTATTCTTTTCATAGATTATAAAATGTGTTATAGGGGAAAATATTTACTCTCCACCTCCTTCCCGTCACTAGAGATAATGCAAATTTTTTATCCCCATCACTACCAACCATCCGTAAAAAATATTTAGGCTCATTTAAATATTTAGAGTCTCAGAGGGATGTGGAGAGTAACCAACGTACACTTTGTTATGATACATAATAAATTTTTTTTATACTGTTCAATTCATTTTATTTTTAGGTTTTAAAACATAGATTCATATCAATAGAAAGTGGATAACAATATTGAATACATCTCAAAATGGGTGTCTGAATTATTATTCAATCTCTAATTTAATTTTTATTCATCGATAATGATTTTCATTACATCATAAATGGAGAAAAAATAACTACATCAACCTAAAAACAAGAATAATACAATATCATATATACATTTATATTTTCATTATGATTTATTGGATATCCAATATAATACATGATGTCAATTATGATATGAGGTTTAAAAAAACAAGATGAAGCTTTGTAATTTCACCCATATTTGAGCATCTGTGTGAATATAGTGATGAGGACCTATTCTGATGTTCCAATTAGTGATTCTGAATAAATACTCTACCATTGGTATAGAATATAGAATTATATATTTTGGAATTCAAAATCTCATATTGGAATACATTATAATAAAGGCCACTTCCAAGATGAATGTTCTTTAAATAGTGATGTCACAAATATAGACTAGATTCAATTTAAATTCTGCCCAATTCAATTGTCTTTCATCTTTATCAGGGCCAAGACGTAAAATCAGATAAAACATAGTAAACTATGCATGCACCATTATTTTTATTTGGTTAATAGAGAGGTGGATTTTACAATCATAGGATCATGAGTTGTAATATCCCTGGGAATATTGATTTCCAAAGATTTATTCCAGAGTGTATTTTTTGAAAACATCCATGAATGAACCCCCTTTACTCAATGAAAGTATTGTCCTCTCCAAAAAATCTTCAAATTTAGACACCAATTTTACCGTTTAAATTTTATGAGAAGGAATAAAAGATCAAAGGATTGCATTAAATATTCAATTGAAATTCTTTTGGTGTGGAAGTTTCAAAGTCACATCAATCATCATGTTTAGCATGATTCGTTAGTAAACTAAATTAATTAAATAATATGAATACATTAGGTTTAAAGCTATATAGAATATCCAATAAGACCCTTTCTAAGAAAAAATATTTATATTTTACAAACACATATCCTAATAAATATACAAAAATTATACTTAAATCCCTAATGAGAGGATATTTGTCGCATATAACTTAAAATAATATAAGAAAACTAGAAATAATTTTAGATTGAAATATATTATTATAAATGTGATGATGATCAATCCATATTTATTCAACTAATAATGTCATTATTTCATGTGGATCCAAGACAGTATTCATCTAGAGGTATCAAAACATTCCTGGTAAACACATAAATGACATTGGGGGAACTCTTAGTGCTAGGAATGGTGATCTTATTTCCATTCATTAATTAAAAGTTTTAATTTTAAAACCTTATTTCGTCTTGAAGGAATTATTCCTAGCTCTTTCAAACTTTAGAGTGAGAACAAAATACCCTCCATTATTGATAGTAATTTAGAGATTTATTTATGGCCTTTAGTGTATTTCTATAGGGATGTGTTTTTGTGAAAAATAAAACTATTCCCACCCATGTAAATGATATATGGTGGCCTTATATACTTAGGTACATAGTTTAGAAAATGTACATTCTCCCAGTCCTAATTTTATATATTTATATGAAACCCCAGGACACAAAAATTAAAATAATATTCTATTTAATTTATAAAAAATCAACTTTTAAATATTTATTTATAATTAAATAAAAATTTAATTTTTTAAAATATATTAAATGAAATTATATAATTTCCATTAGTACCCATAACATTGTCTATAAAACTCCAAGGTATTTATTGGACCATGAATATTCTATATTTATTTTAATAAATTAATATCCTTAAATTATTATTTAAATGTATAAATATATATTATATTCCATTACTGGTAAAATAAAATTTATTTAATTTTCAAGTCACAAATATATTCTAACAATATTATAACTGGTGAATGAATATCTTTCCTCCAACATATCATGAATTAATATTACTTCACAGTCTTTAGAATAATGTTTTCCCATAGTTAAATTTAAATTCAATTTAATTAAAATTATAATATATAATTTTATGTGTGACCATTTGGGCCTCTTTATCAATGTAAATTAGAATGCTAGAATAATTTTTATGATCATGGTCATGAAATATGTTATGGCTCACATAGAGAAAGAATTTCATTTCAAAATGAAAAACCCCTCATAGGTGTGATCAATATTTAATATATTACCTTTGTTTGATATCTCATAAGGGATGTTACAATACGTTGGTCATCAACTTGTATGCCTATTTTATCAATAATTTTTTTTAAAACTAACTCATTGATAAACCATCCAATATATTCACTTTAATATGGAGATTAAATTTAAATAAAGTGTCTTAAATAACATCAATTAGTTTAAGAAGTAACTAATCATATCATAAATCATTCATGAGTGCCCCATAAATAATTATTCAGCCTTTATATCCTACATCATCAAGTGTTCTTCTTCACATTATTGGTGCATACATTAAAGTAAAAATATTCTCATATGTGTAAATAATATTCTATAGTCTATGGATCATTTCAAAAATTTATAGAACATAATATAAAATGAAACCTATAACTTACAGGAATTATGTTAGTCATAATTTTTAGATATCCTCATATATAAGATATTAACATGTGAGAAATATCATGTGAGAAATCATTGTCTACATATGAGAATATATCCATTTTTTTAATCATCAACTACCTATTAGATGATGTACTCTATCTATAGAACATATGATTATTAATATTTTCATTTCATTTAATGGATATAATCATTTGGGGAACCTTTTATATAATTTAAATGTAACAAAGAATATATGGAAATTAACATATATAATTTCACACAGAATAACTATCCTCAAATGTAATTTTCATAGTCACGGTATTGAATAAACATTTTGTTACACAATGTAAAACATATTTGGTTCTAGGGAACCAACTATATTATACTACTACTCCCAAAAGAGCCAAATTCCAATTAATTAATGTCCATTATCTGTAAAATGTTATTAATTCTTCTATAAGTATTTTTCATTATTCATTATGAATACAATGTTCTCGTACAAAGATATAATACTGTGACCTCACCCCTTTAAGAAAAATGCCTCAAGATGTAATACTTATGGTTTATATTCCACCTCTCATTATGATACCATGTGTCATTTGATATATATAATACTATAGTAATATCAAAATAAAATATTATAGGTTCCTCACGGTTAAGGACAATTTCATGGACGAAGAAAACATGTTTATCTACACTTCTTCTTTAGCTACATCAAAAGATGAAAAATACTCATAATCTACTATAGATTTGGAAACAAATGGATTTATTGAGCTCACCCTACTTAAAGACCCTCTATTTAGGGTGAAAATATTTCATGATTTTAATTTTTAATCCATGATAAATAGTTATATACTAGAATTTTTTATATCCCCTTCTCATTAAATGCCAATCTCATCCATAAACTGCGATCAATACCTTAGTATGCCTTCAATAATTTGATATTCTATTAACTAACATCCAATGATGCACTACAAGATATCATATATATCAATATATGTTGGAAAAGGAATATGAATCATTGTCCTTGGTATATATCATGACACCCATGACTATTTTTTTCAACCACTCATAAGGAATCCTTTTTAGTTGTTTCAATCTGATTGTGTCATTGGACATATGTTCATGGAGAGATTTATGGAATGTCACAATGTCAAAAATAACATCATGTAATTTTATATGAAAAAATCTATATACCACCATGTCAATATATATAACATCACACATTTTAACTAAACTCTTTGATCTATCATGATATATTTTTACCCATATATGCATGTGGATTCACGAAATTCTATCATATAGAATCGGTTATTCGACATCATCTTATCAAAATATAATATTTTTTCAATTTGAGTAAAAAATAATAAAACTCTTTTGGTCTTTCATAATCCATTTAACACCTAAAACTACATGGACATAATTATAAAATATTTTCTTCTATTCATTAAAAATATATTAAAATTTATCTTGAAATGGATCATAAAATATATAAATCAAATTAACAACACATTATTTATTCAAAATGGAACATTTAAAAAAAAATACATCAAAAATTGTATTATATAACATGGATTATTAAATACCATTGATGATTAAATCTCTCCATAGTGTAAAAAATAAAAAGGGAAAATACATATAATATAATTATATGTTTATAAGTATGATATCTAATAGATCATAATCAACATTGAGAATATAAAATATTATATAAAACATATAATGAAGAAAAATATATTGAAAGGGGAAATCATGTATAAATTAAAAGGGATTGAGAAGTTTGATTTAATAAGTAATAATAACATGAATTTATATGAGATAGTGTTGTTAATATATCCATTATAAAATTGTATGTAATAGTTGGATACAATATTAGTAAATTTGAAAATAATATCGAATTAATCAAATGTAGTTATGAAATATAATTTTCATTGAAATGTAAAAAATTATTCATTTTTATTGATTATATCAAGAAAATAAAATAAATTATTTTATAACATATTTAAAAGTCAATAATTAGATCTTGTGCATTACATTTTTTAATGAAATCATTATTAACATAAAATGCCCATTTCGTTGAATTTGTTATTTTAAAATAATGATAAAAATAATGTATACACAAAATGTATGTAATTAGTATAAAATATTTTTAATAATAAATGATATAATTTAGGAACTGAAATGGGTACAAATTCTGTTATTTATGGATAAATGATTTTTTATTATCTAAACACATTATTTTTATTGTATATTATATGATTTTTTTAAAAGTAAAATTTATAATGTAGGATTTATGAAAAATACATAATTATTTTCTAATATTCAAAAACATATAATTTATAATTCAATCAATGACTATTATTTGGTAATAAAAAATATTTAATTCATTTAATGATTACATATACTTTTCTCTAATTTATTTACACATTTTCTATTATCAGATCATAATTAATTTTTATCAAATTTGAAAAATGAAAATAATTAGATTAATCTTAATTTTTACCAAAAATTCCCTACTTTGGTAATAATATAAATTTTATTGTTATAAAAATAAATATCTTTCCTGGGTAAATCATAGTTACCGTGATATTGGTATGCAATTTATTTTAGAATAATTGTTTTTTATGGTTTTTGGAATTAATATATAAATAAAATAAATTTTCCCATTATAAATAATAGATCTAATTAAATTATTATATATTTTAGGTATATTGTAATTTAAAATTGTTAGGAAATAATTATAAAAAAAGACCTTATTAAATATTCAAATTTATGGAAAAACATTTTTCATATAAATCATATGTTTTAATATTAAAGAATATTTTATAAAATATAGGAATTAAAGTAGATTAAATTGAATCCAAATTTAGAATCATCACATGAAAATCAGGAATAGGGTGTCATCATATATTTTTATTAAAATATAATAACACTAATGTTATTATTAAACTATGTAAAATGGGGGTAAAAAGAGATAGTGTACCTAGCTCAAAATTTATTAATAAAGTAATAAACATATTATGTACATAATATGTTATTTAGGTTTTTTATTTAGACATTACTATTTCACCAACATTTCCTCAACAAATGTACCTATTTTCAATTTTCTTCCATCTTTACATTCTAACTAACAATAATTTTTTTTCGGAAATATACTTTATTTTAACCTCTAAATGGAGATCACTTATACCCTTTACAATCAACTATGTTCTAGTGAATATATCATTAATACCGACCAATTTTTGGTCTCCTAAAATCATCAAATACCTTATATAGCTATGTGTTTTTTTAGGGATGACTAAATCCTTCATTGTGAAGGAACCACTGTCATATATCCTTAAGCTCTTAATCATTCACCGATATAACATGTTATTGTATGGGTTGGGTTAACAACCTAAATGAATTATGTCATAATAACATCACTTTTACCCCTTGAATAATTATCAATATCATAATTATAGTATTATTTTAGTATAATTTGTGATATATATGATGGACACTTTTCTATATGTTTCAGAAAAAAAAATTAATGTCATTATAAATTAAGTTATTTTCTTTAATAAATTACATGGAACATGCTCTTCATGAATTACATCTTGACAATAAAAACACACACTCTTCAAATAATTGATATTGGATTGAATAAATAATAATAAAAAAAAATTCCAATAACTTGAATATTCCTGAAATATAGAAATTTTAATAAATAAACAGGGAGTAATAACGTTATTATGATACTTATATTGTGTAAAAAAATTTCAAACATCTATTGATGAAAATAAACATTAAATGTGAAAATATCTATAACAAATTATTTTAATTTACTAGAATATAATTTAATATAAATTAATAAGAATATGATGAAAATGATTAATATAGATATTTTTTAAAATATTATATTAAATCATTTTCAAGGAAGTTGAGAATAAAGGTATAAGTTTTCTCATATCATTTTTTATTTATTAGGAAAAACTCAATATGAAATTTTTTTGTGGTTAATATAATACTTGTGTATTTATTTCATCATAATATTTAAGAAATAAAATGCATTTAAAAATTCATAATAGCTAATATCTTTCATGTTATTTTGATTCGAAAGTGACCTATGCCATAATTGTTTTGCTTTAAACCACATTAGGTATTCTATATTATTATTACTAAGTTGACCTATTGCAATTTTTATGGTATTTCTCTCTAAATACACTAATATATATTTCTCCATTGGGTTTTCATGGGTTTTAAATATACATTAACCTTATCACTCCCAATATTGTTCAAAATTTAACAAAATTAAACCTTCAATGAAAAATAACCATATATAGAAAATTAAATTTGGAATATTTCCCTCAATGTCCTTATTTTAAATTGATATTCATATCCATTATTTAATGAACAATTATGTATATTCAAATTTATTTAATTTTATTTTAAAAGTAATACATTTCTATCATTCTCAATGCATTTATTTCATGAAACATTTTTCTTTTTTATGAAATGTGAATGGAATATTATTATAAATATATTTAAATAAACACATTTTCCAAATATCCTTCATAGTTTTCATTAAGAAACATACTCTCTATCCATTCAATGGGTTGAATGGAATTTTTATTCTCTTCATTTAATTTTTTCAATTTTTAATAATATTTATGAAAACATAAATATGTTCTTCTTAATTCTTATAGTAAATTTGAATGATCTTATAATTATTTTTATTATATATCATTTCATATTAATGTTTTATAAGATTCATTGAGAATATATATCTATTTTATTTTTCAAATTGTTTCACTATGGGGATTATGATAAATTATTTTGCGTCTTCTCATGGAAACTATTTTATTTACATTAGTTAATTATATTATTATAGAATTATGAATGTTTTAATGGATAACACATATAGGTGTTTATCACTATTTGAAGGCTATTCTGAAAATTATATAACCCTTGAATTCATTATTTAACGAATTATCTCATTAGATTATTGGAAATGTGGAGTGAAGCCTAGCCCTTAAAGAAAAATGCCCACTTTGTGTTATGTGTGATTTAAAATAAAAATACCTACATTGAATTTGGAATGTAATTATATATCATGAAGCAACAAGACAATGTTTGGGAGTAAATTCAATCCACTATTGGACTCCTTCCACTATGTGCTGAAGGTAGTGGTCGTAAGAAGTGAAAATTTGAATGATTTTATATTATTACAAATAAGACATATTTTTATTTCTAATTTTTTTTTACCATATCTATATACTCATGTTTCTTCACTCTTGTTGATCGTTTCATATGGTGAAATAAATTCATAAATTGATTACCTATGTTTTTTGATCTGTGATTTACTAGGTGTTATCCAATTATGTTTTCTGTCATGAACAATGATTATTCTCTCATACCGACAAAATATTTATTATATTCACTTATGATCATCAACAAATTATCTATTATATTTACTATCATTTAATATTATAGATCAACCATTTATAATGTTCCCATTCCGTCTATCATAAAAAATATTATTATCTATGATTCTGTGTGAATTGTTGGGATGTATTATTTATTTTATAAAAATGATTTAAAAATATGTTTAATATGGTTTTTTCATTACCCATGGTATCATAGATAGTATGTATATTATTTTTTTAGCACTAGACAAGGGATTGTGGATCTTGGGTGCCTTGGTTGGTAGTAGAGTTGTGTTTATTTATTTATAGGGATTACAATAAAATGATCTAAAATTAAATAAATTATTAACCGAATGTGGTGTTGGATAAATTAAATAAAACATATGTTGATAACATGGTTTCAAAATATATGTAATATTAGGATTTATTTTCAATAATATATAATCGATTAAAGTTATTTTTATTTCTTCATTATCACATTTAATTTTTGGATTTAGAATGTTTGTAAAAATATTTGGAATGATGTTAATAATGTCATAGATAGAAAATGTAGTTTTTTAACAAGAAACCAAATAGTATTATATCAAAATTTGAAAATCTTATTGTCATGACAAAAAGAATTATATAGTTATGATTTAAAACATGATCCTATATGAATTTTCATACAATCAAATTCAAATGAAAATTGGGTTTTATTGATAATTAAGTTGTAAAAACCATAGAGGAATGAAAATAACATTTTGTACATTTCAAAAAATGTGGAGGAAGTAAGGGGAATTTTCTCAAGGCAATTAAGAAATTATTCAATTTTGGAAAAAAAATTACATCCTGAACATCAATTCAAATGAAGTAAAATGAAAACACAAAATGAAATAGATGATAATTATGAAAATCTTAATTCACTACCTACACATAATTTTTTAATTATATATCATTAAAAAATTACACTAACCGATGCACTAATAAAACTATTAATATTGAAAACCAACATCCACAACCTATGATCCCTTTGGGGAATGAAACGAATACTACCATCACAATTGTATAAATTGTTCAAGAAAATAAAATGGTGAAAGGTAATCTAATCATCCAATAGATAAAAATAATTGTGTTATTTGATTTTAAATTTACTATGTACTTCATATATTAGAAATTTACTATGGGAATAAAATCACAACCTCAATATCATTATATTGAGATATCATTGAAAACCTATCGAGGCATGATTTCTTAATCCATGGTTAATTAATTTTCATTGATAGATTAATATGGGAATCTTCATCCATCAAATATTATTATTATTTCTTTGATCAAATTTGATATGTTTTTGGGAATGTAAAATTTTTCTCCCCATAGAGTTAGAATTAATTTCCAGAACCAGTAAATCACATTACATTACTTAAATAAAAATATTATCATCTACTAATGAAAGTATGGACACAAAATTACAATGGGAATTTCATCATCTATATTGGTCATAATTCACAATCATGATAGGTATTTTTAGGTTAAACAATATTTTAGGGTAATTACTATAAGAAAATTAGTCATCTATTATTATCCAACATAATGTTTTTGTATATCATTATGAATTATATCCTCATAAATTCTTATAATAAATATAACATTTTCATTTTTAATTAAATTGTGATAAATAAAATTATGATGATGTAATTTATTTGGGGTTGATTTAACATCCTCTGTTTTTAGAAAATAGTTTCATTCCTCGAAATAAATTTCTATAATATTGATGAATGATATTTGTATATTAAAATAATTAAAAATATTTATAAATCTATTCCTACAATATGTGAATCAAACTAAAAATATTTTATTCATTCATAGTGGGAAATTATAATAAAACTATAATGAAATAGATATTTTGTTACAATTTATTATCATATATAATGGGTAATTACATATTTTAAAACAACATAACTTAAATATTGAAAATAAGTTTAATAAAAATAACATTCAACTTCTTGGAAATATCATATATCATGTTCACCCTTTGGAATCAATGTTAGTTGATCAAAAACAATAAATAAAATAAATCATAATTAACAGACCAAGAATATTTAAAATTAAGATGTAATGAGGGGATTGATTTAATAAGCACGATTGGAATGAATGCATAGTTTTAATTACAGTAATATATAAATTATATAACTATTATAAATGTGTATATTACCATTAGGTACAATATTTGTAAATGTTATGCTAGTTTATAGTTACCATAATTAATTAATAACCAAAAACATTATTTTTATTTAAAAATATAAATTATAAAGATATATAATTTATGTAAAATATAAATTTTTATTTTATAAAAGAATTAATCTCCTTTGAATCTTTTTATAAATCCTTTTTGGTTAATAGATATAATTTTATTTGAAAAATCAATATGGTTAAATTAATTAAAAATAAAGACTTATTTAATTAATATATATATATATATTTAAGAAATTATGATTATAAAACATCAATAACATAAATGACATTAGTTTTCAATTATAATGAATAATTATTTTATTATTCATTTACAAAAAACAAATGGATTATTAACAAAAATTATTTTCATTTAATAATTTTTTAAAATTTAAATATTTATTTAATTATGCTAGGAGTATGAATCATTCTATATTTATATATATATATATATGAAATTTAATATACATTTAACAATTATTACTTGGAAATGAATGATACTAATTTCATTTTTTTGTTTTAAAATTCAAAATTGTACAAAATAATTTTTTATTTATTATGAAATCTTATATAAAAAATATATTTTATTATATATAAAATACTAATTTAAAAAAAATAAAATTTCACATTGAAAGAGAATGTATTACCTTAGGGATAAAGACAATCATATTTTAATGAAAAAAAATAATTTCTCGAGATAAACTTTTGTCACAACTACAATGGTAGAAAGGTTATTTTCAATGAATTCATTTTAAAAGTTCTTTCAATACTAACCTCAATAAAATAAATCAAACTATTTAAAATAATTACTCATTTTTAATTTTTATATATATTGAAACAAATATAAATAATAATAAATAAGAAATAATACTAAGATCACTTATTATTTAAATACTAATTTTCAACTAATATATAATTTTTATAAATACATATTTCAAGTTAAAATTAATTTTTTTACTATTAATTTTTTAAATATTATTAAATCGATTCCAAATTTCTAACCTCAATATCCATATTACATAATATGGGTTATCATATATTATTGGTAAAAAATAAATACTATGGTAAAAAATTATACAAGGTAAAAGGGAATAGAAATTTTTAATCTACATAGGAAAACAATTCAAATAAAATTTATACATAGATATTATATATTAGATTTTATATGTTTGGGAAGATTATAAAAACGTATCACTAACTGTTCCTTCCAATCTCACCTAATAGTAATGTGATTCCATATTTACCATTTACCTAACTAAATTTTCCAAGGACATGTACCCCATTTTCAACAATAAAAGAATTTATTATCTATAATTTCCAAACAACTATAATATATTTAATATGTCTAATTATTTCAAATTTAATAATTTTAAAATTATTTTGTGGTTATGTGTATCTTTTTTTCCTTGATGGAATCATAAATCCTTTATTTAAAATAAACATATTTTATGCTACAAAGTCATCAAGTAAGTATCAAATTCATTCTCTTATATAGTGAGTATGATTTTCATATAGGTAATAATTGAACATACATATATATATATATATATATATATATTAATCCAAAATTACATTTTATGTTTTTATGATGTTAAAGGATTCACTGGATGTCAAAGTTCATATATTAAAAATATTATTTATATTTACCATATAAGATATCTTTTCAGGATAAGATATTTTTTTATATATTATTTTATAAAGAATAAGAATCCTCCATTGAACCTATAATGCATGTGTTAACCTCATCATGGCATAAATTTCTTTCACATCGTACTTTTGGGTTATGGACATTCACAGGAATGTAATTACATTAATTTATTATATGAAAAAAATTATTTAATTTATCAATCACAATCTGGAACATAATCTAATATTATTTAATCATTGTGATATAAATTCCCCATGGTTAGCCACATAAATATATGGAAAGAGAGAGAATCACTATTATGAGAATTAGTGAATAGTAAATGAGAGAGTTATTGTTCACAGATCATATGTAAGGAACTCATCAGTAACATAGTTATGTAAATATTCTTTATCCATGATCAATCCAATGATGAGGTGTGTATTTAATATTTTCAGATTGAAACCCGATTGTTTGAGATTTGAAGAATTGATTATTTATCTCCTATAGATTTCATCTTTCATTTCCAATTCTTATCTGGACCTTACAAGTTAATTTATTTTGTTATGTCCATGGAACTTTCCAATTTTTTTTTTGGAATTTCCTTCTTAATTATTATTTATGTGATATTGATTTTTTTCTAGTTCATAATACTTATTTTTGAACTAATAATTTATTTTATACCTTTTATCCCCTTATTATTCACATTTTTACCATTGGAAAATAGTAATGAAATAATTCAACTTCCAGTAAGGTATGAATGTGATTGTCCACCAGATTAAAATTGGAATGTGTGATCAGTTATTGGGATGGGGTTTTGAAGATAAAATGTGGATATATATAGTAAATTGTAATTCGAATATTAGAGTATTTAACCCTCATTTGATGAGAATATTTCTATATGAATGATAATATTCATATGGACTAATGAAATTTTTTATTTCACCTAATTAAATGTTTAAAATGTGTTTTCTATGGATCTTACATTAAGATAAAATCCATAGAAAAATATTGAAGAATGATTGAAGGAATAATCAGCATGAAATTAAATCATTGGTAATGAAACCATAATATCAATGACATTCATCACTACATGACATGTGTTCCTAAAGAATAATTATGGCATGGTCCCCATCCTAAAACGTCTAGATTTTCAAGACATTATAAATATCATACGGACATCTGGGGGTGACATATAGTGTGACCCTACCTGAAATATCATGTGTTTAAAATGAGTACATTCATAGTTCATTGATTGTCCTCACAAGTCATGTGGCCTGACCACATGCTATGTTACCCTACATAGCCAATAGATCTATCTACATAGATTACACTCATCGTCCAGGAGTGGTCGAACAAATAATAGAACATAGAACAAAAATGGTATAAATAGTCATTTAATTCAATGGGGATATCATTGTCCTGACCAGATTGTGTCTTTGAATAAACACTCCTTATAGTATTCTATGAATGTTATTTTTTCTATATACCGTACTTTGGTAATTGTAATTAGATCAAAGTGGTTTCCTTCTTGAGTAGAATTGAACATATCATTTGTTTTTACCTTTGTATTAAAATAATAGATACATTATGTGGTTGAGAAACTATATCACCTTTTCCAATATGGTATACAGATTAAGAGAATAGTAGATGGTATTCATAGTAATAATAGTTTTGTAAACCCCCTAAAAACATGTACCAACAAAATAATCCCCATTTTCTAATACATGGTGAATTAGAAAAACCACATAATAACCATTGGGAATAAGTATTATATCTATAGAGATTAACTCCCTTATAATTATTATTATTCGATGTGTGGATCCTATGTACTATTATAATTAGTACCACCTTAGTTATGACATTCCATATTTGGGGCATGAGTACCCTATATCATATCTATTGATCATTATATTTGTATTCTTATCTTGATTATAATCATTCAAATAGATCTATATATAGAATCACCATTCTTACATATCTATGAAAATAAAGATACCCCTCTCTCCATTATATAAACATTATTCTTTGATAATACTATATTTTTGTGTTAATTTCTCTCATCATTGTATTATTGGTTGACGTAACTACTTATATTTTAACTATAACATTATATAGTTTTTGGGTGTCGAATAAGGTATATATATACTCAACCATGCATGGTATTTTCACTCACATGTAATGTGTTATGAAAGTAGTTGTTAGTTAGAAAATTACCATGGTAAACCTAGGGTTTGTGGATCATTTAGTTCAAGTTGATTGAGATTCTGTGCTATGGGAATTTATGTATTTCATGAGTGTCATTTTTCATACACATTTACTATTATATATGTCCTCTTTAGCTAAGTATCATTTTTTATTCTACCCTATCAAATGGGTTGTGCTGATTTTATTGTAATATATATAGTTTTAGATGATTTTATATTCATTTTATCCACTTCAGTTTTTATATACTCATTTTTCTTTTGAGGCCATTATGTTCTTTGGGTAGTACATTTGTAATGTTTTTGTGGATATGGAATCTCATTTATGTGATATTCCATCTAAAAAATAATTCATAATGCTAATACAATTTGAGGTGATCATGGGGTGTTACTATCACCTTACCAATTGTCCATGTAGAACCCTTCTGTAATGGGGCATGCCAGAATGTTATTATAGTTCTTTTTCCTCATGGATGAGTTCAGAAATTTACATTTTGATATGATTTTATTTATGATCCTTGGGAAATAATGATACTATTTTTTTAGTTTTGATCATTTTCATGGGAAATTAGTGATTGTGTATGAATTATCAAACCCAAACACCACTGCTCAGATAAACTTTTCATTGACTCGGCACTCTGAGTGAGTTATAGTAAAAATGTTGACCCATGTATCATATTGAAATGTGTTATTGAAATCCATTACCTTCTTGAGTAGGATCCCCATATAATTTCTTCTGTCCACATTAAAACATGTTATGTTTTAGTATATAAACTCATAGATATAAGAAAAAAAATTACATGACATTATTTTGAAACAAAAATAAGAGATACAAAGCTATGGTTCAGGGTCTAGTGCACCGAGTATTATTTCTGAAAAGACAATGAGTTGAACATCCATATATTGACTAGGGGTAGACCAACTAAAAGTATATCATATCAATGTTTCATGAAAGAAAAATAATCTAATAATTTTATTTTTTTTGATGAGTATTAATTGTGAATATTTAGGATATAATAGATATATAATGAGAGAATGCCTAAAGTCTTGTATAAGACATACCTGTTGGCAGTAGAATAAATAGCTGTAGTATGTAGACTAGTTTGTGTAATCCATTAAATTTCAAAATCATCATATGTTGTCAATTTTATCTAAAATATTCTGATTGTTAGTGTCAGTCTATAGTTTTCCACTCACCCATTCAAATTATGATCCATGACTCTCCTTGGTAGAGTTTAAGCGCTTGTTATACAATAAGCACTAACTTGTTACATTGAAATTAATTTTTAGCTGAATCTTTATTATTCATGGTTGATGGAGAATTTTCATGAAATTTGTGTAATGAAATTAATATAATGTTATATAAAATTATGGGTAATTCCATTAGTTAAAAATGATGGTGATTGGGCATCACCCTCATGGTAGAGGAGGCATACTCATTCCCGTAATCGAAAAAATGATATGTACCATGATGGAATTTCAGAAGACATATAAACTACTATAATATAAAATGTTTTAAATGAGATGAATTATTTAATATTTCATTAGAATTATTGACCAAAAATGTTATAGATTGTTGGTAGTGAACCGAGGTTTAGGATTCCAAGGCTTCCAAAACATCTTATTATATGAAGTGTATCATCCCACCATTATCTTTAGTTGTACTTGAATAAGGAGAAAGAAAATAATTCATTTTCATCCCTTATTCGCCTGAATTATTTTACAAAGATCCTTTAGCCTGTTATTTTTTTCTAGATATTATATCATCGAGAGATTTCACTATATTTTACTTTTTATAGCAGTTAGAGATTGAGAATACTAGAGAGAGTTTCACATGGGATTTCATGGTTAATGTCAGGAGACCATATGATGTCATTTTACATATGGACTAAACATTTATGGAACATTCCCATATATAATATAATCAAATGATATGTAGTTTCCCCCATAAGGATGAGACAATATTCTCTTTCAATGGTGTCATGGACATACTATTAGAGTGATTGGTATAATATGTCGGATGTTTAAACTATCCCCCGTCGGTCAAATATTTTATCCATTTGGGTAGAAGTATCATAATTCACATGACTTCCAATAATTGTGAAGGAAAATATGGACGTCATCCTCGACGATGATATGGTATTTACCATTAAAATGTTTATTGAATTCTTCATTTATATACACTCAGTGAAAATTCATGTATCATTGGTGGCATATTCGGTGACGCATACCAATATTTAAGAACTCAATGTGTTATTGGGGGACCTTCACGAGAAAATATTCCTATGACCTAGTATATCCCCCATGGATGATATTGAGTTATTCGAGATGATGATATGTGGGAGCCTAGGGATGTGTGTAGATTATCATCCCTTGATTCATGTATTAATCATGAACTAGTAAACTATTACAAGGATTAGTGACCTCTTATAATAACCAAAATTTCAGTGATGTTTTTTCGGTCCAACTACCATAAAGTTTTTGTTTCATTTGGAAGAAATCTTGAATATTGAAATTTTAATTATCTATTGGAATTATGAGTTTACAGTCTATCCATTTGATTTGATAATTAATCACAATATATTCATAAGTATTGTGTTTTAGATCATTATCCCAATCCATGATTTGTTAATTGTTGTAATTATCGATGAAATTCTCGTTTTTTGTCCAAATATCCTGAAGGCATTCTTTTTTTAATTTCATTATGAATAATTCCCCTTTTAAGGGTTGAAGGGGAAATTGTACATGACTCGTAGGCCCAAGGCCCAAGGCCTGAAATGACTTGCAAATACATCACCCAAAGGACCAGAGGCATACCGTGGACAATACATGAAATGTCGGCCCAACACACTAGAATGTCCCCTCCCCATATTTTTCATCATTGATCGCCTAACTCCCCCCTTGAATTTATATTCAGCTAGCATTTCCGTGTAAAAAGCTGCATGCTGGCTGGACCGGATGGCGGTTGCCATTCCCTCTCATTCTTCAAATGCGGTTAGCATTGCATCTGGTGGTTGCTATTCTTATTTCTCTAATCCTCTTCTGGGGCCTGATCTGTGTGAATTAGGCTACTCCATGGTGTCAATGGCCCAAAGGCCCTGTTGATTGAAGGCCTTTGATGGCCTGAAGGACCTTTTCGACCCATAGGCCCTTGAGACCCGTAATCCCAAACTGGTGGCCTGAAGGCCCAAATCGGGTGAATAGTTCTTCTTGCTACAGTACCAAACAGTAACACCTATAATCCTACTACATTACTGCTATAGTACCCAGAAATTCGCCTCCACCCGGTTTTGAACCTTGATCACTTGAATGCCAAGCAGGAACCCTTACCACTCAAGTACGAGCTTGTTGGCTCGATAAAATTCTCATTTATTCTATATAAGAAGAGGAAAATGTATTAAACATGTTTATGATCCCATAGTTCCACTAATTTAAATAATTATATAGTAATCGAATGAATAATCAATTTTAGATCAAAGAGTTTCCCATCCTTGGTAATGTCATTTTTGAGGATGGACTGGTTGTGGAGACATTAATGATTGAGGATGTGATAATAAGTGTGAAATCCAAGAGTGTATATAATGTGTAGTGTTTTATTAGATCTTCTATTTACCATATAAATTATATTAAATGATTTTATTATATTGTGAAAGAATTTTAATACCTTTCCATGAAATGTTATAATTCTTAATGAACTATAAATCTCATTAAATGTATTAGGACTCTATATAGATGATTAAAAATGATCATATATTTTGACTATAAGAGGAAGGTTCTGATTATGTGTTATTATATGATGCCATTATGGAGAAATTCTCAGGTGTGTGTTAATGAATATCTATAGGTTTTTTTAAATGTATTGTTTGTTAAGATCAATTATGTAGTATTATGAAACCAATGAATTATATTTGGTATAAGTAATCATCACCTTGGTTATATGGAGAAATTATCTTCCAGGAGAGTGGTTTGTAGTTCATTCAACCAATGATTATCTCATGTACACCATTTCTATAAGAGTAATCATTCTGAGATATAGTAATTTTATGGAGTTCCTACAATACTATGACATCATGTTAGTCTATAATTCAAGATTTGGTAACAAGGTCTCATGTTCTCTAAATACGAAATCCTATTTGGATATAGGGAATGAGTTTTCAGATTTGTTGTCTTTATTGCAAATGAACTGAGTGAATAAGAGTGGAGAGTCGTATCTCTAATAAATGGAAGTGAATCCCCTAGACATCATTCATGTAGGAGATGAAAATTTGGAATAAATTTATTATGATTTTATTAATGAAAGAATATAATCCTGACATGTGTCATATTAATTTTCTGAAGGTGGAGAGAACTCCAACAATTTCCAAGTGTAGCTTGTATTCTTAGTCGTATTATGTGATAAGGAAACGATAGATACCTCCCCACATAGAATTATATATTGGGATGTAAAATATGAACTAGGACAATTTTTAGTAGTTTTGGTGGGATGTAATGAGGAACAATGTTGATGAGTTTATATCTCAATGACTCACTTGATAATAGGTGAAGTTATAACATCAGGTTCTATAGACTGTGATTAGCATATTGAAATCCATGAGTGGAATTAAGATAACATATAAATATATTAAATTATGGATATTCTACAAACTATGAGAGGATATTCCTCCGTATGGGTGATTATTGATCAACATACATCAATGAATCTCATTATATCAATAATGGAGGAAATTTTAGTGGAGATTTTGAGGTTATTAGAGATGCATGATATTCTCTAGATTCATATGTTACCCTCTAAAATTTTATCTAATTGTGATTACAATCTCATGTCACCGTTATGAAGTATTTTTTAGAGGCTTTCATTACCCAATGATGGATAAGAGTTATATTCCATCTGTCGATAGAAGGCAGGAAATAACATCTCATTTTATGTTTGGAGGACATAATGAGAGCATGTTTTTTTTACTTTTATCAGAGTAGAGAGGTTCACATTTCACTAATAGAGTTCACAAAAAATAAAAAATATCACTCTAACATTGATAAATAATCATTTGTATTTAAATATAAGATAACATAAAAGACAACCTTATATAATTGAATGAAGGATAATCTTATATTTTGTTTCTATAATGTGGTAAATAGTGATAATGAAAGCTTAGTTGATCTAGGGGAAAATGAAGAGCACACGTAGTTAGTAGAAACCATACATTGACTATTGTCATAGGCCATTGGATTTCAACCATGTATACAATGTTTTAATAGGAGTATCTCAATGATTATGATTGGAGAGGTCTATTTACGGTATTAATATATACACGAGGATAATCTGGTAATGACCTAATCATTAATAAATTAAATCCCCATGTTCTAAATGAATAATTTCTTATTTGACTAATGTATTTATAGAAAAAAATTATCAATTTTTTTGGACCATCGTATCTTTTATCAAATTAGATATAATATACCATTAATTATTATAGCCATTAGTAATCTAGTTTTCTTAAAATTACTATAATAAACCTACTTGGGTCAACTAGATAAGTCACTAAAATAGGATAAATAGAAGGTTAGAAACATTAAAAAAACTAAATATGAAACATGTAAACAAGAAAAGAAAAAATTGTACAATGAGTTTAAATGAATACACATTCATGATATATAAAACATATTTTCCAATAGGTTATACATGAGAATAAAACTACGAATGATTTGACACATCTTAATGTGAATGTTCATAACTACCAAACCATCTCAATATGTATAAAATTACAATAAGAAAATCAAGATTCTATAAAAATACCTTCTCTTTACAAGATTCCTACAAAACCACATCTAAAATTACCCAAATATAGATTAATGTGTGTGCAAAAAAAATCCCATTGATTCCTCAACAATGATTCTATATAAGTTTTAATAAAAATAATTCATTTTCACTATCATTTAAATAAATTAATATTAAAAAAAATTTCTTTTAGGAATACAATATTTTTAATCATCTAATGGAATTATATAAAATCCATTCATATTTATAATGTGTAGAATACTCAGTTCCATGTAGATTATCCTTTATTTATGATTTTTATGTTTATAAAGTGCATCGGAGAAGTTTTGGAGGGTATTGAATCATTTTGGTATGTTATTGTGGATTTTATACATGTTCATGGTTTATGTATAGTTTATCAGAATTATAAAAATACTACAAGAAACCATGCATAGTGAGATAGAGGCTAAGGGTAAGGAACACAGATAGACAAATGGCTTGTCCAAACTATGTGTTAAACCCTGGATAAACCATAGAGAGTGGGACAATAAGTGTTTTTACAGTCGGTATACTATTTTTATCACTATGTGCACAAACCGTGCATGTACCCATTGAGGTCATATCAGGCACACAAACATAAATTTTTTTTTCTAAATGCGCAACTAAAAGAACACGATTTAAAAACAAGATCATAAAAATGGATCTGTGTTATAATTAATTTTTAACCCCTAGTATTTTATCAAAACAGACTCTAACTCAATATTTATATCTCCCAAAGGATGTATATGATTTTCTCATTTAATTAGTACTGATTTGGAGGTGTTTCATAGTTTTTTGAAGTTTGATTCCCATGGAAATTCTATTTTTGTGGTAGTATTTCATAGTTTTTTTAGATATATTTTTATCCCATTATTAGTTTCTTAGATATCAACCAGTAAAAAGATAACTATGGTTTATTATTCTAATCATGGTCAGATTTATCATTTTTGATCATTGAAGAAGATATATATTAATTTTTTTTAGATTTTCACCCCAATTTCATAGATGTTTTCATGTCAGTCTTTATTTACTACAAAATTCATGAGGTGGATGGATTCAGTCTTGACTCCCCACAATAAAACCAAATGGCTTAGTATAAAAATGTTAAATTTTCATAAATTTTAAATTTAATTTTATGTGAGAAGAAATGTAGAAACCCTCTTTGCTAATGGTTTGAATATATTATGAATTCTACAAGAATAGTGGAATTGTGGAAAGTGGTTGTGCAATGTCTCTTGTTTTCATGATTTTTAAAAGATGGTTTTAAAATATGGATTTCTTGAATTTTTATTAAATGGTTTAATTGTGATTCTTTCAATTAATGGATAGATTTATTGAGACTAATTTATATGGTTTAATTAAAATGTTTTTAATAAAAGAATGGTTTTAGTGAAATTGTTTGAATTGGATGGTTTGAAATGGATTTGGAATACATGGATTATGTAATTTATTGATTCTGATGTGAAACAAAATAAGTGGTATGTTCCAATGGGGTAGAAAGAGATCTTACCCTAGGTATGGGGACTGTATCATTGGGGAACAAAAAGATTGGCCTCTATGTGATGTCATTGTGGAAGGATGAGAAACCACTCATGAGTATCAAAAATTCAGAGACTCATGCATTAGTGGGAGTAAGGTGAATCATGGAATTAGTATTCTAATAAAGAATTTGAAATGGTTTAATGTATTGTTTTCTTATTTTCACATGGAAACTTCTTTAGTATGAAAAACGGTTTTAGTGTTAAACTGGTAGTCATTGATATAAATTGTTTTCAATTGTTTTATATAAATATTTTATATACATGTGTTAAAATGTTCTGTCATAGTGGCATGAGAAGGAATTTAATCATGAGAAATACGATTAAATTTCATTATTCACCCTTATATGACACTTTTTTTCTTTTCCAAAAATCATTTATTTGGACAAAATATAATGTAAAGTATCACAATTATTTAGTGGAACATTATGAAACATGGTTCTCTTTTTAGAATTGGAGAATAGATAATGTTGGAGCCTTGTATTTATGTGGGATTTCATTGAGTTTTGATGGATTTTTATTCAATTTTGTACAATTATTTTTGTTATCTTCTACTATGGTACTTTTTTAGTTTAATATTTCAAAACAATGTAATTACATTGAGTTTTTTAATTTTTTTATCATGCTTCCTGTAGTATTATTTTTTATGGTATGTATGGTTTGGTCATTTTATATTCAAAAGGGTAAATCATCCAGCATCTGGTAATTAGGACCTTGGAATATATTTATATCCATCGATGCCCGGGGTCTACCACATAAGGCGAAGTAATTTACTTCCACGTTACCAAGCTAATGAGGAGGGGTAGGATGTTATAAATGTTATCAGTTGTGGTAGGTCCAAAAATCTGTTTGAGATGATTGGTATTTACTTTTTCGGTCGTTGACTAATAAGTTGTCATCATTTTTTCCTAAATTTGAGTTGTATTTCATTATAGTTTATTCTTTTATTTCAGACAGTATAATGGAGTAGGATTTCAGGACATGAAATATAGATCATAAAAGTTATAGCTAACCATTTTAGGATAAACATAATGTTACCATAGATTTTAGTACATAAATGTTTTATAGATTCTTATTAGAATTGGGATCTCATTTTCATGGGGTTATCCAATGACATGAGTATTATAGTAGTCATATAAATGACTTCCCACTAGGAGTGAATATTTCATTTTATGCAATGATTTATGATTTTGTACAAAATTGTTGATTTTTCAAAATTGATAATGTTGTTTTTAAATATGATATTTTGAAAAGACATGATTTTTTTAAAATGTTATGATCTTTAAAAGAATGGGTTAATTTTCAAATATGGTTTTATGTAGGAAATGTTGAGTTTAGGATAGTAATGTTGTGATAGTATGATGTGACAAAAATTGTAATTATTACGAATTTAGTAGTAGAGGGTGAGAGTTTTGGAATTTGTTATTATTATAGAATATTAAAGTTGGTATGCATCATAGAAACCAAGCAGATGATGTTGATGTGAACATGGTTCCAACTAAACGACATGTGAACCAACAACTGGTTCAATGTATTGTCTAATCTATTCTATATATGGACAAAGGGATCATTAGGGAAGAACCATAACATGTGAATCATTATGTTATGTTCTAGAAGTAGAAAACACCCGCCATTTGGTTAATTGATAACCTGAGAAAGAAAAGGTATGGATGAACATAATGAATCGAATTTTAGAATTTCTAGTCACACAATTAGAGATGAATGAAAAACCAGTGATGTATATTCTGGAGGATCATTCATTATAATGGTGGGATTTAGCGGTTCTAGATAAATTACAAAAAGGCCTAGAATGGAAGGATTTTGAAGAACTTTTAAACGAAATATTCTATCCTCATGCATTTATAATTTCATGAATGACAGAATTATTCATCCAGAAACCAGAAAACCTCACAGTGATAGAGAATACTGAAAAATGTATGAATTTGTCCATTATTTTACCCGACGATCCTGGCTTTGATGGCACACATATTTGAATTAAGAATCTGGAAGGAGATTCCCTCAATAAATATTGTGATCTGAATTAAGAATTATACAGAGAAGGATAATAGAGTGGTGATGGAAGAATGAGACTCCTGAAGAGCAATAGGTTGAAGGAGCATGTTGATACCTAATTGAAATGTGGGGAATTATAATGCTGGGATAAATCAGAAGAGGGACACCAATTTCCATGGTATAGGTATGACTCAATATCAAATAGATGGATTGTTAAATCTTTCTCCATAACCCAAGATCAAATATGGATTATTACAACGTGGTTTATTGGGCCACTTGAATCAAGAGTGTATGACCCCACATACAACATTCCATAGTCTCAATCAGATGGTGCATATTTAATGCTATTGTCAAAGTACTATGATATCAGGTGATCAGATCACTTCTCATATGTCATAAACGTCATTTACTTTGAAGGTAAATGGGTAGTAGAAAAATCCTCAATAGAATAATATAGCTATCCATGGTGATTCTTAAAATACCATGACACCTAAGTAAGTGACTCTCGGTAAGTTAATAATGAACAAAACGCATCAGCTACGAAATTATATGGAACTTATCCGATTATTTTGGATGTTCTATCTAGACCACCGATGGTAAGAGGTACACTTATTTTGAATTTTATCCTTAGGAATGATTTTTTTGATAAGGGTGCATCACATTACTTTACTATTTCTCGTGTTGTTTATTTTCAAAGTATAAATATTGTGATTAATGTTTCTATATTACGGCGTAAAACTCCTTTGAGACAAATAGAATGTTAATCCATTATGTCTAGAACATGTTTGATAATGGTTGATGGAGCCAGGATAATATGGAATTTTTCAATTCTTGAGATGGAAGTCTAGGATATAATCATGGGATTGGATAGGTTGATAGTGTTCAAGGCACAAATCAGCTATCACACAGGAATGGATAGTTTTATGAAAAATGATATTGTTGAGCACCACTTTAATTGGTATAGGAACGTAAATGCAGTTGAAATGGGCTTACTAGAACCAGTAGTGGGAACAACCACATTCCAGTCGGTAGAATTGTCATTAAAATCAATTGAAGAGATTGAGGTCAACTATTTTCTATCAGTATTGGATTAGTTTCGAGTTGTTTTTCTTGAAAATTTCTCAGGGTATCCACCCAAAATAGAAGTGATTTTTATGAATGATTATATTCCAGAGACATGTCATATTTCTCTAATTTCATACTAGATGGAACCAAAATAATTAAGGGAACATAAATTATAGTTGGATGAGTTAGAAATAAAATGGTTCATTAATCCGAGTATGTCTTCATGGGTAGCACCAGTCATGTTGGTCAAAAAGCTCAAATAAACTCTCCTGATTTCTGTGGATAATAGTAATCTTAATCACGTAAGGATAATGAATTGGAATCCACTGACAAGTATTTTATGATCTATTCAATCAATTTTGGTGATCAAATTAATTCTCCAAAATTGATTTCTGATCGGTAAATCCCCAATTGCGGGTTTTGAAGGATGATATTCCAAAGATAAATTTTAGTATAATATTTTGACATTATGAATATGTGAAAATTCCTTCAGGTATTATGATTCAACGAGAAGACTTTATCAAATTGATGAATCAGTTATTTTATGATTATATTGATTATTTTTTGGTTGTGTTTGGGGATGACATATTATTGTACACATGGAAAAGGGAAGATCATGAAAAACACATGGGGACAGTGTTGGAAATCATGTAAGATCATTATTTTCTTGTGAAACTATCAAAGTGTCATTTTTTAATATAAGAGGTATGACTTCCCAACCATTTAATCATTAAAAGATGTGTATTTATGTATCTAGAAAAAATAGAGGCCTTTATCTCATGGAAACCACCAAATAATGTATTTGAGATATTAATACTTTTAGTCCTAGATGGTTATTATCGGTGAATATTTTTTTGTGATTTATTGTCACGACCCATCCTCGGGGCCCGTGCCGTGACTACCCGAAGCCCGCCTTCCATAGGCCAGGGGTTGGCGACTAGCACCAAGGCATAAATCCCAACAAAAATTGAAGGCATTGCCTTTGAAAAGTAAACAAACACCACAGAGTAAGAAAGCGGAAAAGTAAACACTAAGTAAGAACAGAGTACAACTGAAAGTACGGAAAAGTAAATGGGCCAGTATACAAACCCAAACTGAAAGTAAAGTACAACTCGAAAGGGAAAACAACAACTGTAAAGTAAAAGCTGCTACACCGAGCTGTCCACTGGAGATCCCACCTAAAGGGTGGATACATATAGCTCCACTGCTCCTCAGGTCCCGTCGTCCGCTCTGGGCACGTCCCGCCCAGTGGTCCACCTCCAGGTACCGTTCTGCTCTGCAGGCCTCAGCCACGATCAACGCTGTCTGTCGTCTGCAACCAACACAACGTAGTGCGGGTATAACCCGTGTAGGGGTGAGTATAAGCTACCCAGTGGTGACCCCGAGACCCCTGAAGGTCTCACAAAATCTACAAAGGATAAACCACAAAGGAAGACACAAACACGAAGTAACAACCGACACTGCTTAGGTATATGCCCATACATATACCTAAGTCATCAATTCCAATACGCTCTAACCTCCGAGCCCAAGTACAACTCAGTCCACACAAGAAAGTATACGTATTCCACACAGGAAAGAAAAACGAAATCCACACAGGATAGCACAACACAATCCACACAGGAAAGCAATAGGATTCAGCTCACACAGGTATACACTTTAGAAAGACGATAAAGATGATCTATGATCTATCTAAGTCGTCGGAACCACAAAGGATCGATAGGTAACTAACCCCTGCAAAGACCCACACATGATCGGGCCCACACAGGACCTGTAGGCGCTGGTTCACACAGGACCGCTGAGCGCAAAGACCCACACAGGATCGGACCCACACAGGATCGGGCCCACACAGGACCTGTAGCACTGATCCACGTAGGATCGCTGAGTGCTGTAGTCGTCGTCGAATCCACAAAGGATCTCTGTACTGTCGTCGTCGCAGTCACAGTACCAGTAGCAGTAGTAGTCACAGTCGCAGCCAGCACTAGGGTTCCCGTACACAGCAAGCTCGTTCGGGAGGGTCCGCTCCACGAGCTGAGAGGCTGATACATCAACTGTCACAAAGTCCAGAGTTGATGTATCCAAAAGTTCCGTATCGTCAACAGGAACTCAACGCAACAGACGGAGCGTCGATCGAACGCCTGGTCTGAGAGTTATTGGCCTTTTCGTCCCAGGGGCCCGGTTGGTTTTGAAGGCAAAACCAGCCCGACCGTACTCCACCTGCGTCCAAACCTCGGGTGTAGTATGCCAAAAGATCCGTCTCACTAAGAGGAACTCAACAAAGCTGACGGCACGTCAATCGGACGTCCGTAGCTCAAGATATGAGTGTTTCCGCTCCGAGGGCCCGGTTGGTTTTGTGTACGAACCCACCCGGCCGAACTCAAAGTATTCCGAAAGTTAGAGTGCAATATACTGAAACGAACGTCTCGATACAAGGATCGCATCGCCGCTGACGGTTCGTCAATCGGAGATCCGTAGCTCAAGTTATGGGCAAAAGACCGAAATCGATTCGAAAACGAGGGGTCCGGGTCCGGGTCGACCCGGCCCGACCCCCCCCCCCCCCAGGTCGGCCCGAACCGGGTCGACCCGAACCGGGTGGACCCGACCCGGGTCCAACCCGGCCCGGCCGGCGGCGCAGTCCGGCGCAACGGCGTGGCCCGGCGCGGCGGCGCGGTCCGGCGCGGCGGTGCGGCCCGGCCGGCGGCGGCGCGGCCTGGGCGCCGCTCGGGTACCACGTGCGGGGGGAAAGGCCCCCGCTTCTTCTCTCTGGCGGCGCGGCTGAAGCCGCGCCTTTAAGAAACCGTCCCCCCACGTGGGGGCCTTCTTTTGAGAAAACGGCAGGGCGCTGCCCCCCCTTTGTGTAATCGTGCCCCCCCCCCTTTATGGGGGGCCGGTTTTGGCCAGACGGGGGAATTTATTCCCCCGGTCCATCTCCATTCCGGCCGGCCCAACATGGCCGGCCGGTTCTTCCTCAACGGGACCGGCAAGGCCGGTCCCCCTTCCGGCTTCTGACACCAGCGGCCCGGCGAGCCGCCGGTCTTCTCGTTCCGCCGCGGCCCGGAACCGGTCGCGGCCTTCGTCGTCCGCGCCCCCTCCGCCGCGGTGCGACGGCACCGCGCCCCTCCGCCGCGGCCCCGCTCCAGCCGTGGCGCCTTCGGTTTCCTTCGATGCGGCGCGACGACATCGCGTTCTTGATAAACATTCCGTGGCGCGGCGCGACGGCGCCGCACGATTATAGCCTTGCGATTCCCGCGTGGTGCGACGACACCACGCCATCTCGTTCATCCGCAAGGAAATAATATTCAAGAACAGAGGAGGGGGAATTCAGACATGTTTGTGTGGTCCGGCCCCCCTCTCGTTAGTCGATAACACTAAACAATAATCCTAAAGATTGTCATGCTAGAACCAAGAATGAGAATAAACAAATAAACAACAACAACCCCTACCTCGGTTTCAAGTACGATGTTCGTCAACGACCTGCGGAAGACAACGTCGCGGAGGTCGGTCGTCGCGATAATCGTTCGTCAATTCTGTTGACGAAGAGGTATGTCCGAAGAGTTACGTCGTTGGTGAATCTTCGTAAGCCGATGAAGGAAGTCCGAGGAGGAAGCAGCGTTCCCTTTCGTTGACAAGGAAGGCGTCGTCGATCTTTGGAAACAAACCGGCTATGAAGAAGAGAGGAGCGGCGTTCTTCATCGGAGCTTGAGTGTTCTTCGTGTTCTTCGTCAAAGTTTGAAGAAGAATAAGGAGCTCTCAAATCCTCTCAAGATGGCTAACCAAAATAAAATAAGATAAGGCTTATTTTATTTACACAAATATTAACTTGAATTTCAAAGGTTTGAAATTCAAAGCATCCCACCTTAATTAATTAAACCAAGTTGTCAAACATTAATTAAAGGGGGTTATAGTGGAGTTTTGAGAGAAGATGAGGAGTTGGGGTTCATGTGGGCCCCACCACACTTAATATTCCCAAGGGAGGTTAAGTGGATGTGGGTCCCACCCCTAACTCCCTTTGGGAGGTTATAACTAACAAAAAAAGAAATAAAATATGTTTCCATATTTTATTTAACTTTATTTTAAAAACCCAAAAACTAACTCTCAACCCGCACTAAACGCAACCTCGGAAAAGGTCTCCTTAAGCGAATATTGGCGCTGCGAGTTCATCGGTGCCCTCGGAATTTGATTCCGGGCACTGGTTCAAAAGTTAGAAATTCCCGCTCGTTCGTTCACTAAACGTACTCGAGCCAAACTTCGGAAAATGATTCCAGGAACTCCAGGCCTCGGAATCAGGTGCCGTCAGAAACCACGCTCTTGTAAAATTCCAAAGAAAATTAAGAAAAAATTTCCCTTGAATTTTACGGGTCTTTACATTACTCCCACCTTATGGATTTACGTCCCCATAAAGATACATCAAAAACTAGGGAAACAAATGAGGGTACTGAGCACGCATCTGAGACTCCCACTCACATGTGCTCTCCTAAAGGTTCCCGTGCTGCCATCTGATGTGCACAAGAGGAATCGATCGCCCACGTAGGACCCGCTCCTGTCGATCCTCTATCTCCACCGGGACCTCCGTAAAAGTCGCCCCATCGTCAACATCAAGCTCCCCATGGTCAATGATGTGCGTCGGGTCGTGCACGTATCTCCTCAGCTGAGACACGTGGAAGACTTCATGCACCCGGTGCAACTGAGGTGGTAGAGCCAGGCGATAAGCCACCTCGCCAATCCTGCTGAGGACCTGGAAGGGTCCGATGAAGCGTGGAGATAACTTGCCGCCTCGGCCAAATCTCCATATACCACGTCGAGGTGAGACCCGCAAGAAGACGTGGTCGCCATCCTCGAACTCTAGTGGCCTCCGCCTCCTGTCAGTGTATGAATTCTGCCGGCTCTGAGCTGTCCTCATCCTCTCCTGGATGACCTGGACCTTCTCTGTCGTGGCCTGGACCATCTCCGGTCCCACAAGTGCTGACTCCCCAGGGTCTGTCCAGCACAAAGAGATCTACAAGGTCGGTCGTACAACGCCTCGTACGGTGCCATTACGATGGTGGAGTGGTAGCTGTTGTTGTACGCAAACTCCACCATGGGTAGGTGGTCGTCCCAGCTATGACCAAAGTCGAGGACACATGCGCGGAGAATGTCCTCGAGAGTCTAAATGGTCCTCTCCGTCTGACCATCCGTCTGAGGGTGAAAGGCTGTGCTTAGACGTAGCTGCGTCCCGAACGCCTCCTGTAACCCCTTACAAAGCCGGGAAGTAAAGCGAGCATCTCGATCGGAGATGATAGATGATGGCACGTCGTGGATCCACACAATCTCTTGAACGTAGAGACGTCCCAAGCTCTCCACTGAGCCCTGCTCTCTGATGGGTAAGAAGTGTGCCGACTTGGTGAGTCGGTCAACAATCACCTAGATGGAGTCGTGACCTCTGGAAGTGCGTGGAAGTCCAGTCACGAACTCCATAGATATGTCGTCCCACTTCCACTCTGGAACCCCCAAGGGCTGTACCAAGCCTGCTGGTACCTGATGCTCTGCCTTCACCTGCTGGCAGGTGAGGCATCGAGAAACGAACTCTGCCACAACCTTCTTCATGCCCGGCCACCAGTGCTGTCATCTGAGATCCTGGTACATCTTCGCCACTCCTCGATGTACCGCCAAAGGAGAAGTGTGAAACTCTCTCAGCACCTCCTCTCGCAAAGCTACTGGTACCATGGTATGTCCTATGAAAAGGATGTCGTGCTCTGCTCCAAGGGAGAAACCATCAGGTGCCTGTCCCAAGGATATCTGTGCACGCCATGTCTCACAGTCAGCGTCCTCACGCTGTGCCTCTCTGACCTGCTGTAGTAGTGGAGGGGTGACTATGAGAGATTGGAGGAAGGCTGCTCCATCTCTATCCACGAAGGATATCTGCAAAGAGGCTAGCTGCTCCGTCGCCTCCTCAAGTAGCTGAATGCCCGTCCTCCTGCTGAGGGCATCAGCTACTACGTTCCCCTTCCCAGGAGTATATACAATCTCAAAGTCATAGTCCTGGAGGAACTTGAGCCATTGCTGCTGTCTCAGGTTCAGGTCCTTCTGCGAGAAGATATACCTGAGACTCTGATGATTAGAAAAGACTGTAAAATGCTCACCCATCAGGTAATGTCGCCATGTCTTCAGAGCGAAGACCCCTGATGCTAACTCCAGGTCATGGGTAGTGTAGTTCTGCTCATGCGGCCTCAACTGGCGTGATCCATAGGCGATCACTGCCCGCTCCTGCATCAGAACACATCTGAGTCTGGTCCCTGATGCATTGTAGTAAACTATGTATCCTACTCCCTCCTCAGGCATCCTCAAGATAGGTGCGCTAGTCAACCTCTGTCTCAGCTCCTGGAGGCTCTGCTGACATTTGTCTGACCACACGAAGGGTTTCCCCTTCCTCCTTAACGTACAGCAAAGCTGCAAAGATTTCTCCTTTGCGGAAAAGTGAAATCCGGTCTCAACCCCTGGATGAACCACGTTCCTTGCCTAATATAGCCAATCTCGTCATGATTAGTTAATTCATGGCATGGATGACGTCGTAAGGCCTCGACGCTGCTACCAAGAGATCCAACCATTACTCTCGACTCCAAGGGTTGAGGCACACTGTCGGCATCAATGTGTTGTCACTAGGTTTCCTCCAGTAAGAATCTCGCAAGTGAGGGTCAAGTCAACAGTTTTTTTAACCGGCACCTCTTAGTAAAAACAAACAAAATACAAGAAAGGAAAATTCACCAAAGCAAGAGTCTTTTATTACTTCAACTCAAAGTACAAGGACACAAGGCAACACAAACTACGAAGCTAGAGGCATTATGGGAAAAGGCCTCTATGCCTGGAGCTAGTCCCGCACTAGTCCACCCGCTTCCGGAGCTCCATGATCATAAGATTCAGCTGCCTGAAGCTGTGCTCTCCCCTGAGGTCGGGGTGGACCTCCTGGTGGTGGTGGTTGTAGAGCCTCAAAGCGTCTCCCACCACCTGCTGCTCGGCCAGCTCTTCTGCCTCGTCCTTCTGCTCCCTGCGGACCGCCACGGTGGAACCTCTGCCTCTGCCTAGGTGGTTCCTCAACCGTCTGCTGCGCCTCTGCATGGCGGGTCAGGCAGTCACGAGCCATGTGGCATTGCCTGCCGCATGCAGAGCACTGTCTTCCACTCGAAAGACTGGCTCCGTGCTGTGTGCCCCGCACTGCTGAGCCAGTGTCCTGAGGTCGTCTACCTGAAGGTCTGGTCTGCATGGACCCCTGAGTCATCCTTTGACTACCAGCCGCAGAAGACTCTACCACGTGCCGCCCTGCGGTGGGTCTCGGCACTGGTGTAGACTCTGCAAGGAAGCTCTCGATCAAAAGGGCTTGCTCCAGTACTCCTGTCTGAGTCGGTATGCTGAGGGAGATCAGCGATGCCCTGATCTCATGTCGCAAACCCTGCTCGAAGGTCTGGGTGCGGAAGAATGGGTCTCGTACCATGTCGGTCGAGTAGCGCGAGAGATCAGTAAATCTCGCCGAGTACTGAGCGAACGTCATGCTGCCCTGCCACAGCTGAAGAAGCTCCTGGATACGCACCGTACGAAGGGTGGCTGGGACGAACTCCGAGCAGAAGAGGCTCTCAAATTCCGTCCAAAGTAGAGATGCCTCATCGTGCACCTGGAGCATCAAGCTCCACCATCTCCCCGCTGCTGCATGCAGTAGGCTCGCAGCGAGGTTCACCATGAGGTCTGCTAGTGTCCTCACTAGCCTGAAAACTCGTACCACTGCCTCCAGCCAGTCCTCTGCTGCCTGGGGGTCCATCTCCCCACGGAACCTAGGCGGTCGCTGGCGCTGAAACTCACGCAGTGCACTGAGGCGACGTGCATCGTCAGCGGCTGGTGCTGGAAGCATCGGTGGCTCGATGGGTAGAGCTACCGCCGGTGCCACTGCTGACAAAGGGCCCTGCACCGAGGCCTCGTCGCTCAGTGGGCTGTCATCACAGTCGACTCTCGGAACCCTAGCTGGCTGCCGTCGTGGGGCCATCCTGAAAAGGAATAGGTGTGCCACGGTCAAACAGTATACCTGGTGAGCTGACACAAAGTAATCACAAAGAAAACTTTGAAACACACACGCAATCATTGTTTTCGTGCATTAAGTCGGAAATCAGAAGTCAGGGTCTTGGTGTACGGATACGTCGGCCGCCGCACCAACACTGGACTCCCTGGACTGATAACCACACTCAATACACTAAACATTATTGCTTCTCATAGAAAAGATCATAGTTCGCGGTAGAACCGAACTCCTTTGATACCAATTCATCACGACCTGTCCTCGGGGCCCGTGCCGTGACTACCCCAAGCCCGCCTTCCATAGGCCAGGGGCTGGCGACTAGCACCAAGGCGTAAATCCCAACAAAAAGGGAAGATATTGCCTTTGAAAAGTAAACAAACACCACAGAGTAAGCAAGCGGAAAAGTAAACACTAAGTAAGAACAGAGTACAACTGAAAGTGTGGAAAAGTAAATGGGCCAGTATACAAACCCAAACTGAAAGTAAAGTACAACTCGAAAGGGAAAACCACAACTGTAAACTAAAAGCCGCTACACCGAGCTGTCCACTGGAGATCCCACCTGAAGGGTGGATACAGATAGCTCCACTGCTCCTTCGGTCCCGTCGTCCGCTCCGAGCACGTCCCGCCCAGTGGTCCACCTCCCGGTACCGTTCTGCTCTGCAAGCCTCAGCCACGATCAACGCTGTCCGTCTTCTGCAACCAACACAACGTAGTGCGGGCATAGCCCGTGCAGGGGTGAGTATAAGCTACTCAGTAGGGACCCCGGAACCCCTGAAGGTCTCACAAAATCTACAAAGGATAAACCACAAAGGAAGATACAAACACGAAGTAACAACCGACACTGCTTAGGTATATGCCCATACATATACCTAAGTCATCAATTCTAATACGCTCCAACCTCCGAGCCCAAGTACAACTCAGTCCACACAGGAAAGTATACGTATTCCACACAGGAAAGCAAAACGAAATCCACACAGGATAGCACAACACAATCCACACAGGAAAGCAACAGGATTCAGCTCACACAGGTATATTTCTTCGAAAGACGATAAAGATGATCTATGATCTATCTAAGTCGTCGGACCCACGAAGGATCGATAGGTAACTAACCCCCGCAAAGACCCACATAGGATCGGGCCCACACAGGACCTGTAGGCGCTGGTTCACACAGGACCGCTGAGCGCAAAGACCCACACAGGATCGGACCCACACACGATCAGGCCCACACAGGACCTGTAGCACTGATCCACGTAGGATCGCTGAGTGTTGTAGTCGTCGTCGAATCCAAAAAGGATCTCTGTACTGTCGTCGTCGCAGTCACAGTAGCAGTAGCAGTAGTAGTCACAGTCGCAGCCAGCACTAGGGTTCTCGCACACAGCAAGCTCGTTCGGGAGGGTCCGCTCCACGAGCCGAGAGGCTGATACATCAACTGTCACAAAGTCCAGAGTTGATGTATCCAAAAGTTCCGTATCGTCAACAGGAACTCAACGCAACAGACGGAGCGTCGATCAGATGCCCGGTCTGAGAGTTATTGGCTTTTTCGTCCCAGGGGCCCGGTTGGTTTTTAAGGCAAAACCAACCCGACCGTACTCCACCTGCGTCCAAACCGCGGGTGGAGTATGCCAAAAGATCCGTCTCACTAAGAGGAACTCAACAAAGCTGACGGCACGTCAATAGGACGTCCGTAGCTCAAGATATGAGCGTTTCCGCTCCGAGGGCCCGGTTGGTTTTGTGTACGAACCAACCCGGCCGAACTCAAAGTATTCCGAAACTTTGAGTGAAATATACCAAAACGACCGTCTCGATCCAAGGATCGCCTCGCCGCTGACGGTTCATCAATCGGAGGTCCGTAGCTCAAGTTATGGGCAAAAGACCGAAATCGATTCGAAAACGGGGGGTCCGGGTCTGGGCCGACCCGGCCTGACCCCCCCTGGGTCGGCCCGAACCGGCTCGACCCGACCCAGGTCCGACCCGGCCTGGCCGGCGGCGGCGCGGCCTGGGCGCCGCTCGGGTGCCACGTGTGGGGGGCAAGACCCCCGCTTCTTCTCTCTGGCGGCGCGACTGAAGCTGCGCCTTTCAGAAACCGGCCCCCCACGTGGGTGCTTGATTTTGAGAAAACGGGGGGCGCTGCCCCCCCCCTTTGTGTAACCGCGCCCCCCCCCCTTTATGGGGGGCCGGTTTTGGCCAGCCGGGGGAATTTATTCCCCCGGTCCATCTCCCTTCCGGCCGGCCCAACATGGCCGCCCGGTTCTTCCTCAACGGGACCGACAAGGCCGGTCCCCCTTCCGGCTTCCGACACCGGCGGCCCGGCAAGCCACCGGTCTTCTCGTTCCGCCGCGGCCCGGAATCGCCCGCGGCCTTCGTCGTCCGGCGCGGTGCGACGACACTGCGCCCCTCCGTCGCGGCCCCGCTCCGGTCGCGGCGCCTTCGGTTTCCTTCGACGCGGGGCGACAACGTCGCGTTCTTGATAAACTTTCCGTGGCGCGGCGCGACGGCGCCGCACGATTATAGCCTTGCGATTCCCGCGTGGTGCGACGGCACCACACCATCTCGTTCATCCGCAAGGAAATAATATTCAAGAACAGAGGAGGGGGAATTTGGCCGTGTTTGTGCGGTCCGGCCCCCCTCTCGTTAGTCGATAAAACTTAACAATAATCCTAAAGATTGTAATGCTAGAACCAAGAATGAGAATAAAAAAATAAACAACAACAACCCCTACCTCGGTTTCAAGTACGATGTTCGTCAACGACCCGCAGAAGACAACGTCGCAGAGGTCAGCCGTCGCGGTAATCGTTCGTCAATTCTGTTGACGAAGAGGTACGTCCGAAGAGGTACGTCGTTGGTGAATCTTCGTGAGCCAACGAAGGAAGTCCGAGGAGGAAGTGGCGTTCCCTTTCGTTGACATGGAAGGCGTCATCGATCTTCGGAAACAAACCGGCTACGAAGAAGAGAGGATCGGCGTTCTTTGTCGGAGCTTGAGTGTTCTTCGTGTTCTTCGTCAAAGTTTGAAGAAGAAGAAGGAGCTCTCAAATCCTCTCAAGATGGCTAACCAAAATAAAATAAGCTAAGGCTTATTTTATTTACAGAAATATTAACTTGAATTTCAAAGGTTTTAAATTCAAATCGACCCACCTTGATTAATTAAACCAAGTTGTCAAACATTAATTAAAGGGGGTTACAAGGGAGTTTTGAGAGAAGATGAGGAGTTGGGGTTCGTGTGGGCCCCACCACACTTAATCCTCCCAAGGGAGGTTAAGTGGATGTAGGTCCCACCCCTAACTCCCTTTGGGAGGTTATAACTAACAAAAAAAGAAATAAAATATGTTTCCACATTTTATTTAACTTTATTTTAAAAACCCAAAAACTAACTCTCAACCCGCAATAAACGCAACCTCGGAAAAGGTCTCCTTAAGCGAATATCGGCGCTGCGAGTTCATCGGTGCCCTCGGAATTTGATTCCGGGCAACGGTTCAAAAGTTAGAAATTCCCGGTCGTTCGTTCACTGAACGTACCCGAGCCAAACTTCGGAAAATGATTCCGGGCACTCCGGGCCTTGAAATCAGGTGTCGTTAGAAACCGCGCTCTTGTAAAATTCCAAAGAAAATTAAGAAAAAATTTCCCTTGAATTTTACGGGTCTTTACATTTGTCAATACTAGATTCACCATTGATAACTTTGATGAGGAATGATGTTCTATTCAAATAGTGAGACGAGTGTCAGAAATTTTTTCATGAGCATAAGATTCTCCTTATATCACCACCAATAATGATCTTTTTTGAAACAAAAATGGGTACATAGTGCATTATTATTCTTCAAGAACATGGTTGGTATGTGTTATCATGATCAGAGATAATTTTTCTTTTTTTAGGCCATGATAGTTACATTACCATGGGAATAACTTACTTACAAATAATATGTATTCAGTTGTTGTAGTCCATGATTTGAAGACATGCCACCATTACCTCTCTATTGAGAAATTCATAGTGTTTATGGATAATATGTTCGTGAAATAGATTTTCACACAATGAGATTTGAAACCAAGTAAAAGAGAATTGAAATATTCTCCCAATTTTTTTCCATTTGATTGATGTATACACTAGATAATTAAAATAAAGTGAAATATGCATTAATCAGAAAGTCATATTATCATTTGGAAAAAGAAGCGTTAGACTAGTGGCAGTTGATGTAAGTAATAGGTGACAAGAACTATGAATTTAATGGTAAAAAATATGTGGTAGTTTTCATTCTAGTGATTTTTCCTTATTTGTTAGAGAGAGTTAAATATACATAATCATTTGATTTTGAATGAGTTTGTTAAGGAAAACACTCAATTGTGGGAAGACCATTGTGGGATGGATGCTGAATGCGATTTTAGTGTTGTTGTATAGAAATGGATTGGTCATACCAATGGATTTTCAGGAACAACTTATTCACACACACCAACATTGAAAATATGTTGTTAATCCTAATATACAAAATATGTATATGTCAATCAAATAATGCTCTTGGTGCACCAGAATTAAATAGAATGTGGCTGTTTTTGTTTAGAAATGCATAACTTTTCATAAGGCTAATGAAGAAAATCAGTGACCAGTATGTATGTTATAGTCTTTACCTATTCTAGTTTGGAATAGATAATGATCTATATGGATTTTATAATAGGTCTCGAAAGTACATTTCGGATACACGATTCTATATGGGAGGTAGTGGATCAACACACAATGCCAGATCATGTAATCTATAATAATGAATCTCAGATGATGGTTGACATTTCAAAAATATATCTCTGATTAGTGGTAAAGAGACATAGAGTAATAGTATTGATAGTTTCAGATAGAGATATGAGGTTTACATATCATTTTTAGGAATCAATACAAAATTCCACTATAGCTCAGTTTAATATTTGTATGTTTAGTAATCAATAGATAGATGGTCAATCAAAAAGGATGATACAAACAGTTGAAAACATGTTCCATGTTTGTGTAATGTATTGTGATTGCTCATGGTAAAAGATAATACCATTTTGGGAGTTATCATATAACAATAGTAATCAGTTGTGGATTCATATAAATCCATTTGAAGCATTTAATGGGTGATATTATAGTTCTCCACACTATTGTGTGGATATAGGTGTGACTTCTCTAGTTGGGCTAAGTCATGTCCATGAGACAACAGAAAAGATCCAATTGATTGGGAAGATACTGGAGACATATTAGAGTACTCAAAAGTTTAATATGGATCATTTTCAACGGTCATTTTCATCCATGGTGAGTGACCATTTTCTTGAGGATCCATATAAATCATGGGCATAATTGTTTGGGAAAAATCGGCATGTTTTATCATAGTCACATTAGCCTTTTTGAGACAGTAGAACGGGTTGGAGAGGTGGCATATTGGTTGGAATTACCACCAGTGCTTATTGTTGTGCATAATGTGCTTCATGAATCTTAGTTGAAAATCAATCATCCATATCATAACCATGTCATTCAATTAGATCACATAGATCTAGATTTGAATTATTCATTGGCACACATGCCAGTGTGGATTGTGGATACAAAATGAATGTCTTTCAGGGTAAAACCATCGGTATAGTGTATGTTTTGTGGAAACATGGACAGATTCAATAAACTACATGAGAATGGGAAACGTAAATGATTAATAATGACATGAACTCTTCCAGGTTAATGTTAGTTTTCTTTTTTCTAATGATGGAATGGCAAAAAAATTTATGATTGAAACACCCCTAGTTTCATTTAAGTAACCCTTTTCATTATGATTTTTCTATGTATAAAATGTTTGTGTGAAATTTGGGAGGATTTCAAAAGATTTTGGATTTTTTTCTATTTTTCTATAGGTTCATGGTTTTAACATGGTCAGTGGAATCCATGAAAAGCCTACAGAAAACTGTGCACAGTGAGACATGGGCTAATTTGGAGGCACAAAGGAAAATAGACAGTTTGTCCAAACCATGCATCCTATTAGGTGAAACCATATAATGAGGGACAATGGGATTTTTCTTGGTCGATACATAGTTGATATAACACTTTTGGCCAACCATTTGAGATCCTAGTTGAGGATGTAAATGGCACATGGTTAACAGATTGTATTTCATAACTATGTGACTTATTATGCAAAGGTTTAAAAACAAGTTCAAAAAATGGATCTGGTATAGGAATAATTTTTAACACCTATTTTTATCCAAATTAAACCTAACATGAAATTTATCCCTCCCAATGGTTTTAGACCCTTTCCCCCACTAATTGGAAGTGATCAGGGGGTGTTTCATTATTCATTGAATATTAATTCCCTTGGTAAGTATCTTTTTTGGTAGCTTTTCTTAGTTTTCCATAGATCTATCGTCTTCCCTCTATTGGTTTCTTATATCTAGCCCTATATAGATAAATATGTGGTTGTTGATTCATATCATGGTTATATTTGGCCTTTTTTATGTTAGGGGAAGAAATCTAAGTTGGGTTTTTTGAGTTTCAAATTGGTTTCATTGACATTTTCATGTCATTATTCATTTTCTCCATAATTCCAAATGTATGTGGCTTCACTCTCAACTCCTTATAATATAACATGAAGTGTTAGTTTCAAAGTGGTTAAATTACTTATATTTGATTATGAAATTTTTCATAAAAGCATTTTATAATACCCTTTTAGTGTTGGTTTGTGTATTTTATGTATTTTTGTTAGAATCGTGGAATTTTTCATTGTGGTTGTATAATGTGCTTTTTTCATGATATCAAAATGTTGATTTAAAAATATGGGTTTTTTGAATGTTTGTAAAATGGTTTAACATAGATTTTCCAATAAAAGGATGGTTTTATTGAAATATATTAAAATGGTTTATTTGAAAAGATTTTTAAAAAAGAATGGTTTTATTGAAAGAGTTTGAATTAGTCGGGTTGATATTGTATTGGAAAACATTGGTTGTGTGAGTTTATGCATTTGAAATGACCCTAAATAAGGGGTGTGTACTTTTGTGTTACAAAGGGAAGTGATTCAGGATAAGGGGAGTGCATCTCTGGATAAAAAGGTGATTGTCCACTACTTGATTACTTCATCGACAGAAGAGTAACCACTCTAGAGTGTAGAACTTTTTTAGAAGCATGGGTGAATGGGTATGTGGTGGGTTATGGAATGAGTATTCCAATGAGTAATGTGAAATTGTTTAAAGTATTGTTTGGTTTTCTACCCTTGGAAACTGCTTTAGGATAGAAACCTATTTTCGTGTTTATGTGGTTGGATTTGATATATAATATTATAAATTGTTTTAGAGTAGTTTTAACATAAATTTTATTCCATATTCTATCATTGAATCATGAGTTGTGATGATACATAATGAAACCCTAATGATTTTCATCACTCGCCCTTACTTTATCACTTTGGTGATTTTGCAGATATTGTTTATTAGGACATAGGTAAAGGTAGTGTATAATACTTTATTAGTGCTGAATCCTAATAATTATTCCATTTTTTGGAGTTGGATCATGGATCATGTCAGATAATCGTATTTATGTGTGTTGTCCTTGAGTTTTTTGTCCTTTCATTCTCCTATGTACACTGATATTAGTTTTATATGGTTGACATGTTTTTTTGTATTATGATTATTGATATCAATGGTAATACATATATTTATTTTAAATTTTTATAATGAATCTTGTATTGGTGTTTTTATGGTATTTTAGGTTGTCTTGTTTAATTTTGGAAATGATAAAATCACCCCCATAAACTAACGAATCCCTTGGAATTTATTTCCTACCTTCTACACCATGGAGAAGTCTATAAAGGCCAGGTAATGTCCTTCTAACATCACAAGAAAATGAAAATGGGAATGAAATTACAGAATGAATGGAATATGGAAATTACATGTCATAAACCATTAAGAAAAACTAAAACAACCAATGGATATACAATAAGATAAACACATGAGAAGATGACAATTAAACAAAGCATCATGTGAAAAATGAAACATACATGAAAAAACACATCATATGGGATTAAATCTAGGGTAAATCTGTGAGACAATATGAAAATGAAAAAAATAATTGCCTAGGGTGGATCCAACTATTATAACACACTTTTTAATTAAATACTCTATAGTTTCATAAAACCTCATGTGCCATTAAACACAGAAATAGTCGAAGCCTCTTTCCTGACATACCTAAGGTATCTCATTGTGTAATATTTGTTAATGTTGATTTAAAACCCTGACCAAAATATAAATTTTTTTTCACATCCGTGAATATCAACTTACAAGTATGAAAAACCATTTTATAATCAAAAAAATTATTTATTCATTTCAATAAAAAATTGGTCAGAATAAAGAATTTTTAATGAAAACCAATTTTTTTATGACACTTATTCAATTAAAATTACTAATTCCATAATTCAATCTATACCAAGGAATAATTTAATGGAATTTACCAATTGATAAAGAAATTCATTAAATAAAACCCCTCTAACAAAGGCACATAACTCAAGAATGTGGAAAACCTAGTTTAAATCCATGACTTATATTAGAAATGGGAAGACAAGCCTCCAAAGTACAAAACATTAAAGAAATCACCAAATGATATATAAAAATTGCATTCCAATTATTATAATGCGATGACGTGCTACATGAAACTGGAAAAATGAGATCAAAAGTGCTGAATAGGGAGATGCCAAACTCATGTACTCGATTTATGAAAACCCACCCCATATATGGTCAACTGCACCCTGAAAATAAATCTAGGCGAAGAGAAATAATCCAAAACAATATGTATGATATGTGGAGTAAATGGGAGGAAGAGAGCATATGAAATAAAATAATCATCAAATATAAAGGGTGATAAAAACTAAATGGGTTCAAATATTTATAGCATGAACACCACATTTAGTATATAAGTATTCCACACCAAATATATGATGTAAATCACATTGACATCAGTTAAAATTTTCATTAATGATGACTTTATAGTTTAAAAGAGTAATTAGTGACTTAAAAGTAATTTACAGTATAAAATTGACTTTATGGATTAATTGAATCTTTTGTTATAAACTTTATTATAGCTAATTCCCAGTGAACGAATTATTCAAAAAATTAAAAAATGTACACCTTAATTCAACTCTACAGCTAGAATCCATCACCTTGTATATGTGAAATTAGAAAAAATCACCAATACCCTCCAAACCAAATATATTATCTCTTAAAAAAGAAAATGAGAATATGGTTTTATACAGGTTGTTTTAATTATCTCCTCCATTAAAGATTCAAGTCCCTAAAAATTTCTCAAGTTCCCAGAATCAAAAAAGGTAAGGTCGCTACTTTGTCATCATTAATTATAAATCCAACATCTTTTTTCTATTTCATCATCAGATCCAGAATACACATACCAATTGAATTTTTTAATTTTTCAGTACCTTATCCTAGAAATCCAGGTTCATAATTGGTTGGTCGACAAGATTTCGGTTGAGATCAAGATAAAAATCCTCTCATTTAATCACATAGAAAATATCTAGTTGATACATCCTTATCTGGGAAACATAATAGATGATGTGAATCATTTCCAAGATAGATGTTAGGTCCAACAAATATTCTACCTATCTAACTCATCCAATGATATTAATGTGGACCATTAAACATGATTCCAACTTATACTTCATACCCAAAAATTATGTACTATGTGAAGTGAAAACAATAAAATGACATGATCATAATCATCAAACTCTTGTGACTGATGATGATCATTTGTAAATTATTTTGGATGCTATTTTAATGTGACCAACCTCTTCCGGATCAACTTCACATTTACCATCATTTCATAAACTAGAATCATCATTAATAATGAACACTCTCTCAAATCATGCAATCAAAATGGATATATACCAGGATACCCATAAAATACATAATGAGGGACTTCATAATGAATATTAATTACATATATTATAGGAAAATTCAATAATGGGGGATATTTTTTCCACGAACCAAAAAAATTAAATACACATATATGGTCCATATTCTCAGGAACCCGAATCGTGCACTACCTTAGAACTTCTATCTACGAATGATATTCTCTTAATAATTTCCACATGGTACCCATCGCCTATTGAAATTACATCAAATTCTTGGATGTGATCCTCATTTCCATGTCAGATATAATGCTAGAGGGGACCTAATGAAGTCTCAAAATATCTTAAACATATATGTCCTTGAGTTTAACGTCCTTCATTGCCTCCATGAAGTGGGTGAAAAGTGTTAGTATTGTGATTTGATTAATAATTACCCAAATCACACTAATCACTCCAATGTTTTAGGGAAGGAAATGATAAAAAACATATAAATTCTATCCCATTATAATGAGAAAATAGAAATTGTTCACAATAAACCAGAAGTTATCTAGTGTTCCACATTAATTTTATGACATAAAATTCAATGAGATAAAAAAAATTCAACACAGTATCCCAGCCCAGGAAACTAATATGGAAGCCTCATATCATAATACAACTTGTTATACCAAGTGTTTATAATCCATAATGAACTATTACCATCATCCATAAACTCTTATATCAGTGAAATAGAAATGACCAACCTGTTACTAAAACAAAAATCACTACTAGGAGATCAAGACCACTCACCCAAGCCCCCCCCCCCCCCCGCCGTTACTATTTTTTTACAAGATCATGGGAAATCAATGTGTGTGTATTTATGAAACTGAAACCACTCTTGAAATGATGATTCAACTTTCACAATATAAGAGAACAACTACCCAGAATCTTCAACAACACCAAATATAAACTTGAAAAATAAACTAACAAAGGAGCACTCCTATGCTGACTCTATTAAAGAATGAGTCGATAATTTCTTACTCCGTGCAGGCAAGGCCATATAAGATTTAATTGGATTTTATGAAATATAAATATCAAAGTTCTGGAGATGCTCAACCTAGTGTCTCTGTCACATGTTTATATTTATTTCAGAGAAAATATACACAAACCTCTAGTGATTAAAATATTTCACAAACAACACCACAAAGAGATGAAGATACCACATTTTTGTGTGTATTTTGTACCAATATTATATCAAAATCCTGGTTAGTGTAGTGATTCACAAGAGATAATAACTGGAGAGATCTATAAGGAACCTCCCAATTCCCTTACATTAATGATCACCCTAAACCCTTACTGAATGAATTTTATAAAAATAATAACCCAAAACATGATCCAAAATAATTAAAATTGCATCGAAATTCCAAAACAACTCCATTTCATCAAAAAAATGTGAAACATTTCACCAACTAAAACCTTAAAAACCTATGAGTTAGATCTATCATTGAAGATACATGCTTGGAAAATTCAAAATCAAATGACCTATAATATCCACAAGAATCCATAGAATCAATAGATAGGAAACACATTTCTAGGATTCCCCAACGACATAATTTCCTTTATATTTTATGGATTCAAAAATTCACCCCTCTTATAAATAATGTACACCATAAATATCACAACATGGATCCAAATATTTCACATTTAAAGTGTACATTATATGTTATGTTATATAAATTTTACAAGAATGGTATCAAAATAATCAATGCACTCATCCATCAACATAATGTTCACAAAAATATAATCCACAAACATTTCCACAAAAGTGTCCATTAACTGATGAATGTTTCTGTTCATAAAATCCATAAATACTATTGGAGAATTATTGTGACCAAATGCGATAACCAAAATTGTGAGATTACAATACCACCGGAGAAATAATATCATATGAGTATCCTCTCCTCTAACACTCAACTGGTGGTATACCTTGATCGAATTTAAATCATTGTAAACAAGAATTCCCCTCTGAGATAATCATTGAGATATTCAATTCATGAAATGGGGTATCTATTTATTATGGCCTCCTAATTTAGTTTATGATAGTGGATACATATTTTGGGGATCAAATCCACATTCTTATCAATTATTAATGGAATGAGGCAAGATGAAATTCTTGGGTAAATTTATCTATTATCCATAAGGTTACCAAGATAATCCTTTTTTTCGTCAGCCATAGTAGGTTTTATGAGATATGAAATCATATTTATGGACATCCTACTATGTAGCAGTTCAAATGTATACTCCACCTCTATAATTGGAGAAAACAATAATAATCATATCGAAACACATTGGGGTATTCATTTACCATTGCTGGAGGTGTGTTTCTTAAACCATGATCAATGAAATTAAGGAATATCACTACCAAATGGTATAATGGTAAACTAAAAATATGGAATAATAGGCCCCTCCCTCCCCAATCTAGAATCCCCATCATCTTGAAAGACATGAGGGGACCCACCATGAGATAGAAAATAAACTCAATAAATATAACTATTGATAAAATATTTAACACTATTAATCAAATCCATTATAATAATCACGTATGTGATTCAATGATAGAGATTTATAGAGACCCACAAGACCTCAATGATAGTATTAATAAATAGACAATCAGTACAGTTGAATCCTTTTTTAGAACTTAATTTTCAAATGCATGGATTGGTACAATAAGAATAACATAGGTTCCGAGATTAATATAAAAAAATTAAAAAAAATTCTATAAAATAATGAGTTAAACTTATATCTAATAATTCTATAACCATATAGGATAACATAAACAACGTACTATTAACTATATTTGGTCATGCCTTAGATTCCTCTACTTAATACTCTACTGCTTAAAGTTATCAAGACTTAAATGCACAAAAATATTTATTTTCTGAATGAAAATCCACATTTTTCTAAGGATAATACACCCCAACCATTTGAGAATAACCTCATACATGTGATCTTTTCATGACCATGGATATGTCTATAATTACTTGGAATAAACATCCATAAAAATACCTTGGATGTCTATATTGTTAGCTTGTCTTGTAAACCTCCATACATGTAGTCTCTTTCTTACATGGCCTTCTTCACTTATACTAGAAAACCCGATACATTAATGAAGAATCCCATGAATGTGGTGCTATATAAAAATTTATACCATTTTACTTCCTTATGAGGAAAAAAGACAAAACCATATTAATTTGTGAAAAAATAGATGCTATTCTAAAACTTGTTTTGTGAACTATGTATGCATATTCCATATCTCTATTATCAACTACAACCCCAATGTTCATAAGGAATGTGAGAATAATAATCGATTGACTATCATCCCTCGGCCCCATCCCAAACCTCAAATATTTTGGGCAATCATTGGTAATATGATCTAGTTATAATTTTACCAACTCTGAGAAGATGGTGGAAGACTCCAATACAATGGTCTATCATTTCTCTATGGTAATACAAACCTCTATCATTTGTACAAGTAATATATTTTTTATATAACAACTCATTTATGATTTTCATGCTGGAATACTAGTTATGATAATCATTAATTATAGATTTTATAATGGAATCCCATAATCTCATTCTGGGTCCCTCCACCATGTTTGAATCAAAACCCACATTCATGTCCTCGTGTGTTTTTATATTTTAGAGTATCCAATAAATGTTCTCCCAAATATATTTTGATTTAAACGGTCGATTTTCACCATGGAATATAGGTGGATTATTCATAGTAAATTTTGGACCATCATCCACTACTAATCCTCACTTCCCGAAGCTCGATTGTCATAGGTTCTGAATGGTTTAGATAAATGCATCTACTGAAGATGGGTTCACTAGAGGATTCTCTTGTACAACCTATCTATTATCTTCATCACTCAGACTGGGTAGAACACCTCTTGGATGTTTTATCTAATATGAAAAAGGCAATGACAACTTATTTGGCGAGAAAATTCCAAAATCAAAATTCTACACCATGAATAAATTATAACGTGATTAAACTATATTATTTAAATAAATTATAAATGATATAGATTAAAAAATTTAAATTAATAGTGAATAGGTTCATTTAAATAATATGGATGTTTAGTTCATTCAAATAAACTCAAACACAATTTCTTAGGATTGGAAAAAATCCCAAACCACCCATAGTAATTTATCTTCATACACAGAAGTGAGTAGGAAGACACGCTCATGATCATACATTCCACGCTATGACAGCCCAACCTCCTTTTGTACCAAATAACCATAACTAAACCTATGTAGTGTCACTATACACCAACCTGGGTTTTCCCTTTGATTCCATTTTTAGAATCCAACCCGTGTTAGCTATAAAATTCCCCCATGTAGGTCCTCTATAAAAAGAGAATCATCAAAACAACAAAAAACATATGTATAACAAATGAACAAATAAATGTAAAATATAGAAGAAATAATAAATGTTCCTAAGACATAAAATATCATTCCCAATAGGATAAATAATAAAATAACACTATATGTTGATACAAATGTCTCTTTCTGAACATCTATCACTACTAATCCATCTTTCATTGAAGACAATAACAATAAGAGAAACCAATATTCTATACAATTCCTTTTCCATAACATGATTCCTGTAAAAAGAAATCTACATCAACCCCATGGAATAAGTATGTTTTTTTCCCAATTCCCATATGTATTTCTCTATAATGTCTATAGAATTTATAACAAAAATAATGTATTAGATCAAGCTTTAAAACCAATCTATTTTAAATTTATTTCCAAAAAATTAAAAAATTAGTAAAATCGTTCACTAGTTTTCATAAAAATTAAATCATATTCTACAATAAATAATTATGAAAATTAATATTGATAAATTATTAATAAACACCCATCAAGTGGAGATAATCTAAATATGTGAGTAGTTAATCATGAAAAAACATTATTTTTAAAACCATTCTAAAATAAAAAAAGTAAACCATCTCGAAACTAAACTATTGATATAAATTTTAGAATCAATGAGAATATCAAATCCATGTCTATGTTAGATCCAATCAATTTGAACTGTTGTGTAATTACACACAATAATGTGTCAAAAAACCTCTTATGGCCTTAAAACCCCAATCACTGAAAATTCTATTTCACGATGCACGTAAGATTACCCAATGTGTTAGGTTTTTCGAAATATATTTAAAATCAAATATAACATTATATAAAATATTATTATTCCAAATCATATCCTTTTAAGAACATGAAAATTCATTTTAGAATACAATCACCATTTAATAGAAAAATCCTTTAAAAAACAATAGTTTCTAGTAAATTCGCAAAAAAAATAAATTAATAAATATTATAGAATCAGACAAAGGAATTTACAAGAACATAAACCAATTCATTGATTAAATAACATAATACAGTGACACATACCTCATGAAAGGAGTTAACCTATTCACCTTCAAGAACAATGATTGGAATGATGAAATCAACCTCTGAAGTACAAGGCATGAAGGAAATCCACAAAGGATCAATCAAAATTTCATATCTATTTTCATTCAATGATGAATAATCACACTTCACTACCCAAAACAAGAATATAAATTCATAAAAAGGATAATATTATCATACATACCTATGGGAAATCAACCAACTATACCAGTGGAAAACAAGAAAAGGAATAGTGTTCCATATGTAGAATAATCATAAAAAACCTTCACCACATGATCAAGAGTTTGTGGGAGGAAGACTGCTGACCTAATACAAGAACAATTACATTTGAAACAAGATAAAAACTATAGTAATGAATTATTTACTATGTCACCACAATATTAATGGGGAAAATATCCCAAAACTCAAATTTATTGAAAACACATCACTATGAATTAAATATTCTATGATCAATGATTTTATTATATAAAAGAGCATCGAAGAATGAAAAAGAAAGATACAATTAAAAACATTATTTTATGTCTCCCAAGACAGTTATGTAATCATCCATATTATGTTTGATTCTAGTAAAGGGACTACACAAATATTTTGATATTTACCCTATACATATACTATACTTACATCACCCAATAACAAGTTCTATATAAAATTCCAAAAACAACTCCCAAACCATCTGTGCCAAATGGATTATATCTTAAATTAGATAATTTCAGTACCTTTTTAATAAAGGTGTTTCATTGACCACTATGATAATAATATAATAAAGGTTATGATGAAATACAATTCATAAAAATGAATGAAGTGATGGACTCAACTAGTTTGATCATCCCATATGAAGATATTTCATTGGAGAATCTGAGAGAAATGTAATCACTTTTACAATCTATAAACCCATAATAAGATGAGATTTAGAAAATAAATTATAATGTAAACTATTTATTGGAGAAGGTAAATATTTGTTATATCACTTTCCAATCCATGTTAATTAAATAACCATGAAAAAGTTTCACTATTACGTACCTTACCGTTAAGGCATAAGTCGGTGTAATAATGAATTTTAAATATATACTCTAATAGTAATTTTTTTTACATTTTATTTTTAAATTAAAAAATTATTATATTAATCCATTTAATGATTATAATAAAAATGAATAATGTGTTTTATAAATATTAAGTATTTATATAAATAAATAAAATTTTATTTTTGGATGTCTACCGAAATTTTAAATTATGAAATGATTTTTGGATAAATTCAAGATTATTTGGAATAAATTTTATTTTAAAAAATTAATATATATTTTAAATTATTTATTAAAATTGAAATTATTACCTAAACAAGTGGATCCAAATAAAATATTTATAATGATCATAAAATGGTTTTCATGCTAAAACCAATATTTTTTCATAAATATGAATTTTTTTTAATTTGTAAATTCTCATAATAAGATAATTAATTTGATAGCATAGATATTATTTTTAGAATCATCACATTGAAATCATCATATGGTTTATTTTTCATTATTTTCATAGATATTTAATCTTTTAGGTAAAAATTAAAAACTATATAAATATAAAGTATGTATTATGACATCATGAAATAAAAAAAGTTATGTAATAAACAAAATAAAGATTATAAAATCAAAAAATTATTTTTCATAGATAACGTAATTGGGTTTTTAAGTTATTTGATTAATTTTATTAAACCTTAATTAATCCTATGAAACATAAATTATATTTTATTGTTTTAAAACTAATTATTTGTTAAAATAGAAAAATTTTATTAAACAAAATGTATTATTAAAATGATTTTGGTTCACAACACAACTAAATATTTAAAAACATTTCTATTTGGTATTAACAATGGTAAAAAAATGAGATATTTTTGGGATTCATTTTTTTATAATAGAGAGTAAAAAACATATGCTTCATAATTAAAATAGAATTCCACTCTCCTTTGTATAAATAATGACCCAACCACCAAATAATATCATCTAAAAATATAAGGCCCCAGCCTTAAACCTTACTTAATCTTGAGTTATTACAAGATTACACATTGAGGATCTTTTCAGGTTTAGAGTTTTAGAGAATTAGATCATGAAACTTGCATTACATTCCACATTTAAACAAAGTGGTTACATAAAAGACAATATTCATTCTTCCCATCAACGGAAACATATTTAAAATAAAACACAGATTCTTTCTTGACACATCCTTGACACTATCATCACATCATGTACCTTTCCCTTGACCTGTGAAAAACATTTCAAAAAACTTGGGATGAGCATAAAAAGCCCAGTAAGGGATATAAAAATATGGAAAGGAAACATGAGTTCATATATACATAAGAATGAAATCATACTTTACCCATAAAACATAGGCACTTTAACATACCTCATTAAATCATGAATAAATCATAGAAATCATAAGACATAAAGGTAACTTGAGGCATTCATAACATTCTTATGTTGGGAGTAACCCTCTTGGTTACATTTGGAATACCCATCACAGTATATTCCCTAAATCTCATTGGAGAAACCTTAACGTTTCACTCCTTCGCATTACCCAATGCATTGGAGAGCTATATCGAGCTCACCCGCCCTTAGTTTATCACGGAACCACCCGTTTTCATAACAATGCCCAAGAACCATAACATAAATGTATCACATAAAACATGCATAAAGGAAACATAACATTTCCACATTTCAATCACAATATAACATTTTAGTATATTGAAATAATGAATCCATTCAAAAAGAAACCATTTCCAAAACCCTTTAAAACATTTAATAAAGAGATTTTTGAATCAAAGTTTCCCATACCACCTTGAAGCTTAAAATTTTAAACCATTAATATCCATATAAATAAATCCTTAAAACCATTTTGAAAACATGGATATTAATAAGAACAAATAATTAAAACATTTAATACGATATTTTGGTTAAAGGGGTTTTACCAAAGTTAGAGACACTTGAATACAATAATTGAGGAATAACATTTAGTCAAAACTTTATAATATCATGAGAATAAATGGATTCATGATATAATACTCCAAATGACAGTATATACACCATATAAGAGTGAATTGGTGCATAACAACAATAAACCCTCAATAGAAATGTCAAATGTGATGAAATCCCTTATAAAGAAGGTATCCTTAAATTAAGGACAAATAAATCTCAAAAATATGTGTGAAAAATATAAATACACCCAATATAAGTGGATATTATGTGTAAAACAATAAAAGTTCATTCACACATATTCAATGGATGACATATTCAACGACTACATGTTGAACCCAAAGAAATCGAAATTGGGTTAAAAAGTTCCCTTAACAGCCTAACGACATCACATCAAAATGAGTTGATGAGAGATAAAAAATGTATCTCATCGCTTGTACATAAAATTTACATCAATAAGGATACATGAGAACATATCCCAACATAACAATATTTAAATTAGAAGACCCATCAAAAGAAGTCTTTTAAAAAAGAGGAGGGTGAAAGGTTCCCTTACCGACTTGGGTATCTTTCAAAACATACACCCCATGAAAGTAGGACAATAGATCATTGATGTAAATACTCATAAACGAAATTATATTACACAAAGAGTAGAATAATGTGCAGTACATACACCACTCGATGGAATTTGTGGCAAATGTAGCATAAATCTCACGGGAATAAAAGTGAGATGAAAAATCCCTTACGAAAACTCGGCAGCCTAACGGCGCCACATAAAACTTCCGAATATGGATTGATGAGATCAAATAGGGTATATAATCACATTAAAATAAAATGTACAGTAAGAGGAATATAAAAGAACATCCCCCAACATTAAAAAGAGGAGCTTAAAAGAAGTGACATAAAGGAGAGTACTTAAAAAGAAAGAGAGAGGTTAGATCTCTTACGAAAGTTCGGCAGCCAAACGGCGCCACTCAAAACTTCCAAAATGGATTGATGAGAGAGAATAGGGTCTCTCATCACATGAAAATAAAAATTACAGTAAGTTTAATATAAAATATCATCCCACTAACAAGAAAGATGAGCTTTAAAAGAAATGACATAAAAGTGTGTACTTAAAAAGAAAGAGAGGAGTAGGATCCCTTACCTCAGGTCCGACTTGACTCGATCGTTCTTTAACGTCCTGAATAATAAACTGGAGTTAATTTCTATTTGCTTAAGAACATTTTTAGAGTTCATTATTCCTTTTATATTACTTATTTCCATGTTATAAACATTATGTAATCATTTAAGTTAATAATTTTTGTTTTGTCGATATTTGGTTCTTAAGTCGAAAGTGGACCTCTTACAATTACATGTTGTTCGTGTGGTCAAAGGTTCTTTATATCCAGAATGAAATTCCTGATTTGGATATCATATATATCATATATATCCAGCATATACATGTATTTATATTATTACATAATAATTTAGAGGTAAGAAATGAAATGCACCGTTCATGGAGATGGTAAGCCGTACGTACGCATGAACGTTACTTTCATTTCTTTGTCATATTAATGGAATTAAAACTAAATGAGAGGTAAGTATATTTTAATTACAGAATTATATTCATCATTTAGATGTATCATTCATCATATATATCCATTATATACATGTACTTATAATACTACATTACATTTGGGGATAAGAAATGAAATGCACCGTTCATGGAGACGGTAAGCCGTACGTACGCATGAACGCTACTTTAATTTCTATCTCATACTTTAATGGAAAGAAATAATAATGATATAGAGGTATATAATAATTCCAGTATAACATAATATATAATAACATTAAATCCATCCTTTATACGTCCCACGTATGGCATTAACGAATCACATCACTTTGAGGGGGCGGTAGTCCGCACTTCCTAAAATGAAGATATCACGTATACCCATAATGGAATCTATAAAGGTAAGACAAAAATGAAAAATACATAAGCATAAGTAAAACATAAACATATTATATATCATATATAAAAATAGTGACATCATAATGGCCACCATTGAAGGTGTTAAATGAGTATTGAACAATCATCGTTTCGGGAGGCAGAATTTCGCCATCCACGGAAACCGTATGTTCTTTAACCATTTGATGTAGTTGTGTGAGAGTGTAGGTCGAATAAATCTTATAACAACATCCTAGTATATTGAAGATACTGGTGTTTTTACAAAATAAGTAAATAAAAATAGTTTAGGGGGTTGGAGAAAAAAAATAAAACAAATGAACGTGAGAGAATGAATTACCTTTAAAAGTGTAACTCCTTTTGATTTGAGCCTAAAGGCTTCCTTTGAAAGGATTCGGCCCAATGGGAATCCTCTAGGATGAAGATAGGGATGTGGAGAGAGTAAATGGGCAGGGGTTGGCCGAGCCAAAGGCTTGAGGAGTGTGTGAAATGAGGTAGAGGTGGGGGCCTTTTATAAGAGGAAAGGAGGGGCACTTTTGGAAAGTAAAGAAATATTACTTTATTTTAAAATGTTTTTCGGTTTTCAAAGGTCCCAAATTGATATAATTCGTGGATAAGGTGATAAGGTTTCGAAATCCACCCATACAATAAGTTTTGGACATGTTTAGTTCATAGATTTTACATATCTTTCCATTTTATTTAAATCGTCAAATAATGATGTCATCGCTGCATCATTATTATGTCATAAATAATTTATTTTATTTAATGTCTAAAAATTATAAAAAATTACTATGATGTAGGAATGATTTTTAGATTTCTAATTAATATTTATAATAAAAAATCTGACTTGTATAACCCCACTTAAAAATTGTTTTAGTAAAACATATCATGTTTGTGTCATTTTTACTTTTACATTAAATAAAAAGTTATTTATGTCATTTCCCAACCAAAGTGGCTCCATGGGGGCCCAAAGTTGACCCATGGATTGTCTTGGTCTGCCATTAAACATCCAATGAGTTTAGGACATGTTTCAAGTTCATTTCATATTATTAAAACATTATTTTTACCTTAAACTACACTAATTACCTCTAATCGCGATTAAAAACATAATAAGTTACTGTTCACCAAAAAATTATTTTTATCCCATTGAACCACATTTTACTTCTTAATGAAAACCATTTATGTCTGATTTTTTAAATTCAAAACACAAAGATGGCAAAATTTCATTTAAACGGAAAAATCAGTTTTTATAAGTACCACTTAGTGGTGTCACTATTCATCAAAAATTGATGTTTTTCAGAAAAATCCCAAAAATTTACCCTAAGCTATATTTGATATTCCGAATACAAAAATGAAGCCTATTTTAAAAAATTAAAAACATATAAGTCACATTAATTAATTTAATAATTAATTCCCCCTGTCAGAGCAAATATCGTGTTTTTATGAAACAATAAGTATCAAAAGATTGACACTGGTTTAAGTCTGATTTCAATGTGAAATTAATTCCAACGACCACTATTGGATTTAATGGTAAAAATATATTCTAATTTCACTTTAAAACCAATTAAAAAGATAATCTAATCATATAAATAAATTAGATTAAAAAGAGGTTTTGAATTAAAATACAACATTTTACACTATTCATTAAAAAATGAACTTTATCGGAAAGATATCAAAAATTTACACAAAGTAAATTTTGATGTCCCGATTATAAAAGAGAGTTTTATTTGGTCCAATAGAATTTATAAGATTAAACAAAACTATATTTAATGATGGTTCGCCATCAAAAGGTGATAAGTGAACCTTTACTGAAAACTAGGGCATATACGCCTAAAATTGAATTCTTTCCGTATTTTAAGCCATTATCTTTTATTGGATAAATGTAAAAACATTTAAAAACATATATAATCATATTTTAGTTATTTCTATCCATTCCCGCCAATACAACGGCTACATGTTAACTACCATTTAAAATAATATTATTTTATTATTAGAGTGCAACGTAAGATTCCCAAGAAACTCGTTGTTGCGTGTTGGGTACACCATCGAGCATAGCGTCCCCTTTATAGTCATATTAATATTTTATTCACAAATTTGGATAAATAAGAAAATTTCATATTCGTTATTTACCTGGGGTGTTACATCCTTCCCCTCTTTTTGGGAATTGCGACCACGCAATTTTTAAAATTGCGCTTGGAAACGTCCTTGAAAGTCCCACATCGGAACAAGAGTCGGTAAAACAATCACTTTAAAATAAAGGAAGATAACTACAGAGGTCACCCGAGTTAACCCATACTAGGACTCCATGTAGGAAAACAGGGACATGGAGGAGAAAACATAGGGTCATGTTCTGATGGAGAGTGATAGAAAACATGTTTAGGAGAAAGTTAACAATAAGAAAATCACAAACTTGTGATGGGTTAAACAGTGTTAGGTTCCCCAGTAGGAAAAGATAATAGACAACATTTTTGTTTTAAGTTACTTTTTATTAAGGAATTTATTCATAAGGAAGCATACTCACTTATCATGTTGACTTTCAACTTTTACTAGATTCCTTAATCAAACTCATATTTTTTCCAAAAGACAAGTATTTAGGGAGACTTGTTCGCATTAAGAGTACTATAATCAACTTCTAGAGAATCACCTAATCCACAAAAGAGAACTATATACATCCCATGTATTTATGCTTTAACCAAAACCAAAACCAGAAAGGTTAGTACAAGTTCAGATAATCCAAAAAAGGATAACCCTTTATAAAAAGAAAATCTATTCTTAATCTCAAAAATTTGTCCAACAAAACCCAAAGTTCAACGAGGACCATCCGATAAACAATTTTTCCATAAAATTCTTCAAAGTAAACCAATATAAGATTGAAACCCAAATATTTGAAGGATTTAGTCACATAGTCTTCCAAGTTAAATCGTAACATTTATCTCCAAACAACATCAGTTGCTCCTAAAGTCTCGTATTGAAAAGTAATTAACCTAATCACATATCCTCTATGATAGGTTAATCATTTTCATAAATAACCCAAAATCAACTTACTCTTAATTCATAAAATCATATAACTAAAAAGAATCAGTAAAACTAACCAGGGACTTCACCTAGTCCAGTGGTAGGTGATAAATACCAGTCGCACTTTGGTTGTGGGTTCGATTCCCGCAGCTTTGTCCGACGCGACGGGTTGTCACACGGTCTGCGTGTTGTCCTTTTTCCAAAACTATATAATTCTTAAAACATTCCCCAAAATGAGATAAAATCTTCAAAAATAATCATAACATATTTTAACCTCAAGTTTATCTCATTCCTTTCATTTTCCAGCATATCATATAATAACCCATAATTACCTCAAAAGTAAGGATCATATAAACTATAATGGTTACCTTTATAATTATTACATGAACTTCCACATGGATTGGTCATCTCGTACATGATGCATTAAAGATCATACCAAGGTTCACGTGGTTGATCATGACTCCTTGATAGTTGGTTTAGAACAACCACGAGTTTTCTCATTGAATCCTCCATTTTATCTAGTATCTTAATCAGAGAACCGCCACAGTTTCCTTCAAACCTGTTGTCTCTTTGGTGCATTCTAGATCCATCCATTCACTAAAAATAGAAATGTCAGTGTGAGTATATCAAAAAAACCATCATGTACTAATGAGGAAGGTAAACACTAAGATACACTTACTCATTCACTTTATCTAAAACTAGGACTCTTTCTGAAATCCTAACCATTATGGTAATGTCACTTATGCTTAAAGAATACCCTAACCTCTAAAGTTATCTAAAACGACCTTTGATAACAACTATAAGGCCCCAGCCTTAAACCTTACTTAATCTTGAGTTATTACAGGATTACACATTGAGGATCTTTTCAGGTTTAGAGTTTTAGAGAATTAGATCATGAAACTTGCAATACATTCCACATTTAAACAAAGTGGTTACATAAAAGACAATATTCATTCTTCCCATCAACGGAAACATATTTAAAATAAAACACGGATTCTTTCTTGACACATCCTTGACACTATCATCACATCATGTACCTTTCCCTTGACCTGTGAAAAACATTTCAAAAAACTTGGGATGAGCATAAAAAGCTCAGTAAGGGATATAAAAATATGGAAAGGAAACATGAGTTCATATATACATAAGAATGAAATCATACTTTACCCATAAAACATAGGCACTTTAACATACCTCATAAAATCATGAATAAAACATAGAAATCATAAGACATAAAGGTAACTTTAGGAATTCATAACATTCTTACGTTGGGAGTAACCCTCTTGGTTACATTTGGAATACCCATCACAGTATATTCCCTAAATCTCTTCGGAGAAACCTTAACGTTTCACTCCTTCGCGTTACCCAATGCATTGGAGAGCTATATCGGGCTCACCCGCCCTTAGTTTATCACAGAACCACCCGTTTTCATAACAATGCCCAAGAACAATAACATAAATGTATCACATAAAACATACATAAAGGAAACATAACATTTCTACATTTCAATCACAATATAACATTTTAGTATATTGAAATAATGAATCCATTCAAAAAGAAACCATTTCCAAAACCCTTTAAAACATTTAATAAAGAAATTTTTGAATCAAAGTGTCCCATACCACCTTGAAGATTAAAATTTTAAACCATTAATATCCATATAAATAAATCCTTAAAACGATTTTGAAAACATGGATATTAATAAGAACAAATAATTAAAACATTTAATACGATATTTTGGTTAAAGGGGTTTTACCAATGTTAGAGACACTTGAATACAATAATTGAGGAATAACATTTAGTCAGAACTTTATAATATCATGAGAATAAATGGATTCATGATATATTACTCCAAAGGATAGTATATACACCATATAAGAGTGAATTGGTGCATAATAACAATAAACCCTCAATAGAAATGTCAAATGTGATGAAATCCCTTATAAAGAAGGTATCCTTATATTAAGGAAAAATCAATCTCAAAAATATGTGTGAAAAATATAAATACACCCAATATAAGTGGATATTATGTTTAAAACAATAAAAGGTCATTCACACATATTCAATGGATGACATATTCAATGACTACATGTTGAACCCAAAGAAATCGAAATTGGGTTAAAAAGTTCCCTTGACTGCCTATGGCATCACATAAAAATGAGTTGATGAGAGATAAAAAGTGTATCTCATCACTTGGACATAAAATTTAAATTAATAAGGATATATGAGAACAGATCCCAACATAAAAATATGTAAATTAAAAGACCCAATAAAAGAAGTCTTTTAAAAAAGAGGAGGGTGAAAGGTTCCCTTACCGACTTGGGTATCTTTCAAAACATACACCCCATGAAAGAAGGACAATAGATCATTGATTTAAATACTCATAAACGAAATTATATTACACAAATAGTAGAATAATGGGCAGTACACACACCACTCGATGGAATTTGTGGCAAATGTAGCATAAATCTCACGGGAATAAAAGTGAGATGAAAAATCCCTTACGAAAACTCGGCAGCCTAACGGCGCCACATAAAACTTCCGAATATGGATTGATGAGATCAAATAGGGTATCTCATCACATTACAATAAAATGTACAGAAAGAGGAATATAAAAGAACATCCCCCAACATTACAAATAGGAGCTTAAAAGAAGTGACATAAAGGAGAGTACTTAAAAAGAAAGAGAGAGGTTAGATCTCTTACGAAAGTTCGGCAGCCCAACGGCGCCACTGAAAACTTCCAAAATGGATTGATGAGAGAGAATAGGGTCTCTCATCACATGAACATAAAAATTACAGTAAGTGTAATATAAAAGATCATCCCACTAACAAGAAAGATGAGCTTTAAAAGGAATGACATAAAAGTGTGTACTTAAAAAGAAAGAGAGGAGTAGGATCCCATACCTCGGGTCCGACATGACTCGATCATTCTTTAACGTCCTGAATAATAAACTTGAGTTAATTCATATTTGCTTAATAACCTTTTTTAAGTTCATTATTCCTTTTATATCACTTATTTCCATGTTATAAACATTATGTAATCATTTAAGTTAATAATGTTTGTTTTGTCGATATTTGGTTCTTAAGTCGAAAGTGGACCTCTTACAATTACATGTTGTTCGTGTGGTCAAAGGTTATTTATATCCAAAATGACAGTCCTGATTTGGATATCATATATATCATATATATCCAGCATATACATGTATTTATAATATTACATAATCATTTACAGGTAAGAAATGAAATGCACTGTTCATGGAGACGGTAAGCCGTACGTACGCATGAACGCTACTTTCATTTATTTGTCATATTAATGGAATTAAAACTAAATGAGAGGTATGTATATTTTAATTACAGAATTATATTCATCATTTATATGTATCATTCATCATATATATCCATTATATACATGTACTTATAATAGTACATTACATTTGGGGATAAGAAATGAAATGCACCGTTCATGGAGACGGTAAGCCGTACGTACGCATGAACTCTACTTTCATTTCTATCTCATACTTTAATGGAAAGAAATAATAATGATATAGAGGTATATAATAATTCCAGTATAACATCATATATAATAACATTAAATCCATCCTTTATACGTCCCACGTATGGCATTAACGAATCACATCACTTTGAGGGGGCGGTAGTCCGCACTTCCTAAAATGAAGATATCGTGTATATCTATAATGGAAGCCATAAAGGTAAGAAAAAAATGAAAAATACAGAAGCATAAGTAAAACACAAACATATTATATATCATATATAAAAATAGTGACATCATAATGGCCACCTTTGAAGGTGTTAAATGAGTATTGAACATTCATCGTTTCGGGAGGCAGAATTTCGCCATCCACGGAAACCGTATGTTCTTTAACCATTTGATGTAGTTGTGTGAGAGTGTAGGTCGAGAAATCTTATAAAAACATCCTAGTATATTGAAGATACTGGTTCTGTTACAAAAGAAGTAAATAAAAAGAGTTTTGGGGGTTGGAGAAACAAAATAAAACAAATGAACATGAGAGAATGAATTACCTTTAAAAGTGTAACTCCTTTTGATTTGAGCCTAAAGGCTTCCTTTGAAAGGATTCTGCCCAAAGGGAATCCTCTAGGATTAGGAGAGGGATGTGTAGAGAGTAAATGGACAGGGGTTGGCCGAGCCAAAGGCTTGAGGAGTGTGTGAAATGAGGTAGAGGTGGGGGCCTTTTATAAGAGGAGAGGAGGGGCACTTTTGGAAAGTAAAGAAATATTACTTTATTTGAAAATGTGTTTCGGTTTCAAAAGGTCCCACATTAATATAATTCATGGATAAGGTGATAAGGGTTCGAAATCCACCCATCCAATAAGTTTTGGACATGTTTAGTTCATAGAGTTTATATTATCTTTCCATTTTATTTAAATCGTCAAATAATGATGTCATCACTACATCATTATTATGTCATAAATAATTTATTTTATTTAATGTATAAAAAGTATAAAACAATTACTATGATGTAGGATATCGTTTTAGATTACCAATGACTATTTATAATTAAAAATATGACTTGTATAACCCCACTTAAAAATTGTTTTAGTAAAACATATCATGGTTGTGTCATTTTTACTTTTACATTAAATAAAAAGTAATTTATGTCATTTCCCAAGCAAAGTGGCTCCATGGGGTCCCCAAGTGGACCCATGGCTTGTCTTGGTCGGCCATTACAAATACAATGAGGTTAGGACATGTTTCATGTTCATTTCATATTATTAAAACAGTATGTTTACCTTAAACTACACTAATTACCTCTAATCGCAATTAAAAACTTAATAAGTTACTATTCACCAAAAAATTATTTTTATCCCATTGAACCACATTTTACGTCTTAATGAAAACCATGTATGTCGGATTTTTGAAATTCAAAACACAAATATGGCAAAATTTCATTTAAACGGAAAAATCAGTTTTTATAAGTACCACTTAGTGGTGTCACTATTCATCAAAAATTGATGTTTTTCAGAAAAATCCCAAAAATTCACCCTAAGCTATATTTGATATTCCGAATTCAAAAATGAAGTCTATTTTACAAAATTCGAAAAATATAAGTCACATTAATTAATTTAATAATTATTTCCCGATGTCAGAGCAAATAGCATGTTTTTATGAAATAATAAGTATCAAAATATTGACACTGGTTTATGTATGATTTCAAAGTAAAATTAATTCCAACGACCACTATTGGATTTAATGGTAAAAATATATTCTAATTTCACTTTAAAACCAATTCAAAAGATAATCTAATCATATAAATAAATTAGATTAAAAAGAGGTTTTGAATTAAAATACAACATTTTACACTATTCATTAAAAAAATGAACTTTATCGGAAAGATATCAAAAATTTACACAAAGTAAATTTTGATGTCCCGATTCTAAAGGAGAGTTTTATTTGGTCCAATCGGATTTATAAGAGTGAAAAAAACTATATTTAATGATGGTTCGCCATCAAAAGGTGATAAGTGAACCTTTACTGAAAACTAGGGCATATACGCCTAAAATTGAATTCTTTCCGTATTTTAAGCCATTATCTTTTATTGGATAAATGTAAAAACATTTAAAAACATATATAATAATATTTTAGTTATTTCTATCCATTCCCGCCAATACAACGACTACATGTTAACTACCATTTAAAATAATATAATTTTATTATTAGAGTGCAACGTAAGATTCCCAAGAAACTCGTTGTTGCGTGTTGGGTACACCATCGAGCATAGCATCCCATTTATAGTCATATTAATATTTTATTCACAAATTTGGATAAATAAGAAAATGTTATATTCTTTATTTACCTGGGGTGTTACAAAAAACCCATTGAGAATAATATTAATTTACCTATTACACTATAAATCCATCCCAATGTGTTATCAATAACATAATAAGTCTCACCCATGCTTTTAGACGCACCCTCTAATAGTGAGGGATCCTTTGCTCGACCTCTTTATTCAAGCTGTAGGAGTGTATTAAACATTATTTTTTCAATTTTTTTCATTTTGGAATTATTTTTTACAAAACCCATGTTATTTTCATTATGATATTTACATAATGGGATTCCCCATTATCTCTCATAAAACCTTTCTATGAATGCTTATGTACACTGATTATACTACTAAGATTACCCTTCCATTTTTATTCCAAGCATTTGTGTAGTGAATAGCCATCCAAATTTCAACTTGAAGGTATTCATCTAGATGTACATATAAATCATTGATTGTGTACATCCATGTATGTTACCAAAATTTATCAATTGTGTGGTTAAAAGTGATGAAATAAGTTCTTATGATGTAATATTGATGTGGTACAAAAATGCATATCCATTATATGAAAGAGATGTATGTGGTCGAAATTATATATCCCACTAATTCATTGGGATAGATTTTTATAGGATGATATACTATATATGGTCCATGAGAGGTTATCCAAATAGTTATATATTATGATTTCCCCTTGGTTAACCATAATTTTTTTTATAAATTCATGTTATATTTTTTTCACAATCATTATATTGATATGATGTTATCATCCTATACCATGCTTTGATGTTCACAGATTTTTAGTCACACTTTTCTATGTCACCAGGTAATTTTTCTTATGTCATATGTAATTCGATAACATAGATGATGATTTTATTATTTTTCTACTGGTATTTATATCTCACTCCCATTCATATGTATCTCCCCATGTTACACCATGTAATATTATATGACCAATGGATTTCATAGGAATAATGTGGAGTTTATTAATAAAATATCTATATATATAGATTCCATATAATTTTATATATATATATAATTTCTCAAAAAAAATACTTTTCTCATTCCTATAAGATTATATTTTTTGTTTACTTATGTAAAAAATCATTAAATTAAGTGTATAAAGGAAATCGGTTGTAATTGTTTATATCAGAGGAATTTATAGTTATTTTTTATGATTTGGAATTATAAACCCATAGTGAAAGCCGTAGGAATGAGAAAAAACATTATAAAACATTGCTAAATATCAATAGATTAAAAAATTACTGGGTTTTAAGGAAAAACCCATGTCTATATACTATAAGAGGATTCAATTATGTCATAATTATACCTTTAACAAATAACCCAAAAATGGATCATTGGATGTTAACACAATCGTCACTAAGTTCATTACAATGTGGCCCTGCAGGACAACTAGTTTGAAACTCTCAATGTATATGCTTCTGATAATTCCAAAATACATTATGTACCACTATGAAGAGAATTAAAAAATACCCATAAACACTTCTATTTAAATATATATCATCAATAACATTTTTTAAAAACATGAAACTACTACGTTAACAAATATATGAAATTTATGAGTCTTCCCATATAATTTCATGGATTCTAGTTTTAGTGTTTAATAACATAAATATATAAATCATTATTTCACATTCATTTTAGTTAATGGCTATAAATATGAGGAACCAAGTAATTAACCATTTTTTGTGGTAATGTGTGGACTACCAAAATGGGATTTACAACCATATGAGATAAGGATTTGAGAATATATTGAAAATTATTTGTAATGTTACTCATGTTTTTAATAGAACCCTAAATCAAGATGAACATCCAAATCCCTCTAAAAATGTGAATGTAACAATTAAGAACTTTATGATAATTTTTTTTTGAATTTTAGTGGATCATATAATCCATTAATAATGTAAAAATGGGTCAATACTATTTAAAAGGTCATATATATCCTTTAATACTATACCAAGGTAAGATTTTGGTAGTTTTTTATTAAATAAAGGGTCAATAAAATCAATGATTGACATTTATCAAAAATAAAAATTTATGTAATGATATTGAAGTCATTGTGTGTAATGAAATAAACCATTTTTTTTGTGATTAAAATTTTACGACACTCTCAAACATAAAATGGAGTGAGTTTTAATTAACCTCCATAAAATGGAGGAAAAATTTATCAAGGCGTATGCTGAAAATATCACCAGACTTTTATTATTTGTCTCTAACATAGTCATTTCCAAACAATTTATTGTTTATCAGTTCATTACTGGGATAATGAATATTGTATGAAATTTTTTGGGAAATTTGAGACATTTATTGATGCAATGAATTTTTTTGATATGCACTCAAAGAAAAAAATGGAGATATTTGAAGAATAAAGAACGCATGGTGTTAAGGATAAAAATTAGCGAACATAGTTTTTTTCTGGAAGATCTGTGGAACAATATCATATGGTTATGAAATTCCATCATCCAACTTGTCAAATGTGTGGGAAGAAGCACCCTTTAAATTTCATGAATGAGATAACAAATTACATTAGGTGAGGGAAGGAAGGGAACCTATATAACAAATATAGATAGGATAAACCTAATTGGATTATATAATAAATAAATTCTCATGTTATCCCTGATCCTATATTATAATGTTTCAACAGAAGTAAACATGATACTATGGGAATTAATACACAAATTCAATGGGTTTTTAAAATAATTAATGAAAATAACCTCCTAGGCCTAAATATAAAGGGATGTCATATTCTTTCATAACTAATTAGGTGGATCCTAACAATGAAGTGGTAATAGTTTCACTTATTATTCATTCAAGGATAAGAAACATACTATTTAATATTTGTTACATGAATTATTTCATACGACAAATATTTAGTAGTAATATTTACACACCACCTCGAAACATAGAAGTTTATATTTTAGTGGAGATAGAAACTTTTTCAAATTTTTCATTACATCTATATAAATCATCACCTATCAATATTTGTGGTATTAATATCCCAAAAAACATTTTTATACTACCTTTTATGAAATTCAATGCAATTCAAGGCAGGGATTGGATTTAATTGTATAGAGATAACATAAATTTCCAATAAAAGTATGTAAACCACTCTATATAATATATGCCTACCATTATATACATGTTTTAGAAGGGTGATTAATCTGATTTGGTATCATCATCTCAATAGTTTATATTATAGAATTATAAATAATAGTATCTATCTCAAATGACTGATACGATTGAAAATTAATCATTTTAATCATTCCCACTATGAGGGAACTCGATGATGTGTTTCTATAAGAACAACCAAGTCTTTACAAAAGCTGAGAGGATGAATTATTGATAGAAATTATAACTATTGATTTTCCAATATCCAAGAATCTATAATGAATCTAAACTAATGGACATAGAGATATGAACATGAATCTAAATGTGAATAATGATAAGGAATTTTTATACATAAGTTATTCACTATGGGTTTTCGTAGACAATTTACACAAGATGTATGGTTGATAAATACACATATAAAATGATTATTATGACATTTAATGATCATTATAAAGAAAAAATATCCTCAAACATGAATTGATTACTTGTTTGATAAATTATATGGATGATTGTACTTATCTATTGTGGATCATCGGATGGGATTATATCATAGGGATGTGATGTATAAGGTTATTCCCAAGAGAGCTTTTCATAAAGTTTATACACACTATGATTTCCTATTGATTCTATTCTGAATAATTAATGCCCTAGTTATCATCATCTATATAATAAATGGATTATTTAGAGATTACCTATATTAATTAATTATTGGGATTATATAAATTATTTTTATACACTCCAAAATAAAAGAAGGAACATATAGAAATTTTGAATACAATAAAGTGGAATTGGAGATCGAAAATGTATATGTGAACTATGAAAAATGTTAGTTCTAGATAGAGAATGAATCATTCTTATAGTTTGTAATAATTATCAATGATGTATCAATAGATCTTATAAAAATAAATGAGATTTGAAGATGTTCCAAAAAAATAGTTTTGAATGATGTACATATATTCCTTGGTTTATTTAGGTACTATCATCGATTTGTGAGAATCTTCTCATGATTTTTCATCCCACTAAACTATCTAACTCATAAGGGAGTCATTTTTTCATAAAAAATAATTTTTGGGGGGATATTTAAGATGTTAATTAAGTGGAATATCATTGAATATATTGTCACATTAACTATACATGGGGAACAATTGTTTTTATAGAATGATGAGTACAATTAGTGATTAAGGTGAATTCTCTTGAAATATGAAAAAATGATAGAATATTCCCCTATCCAATTAATGATCCATGAGGTGAAACACCGAAAACATGATCTAGAATTTCTTAGATCGAACTTTGCACTGATGATCTGTTGGTATTATTTATAGGAGGTTAAGTGTGACATATATTTGGATTACAAAATAGTCAGGTATATATTTACAAAAAAAGATATCAATATATACAGATGAAGGTTGTTAAAGTTTATTATGTATTATAATTGTTTCATATATTACCATATTGGGATAATGAACAAAGTGGAACACTATTTTAGTAAAAAATGACCCTAAAAACCAAACCATGATAATGATTAAAATGGATATTGTTGAGACCCGAAGCTTGAAAAACATGGACATTACATTACTTTTGCGGAATAATTAATATATAACAAAAACCAACACACAAGGACCATAATAGTTTAGTTTCTTTGGAAACTCGGAACGTAATCTTCTAATCATGGTGAAAGATCATCAACACCACCATAAAGATCTTCCTCTTTTGGTTTTCTTGCCTAAAACATTTCTTTAAATCCTGTGGAAACGAAAACATATAAAGGGTGAGCTCAAATTCTCAGTAAGGGTAAGAATTGATAAAATAAAACAAATAATATATATTTGAACTTAAAAACATGAACATAATGTTTAAACATCAAAATCTTGGGCAATGCCAAAAAAGATAGCAGTATATAAGGCATAGATCATAAAAAACATTAATCATAATAAAATATCATGGGAATAAAACTTGTAATTGTGGAAAAAAATTAAGCATGTGATATGATTTCCATAGTAGCCAAGTCATTGATGCCAAGACAATCTTAGTTGACAAAGTACCTTACTGAACCGGGTTTACTTGCTGTTCCAGCCCTGTATTACGGAACCGGATTTACATTCTGTTTCAGCCATGCCTATATCATGAGATATAAATCTTTATCCAATGAATTCGAGGGAGATATAGGTCTCACCCATCTCATAATGAAACCATTCTTATGTGTTCCACAAAATCATAAATCATACATCATAGCATAACCCATGTAATAAAAATGGGATTCTTAATCAGCATGCCATCATAACATAATCCATATAAGATAAAAGGACATCATAAAAATAATTCCAACATAACATAATAAATAAAATGTAAAAACAGGGATAGAAACAGAACCCTATATTATCTTAGATGGAAAATAATTTTGATAAAACACTTGAACACCATTCATGAGAAAAATATCCTTCCTACTTCAAAAACATATTTCCTTTCTTAATATGTCATTAACTTTTAAACTAAAATAATTTGATTTAAAATAAACTTGAAAGCTTGTAAAGGAAGCTTCTTGGAAATAATGTTCTAAAAATCCTTTTAATTCATATAAGTTAAAAAAACATTCTTCTCGTACTTTGGATGGAAAAGTCAAAAAGTACCTCATACGAAAAACGACAAAAGATTCCTTTCATATCTTTTACTAAAAACTCACAAAAGGGTAAAATTGGATTTTAAAAATGGTATGAGGATAGATATAATATTACATATTGAGGAAACATAGATTTGGATGATAAAATACACCCCAGTAAATAGAAAAGTATAAAGAATCTTAGATAAAAATGAGATTGTGAGATTTTCCCTTACCTTAGGTCTGATATGCTTCGTACGTATCCAAACCTCCTGTATAATTATTTAAATAATGTCATTGACTTATTAAAGAATCGTATTCATTGTTATGATATCATATATGGTTTACTTCTGACATTATATTACACATTCTTTTGTAAATACCATGTTAAAGCAACGTTTTGGGTAAAATCATCTTATTTATCGTACATGTTTGGACTTGTTGTTATTGATGATATTATTAATTATATTTTGATTTACTTACTTCTATAATGTAAATAATGATTTATATATCATATATATTTATTATATATCCAGGATATACATGTATTTATATTAGTACATAACATATGGAGGTAAGAAATGAAATGCACCGTTCATGGAGACGATAAGCCGTACATATGCATGAACGATACATTCATTTATATTTATTATTTTAATGGAATAGGTATATTATAATTCCAGTATAATATCATATATAATATCAAAAACTCTATCCTCTATACATCCCACAGAAGTCATTAACGGATCACATCACTTTGAGGGGGTCGTAATCCGCACTTCCTCAAATGAGATCATCGTATTTACCCGCTATGGAAACCATAAAGTATTGATATAATTGGGAAGTAAAGAAGAATAAGGAAATAATAAACATAATATATATCATATATAAATATAGTTCCATCATAATGTCCACCATGAGAGGCGGTAAGAGAAAATAAAACAATCATCGTTTCGTGAGGCGTTAGTTTGCCATCCATAGAAACATTATGTTCTTCAACCTTTAGATGGAGGTGTGTGTAAGTGTAGTTATAATCCATCTCATAAAAACATCCTAGTTTATTTATTATACTGGTTTTGTTACAAAATAAAGGATTAAAAAGTGTTTAGGGGTTGGAGAAGTAGAATAAAAGAAAACAAAATTAAGAGAAACTGTTACCTTTAATTTGGGTAACTTCTTTTGGATTGAACCAAAAGGACATCTTGGAGAGCCTTCTTCCTTATGTAAGGCTTCAAGGGGTGGAGAGGGATGTAGAGAGATTAATTGGGTAGAGTTTGGATGAGCTAAATGGCTTGAGAGGTGTGTTTAATTGCATATAAGTGGTCTATTTTTATAATGGAGAGGAGGGGATCTATAGGAAAGTGTGAAAACATTATTTTATTATAAACTTATCTTCACATTAAAGAGGTCCAAAACACATTAATGCCGAAGATAAGATGACTTATATTAGAAATAAAATAATCCAATGGGAAGTGGACATGTTTTGGATTGTATTTTAATCATTACAATCTTATTTATTTAAATCATTTATTAATGAGGTAAATACTGCATCATTATTGTGTCATATATAATTTAATTTATATGATTTCTAAAAAATATAAAAAAACTACCAACATGTAGGAAATATTTTTAGCTTTCTAATTAATATTTTTAGTTGAAAAGATAATTTATATATCCCCTTATAAAAATTAATTACAAAAGGATTTTTATTAATGCCAATTTTGTATTTACATTAAATTAATTAATCTAATGTGTCATTGTCATTCATAAGTGGCACCATGGGGTCACAAAATCGACCCAAGGATGCCCATGGTCGTCCATTACACATCCAAACAGGTTTGGACAAGTGTTAAAGTAATTTTAAATTATTATAATATTTTTTTAACCTTGAATTACCCTATTTACTTTTAACCCTGTTAAATAAAAGTAAAAAGTTACTATTCACCAAAAATTATTTTTATCTAATTGAACCATATTTTACTCCGTGATATTAACTGTGTCTCTTAGATTTTCGAAATTCAACTCACAGAATTGGTAAAATTATATTTTATGAACAATTGCAAAAGCTCCTAGGAGGTGGGTAAAAGATGGTGAAAAGTTCAATACTATTTTTATAAATCTAAAATTATTATAAAACGAATGCAATGAATTTAATTTAACTTATATAAGTATTATGTATCTATTTTGAACTAAAATAAATTTAAATAAAGTAAATTATTATTTAAATAAAAAGTCGGTTTTAACCAAAAACTCAGTGTTTTCACTATTCATAAAAAATTGATGTTTTTCAGAAAAATACCGAAAATTCAGCCTAAGCTCTATTTGATATTCCAAATTCAAAAATGATGTCTATTTTTCCATATTCAAAACAAATATGTGTCATTAATTAATTATAAAATTAATTCTCGTTATCAAAACAAATAGCGTGTTTTTAAGAAACAATAACTATCAAAGGATTGATACTTGTTTATGTCCAATTTCAAAGTGAAATTAATTCCAATGACAAAAATTGGATTTAATGGTAAAAATATATTCTAATTACACTTTAAAACCAATTATAAACATAATCTTACCATATAAATTATTGTGATGAAAAAAGTTGTTTTTAATTAAAATATAGCGTGTTTTTACTATTCATCAAAATATGAAAGTTTTCAGAATAATATGAAAAATTTATCCAAATTAAATTTTTATATTCTGATTCCAAGGAAGATTTTTTTTTTGTCAAATTTAACTTATAAACATGTCAAAAACTAGATTTAATGTGGGTGTGCCATCAAAAGGTGGGACAACTGCAATTTTTTAAAAACACATATTTTACATGAAAAATTAATTTTGATCTCATACCATATTATAGAAAATGTTTAAGATTGATAATAATGTTATAAAATTAAAAATTTAGTTAATAATATTCATAAAGGCTAGTCCATAATAATATTATAACAATATATCATTGTTTAGTGAAAGCCGGTATTGCGTACTACACACACTATCGAGGTAGGTCGCAATTGCGTGTAATGCAAGACAAGTCAGGGTTGCGTGTTGTGCAAGACTCCTTTGTTGTTTCGTGATAACAGAATCCTACCGTTTTTCATTTATACATTGAATATATATATATATATATACACGCAATGTTGTGTAGAATGACTATTATCAAACGAACTTGAAATTGTTTGTAACAGCATCTAAGAATAGTGTTGCGTATACTGCAAGATAATACGGTGTTGCGTATAGCACAAGATAATATTGGTGTAGAATAAAAAACATGACATCAAATAAATTAACAATAATACTTATCATAAATCTCAGGGTGTTACGTTATACACCCCTTAAAATGAATTTCTCCCTCGAAATTCACCGGGGTTATAAATGGTTTACTACTTGAAAGTTTATTTCACAGAATCCCATATCATAAAAAGGAATATCAAAAATGAACATTAAAAACTAAATTATGAAATGTAACAGTTACACAAATTAACTAATCAATGGGTTTCCACATAGAATAACATAGGTGAAAATATGGATGTGGAAGAGGAATCTAACCATTATATTCTGATGGAGAGTGGTAGAGAACATGGCTATGAAAAATCCAACAATCAAAAAGCCATAAATTTGTGATGATCTAAGGTACCATCTGATTTATCGGATATGAGTGTACTAGGACAACATTTGTTTTTCAGGATCATTTCCCTAAAGTTGAATAATTTGAATTAGAAGAAATACTTTATTTCGGTACAATCTTAGCGTTTTTGAGCCTTAAAGAATTTCCACTTCATCTCTTATGGAAATGAAGTTGAATTTTTCTTCCGTGAAGTGTTAGCAGATCATGTGATAGAATGATAGGTCATTTCATCTATCTCAAACATAAGGTTAGCAAAAGATATATATATAAGTCCATCTATGGTGAGATTAATTGTATATGTTTCAAAAAATGGACTTATACTTCATCTATCATACCGCTTAATATAATAAAACTAATTTCTACTAACTAGGGACTTCCTATTGGCCAGTGGTAGGCGATAAAGGCCTGTCACACTTTGGTTGTGGGTTCGATTCCCACAACCTTGTCCGACGCGTCGGGTTTTCTCCCATCCTGGAGGTTGTCCTTTTTTTCTAAAACATCATTATTATAACATCCCATCAAATAATATCGAAAAATTTCTAGCCTTATAAATTACTAACTTATGTCCAAAATAACACATTCGAATCTTTAGGATAATAAAAAATACTTCTTTCAAAACTCATAGTATAAAGATAACGATTACTAAAAAGGACATATAAAAAGCATGTTAATTCCTTCATTTATCCCTCATATATCATGTTGGTCACATTCCAATCATGTGAATACCTTAATCATGTATTCTCTTGAAAAATTTATACCCATTGAACCTTAGTGAAAACATGAATGCTATCAAAAGTTAACTCTTTACACATACCAAAATCCAAAAATTCTATATACTCAAACAATGATATCACTTTGTCCTTATTTTAGTCATGAGATCAGGATTACTATAATATTATTTTCTCATTATCCCTTCATTATGCGCATTTCATCTGCTTTCCAAAAATATTTCAATCACTTTTTCACGGTTACCAGTACCATATAATTATTGAAAACCAATACATAGATATTCCAAAATTCCACAATACCATAAATGAGATTCCATGATAATATTTTGAAATCCCATTAAATAAACACGTATTCATTCCACATCATCATTTTCATACTCAACATCAAAAATAATGATCGCATGAGACTTCACTTTATCCTCTGCCTTAAGAGGCTTCTCACGTTGATCGTCATTAACCCGTGGATTAGGGAATTTATTAGCACAATGCCCCATTTCCTTGCACTTGAAGCATTGAAGTGATGGTGGAGAGTTCTCTGTTGTCTTTTCTATATTCAAATCATTAGCAACTTTTTTCCTATTACTTCGACAATCAACTGCTCGATGACCTTCATTTCAACATAAAACATTTCTAGTCCCATTAAGACAATCTCCAACATGCTTCTTTATACACATTGAGAATATAGAAACATTCATCCTCTTTTCACCATTGTTCTGAAATTTCTCCTTGTACTCCAACATTCATTTCTTGTCAAAACCATGAGATGGATATGTAACACCGACTTCCATTTCTACCATGACAACACAATGAACAATTTCTTCATAGCTATTGAAGCCTCTTATAGCTAATGCCATTCGAAGACTTGGTTTTATGCCACTAAAGAATCGATGAACTTTACATTAAGGTTAGATGATAAATCCAGATGCATACCTTGAAATCCTTGTAAATTTCAATTCGTATATACTAACATATTAATCATCCTTTTTCTTAAGCTCAAGGAACTCCTTTTCCATCTTTGTTCGAAGAATAAGAGGGAAGTACTTATTGAAAAATAATTTCTTGAACTCATCCCATTCCATGGAGTCAATTTCACATTTGGGCATTTTATTCTTAATTAAAGTCCACTATTGATCTTCTTCGCCTTCTAATCGGTAAATAGCCAGAATGACTTTTTTCGTGTTCCGAATAGCAAAAAATGGAAACTATATTTTCATTGGTACTGATCCATTTTTCGGCAACAAGTGGATTAGAAGACCCACTGAAAGAAGGGGGGCGTTGCCTCATGAAGGAATCAATAGAATATTGTTCCCTTCTCTATTCATTCAGAACTCCAGAATGATCCATAGCATGAGTAAGTATAGAAATAAGATTTTACACTCCATCTCCCATAACATTTGTTTGTTCATAAGGACAATCATTGCATTGTCCATTACATTAATCAACACGGTTCCTTCGGGTTCCAGCCATCGTCTAAAACCCAAAAATAATAATGTGAGAGGAAAAAATCATGATAGGTAAAACAACATAATAAAGAGGGAGTAACATCAATATCTACCACCTTAGGTTTAATTCTAAGATCTTTAGTGCAATTCTAGGACTATGACCTATACGTATCCTTAAACATAGGGTCATCCCTAGACATACCGTAGAAATATTTCTAGGGATCTCACTAAAGTTTTCACATCCTAGTTTCCAAAGGTTATCAAAACCTTTCCTTTGATACCAACTGTAGAGACCCGAAGCTTGACGTACATGGACATTACATTACATTAGTGGAATAATTAATACATAACAAAAACGAACACATAAGGACCGTAATAGTTTATTGTATTTGGAAACTTTGGAATGTAATCTTCTATTCATGGTGAAAGATCTTCAATATCTCCCATAAAGATCTTCCCCTTTTGGTTTTCTTACCTAAAACCTTTCTAAGAATCATGAGGAAAAGAAAACATATAAAGGGTGAGGTCAAATGCTTAGTAAGGGTAAGCATGGATAAAATAAATCAAATCATATACATTTGAACTTAAAAACATGAACATTATGTTTAAACATCAAAATATTGGGCAATGACATAAAACATGGCAGTATATAAGGAATTGATCATAAAGAAACATTATTCATGATAAAATAGCATGGGAATAAAACTTGTAATTGTGAAAAAACATTAAGTACATGATATGATTTCCATAGTTGCCAAGGCATTGCTGTCAAGACCTTCTTAGTCAACAAAGTCCCTTACTGAACAGGGTTTACATGCTGTTCCAGCACAGTATTACTGAACAATATTTACTTTCCGTTTCAACCATGTCTATCTCATGAGATAAAAATCTTTAGCCAATGCATTGGAGAGAGATATAGGTCCCACCTATCTCATAAGGAAACCATTCTTATGTTTGCCACAAAATCATAAATTACATCATAGCATAACCCGTGTAATAAAAATGAGATTCTTAATCATCATGCCATCATTACATAATCCATATAAAATAAAAGGACATCATAAAAATAATTCCATCATAACATAATCAAAACAATGTAAAAATAGGGATAGAAACAGAAGCCTATATTATCTTAGATGGAAAATAATTTTGATAAAACACTTGAACTCAATTCTTGAGGAAAATATCCTTCCTACTTCAAAATTTTGTTTCCTTTCTTAACATGTCATACAATTTTAAACTAAAATAAGTTGATTAAAAAACCTTAAAACATGTAAAGGAATATTCTTGTAAATATTGATCTAAAAATACTTTCATGTCGTATAAGTTAAAAAAACATTCTTCTCGTACTTTGGCCATAAAAGTCAAAAAGTACCTCGTACGAAAAACAACAAAAGAGTCCTTTCATATCTTTTACTAAATACTCACCGAAGGGTAAAATTAAATTTAAAAAATTGTAGGAGGATAGAAATAATATAACATATTGAGGAAACATGGATGTGGATGATAAAATACACCCCATTAAATACCAAAGTATAAATAATCTCAGATAAAAAATGAGATTGGGAGATATTCCCTTACCTTAGGTCCGATATGCTTCATATGTATCTGAACCTCTTGTATAATGATTTAAATAATTTCATTGACATATTAAAGAATAGTATTCATTGTTATGATATCATATATGGTTTACTTATGACTTTATATTACAGGTTCTTTTGTAAATCCCATGTTAGAGCAACGTTTTGGGTAAAATCATCTTATTTATCGTACGTGTTTGGACTTGTTGTTCTTGACATTATTGTTACTTATATTATGATATAATTACTTCAAGAATTTAAATCATGATTTATATATCATATATATTCATTATATATCCAGTATATACATGTATTTATAATAGTACATAACATATGGAGGTAAGAAATGAAATGCACCGTTCATGAAGATGGTAAGCCGTATGTACGCATGAAAGCTACATTTATTTGTATTTATTATTTAAATGGAATAGGTATATTATAATTCTAGTATAATATCATATATAATATCATTAAATCCATCCTTTATACATCCAGTATAAGGCATTAACGAATCACATCACTTGGAGGGGGCGGTAGTCCGCACTTCCTCAAATGAGATCATCATATTTACCCACTATAGAAACCATAAAGGCTTGATATAATTGGGAATTAAAGAAGAATAAGGAAATAATAAACATACTATATATTTTATATAAATATATTGCCATCATAATGTCCACCATGAGAGGCGGTATGAGAAAATCGAACAATCATCATTTAATGAGGCGTTAGTTTCCCATCCACAGAAACATTATGTTTTCATCCATTAGATGGAGGTGTGTGTAAGTGTAGTTATAATCCTTCTCATAAAAACATCCTAATATATTTAGGATACAGTTTTTGGTACAAAATAATGGATTAAAAAGAGTTTAGGGGTTGGAGAAGTAGAATAAAAGAAAACAACTTAAGAGAAACTGTTACCTTGAATTTGGGTAACATCCTTTGGATTGAACCAAAAAGACTTCTTGGAGTGCCTTCTGCCTAATGTAATGCTTCAAGGGTGAGGAGATGTATGTATAGAGATTACTTGGGCTGATTTTGGATGATCCCAATGGCTTTAGAGGTGTGTGTAATTGCATTTAAGTGATCTCCTTTTATAATGGAGAGGAGGGGCTCTTTAGAAAAGTGTGAAAACATTATTTTATTATAAACTTATATTCGGTTTCAAGAGGTCCAAAACACATTAATGTCGAATATAAGATTTTTCATATTCTTAATAAAATCATCCATTAGGAATTCAACATGTTTTGGATAATATTTTAATCATTATAATCTAATTTGTTTAAATCATTTATTAATGTGGTAAATACTGCATCATTATTGTGTCATAAATAATTTAATTTATTTGATGTCTAAAAATTATAAAACAAATTCCAAAATTTAGTAAATCGTTTTATCGTTCCAATGAATATTTATATTCAGAAAGATAATTTATATAGCCCTTTAAAAAAATTAATTACTAAAGGATTTTTGTTAATGCCAATTTTGTCTTTACATTAAATTAATTAAACTAATGTGTCATTGTCTTTCATGAGTGGCTCCATGGGGTCCCAAACATGACCCAAATATGCCAATGGTCGGCCATTACTCATCCAAAAAGGTTTTGAAAAGTGTTAAGTTAATTTTGAGTTATTATAATATTCTTTTAACCTTGAATTACCCTATTTAATTTTAACCGTGGTAAATAAAAGTAAAAAGTTACTATGCACCAAAAATTATTTTTATCTATTTGAACCACATTTTTACTCCTTGATATTAAACATGTCTCTCAAATTTTCAAAATTTAACTCACAGAATCGGTAAAATTAAGTTTATGAACAATTGCAAAAGCACCTAGGAGGTGGGTAAAAGATGGTGAAAAGTTCAAAACAATTTTTATAAATCTAAAATTGTTATAAAATAACTCCAATGAATTTCATTGAACATATATAGGTATTATGTATCTATTTTGACTTAAAATAAATTTAAATCAAATAAATGATTATTTAAATAAAAATTCCATTTTAACCAAAAAACTCAGTGTTTTCACTATTCATGAAAAATTGAAGTTTTTCAGAAAAATACCTGAAATTAAGCCTAAGCTATATTTGATATTTTGAATTCAAAAATTATGTTTATTTTTTTCGAATTAAAAATATAGAAGTGGAATTAATTAATTTTAAAATTAATTCCCGTTATCAAAACAAGTAGCGTGTTTTTAAGAAACAATAAGTATCAAAAGATTGATACTTGTTTATGTCCAATTTCAAAGTGAAATTAATTCCAATGACCAACATTGGATGAAATGGTAAAAATATATTCAAATTAAATTTTCCAACCAATTAAAAAGATAATATAACCATATAAATTATTGTGATGAATAATGTTTTTTTATTTAAAATACAGCGTGTCTTTACTATTCATCAAAAAATTAAAGTTATCAGAATAATATGAAAAATTTATCCAAATTAATTTTTTCTATCCTGATTCCAAGGAAGAATTTTATTTTGTCAAATTGAACTTATAAACCTGTCAAATACTATATTTAATGTGGGTGCGCCATCAAAAGTCGAGACAACTGCAATTTTTTAAAAATACATATTTTACACGAAAAATTTATTTTGTTCTTATACCATATTCTAGAAAATGTGTAAGATGAATAAAAATGTTATAAAATTCAAAAAGTAGTTAATACTATTCATAACAACTAGTCCATAATAATATTATAACAATATATCATTGTTTAGTGAAACCCGGTATTGCGTACTACACACACTATCGAGGTAGGTCGTGATTGCGTGTAATGCAAGCCAAGTCAGGGTTGCATGTTGTGCTAGACTCCATTGTTGTTTTGTTATAACAGAATCCAACCATTTTTCATTTATATATTGAATATATATATATACACTCAATGTTGCATAGAATTACTATTATCAAACGAACTTGAAATTGTGTGTAACACAATCTAAGAATAGTGCTGCGTATACTGCAAGCTAATACGGTGTTGTGTAAGGCACACGATAATCTTGGTGTAGCATAAAACACATGACATTAAATAAATTAAAAAGAATACTTATCATAAATTTTCAGGGTGTTACAGATATAATATCCATTGACATGCAATGGATAAAAATTTCAATAATAAAAGGATTTTAAATTATACCATTATCAAATAAATTATCAACTATTCATTCATTAGAGGTTCAAATTTCCCCAAAAATATAATAAGGTTTTTATGAATAAAACTGATCAAATTTAGTAGTTCATATTTACTAAATAAGTAGTTATATGTTTTGGAGTTTTAATATGTTTCCCATAAAAACCCTAAATAACAACTAAAATGTTTCATTATATGAATATCTCATACTTCTCTATTCATCCATGACGAAATGGGTCATATAGAAACTTGATAAAAAGAATTATTGTCGAATAACATGATAGGGTAGATTGATGAATTATTATGTAAATTCATGGATGGTTAATAGGAGATGTGTGGATGATATTAGTAAATTGATATTATGAAACCATTTCCCATGATGTTTTATAATTGAGAAAATGTAACCATTAACTTCATAGTTGGACTCCCAAGGACATCTAAAGTTAATAACATCATTTATATGGTTTTTCAATCTCCATAAAAAGTTTGTGAATTTTATTTCAATCATGTATATTTTACCTATTTAATTAACCACTATGATATACATTAGAGAAGTGGTAAGACTTTATGGAGTTCCACTATCCACTGTATCTAATCAAGATCAATGGATTACCTCAACGTTTCAAAGATGTATTTATCAAGAATTTTATACATTGATGAGTTTCAATACATTTTATCATCCTTAGATCGATGGACAATATTAGAGAATATTTAAAACTCTAGAGTATATGTAGAGATCATGTGAAATAGATAGACATGGTTATTTAGAATAATACCTTCCAACATTAGAGTTATCATATAATAACAGTTATAATTATTTTCATAAAATAGAACCTTATGAGTCTCTTTATGTGAAGATAGTTCCAACTCCAACATTCATAAATAAATGTGAAAACTATGGGATAATGGGAAATGATCTTATAAATCTGATGATGGAGATGTTTTGAACCATTAAACGTTATATGAAATCCTTAAAAAGGTATAAGATAGTCTATATAGTCAATAATGAATGATACCAAGAGTTTAATATCAGGGATATAATGATCCTTCTTATATTTTTGTGGAAGAAAATCAAGAGATTTTGGAATAGGGGAAATCATATTACAATTTATGTTATTTACATTTACATCATTGATTTCATTGGTGGTGTGACTTATCGACTAGAAATACCACCTGACCTATCTCATGTAGATGATATGTCCCTTGTATCACTCATGGGGAATTATATAACAGACTCATCAATCATACTAAATAATAATGTGAAACTTATGATAATGATTATTCATATGAGTCAAAGATGATGAAGATCACGGATTATGCCTAAAATGATTTAGAAAACAAGAATTTTCAATAGGATAAATTTTTGTGGAATTACCACTGGTTTGAGGATGTAATAGAGGAACAAGAATACACAATAGAATAGATGTACATTTATGAATTTTATGTTATGAAATAAAATTTTTGGGTTTAAATTTATGATAGGGGAATAACTAAATGACCCTAACAATCCCAAATGAAATTACTACATTTTAAAATAATAAATAACCATTGTGCTTATTGAAACCACATGAACTACATTAGTAATTTAGGAAATTTTAAATTTATATACTGTAGCATTTCAAAATTCATTCTGAATCATTTCCACTGATAATATTGGCATTAAAAAGTGAACATTATGATTATTATATATTAAAGGTTATAATAAAATTTAATTAACATATACACAAGACTAAATGGCCTTAACACATATGATCATACACAATGAATACCATTATTCATAGATTTCGAATGAGATTAAAGAAATGGAATTCTCTTATGAGCAATCTGAAGATGATATTTAATAAATAAACAATGATAAAACCCATTTATTAAAGATATTAAATTTTATCATGATCATGGCCTATATAATGTTCACTAAACCACCCCGATGAAATTTTCACGATCATGCACCATACCATTAGAGAATAAAATACTTTAATAATTGGTTATGTACCAAAAAACTATCTATATGAATTTTTATATATTTATTAAAATGATAAATATTATAATTACTTATTTCATTTTTTTATTTTAAATTATTAATGTGTGTGATAAAAATTATATTTTGATATGAAGAAACTTTTTTTACTGTATTTGTCATGTACACATTGTTTAAATACATACAGATATTTTTGATAAATTATATAATTATTTTTAAATTTTATATTAATAAAATTTTCTAATTAAATAATATTTATTTGAATATAAATGGTTATATAATTTAATGGATTATTATATAATTTTAATAAGGACATGAAAACTATACTCATGTTAAACACTAATATCATTAATTAATTGAATATTACAGATACAAATATGTATATTCAAATACATAGTTATCTATTTTGAGAAAATAAATATTATTTATTCAATCATCATGATGAGATTAGTCTGTGTTTTATAAGACATATTTGAGACTATTAATTTTTTGTTGAAAAAGTTAATAATTTAAAAATATAAATTACATATTATGAAATCATGATATTAAAAATTGATGTTATAAATTAATTAAAGATAATCCATGACCAAAATTATTATTCCCAACTAAAATAATTTTTTTTACTTATTTAATTAATTTTATAAAACCTTAATGAATCCTACAAAACTAATAATATAAATATCTCTTTTTAAAATTATTTCATTATGAAAAATTATCACTTCCACAACACAAAGGATGTTATTTTAATTTGTTTGGTTCCTATCCATAGGAAATATTTAAAAACAACTCATATTTGGAAGATACCATGGTATAAAACCCTGATATTTTTTGTTGTTCTATTAATTTTAATATATATATATATATATAGACCTATATATTGACAATAATAATGAATTCCCCTCTCTTTTCAATAAATATGCACCCAATATCCCAAACCTCTTCACAGAAAACATATGTCTAATGTTTTTAATCTCTCTATAAATATAATTATCTCATAAGGTGTCACTAAGCTCTTATTAAGATCCTCCCAAACGTTTGGAATTTCACGATTAAGGTAAAGGATATTCCTCTACACTTTCTTCAAGAAGAATCGATGTATTATTCCATTTTATTTCTATAATTTAATTGTTAGAATATGTCTTTATACATCCCTCTAACATTACATGTTATTTAAATGTATTAATAGACCCCATTTTATTCTCATTAAACCCTTCTATGAATATTTATTGTACAGAAGATATTCTTCTCATATTATCTTAAAATTATCATTGAATTTTTTTTCATGAATACTATACTGACCATGTTTTTCCCTTATAGCACATTGAAATATATGATGAAATATTTTTAGATTGTAACACTAAGTAAGAATTGTATTCCAAGTCCCATTGAACTTAGAAATGATAATAAATTTTTTTTAATTATATTAATGGCATACTCATGCAGTTTTATAATGAATAATAAAATAAATCACATTTGGATTCGTGGATCAGAAATTTCAGAGCACAATTAATTCTTGGATGTAAGTTCTACCTTATGTGTGACCTTAGATTTGTCTACACCAAGTTTATGGTTTATGAATCTATTTAATGGGGTATTTAATTAAAATAATAAATCATTTAGAGTTTTTTAAATTGAATAATTAAAATTATTTATAAATACCATCTTATGATGATTTATGAAGGGTCACACATATGACCCTTTTGAGATATGAGAGGATGTTCAGAGGATTACTAATTTGAGAATCACAATCAGACATTTAACAATAATTTGATTGACATAGATCGAGAGGCCTTGAATGTAACATGTATTCTCATTCACCATATAACATGTTCTATTATAATGATCGATCCATATTCGAGTTAGGTATCCTCAATAGTTTATTTTACAATTTTTAAAAAAATATAGATCCAAGATATTGTATTGTATTTTGATATATATTTGTTCTCACTTTGTATGATACTATTAAGATATTCTATATCAAATATAATTGATACAAAAGAATTTTCACCACGGATATTCCCAATATGAGATGGTTTTCAAAGTGCACATCCCCAAATTTTTTTGTTCCTTTTTATGATGTTTTACACCTTTCATTTCAATTTTCCCACAATTTCACTATGGGGATGCGGTTCGACAATACATGGTTGGTTTGAGAATGATCGAACCCCCAAATTAATTTAGGTAGCATGAAAAACACTCATATCTATATTTGGAGGATGGATTGAGTAATGATGAAATATGTGGGTGATAATCTATGGTAATAGGATGTAAAGGGTGATGAAATAGAACCTGAGATGCATGAGTTGTGCTTCGTTATTCTTATGAATCACTAGGATTCAATTTATAGACACTACAGGGCTGAAAATGAATGTTATAGGTGACTATCTATAATTTTGGATTTTATTTATGAATAATTAATGATGGGGATTATGTATCTAGAATACGTGTTTATGTTCTAAAATATCTATAAAAAACATGACGACACCCCCTAATGTTCATAAGAGCACTTGATATGTTATTCAAATTCTTTGGTGGCATAGATTTGAATTGTTTTCAAGGATAATATATGGTGTTCCTAGTCCCAAACTACATGTAACCATATCAAGGTGGCCATGACATGTTCCTAATGAACACACCAAGGACCCCATGTGGGAGAAAATACCATCTACATTGGGATTAGACAGACTTGGGAATGATCTCGGGAACAACATGACAAACATAGGAATGACCAGGAGCATTATAACAACCACTTATTTTCATTAAATGGTTGGACATCACTTTAGATTAATATTCATTACATTAAACTAGAACATGCTTATGTATAGGGAATATATTATACCATTGAAAACATGGAAACATTAACCAGGAGTTCATGATTGAAATTTATCATCTCTGACTATGATCTCTAAAAATATATTTTTTCTTAAACATATCATACATTATAAGTTTATTCATATCATTTAAAATAAATCATAATAATGGGTAATATTAGATAGTGAAGGGAAAAAGGGAGATATTAATGCATTACATGAACAAAAGCCTATAATAACAGTATTTTAACATATGAAAACCATATATTCTACATAAAATATAAAAAACATGACAAATGAAATAAAAATTGGCATTTTAGTAGAAATGAATTTTATTCGAATCAAAAAACATGATCCATAGTAGCATAATATTTTTATATGACAAAGTTGTATGAAATACAAAACAGTATTGAAAATCATTTCCATAGAAATCACAAATCACTACCAAGGATATCTAAGTGGAATGGGTTCACTCTCTAAAACATTCTAGTAGTAAAGGATTACTCCTAACAATGTCATATTGCAAAAATTATTTTACTAATTTGGTTTCATAACTTATTCCTGATATATCTATCAAATCCGATATAAATCTATACCCAATTTAGTTGAAGGATATATTGGTACCACACATCACATAATTAATGTCATATGTATGTTTTCTATAAGAGAATAAAATGTTCATCACATCATTACTCATGTAATAAAATTGGTTTTATAATTTTTTTTTAATATTATAAACTTTGGAAATGTGAAATATTTTTTAACAATTTCATCATTTAATCATAGCATAACCCTTGTAGAAAAAGAGTGAATTTAAAAATAATTTTATGATGGTATCATGCATGAAATAGAACCATGTTCAATAAAAATATTAATCCATAAAAAATCGTATAAATAATAAGAATGGTATCCTTGGTTTTTATCTGTATTGATGCATAGTTTACAGAAACAGATGTCATCTTTGATGGAAAATGATTTGAAAAGTCAAATCCCTTGTAACATTTCCTAAGGTTGAAAAATTTTCATTTAAAATAACTTTCTAAAAATAAAATTTATAAAATATGTTGAAAACCCTTTTCTTAAAAATAAACATGAAAACATATAAAGGAATATTCCAGGAAAATGAGGGTGGGGAATTCCATTCATACAGTAAATACATCTAAAACTATTTCATTATATTTTTTGATAAAATCTATATAATAATTGTTCTGAAAATGAAAGGAATATTACATTAAAAATATTTTTAAAATTGTAAAAAATGTGACAAAATCACTTATCAAATAAAATTATGAATGATAAAACTATTTTTTAAAATATTTTTATAATACATTGTTTTGGAGGAGAAAGGTTATTCATCCAACTATAGTAATAAATATGGGTTTTCTTAAAATTTATCATTTTTACTATTGAGTTTATAAAGGTTGGGAATTTAATGGAAAAAATGTATTAAAATTACATAGCAATAGGAGATGAAAATTAATGATTTTCATTAGAGAAGGATAATAATATTTCATCACCTCTGTCATAATCTAAAACGACCCAAAAAAATTATGATATTGAATCATAAAATCATTACCAGTTTGGTGACATTTAATTATCATCCCTATGAGGTAATAAAATTAAATGAAATAGTAAATATCATTAAAATAAATAAATTAGTTAAATTACATTTCAATGGGGATGTATATACACCTCACTAAAGAAGATAGCGCAAAACATAACATATGTCACAATGAAATAACAATGATTTATAAATCTTTTACCATAAGTCTCAACATCCATATTAAACATTCAAACATCATGTATCATAAATATAAGTTTATAATATATATATTTCCTCACAAAAAACAATTATATCTATATATACGTATCATATATTATACACATATTATCGTGTACTACAAGATAATTAAAAATTTATTGTTAATGTTTTGTTTTTGGAAATAAATTATTTTTTTACATTTATTATTTGATTTATTATATCTCATTTTATTACATTGATAATGGTTACATCATATACATAATTTTAAAATTATATAAGTTTCATATATATTAAATATATATTTATTTATAGTAATCCATAAAATTTTGAGATATAAAATTATATAAAACTTTAATGGCGATGGTAAATTGTACGTACACATGAATGTTGTTTCATCATTTTCAAAGGATTTATTAAAGCATAGGTCAATAATATATTTCCATTACTGGTCATTATGATTTCTTATTTTTAATTTAAATTCATAAAATATATCTTTACTACCTTCAATGTGTACAATGTGATAAAAAAGAATCTATCACTTCATGATATGGTTGTATACCATACAAAAAAGAGACATTAATATTTCCCAAATAGAATATATTGAAATATTTTATCTTTGATATAATAATTAAAGTAATATATTAGTTTGTTGAATATTAGATACATTTGATAAATCCATCATTATATTAGTGACACCATGAGTTTATATGAAAATTTTTGCATAGTTAAATTAATTTCATACATGTAATCTATTATATTCTACACCCTGATAAGCATTCATTATAGGAAACACCATATTGTCTTATGTTGAATGAAACCCAAAGTTTTTACGATGGATTATTTAATTATTCTTATTATTTTAACAATAAAATTATAACATATATGTTAAATTTTTGATATAAATTGTATTAAACAAACCATGGAATAAATAAAAATGTTTATATATTTAATCAATTTTTTTGAAACACATGCAATACATTTTATAGATTTAAAATAAAAATAAATCCAAATTTATACAAAAAAAGCTATATTTTTCATAGGCCGATTTTATCACCTTTTAATGGATCTCAATTTCTAGAATTGATTTTGAAATTTTAAAAATTATATTTAAAAAATGTCATTTTTTAAAGAGTAATGTTAAAATTTACTTAAGTTTTTTTTGGTATTTTTCTAAAATGGATATCCTTCTGATGAATATTGAAAATACTAATTTTTATTTAAAATTATATTTTAAATTAAATTACATAAAAGATAATAAAATTGGATTATTTTTAAATTTTAATTAGTACATTTTATTTTAATATAAATCAATTATGTTTTTTGAAAGGTAGTTTTAACATGATTTAATTATAAATTAAATTATTTTTTAAAAGGGATTTTTTCTGAATAAAAAATTTCCATTCCATTTTTCTTGTTTTATATTAAATTAAATTCTTATAATTAATTCTTCTAAATATTGAACAATAGAATAAATTTTTTCTTCAAAAGGTCTAAATTTATTTAATTAGACCCTTTTTTCTACTATGAATAATAAACGTGGTAAAATTGTTCACCAAAGTAAACCATAAATTGGGTAATTCTGCTTAAATTTAAATGATAATGACAATAAAAAGACCATAACAGATAGAAAATTATTAATGGATGAATATAATTTGACCCTTAACAAGTGTGAATATAAATTAAGTTGTTTAAAATATTCATTTTCATGATTATAACTTATATAATATTTAAATCTATTAAATAAAAAAATATGAGTTTTAATGTCTTAAATTCTCTTTATGTTTCCTCATGAAGACAATGAAATGTAAGGGACAAATCTAAATGTAAAATTTTATCTTAAAAAATATTTTCATGATATAAATTAATTTTTTTAAATGTTTTGACCACATATATGTGATTATGAACATTATAATATTTTACAAAATAAAATTTTTATGGTCACATTTATGATTAAAATAATATATCATTTTCATTGTATAGTTATAAATAAAATAAATTCATCAATATATATTATTAAGAAACTTACATGGTTAATATTCATCATTTTTTTGTATTTTTAATGATGACACGTATATTAAGTAATTATACAACATTTTTACAGTAAATTTTTTTAATGGAAATATAAAAAAAATTATTAAAAGTATTAGAATAAATAAAATTTGAAATAATTAATGTGATCAGAAAACTTTATAGATGAACATGAGGTCATTGGGATATAATAAAATATTTTCATCGATTTTAACATGTTATAATACTATTTTTAATAGTCTTTGTAATTAATACTGTCAAAATTAAAACTAATGTTATTTTATCAAAATAATAAGTTATAATTTTTTAAAAAAATTCAAAACATACTAAAAAGTAAATAATAATTTCAATATCTCCTAAAATTTCATAAATTTTTAATTTATGGACCAATTGATATCACATATGTTAAAAAACCTTCTAGTATTAAAAAAAATTATTACCATAATGAAAACTAAAATAGGTTAGCAAGTGGTTAGTCAAAATGATATTGTTTAAAAAAATACTAAAACTTGTATCGAATATATTTTTTTATAATATTACTACATTATATAATTTTATCAACTTATTCAATGAAATTTATTAAATTTTATTATAAATTTAATTAATTATAATTTACTTTTTTGAGACATTCCAAAGCAGCCCCTCACTCTAATAGTAAAAGGAAACCTCTCCACCAATTATTAACTTCATTGTGAGCCTTCAATATCGAACATCCACATTCAGTTTCTCTTCCCTAACTCCCATGTCATATTCTAGAGGATCTTATATTTAGAAAATTCCAACCCTTGTGTACATATGAAGTGATCCAAAGGAAGCTAACCAAAGAAGATGTAATCATTTTTTATCCACTGTTTAATGTTTTTTTTATTACTTATTATTAATGTTTTATTTAAATTATAAAGTACTAAATATAATATAAAGTATATTCTAAGATATTATTATGGTTATGGGAAACCCATATACTTCCTTTAATCAACAAAATTTTAAAAAAATCACTGATAATTCGTACATATGGTTTACTATCTCCAGGTCATGGTGTAATCTATTTTCCATGGATAGTTTACTTGGATTAGAATAATGAAAAATGTATAACCCTTAGATTTTGAGAAATAATTTTTAAATAAGTTTAATCTTTTTGATATTTTTCATTTGAGGAAACATTGATAATAGTAAATTTTATATAAAATAACTATGTTTTTCTTTCATTTTCAGCAACACCATGTTAATTTCTCCCTAAACGCAACCCTAATTTTATTATTCTACACATGGATACCGTGGTTATATTAAATTACATGTAATACTGACATTCCATGATGGCTTGCATAACACACAAGACAAAATACTACCCATCAATTATTAGAGGATAAAATAAAATTATTTATAAGATATAACATGTACATTAAATTAAAGATTATAGTATTATATAAAATAACAATATATATATAGTTCAATTCATTGGTTACCAATTAAGTTGAAAATAACATAGAAACCAAATCATTATAAATGGACTAATTCTATAAAAGTCTATTTTTATGTGAAGAAAACAATTTATATTACTATGTTAAATTAATTACTAATAATGAAAGATATTAATTAAATTTATATTTTATATTTTCATAAAAAAATTTAATCTTCAAATAGATTTGATATATATCTAATAAAAAAATTTAAATTATATTCTTAAAAACCTATATATTAATATATGTAATGTTTCTACCATTTGGAAAAAAATGAATATTTTTTTGGAACATTTATAGATTTAATATGTCAAGAAACATCAAATTTGAAATAAAATCACAACAATTGGTTTGGGATTATATTTTTTATTTTCTGTTTGGTTTCATTCTTAAATACCAACATCAAATTATTATTACGAATAACTAGTAGGAATTTCACGAAAAAAGGTCCTCAAGGGAAAAAACAGCGAAAAATAGAATCATGGGGGCCTAAAAAAGTGACTAATGAGGGCGTCTCATAGTTTCATTCTTAAATGAATTGTAATAAATACTAAATTATAATTCAAAACTGAATTTTCATGAAATTCATTTATAATGATAAATTATATTTTAAATTGATTTTATAGATTAATTATATGATATATTTTTAAATTAATCCAATTTAGGACACTGGAATCAATTTATCTTTGAAATTGGGAATAAAAACATAGCCATCATTGGGACTTTATTACTCTAAAATCCCGTAGGGTCATCCCATCAGCTATTTTAAATTTAAATTATTTTTTCCACTTATATGATCTGAATTTGTAGAAATGGATTCCATATTTGAAATTATCATTCTTGATAATGTGTAATAAGATAAATTTTTTTAAAATATATATTAGTGATTGTTATTAAAATATTTACAACGATTAAGAGAAACAATTATGATGACAAAGTATTATACCACATATTTAAGACCCAAAGGGATATAGAAACTTTTCCATCCCCCATTTTTGGGGAAATAATCCCCTATTTCCATTAAATTATTTCTTGTTTTTGGGTTTTTATGTATTTTTAGGGAAAAACATCAATAAATCTATCTTGTTTTCAGAAATTCCACGTATGTGTTTTCCATTTCCTATAAAAAGGCTACTACCTCTCCCTCTTCTTCACAGCTACTATAATACATAGGATCATCCAATATCTACCAAATAAAATTAAAAAATTAAAATTTCGTCATATATTAATCTAAATGGGCATAATTAAATCCATGGAAGCCTTTTGGTACAATCCAAAAAGAGTTAACTTATTTAGAAGTAACGTCTTCCTTCAATCACCATTATTTTATTTTCTATCTCCACCACTCCTATCTATTTAATTCCATTCTTTTATATCAAAACCAGTATCTGAAATATACTAAGATGATGTTATGATTATAATTCTTCTTACAATTTCACGGACCTCCATTTAATAGGTATCGAGCATACTTTTTATGTGTACGACCAACTACCACCTCACAAAAAGATGAATATCATTTTTCATTGACACCTCTAAGGGTGGAAATTATTATTAAAAGTAACTCTATATATGTTAAATATTATATTTATGAATTATTTAATATTATTTAAAACTTTTAAAACACATCACATTATTCTTTCCATGTTTTTTAAATTTTATAATGTTTTGAGGATGTGTCGACTACTGCCCATTCAAAGCGATTTGATTCGTTCACATAGTGCATGGAATGTATTAAGGATGTGTATAGTGAAATTATGTGATATATATGATATTATAATGATATTGTAATAATTATATATATATATACACACACATATATATACACATATTTCAATTACCTTCATTCTTTCAATACAACAGAAAAGTGCAAACAACATTAATGCGTACGTACGACTTACTGCCTCCATGATTTTAGTATTGGATTTAATTATTCTATATTGTATATATTATTATAATAAAAATATAGATAATATAAAATTTATTTATATCATGTAGTTCATTTGGAAAATTATGATATATGTATACGGTTCAAAGATATTACAAATTAAGACATATGTGAAAAACAAAGAAGATATAACCCGAAGTGAATCCTACATATATGATTATTGACTAGACTGTAATATAAAGTCATAATCAGACCAAATATGGTATTATATATAATTATATGTTTCTCTAAAATATTTATAATAAATTTATATTTATTATAATTTTGTTTTGAAAGAGTATAATGAGTTTCAGGATACAAGGTTTGGGAATTTAATCTCAATTGTTTTGGGAGATACATGATTTTATCACCTCCCATTCCTTTTATGTGGTATTTATAGTAAAAATTATTGTGTTTTATGAATCTTATTATAAATAAATTATTATTTAAATATATATTAAACTATATTCCTTTAATGGGTTATATTATTTATATGTTACAAAATCCGCAATATTGTTTTCTCTTAATTTACCTTTTTTGAGACACATGCCATGTTATATACCTATATTTTTATATGACGTGTATGTAAATACTTTGAAATGTTATTAATGAATGTAATTCCATTCAGGATATTTTATTCTTTATTTTTTTTCAATTTATTACTTTGGGAGTATTGTTTAATATTATAATGTGAAAATAGTTTATGTAAAAAATATCATCGCTTTTTTAGATTGTTTTTTATTCATCATTTTTTAGACTCTTATGATCCATACCTCAATAAAATTCATGAATTTTATTATATTATGATAATTAATTATATAATCATGTATTGGAACCATTTTCAACTCCTCGATACATTTGATATTTAAGAATGTGATTTTATGAAGCCCAACATTACCCTCTCTTCAGTTGGAAATATTTGTTCCCCCAATACTATGTTATCTAAAAAAGATTCAAAAAATATTCCAATATCATCCTATAATATTTAAAAAACATTTTACCCATATTTTATTTTTCCAATTTTTTCAAAGGAATCTTATCATCTTTATCCTGAAAAATAATTTTTCTAACTATTTACCATGAAAATGGAATATAATTTTTACCTCATACGGAATATACAAATTTATACACCACCATTTTGGTAAAGAATCCATTTCCTTAATAAAAGGTTAGTTTTAAAAAAATTATTTGAAACATAATTTTCATAGAAATAATTTTCAAATTGTTTTCATTATTTCATTATATGATTTCAAATTATTTCTCAAGGATAGTTTTTCATACGGTTTTAATTATTATTTTATATATTTTTAAGAAATTGATTTTTTTTAAAATGTTTTGAAAGATAATTATATAATTTTTTAATGAAATATTTTTAAATCTTATCAAATATTATTTTATAAGTTTTCATGGAAAATACTTTAATTTTTTTTATCAATATATATTAATATTTTTTCAATAAAAATTGTTGTCAAAACATTTTCAATATCGGCGTATATGTTTTCAACGAAAATTGTTTCCCAATGGGTTTTCAATAATTATATATAAAATTTCAAGTGTATATTAAATTAAATGGATTCTATAAGGATTAATTTTTTTAATAGTTTATTAAATAAAAAATAAAATTTTCCTCAACAGATGATTTCAAATTGTGTTTCCAATTTATTTTCCATTTAAGATTCCATATTTTGATGATACACATGCCCTTCTGTTAAATGATTCCAAGGTTCTAATAATTTTGGTTCATGAAAAGTATATATTTTCATGGATTTATCTTGATGAAACCCATTTCACATTGAGGGGTTTTATGGTTTTGAAACCAACTTATTATCATGAGTTTTTTTATGATAAAATAATTATAAAACCTCTCATTTTAGACACATTATGATATTATAAAATCTTTATAACACCCATATCATTTCATGGTTTATGAAATGATTTCATATGGTCTTGTGGAACATGTATTTATTATTTAATTTTGATAAGGGAGGGACTAATGTCTATCTCCAATGCACTGTGTAAATAATTTTATGTCGCAAGATAGACTAAGATGGTCTTGGGACAAAACCTTTATTACTAATATTGCCATTGGAGTGAACCATGAAATCTTATAAGGTATGAGTTGTGAACTAATACTACATAGATAGCCATTTGAGTGAACCATGACTACCAAGAAATAATGCGAAGTGAACTAATGCAACTATGATGGCCATAAATGTAAATGAGGACTACCATGATGGTATAGTGAGTGAACCTATACTACAAAGATGGTCACGGTAGTGATTCCTTGGCTACTATAGGAATAATATTATATGCTTATGTAATTTTCAAAATTCCACATTTTATTCCCATGTCATGATTTCAGGGATTATGTTCTTTATTTCCTTATGATTATTGGCTTATGAACTACATCTTTTTTGGACATGATTCATGTAAATGTTTATTTATATTCAGGGTATGAACTTCTATTCTTATGATCATGTTCTTATACACTTGTTATCATAATCATTATTATATGTCTCCCTTATTTACCCCTACTACAAATTCAATCACTCATCTTTTTATGTTTCCTTTACCAGTTTATGCAGATATGTATTTGTTTGGATGTCTCTATGGTGGTTTCTATTCAAGAATAACCTATTGGGAGATAATTTATCTCATTTATGTACAAATATTTATGTTTCTTTGTATCAAAAGGAACTAAACTAGTACGGTATTTGGGAATTTGTGGGTATAATGTCTAAAGTGTTACTCAAAAGTTTTGTAATGATAATGTTTGGAATGTGAGGGGTGATATATTTTGTATTATTGATAAGTATTTGTTGACATTTGGAAACTAGGATAACAGAACATTTGTGAGATCCCTTAGTATATTTCAAAGATATGAATAATGATTTCAATGAGGACATGTATAAAGATTATTCCACTTTCTAGAAAATGTCTTGGAATTTTGGTAAAGGATTTAGTGAGTGGTTTCCTATAAATACCTGATTTTTAGATACTACAAGTCAGTGTGGCTCTGGAATTGATACACCTATGGGTAATAACTCTGAGAAGATGTCATAAGCCTGAATCGGGGTAATATGGTACACATCGACGAGACTTGATGGACCCATAGTTTGACACTCCTAGGTGAAATCATTTTTTAATGCACAAAATCTTAATAAAACATCAACAATTATTTAAATATATGATTTCAATAAATATCATTCTATAAACCTATGGTTTCAAAGACTTCAGAAGTATGAGCTATGAGTTAAGCACCCTATAAGTAATTTTTCATGATTATATGGTATCCCAATATTATAAATTTTCCTCACATTATGGTTTTTAGTTTTAGTTAATGGAGAGAACTGGAAGGAACACTATCATCATTTATTGCTTCATAAATTGAATTTATGAGAGTCAATTTCCAAAGACGAAATCACACAAATAGTATCTGTAAAGTTGTGTGATTATTCATAATAATTCATAAGATATTGAGAAAAAAATGAAATCTTAAAGGTATGTGATATTCTTCCAATATTGTTGACATTAAACATAAGACGCATGAATATATTTTCATTAAGGAAAATTAAGAATGATTCATATTTCCTAATATAGTAAAGAGTATCTGATGTATAATTTGATGAATCATGAGTAATTGTTTAAGAATAAGGTTGGATTATTGAAGTATTAATGATTTGGAATTCAATGATTTTGTTATATTAGTCATAAAATATACAATTATTTATAATATTTGTTTCCATTAAAGAATGAAAAGAAAATTTTTAATGATTACAATGACATAGAAATGTGATTTCAAGGAAAAATGTTTTTTATTAGGGTAAGGTGATCCTTAATTAATGCCTAATGTGGATATAATGATGTTTGGATAAAGAAAACCCAAATATGAATTTTTAAATTGAATGGTAAGGATTACCCTATATTAGATTATTGAAAAAGTGTTTTATGTCATCAAAGATGATGTTTAAAACTTCTTGTATTTAAAGAATATATCTAGTAATTATTGGAATATAGAAGCGTTCATGTTTTTGAAAAAAAGAATTTCTATAATTAAAGACGTTACCATGTTTCGAGGGAGTATTCAATGAGGGTATTCACAGGTTTTGAATATGACAGCCATGTGGTACATTGGTGTATATGGGGATCAATGTTAATATGATTTCATTACATTGCTACTAAAGATTTTAATTCTCATCTATCAGAAGGCTTATAAGATTGTAAATTTATGGAATGATTATGTTAAATATCAAATTTTGTCCTTATTTTTAAATTGTTATCTTAAAATATAAAGATATATTGATATTTCATAGCTAATTAAAACTACATTTTTGGATGAATATTGACGGAAATGGGATGGTATATCGTGGATCTCATGATCTTTTAGTAATTAAAAAATGAAATAGTAACCTTTCATTTTAGTGAAAGTTGTTTTGTAGATAATAAAATGTAGACATTGTCCTAAAATAATTCAAGTATATATCTTTATTAAAATTATTCAACCTTTGGAAAAGGATCTCGAAACCAAAAATGTTTCCTTGTAACATCATTTCAAATAAATCTGAAGGCCCCTTAGGACCACAATGATTTATGGTTTTGTGATTGTTAACATTATACTAAACTTGTTATCTATCATTATCTATCAGAACATAATAGTAAAATTTATCTTTTATTTCCATGTTTTCTATTCCCACCGATTTTATCCAATGTATTATCCTCATTATGAGTTACTTTGGGTGACTATTATGGTTCTATATTTATATTATTGAGGGATATTTTAGAATTTATTTTCATGATGTGTGTTTCTATGAATGAATGTTTCAAGTGTTAAATTGTAGATAACCCAGCTGAATTTTGAGGTCTAAATTAATTTTAAGCGGGTAAATGTAGCACACATTTATTTTTTTAATAGATTTCTGAACTAAATTGATATTTTTGAAATAATATATTTCAGAAAACAGTAAATACTGTGTATATAATATTAAATCAAAATGTTCGGCTTCAGTTATACGAATCAAATATTTAATTTTGCATTACACACAACATAAAATATAGACTTATATTTGAAATAAATACTTAAAAATTAGGTTATTATAGAAATTAAGTATTTTTCTACATGGTATCTTTTTTAATGCATTGTTCAAATTTCAGAATTTTATTTCAAAAAAAAATTTAAACTAATTTATTTATAATGTTTAATTATATTCAAATATGTATTTAAAGTTTAATTAGATAATAATTTTATTAGTTAGAAATTTGTAGTTAAATGGAATATATTTCACTTTTAATTGGGTATAAAAACATAGAGATCTTCTAGACATTATTACTCTAAAAACATGCACTGTCATCCCATTAATGGGATTATTTTGTAGCATATTTCTCTATATATGTGTTTAAAATGTGAAAAATTGATTCCTTATTTGGAATAATAATAATAATTTATAATGTATAGTGAATTTAATTTTTTAACCAAAAAAAATTAATTCAAGGGATTAAAATTAATTACAACGATTCAGAGAAAAATTATGTTTATAAAGTACTAAACTTCAAATTTTAGATGCAAAATGGCCAAGAAACTATTCTAATAACCATTTTTTGGATATAAATCATCCATGAACATTAAATTATACAGTTTTTTTGGTTTTTATGACATTTTTATGTAAAAACGTTGAATTATCAAACTTGTTTTTAAAAAATTCCAAGCATGATCTTTCCCTTCCCTATAAAAGGCCACCACCTATCCCTCTTATTAAAAACTCTCAAAACACATAGATTCTACCAATATCTAGCATAAAAACATTCATAAATCTTTCCCACACTCTTAGATGAATCTCATAGGGTAGAAATAAATCCATGTATTCTTTTGGTACAAAACAAAAGGAGTTACCCAATTAAGAGGTATCATTTTTTATCAGGATTCTTTCTTCTATTTTCTCCCTCCACCCTTCCACTCTTTATTAAAAAAATTTATAACAAAAAATGTGTCTTATATAGTAGGATGTTTTATGATATTTTTTATTCCTAAATATACATAAACATCCATCTAATGGATAAAAACATACTATTTATTTGTATGGTGAACTACCCAATCACAGAATGATGATTGTTCATTTTTCCTTACTACCTCTCATGGTGGACATTATGATGGAATAAAATTTTATATATGTTATATATTGTATTTATTATGTCTTTAGGATTATATAATAGTTTTAAAATGAATACCTGTATGTTTTATATATTGTGGAAATACAACAATTCTTTTTGATGATGTGTGGACTACCACCCCCTCAAAGCGATATGATTCATTAACACACTACAAAAACTGGGTTATGGTTGGGTTTACTAAAATTATATAATATATATTATATTATAATGATAAAATAATAATTAAAAATATATACATATATATAGACATATTTCATTTACATTCATTCATTCCATAGAAGAATAAAAAATAGAAACATTATTCAGGTTTTCGTACGACTAACTGTCTCCATGAAAAATGCATTCCATTTCATACATATAGATTATTTATATTATTAAAATATAAGTATACTGAATATTCATGATATTTATATCTTTATGTACATTATTTAAATCATTATATATGTTTAAGGTCAAAAGTTATTCTAAATTAAGATAGACATGAATAACAAAGGGAATATTACCCGAAGTGAAACCATAACATATGATTATTAAGAAGAGGTTAATATATGGTAAAAATAATTCTATATTTGGTATTATATAAAATAATATGTTCCAATATAATATTAATATTAAATTTATATTTAAATAAAGTTGTCTTGAAAGAGTACGACGATATTTAAGATACAAGGTAATAGAACATCATCTCACTTTTTATTTCCGTCAGATACATTCATTATTCACCACCCATTCTTTTTTGTGGTGTGTATACTACCCATGAATGTATGTTATTATTATTATTATAAAAACAATGAGTCTGAAAATATATATTATATGATCTTCCTTTCATGGGATTTCTATTTCAAATGTTACCAAATCAGTTAGATAATTTTTTCTCAATTAAAGTTCTTTGAGACACATGACAAGTTATGCACCAATATTTTAATTTGAGTTGCTAATTCATCCAATAAAATTTTATATCACAAATATATTTCTTTTATTGATATTTTAAGATTAATTTAATTTCTCCTCATATCATGTGGAGTACAGTTCAACGTTACTTTTTGTTAAGAGTTTATTGGAACAATCTCATCAAATTTCTGGACTAATTATAATTATGCTACCTTTGATGATATATTATGATCTATCCCTCAAGAAAATTCATGCATTTTATTCTCTTATTTTTATTCGTAATATATTAATGTATAGTAACAATTTTTCCTCCGTTTTTTTAAATTATGTTTAGGAAAATATTTCAGTGGAAGCCCAAAATTAACCTCTCTTTGGTTAGAAATCTGTGTTTCTTCAAAACAATGTTTTCTAAAAAGGGATTCAAAGAATATTATAATATTAGTTTGTAATACTTACAATACATTTTTACACTTTTTATATTTTACTAGTTCTTTCAAAGTTATATTTTAGTTACTTTTCTAATAATGAATTTTTCTAACCCTTTAATTTGGAAAAAGAAATTCCTTGCTAATATCGTATAACATGTACGCATTTTCCATCCATCATTTCTAAGATGATTACTTTTCATGATTAAGAGGTAAATTTTGAAATAAATTATTTTGAAACAAATTTTATAATAAATTTCTTTCAAAAATATATTATGATTTATTTATAATATTTAAGGGAATGTGATTTCATTATTTTTTAAGATTCTTTTATATGTTTTTTTAGAAAAAATTTTTTCAAATTTTTTAAATTTTTTTTAATATTTTTCAATTATTTGTTTAATTATTATTTTATATGTTCTCAATGAAATAGTTTCACAAAATATTTTGAAGATATTTTTATACGTTTGAAAGGAAAATGTTTTTCAAGATGTTTTGAAACTCTCATTATATGTTTTCAAGGGAAATTTTTTCTAATAGTTTTTCAATGAATTATTTATATGATTTCTAGTTTATCTTCAATGAAATAAATTTAAAATGGTTTTAATTTTATAACATGTTTTTTTCATTGAAGAATTTATAATTTCATCATTAACTATTTTCAAAAGAACATTCCATGTTATTTTCTGTCTATGATGATATCTATTGATGTTACTAATTCATTTATAGGAAATTATACAAAGGTTCCATTATTATTATTTTTTGAATGGTTTATGTTTCCTTGGAATGATTCTTTTGAAATTGGATTATCTTTAATGGGTTTTATGGTTTTGAAACCCACCTATTTTCATGGGTTATGTTTATGATTAAATTATTTTGAAACCTTTATTTTTCAATAGGTTATGATATGATTTGTTGTTTATAAAACCTCTATCATTTAATGGGTTACGATATGATTAATTATGTTATCGTGGAAAATATATGTATTGTTAAATTATGATATGGGTGGGACATATATCTTCCTTTAAAGAATTTTGTAATGATTTATATCTCATGAGATAGACTAATATGGTATTTAATGTAATCCTTGACTACTAAGATGGACATGTGAGTGAACCATGACTACCAAGATGGTATGAGGAGTGAAATCATGCTACTAAGTTGTCCATAGGGTTGAACCATGTATACAATGATGTTATGGGGAGTTAAACATCCTAACTATATTGGTCTTGTACGTTTTTCCTTGTCTACTATTGAAATCATAACATTTTTTAATTTTCTTTCCCAATTCCATGTTTTATTTCATTATTATGCCTTAATGGATCATGTTATTTATTTAGTTACAATTAATGTCTTATTAATTACAAATACTTATGAAACAATTAATTTATATGATATTTTATATATAGGGTAAGATCTTCTATTTTCATGATCAGGTTCTCATACACTTATGATCATAATTATACTTGTGTATCTCTATTATTTACCCTTACATAACATTTATGCTCTCCCAACATGAATGTTTTATTCTATAGGTTATGAATATATATAATATATTTTATGTGTATAATAAAGTTTATTTTCAAGAATAACAAAGTGGGAAATAATTTAGCTCATTTTTTGTACCATTTTTAATGAATCCATTATTCCAAAGGCAGTAGACTAGTACGGTCTTTGGCCGTTTGGTTGTATAATGTTTTAAGTATTCTACGAAAGTTATGTAATGTTAATATATGAAATACAAGGGTATATATAACAGAAATAATAGATATATATATATGATAATTATAAAATGATATGTTTTAGTTAAAATAATACATCATTAACTTCCATCACCATTAACAAATAAGGGAGTGATACTATTACTCATGTCTACATACGGCCCGTCGTCTCTATGACATGATGTGATTCATCTTCCATGATCAAAATTAAAGAATAATTATATAATAGTATATAATGAATAAATATGATATATTGTACCTTAATATCAGAGTAGATATAAAATAACTATCTATTACGAAAAATAATAATGACATACATAATGAAACATGCATAAGAAAATGTTGTATTTAACACCCGAAAGGATGGTAGTAAAAAAATATTATAAAAAAATGGGTGATAAGATGATATAACAGAATCATATATGGTAACATAAATATTATTCTGGTTAGATTATAAAATAATTACATTATATGAACAATTTTACTAGAGGTTCAGATACATATAAAGGAAATCATAACTATGGTAAGGGGATTTGTTGTTTCACTTTTATTTCTAGAAGCCTTTTTCCATATTTGTCACTTGTTCCCTTTTTATGGTGTATATAATGACCATATAATGTATTATTTGATTCTTATACATATATTTATGGGGTTTCACAAATCTATTAGTTGATATATCATTTCTGGGTCTGAAAATTCAAAAGATACAAAATTTTTAGGGAAATGTTATCTCAATTTTCCATCTTGGTGACACATGATATGATACGAACCTAATTTTTTTTACAATTAATCTATAAATCCATTTGACATGGTGTATCATTAATCTATATCGTTTAGTGATATTATATTATTTGTGTCATTTTCTTATCCGTTCAGTTGAAAATCTATGTTCCATCAAATCGATATATTCTAAAAATATTTTCTAAGTGGATGAAATGATTTATTTATAATTTTTAAAGAAAGAATATTTAAAAGTTGTTTAAAATAGTTTTAAAATATTCCTATATATTTTTCTAGGTTATTTTCAATGATTTTTTTGATAAATGTGTTTATATTTAAAAATTGATATTAAAAAATTAAAGGATATTTTCATTATGAATTATTTCAAGTGATCTTTCAAAATAATTTTCCATCTATGAAAATGTTTTTAGATATTACATATGATTTAATATGAATATTATCCAATATATGAATTATTAGGATTTCTCAAAATGGATCATTTTTACGATGGATTGATAATAATGAATTTTTCACAATGAGTAATATTGTTTTGAAATGTTTATAAATCCCATTTGTTTTAATAGGATTTGATAATATTTATGTTATTAGGGAATACATATACAGGGTTTTCATTGTATGACTGGTTGGAATTATATCTCTCTACAATGCATTGGTGAATGATTTATACTTCATGAGATTGAAATGAATAGAATGGGAAGTTAACCCAGTTCAGTAATACATGAAATGAACATGAGAAAAACTGGATTTGTAATATGGAATTTGAATAAGGGTAAAATATGTTCAGTTATAAATTACGGGAATGAAAGTAAAGTCAGATCAGTAATATAGAGCCAGAATGAAGAGTGAACTCGATTCAGAAAATAACTTTTTCCACAATGATAGTATTGAAAATGTCCCTCGACTAAATTAACAATTCTTGTTTATATTTACCTGTATGCAAAATTTCATGTCATATGTTATTTATTTCATTGAAAATGTTCTTTTATTTATATGAGCTTATATGATTTATTCCATGATATGATAAAATGATCTTTGAAGAAAAGGATATGATTAACATATGTTTTTTATTTATTTAGGTCTTATGATTATGTTATGATTGATATCTCCCATGTTTAACCTTTATAAGAATTTTCTATCACCATTTCAATATATTTCTTTTTCCCAACTTATAAATAATGGTTTTAGTTAGAAATATAAAATGGGACGATCTTTCTGAAAAACATGAATGATCATTCACTAGAATAGATATTTATGTACCATGTTTGTAGTGGAATGACACTAATACATTAGTGTGGTGTGTGTTTTTTTGATTAATGATTTTTTTGAAAAGTTTATATAATTTATAGATACAAAATTATTCAGTGATTATAGTTGGTATATAAGAAAATTTTTAGTCAATATTTGGAAACTAGGATAAGAAAAAATTATTAATATCTATAATGATAAGTTCACATATTTGATAAAGATGTAGAATTTTGGAAATGTCCATGAATAGCATAGAAATAGAAATTATATATTATAGATTGGAATTAATTTCAAATGGTTTTGTGATTTTCCTAGAATTGATAGGGTCTCTCACACTATTTAATTTTCTTCTATTAGATGGATAGAAGCCAAAGGAATTATATTAATGTTAAATGAAATGGAAAATGCAATGATCTTCATCATAAAAAAATAAATTTTATGGTTTTTGGAATAAAGAAACTTATCATTATACACACACTGTCTATGAATCCTTATAGGATTCCAAATGGGAAGTAGAGGGAACCAAATTCTATTCAGTACTTTATGAGGAAATTCCACCTTCATTCAGTGGAATGTCTAATCCACTTATTTATAAATAGTGGATTGGTACTAATGATATAATATTTCCCATTATCAATGATTTGGAACAAGAAAAATTTATTTTGGTATTTTAAAATTTAGAAAGAGAATCAGACCAGCTATTGAAACTAATCAAGAAAATAATGAATCATGGTTTAATTGACTCTATAGAATGGGAATTGTTTAACAACATATTTTTAAATAACAAAATTATTCATATTATTCATATGAATATTTAGAGTGAGTTCTTCGAGAATAATAAAAATGCTGATGAATCTTTTGGAACCTACAAATAAAAATTTTCATGTCTTGTGAGGTACCCTTCTAGTATTATTATCCCACCTAAAAGTAAGGTTGATAGATTATTCATTGCCTTAAAACTAATTCATTGAATGGTTCTACTCAAAATAGTCTTAAATAGTTATGAAGAGATTATGTGTCGTGATATCAAGGAGGAAACAAATGTTGGAGTTTCTTATGCATATCATGGGTTTTAGAAGAAACTAATGATTGAGATTTAATGAATATATAAAAACAAAAAAGTGAAGAAGATTATATTTTATTTATGTTCAAAGGGTGTAATAAAACATGGTAGGAAACTATCTTGAGGGGGCAAAAAAAGTATTTAAGTATGGAATGTAAGTTTATCAGGAAATTGATTGGTTTTTAGGGTAATTATTTAACGAATCATATTAATCGAGAAGATGATGTGAAAAATGAACCTACTATACTAAAATGATTCAAGGGGAAAAAGTTGGAATTATTCTAAAAAATAGAAAATATCATGGCTAATAATGATGATTGATGTCAGAATCCTTTTGTAGAAAAATTAAAAGAGAAATTTCTTGTCGTTATAAATGGTGATATGGAGTATGGACATGATGTTTTTTAATCATTGAGTTATTATATATTACAATTGAGGAAAAATGTTTCAATATATCATTTATCATATTATGGAATAATGATACATATATGGATTGGCCCACAATAGTTTATATTAATTATTTTAACTGATATGTTGACTAAATATGTTCTGGTAAGTTGATACATTTTTTGGACCCAAAATTAAAGTACTGATAACCCATAATATATGGATGATGTTGGGATAAAAATGAGATGAATATATGTTAGATGGTCATAAAATAAATGATATAGTATTTTTAACCATGAAACCAATTAAAATGTGGTTGATGGTGTCATTGATTGTGTTTATAGAATTTTCGATTTATGGTATGAGGAATGTGTTAATTTTTGAGAATTAGAATTTTTGGATTTATGAATCCACATAATAAATGATAATGGGGTTTACATGTTTGGGGTGTGAAAATTAGGTGTACAACATGTTGTCTGTGGTATTAATGATAAGTAATTTTTTAAATTTTAGTAACCTTCATTTGTAATGTTTTGTATTTTAATCTTTTTACGGTTCAATATGGTGATTATTAATGAAATTGGTCAAATTGAAAATTTTATGTGGTTTTAGGGATCATTTATTTATATGGACATATTCTTATTTATGCATATTGGATAACTTTGGTAAACATTTTTTATAATTACTATATAGATAAAATGAATCAATTATCATCCCAGTATAGATCATATGATCTACTAGTTCTTCAAGAATTACATCTTCACTTTATTTATTAGAGGAAGATCTGAAGTTGAAATTGATCATGGTAGAATGGATATATGTGACTTTTATTACAAAATGTAATTAAATATAGTATGTATATACTATTTTAAAAATTATTCATCTTTGGGAATGTATAAAAAAAATATGTCATCCATGTACACTCTTTTTTGATGAATCAAATGGTCCTTTAAATCATCACAGATTTATCTCTTTGTGATGGTAATCATTATGTTGAGCGTGACATAAATCATTCTCAATAAAAACATGTTATTTATTTTTCCCATTATTGTCTATTGTTTGTATTTCAAATAATTTTATCCTATGTGGAAACTAGCTGTGCGTACTTTTGTGTAATAGTTATGATTCCAAAACTATTTTTATAATTGATGTTTTAGAATTTATTTTATCATATATTGTTTCCGTACAATGAAATTATCAAACATACACATTTGATTTTAAATGTAAAATTTGAAATGGTAATGTTGCGGGTTTTTAAATTCATGATAATATCATAATTAAAGATTACTAACTAGTTCATCAACCAAATATATCTGAAGTCTTTGAAGTGTTTCATCTGTATATTTTGAGGAAGTACATACATAATCCATCACTTTTACTAATATCAAATGGTGTACTCCTCGAGAAAATTTATTCTTATGATAAGAAACAAAATTAATTTTTGACCATAGAGGTAATATTCTAAAAATGAAGACCATTCATCTAGTTACATTAATTTTAAGAAACCACCAATTTTAAAAATCTACATTGGAACATAAGGATATGTTGAGACATAAGTATCTTAATTTGTTTATATTATAATAACAATATTAGGGGTATAAATTCTCTTTAAGGGGTTAGACTGTAGGAAACTAATTTTAAATGTTCTTTTTTATAAATAAATTAAATTAAATTTATGTATTTTGTTATATAATACATCAAATTAAAAATGAGTTAAAATAAACAATGACTTGTCTTATGTTTCACACAACACTATGTTTCTATGAAATAACATTTTATTATTCTCATTATTTAAACAATCCTATTATAACTTAGAATCAAAGAGGTTTGAATGAATATTATTATCTACATACCGATATATATATATATATATATATTCTATAATTTATTTTTATATTCATCAAACTGATTTTATGGAAATGTGAAATGAATAAATCTAATTTTATTCATAAGAAGATATATTTTTCTAAATGGATTTTTATAACTATTTAATAGATAAGGTATTATTTAACAAGATATTGCCTTTTTTATAAATTATATTAGAGAAAATAAACATAAATTTTGAAATATGAATTTTGAAATTATCTTAGGGTGATTATTATGTTTTTTGAAAATTTTAATCTTTTAATGAATACTGAAATTTCCAATTTTAATTGGAAACAGTAATTTTATTTAAAGTCATTATAATGTAAAATTTAGTTTTTGATTAGTTTTAAATTTCAATCAGTTTATCATAATTTAAAATTAAACAATTTTGTTTTTTGAAATGTAGTTTATACATTAATTTATTATACAAATATCTTATATTTTAAAATAATACTTTTTCATTATAATATTTTTCATAGCATTTTACAGGTTCTATTTAAAATTAAATTATGTAACATTTATATTATTTATTTTGATAAATAGAAAATTTAAATTTCATTAATATGGTCCAACTTTTTCAAATATTTCCATTTTATTTTTAGCCAATATAAATATTAACCTTGGTAATTGTTTTACCACAGTAAAAGGTAAATTGGATAATTCAGTAAAAAAAATTAATATGGACTATAAAATGACGCTAACAAATGTAAAAAAAATATCATATAAAGAAAATTATATCATTAAAACCTATGAATAGAAATTATGTTTTTTTATTGACTCATTTTCTTGAAAACTATTATTTAATATTTAAATCAATGAATGTTACAAAATTTGACATTATTTTTTCTTTAATCTTAATTAGTTGCCCAAACGTGAACAACGGTTTGATATGAATGAATATATATTTACAATTCTAAGTTAATAAACATATTTTCATTATATAAAATTATATTGTTAATTTTTTTGGCCACAATGACTTTATTGTTATATTTATAATATTCTATTAGATAAAAACTTAAAGATGTCACATTCACGTTTTACATACTATATCATTTTTATTATTGGTTTTACAAAAATATATATTCAACTATAAATATTATTCTGAAATATTTAATAAACATTTATATAATAGTATTTTATTTTTTTTCTTTAATGTATAAATAATGATATTAAATAACTACACAACGATGACATGGAAATTATTTTATTATTGGGAATATCAAGAAAACATTATTAAAAAATTGAATATATATAATTTTAAATAATTATTTTGAATTATTAATTTTATATTTTTTTAACTTTAACCTCATAAGAAAAAAATATAATATTTGGTTTAATATTAAACTTTTATCTATGTATTCTTAAAATTCTATGTATTGACTAATTTAGAATTTTTAAAAATAATTTATTATTAGAATAATATTTTATCAAATTATTCATAAATAATATAATAACATTAAAATTAATGAAATACAAAATATTTTAAGAAATTGCATAATTTTTTCGTTTTCTATCCAACTAACATAACATAATTATGAATATAATCAATTTGATATTAAATTAATTGTTACCATAATTAAAATTGAAATAGGTAAACAAAAGGATGATACAGATGATAATGTATAAAATAATAATAAAAATTTTCAAAAACATATTTTTTTATAATATTACAACTATATATTATTTTATATTCTAATCAATGAACAATTTGAGTTATTCTAATTGAATAATAATTAATTATAATTTAATCTTCAGATAAATTCTAAAAATGTACATCCCCTCAATTATAAAAGGTCATCACCTCCCTCAGTTATTCACATAATTTGGAGCAAAAAATACTAATAATACCCTAAAAATATTGATTCAAAACATAACTATACACATTATAGAGGTTATAATCTTCTAAAAAGACAAACACCAATGTCTCATTAAGAGATAAAAAGTATTTTCACTGAGGAAGTTGTAATCTTCTTAACTGACTCATTCATGTTTGTTTGATCTTATATATCATCTTCATGTTTTTTAACATTAAAAATTAGTAACAAAAGTTTAAATTATATTCATAGATATTATAGTCCTTATGGAAAAATCATTTTCATCATTTTATCCTTGTAATGAAAAACAAAAGAACAGTTCATGTGTGTGTACGAGTTACCGTCTCCATGATGTGGTGTAATCTTTTTTTATCATGAATTTAAATGGATTGGTATAATGATGTAAATAATAGATATATGTCATAATTCTAAAATGATAATGATTTTTGAAAAATAATATTCCTTCGACTTTATTTTCTATTCACCACAAAGAGAATGATATCATCATTCATGTGTATGTACGGCTTACCATCTCCACGACACGATGTGATTCATTTTCCATGATCACCATTCATGAATGAATACATAACTGTATATAATGAATAAATATGATATATTTTAACTTAATATGATTCTATATATGATAGAACAATATTTTATGAATTTTAAAGGAAAATGATATGATAAAGAAAACATATTAAAATGAATCAGTTAATACCCTAATGAAGGGTAATAATGATATATTATTAACAATTGGTTGATAAGATGATATAAGTGGATCATATATAATATAATAAATATTAATATGGATCTATTATTAATTAATACCATTCGTTAAACCATTATTCTTTTGGTTGATACACGTTGGATGTAAATCTTAACTAAGGTAAGGGGATTTCTAGTCTAACATTTATTTCTGTCAGAATTATGTTGTATTCTTCACTCATTTATTGTGGTGTATAAAATTCCATAAATTTAAGACAAGATACATATATTTAAATTTATTATTATTCTTGTATCCTTTTTATGATATATATTTCATCATGTTTACAATTTAAAAGTTACCAAATCTAAAAGTGAATTCTATCTCAGTATGAGTTCATTGAAGAAAATGTTATTTTATTAACCAAAATTAATTTTCATGGTGCGTATATATATCTTTGCGAGGTACTATCAAGAAAATAATTTTTTTATTTATATTACAAGTTCAATGTATAGTTATTCACTCTTCATTCAGAAAATTTTGTTCCTTCATGTCAATGATTTGTAAAATTATTTTAAAAATGTATTAAATGATCTTTTAGAGAAAAATGGAACACTAAAATCAATGATCATTAAAATATTTTGTAGTTATTAATTTATAATTATTAAATTTTATTTTCAATGAAATAGGTTTGCTAATTATTTTTTTATTTAAAAATTGTTTTTTATTAGAAAGGGTATTTTAAGAAATAATTATTTCATGTATTCATCCAGTATCATTTTTCTTAAAATACTATGTTATATTCTATAAATTATATTTATATAGGGTTATAATAAAAATTATTCCATTGTAACTCTTAATATGAAGTGTACATGCTTATGATGGATGGATACATATTATTTTTGTTTCATTTCCAGGAGTAATTTTATAATTAAATGATTTTGAAAAAAAAAAATTTATGTGTTTTGGTATGAGTTATATTCTTTTGGAAAAAATATGTATGATTTTTATTATGTGATAGGTGGGACTTATATGTCCCTAAATTTCTTGGGTAATGATTTATATATTTTGAGAAGGATAATAATGGAATTAGATGATAACTAATTTTAGTAATACAATATTATTATGGGAGTAAACTCGGTTTAGTAACATATGACTTGAATTAGAGTAAACAAATTTTAGTAATAAATGACTATAACATAATTAATCTAGGTTAATTAATATAGGGATGGAACGGGGAGTGAAATCAATTTAATAGACGAATTCTTCCTATATGTTGGTGTTGGAAATTATCCTTGATTAATATGGAAATGATTTCCTATGCCTATGTGTATGCTATAATTTTACACCTTATGTTACTTCCCACATGAGAAATGTTCATTGATTTTTTTAGCTTCAATGATTTATTCCATGACATGATATCATGATTTTTGATAAACATTATATTATTTTTAAATTTTTTGTTTATGAAATTATTCATTATGTTTTTTTATGATTGATTTAAACCATTTTTACATTTATTGATCATTTGAACATACCATTTTCATATGCTTCATTTCAGCAGTTTGTAATGAAATACATTAGTTAGTAAACCTAATGGGGAATATCATTCTAGGAACCATTAATAATTATTTAGTAGACTAGAAGTTTGTTTTCATAGTTTCGAATGTAACTAAAATAATACTATCATTGGGAATTTGTTTTGTAATGTATGAAAAATTATGAAAAGACTATGTATTTTGTATGGTCATTATGCTTGTTTCGTTAAAATATTCATCCATTAGTCATTGTAATGAAAAAAACTATATCAATTCCCAAGGTGGTATTATGCCCCACGTATGATACACTATTTTGTTTTCCCTTTGATGGTTGTTTAAATAGACATTGATTATTATACTTATATAATTAAATCTCATTATGTATGAAAAAATATTTCATTTATATTGAATGTTTTAAGAAATATTGAAATGTAGAAAATGAAGAAAGAAAAAGAAAGATCTTAGTTAATAAAATTAAATTATCTAATAAACTCTTCCTTTGGATATTTTATTAAAGACCCTTGTGCGGTATTGTTTTCTTGAACATTAGCTCTATATAATTTATATGAATGTTGGGTAGGTATTTTGGTAAATATTGGCCAAAAAATGGATGGATATGTTAGGACCCTGTTATTTATAGAATAAATATTTTGATTTCTATTAATAATTATGAATAAGATATCAATTTTACTTATAATGGTATCATATGTTTGATGTCATAACCGACAAGCAACAACGGGTTTCTCCAAAATCTCATATTGCACACAAGGATGAGTCATACCGAAAAATAGTAACAGAATATTATTCTTTTAAATGGTTGTTAATGTCTAGCCATTGTATTGGTGGTAATGAATAGAACTAATAATATTATGATTTGACATGTTTCATAAATTTTTTTACATTTATCAATGAGAATTTAGAGGCCTAAAATGAGAATGAATCCTATCTTAATCATAAATACTCTATTTTTTTAAAAGATAGTTTTACCAACTTTTGATGGAGAACCCCTATTAAATCTAGTTTTTTTCGCATTTATATATTCTATTGGAGAAAATAAACTTCATATTTAGAATCGGGACATACTTTGGGAAAATTTTTGAAAATTTTCTAATGAAATTCTATTTTAATGAACAATGAAAAATGGTGCATTTTTAGTCAAAATTGTCATTTCATCTGATTTATTTATATGGTTATATTATCCTTTTAATTGGTTTTAATTTGTATTTATATTATGTTTTTACCATTTAATACATTTTTTTTGTCATTGTTAGTAATTTTACATTTTAATTAGACAAAAACACATGTCTAACCTTTGAATGTTATAATTTCTTAAAAACACGCACTTTGGTTTTGACAAGAAGAATTAATTTTAAATTAATTTATGAAACTTATGTGTTTTAAATTTTGAAAAATGAATTCCATATTTTGAGTCAAGAGGTCCAAATTGTGTTAAAAGTTAACTTTTATTTATAGATATTGTTAATAGTAACATCAATAATTATTTTATTTACCGTCATTAATGGTTAAATCAACTAAATATGGTTAAAAAATAATATTATAATAATATTAAATCACCTTAACACCTTTCCTAACTCTACATGTTAAGATATTTCCAACCATTGGCATCCATGGTTGCAATTGAGGACCCCGTGGAGACAGTTTTGGGTGAAAAGTACATTAAATTACTTTTAATTTAAATTTAAGGATAATATAACCTAAACATATATCTTTTACTAATTCAATTTTTATATGGATTTATATACGTGATATTTTCAACTATATATATTTGTAATAAATCTAAAAATATTTCTACATCATGGAATTTAATTAATAATATTTAGAAATTCAATAAATAAATTTATGTATGACAGAATTATGAAGTAGTGATATTTTCATTAATAAATGATTCAAATAATTGAGATTATAAAATTTATAATAAATATGGTTTTTAATTGTCATGTAATGAATGAAATTTATGGATGAATGTTACATATCATCTTTCTATTAATGTTTTTTTAGAATAAATAATTTTTTTGGGCCTTTAAAAAGTCATCAACTGAATAATGCATAAATTGATATAATTCATATTTTAAAATGAAACATATTTTATAAACTATTATAAAATTCCAAGAAAAATCTGATTTGGACAAATTTTTATAATCACTTTAATATTTAATTAGTTAATCTTTTATTGTATAATTGTCATTTTTTTGTAACTATTTTGATTCTCCAAATGTAATATTTTTGATAAAATAGTAAGAGTAAAAAAAGGATAAATAAAAAAGGTAAGTATTAAAAAATATCCAAAACCCATCTAATTATAATTGGATTATATTATTTATAATTATATTCATCCAATATTTGAGCATGTTAAATTTCTAATCTTTTATACTTGATATATAATTTATAATAAAATAATAATTGAAGATATTCTTTAAGTTCACATCCTCTCTCTTATAAAAAGGAGCCTCCTCTAACCCATTACTCACACCTCTCATGCCCCATGGAACATAAAAACTCTAACCAAATAATCTCTCCACGTACCTATGTTACTCCTAGAATCATCCCCATGGCATAGGGAAATTTAATTTTTCCCTTTTGGGTAAAATCATAAGAAGTTACCTAATTTGAGATAAAGTCTTCTCTCAAGTTATTTTCCTTTATTTTTACTTCTCCACTCCCTGTGATCTTCTTATTTTATCATTATATAAAAAACCAGTATAATAAATATAATATGTTTTTGTTATTAGAAGGATTCGAACTAAACTTACACACACCCCTCGTCTAATAGGTATAGAACATACTATTTCTGTAGACAACATATTACTGCCTCACGAAACGATGATTGTTCAATTTTCTCCTATCATCTCTTATAGTGGAAATTATGATGGAAATTTAATTATACATGAAATAAATGATATTTATTTTATATCTATTATTTTTCAATACACTTTTAGAAAAAAAATTTATGCTTTTTATGTTGTATTAATACGATAAATTCATTTGAGAAAGTGAAAACTACCACCACCTCAAAGTCATATGACGTGTTATAACCACACATAGAACATATATAAGATGGATTTAATGAAATTTTATATGATATTTTAATGTAATTATAATATATTTATTTATCCTTTTTTTATTTCTTCTAAATATGAAAAAATATATTGTTCATGTGTACATAAGGCTTACCGCCTCCATGAATGGTTCATTTCATTTCATATATAAAAATGATATTGACTATTAGAAATATATATTTATATATATAGTATATATATGATATATATGATAAATATGATATCTAAATCATTAATATAATTATGTATATAGTTTAATTTTTTCCTTATTGACATTTTATAATTATTACAAGTTTATTTCTTATTAAAGTTCCGAACATCTACAAAATGTCTGATATGAATGCAAATAATTAACTAATTGTTATAGAAATGTAATAAGTGATATAAAAGGAATAATAAACTTTAATATGGTCTTAATCTATTTGATGTTAACTTATGTTTATTATTAGGGAAATTAAAGAATGAACCTGTCAAGTAAGACCTGAGGTAAGGGACTTCATCTCAATCTCCTTTCATTAAGGCATGTTTTGATTATATAAACCTATTTCATTTACACGATGTATAATAGACCCTTTTTAATATTACTTTTATTCAAAAGGAATATTTTTCTATATATAGGTATACTAAATAACAAATAGAATGTTTTTACCGTATTGCGGCGATAAAAAAATTTCATTCGCCGTAATGGTTATCTGTTATTTGGATTCTTCTATATGTTTTAATGTTTTTAAAAGAAAAAAGAAAACCCTTATTCCCTATTTGGTATTTTGGTATTGAAAATTAATTTGATAGCGAATTTTATTTCAATATCTTAAAATTATTTCTTTTGATTTCAAATGATATTTTATGATGGGAATTATGATATATTCAATCTTTTAGTTGTGATGATTATATAATGGTACTTGGAAATTTGACAGGTGGTATCATGATAAACCAAATTTCGGGTGGTTCCTTGATAACCCAAGGATGGGTGGTGATGTTATAACCTTTAATTCATTGGGTGTGGACATCATCTGTTTTTCTATTCCATTTGTAAGAATGATTTGTAGAAGTTGACCATATAGTTATTTAATTTATGTATGATTATGTACCATATAACCTTTATATGAAATAAATTGTTTTCTGTGGGATTTATGGAAATAATTTGGTTAAAAAAAGGATAAGAAATGATATTATATTCCAAGATGTGTTTTTGATACTACTTTAAGGTGAAATGTATTACATAATGATTGTGTATTAATGGTTTACATGTTGTAATGATTTCTAACAAATTTCTTTCTTTGTGTATACCTTACTGAGATTTTTTATGCTCATCACATATTTCTAAAATTGGTTTTACGGGACATAAGGTGGAATTGGGTCAAGTATTGTATCACAGAAAAGTCATGTTGTTTAAAACATATAACAAAATAATGATTCTTTTCTTGTAAGAGTGTTTATTTTATAAAAAATGGATACTGAGTAGAAGTGACTACATGTAAATTTTGAGATGTTTTGAATATGTTATGACCTAATTATATAAATCTATAATCCTTAAAAGATCCTCATTTTGAATTATTAACATAATTCATGATTATGTAGTGTTTAATTTTGGGTCCTTATAGTTTCTATCAAAGGTCGATTCGGACATATTTAGGAGTTAGGATATTTTTAAATTTTTATCCCTAATTTTTTTATGGTCAAATTAAAGTGATATAGAATTATAAGGTTATTATGTTGCTTAGCCTATGATATTTCTATATTCAGAATTGTTTGCCGTATAAGAAATAGAGATGTTATGATGGTACGACATCAAGAAGAAAAAACATCCAAATCAACACCTTGAGATGGTAGGAATTGGAACTGAACAATTTTTTGGTAGTGATGGAACATATTACATAGGCTATAAATGGTAGTGGCATCCATGCACGTGATAATCCAGATGAACCATAGAGGAACTTGTCAATTGTAGAGCATTTCATAATGAAACATCCCCTATCATTCAGAGGATAATCTGACCCTATTCAATATGAATGGTGGATCAATGCATTGGAAAATATTTTTTATGTCAAGGGTTGTACAGAAAATCATTAGGATATAATTTATGTTTATTATTTTAAAGGATAAGTAGATCATGGGTGGTTGATGGATAAAAATATCCGGGAATAGGAGGAGATTGATTCTCTTTATTGGGAAGAATTCAGTGGTTTTTTCTTGAGAAATATTTTTCTAAGGACATTTGTCATAGGATGGAAAACAATTCTTATAAATGTTGCAATAGGATGACTCAATTGATTTTTATAAAGAAATGTACTCATAATGGCATGGTATTCTCTAAATTTCATCTAAGATATTTATTATAAGATAAATTGATTTTTCTCAGAACTAATGCCATGATATCGATGAGCATTATCCTCTCATGAATTAAATGGCTATGGGAAACTTTTCAGATGTTCCAAGAAGGAAAAAATGGAGTTTTCTGATAATCATGTATTCTAAGAGAGAAATAAAAATTATATGTCCAGTTGGCAGGAAAGAAAAATAATTCCTTAAATAATCCTGGAGGAAAGAAAATTAAATTTTCATCTTGTGAGAAGTGTGGTAATAATCATCGTGCAGAATGTCTCTCAAAATATGGAAAGTGCTTTTAGTCTGGTAAGACTGGTCATATTGCTCGTAACTCTATGGAAGATGACCATAAATGAAATGAAAATCCAACAAGAACACGTTTTAGTTGTAATGAATTTGGATATTATGACAATGTGTGTACAAAGTAGATTAACCAGGGTGAAAACCATACATATAAAAATGATAAGGGTGGTGAGAACACTGTTGAGACTGCTGTGGTTGATGTGGGACCATCAACTAAAGAGGTACTAGTTACGTTGTTTGTGTTTTCAGATTATGCCAATGTGTTTATTGATTTATGATCTAAAAAATCATTAATTTTTAATAAATTTTGTAATAAATTGCGAATTTCATCACCAGATATAAATCTTGAACTTGTGGTGAAAACACAGTGGGGAAATGATGAGTCCAAAATAAATTATAATAATCCTTTTATCCTTATTTGTAGAAAAAAAATTACTGATTAACATGTTATTTTTTAACTAGTAGTGTTTGATGTTATTTTTGGAATAGAATGGTATTCTATTTTCTATGATAAGATTGATTGGAGAGGTAAATAGGTTTCTTTTTACAAAGACTATCACATTTATTACATTAATGATACCATATCTCTGATAACATATTTGGAAGATCAGAAAATAGTGAAATATGGAAAAGATTGTTACCTTGCATATATTTCTAAAAACAAAGGAACTGTTATGATTACAGATGTGCCTATAGTAAATGAGTATCTTGATGTTTATTTGGATGAGTTTCATGGTATAACACCTGATCTGGATGGTGAATTTAATCTTGACATAGTTTCTTGATTCCAAGACTATTTTAAAACCTTTTTATTGAAGAGTTCAATTAGAACTTTTAGAGTTAAAGAAACAATTGCAGGAGTTGTTAGATAAAGTTATCATTCGACCTAGCACATCACCATTGGGAGATCCAGTATTGTTTGTAAAAAAAAATGATGGTTCAACAAGGTTTTTAATTGATTATAGAGCCTGTAATAATATCAATGTTTAGAACAAGTATACTTTGCCTTATATTTATGATAAGTTTGATCAGCTCCAAAGAGCTATGTATTTTTTGAAGATTGACTTAAGGTCAGGGTACCATCAGTTAAAATTAAATGAAGTAGACGTTCTGCAGACTGGGTTTCATACTAGACATGGCCATTATTAATTTGTAGTTATGCATTTTGTGTTCACCAATGCACCGACTATATTCATAGACCGTATGAATAGTATTTTCCATGTGTTCATTGATAAGTTATTGGTTGTTTTTATTGATGAAATTTTGTTATACTTCTAATGTAAATAGGATCATGAACATCATTCAATGGTTTTCTTGAAAACCATAAAAGAAATGATTTTATATGGTAAATTTAGCAAGTTTGAGTTTTTTTATAGAAAATTTCATTTTTTGGTCACATTATTTCCAAAACATGGCATAGCTTTTGATCCTACTAAAACAAATGTTGTTCAATAATGGAAAAAACCTAAAAATATAACTGAGATACATAGTTTTCATGGTTTAGAAGTCTATTACAAAATGATTGTTGAGATATTTTCACATTTATCTTACCCAATGAGTATGTAAACTCGAAAAGGTGTCATGTTTATCTAGAAAAAATAATGTGATGATTGTTTTCAAAAATTGAAATATAGATTGGTGAATTATCCAATATTGGAATTGGCTTACATAAATATAGAGATTTTTATCTATAATGATGCTTCACTGGGAGGAAATGGTTTTGTACAAATTCATAATGATTAGGTATTTTCTTAGGCATCAAATATGTTGAAACCTCATGAGTTAGATTACACTACACATGATTTCAAATTATTTGATGATGTTGTTGCATTAAAAATTTGGAGGCATAATTTTTATTGCATAAATTGTGAAATATATACTGATCACAAATGATTGAAGAATATTTTCACATAGACAACATTAAACATGAGACCAAGGAGTTTTTTATAATATATTGAGGATATTTATTATAGGGTCCTTTAGTATCCATGAATGGAATATATTGTGGCTGGTGCTTTGTGAAGAAAGAGTAATTCTACATTAACAATGACACATTTAGAACAAGTTCCTTTGATTAACAATTTGATAAACATTGGCATAGAAGTTGATGGTGTAAGAGATTACTCAGTTTTGTTTCTGGTGGGAGTGAAATTTCTTATAGAATTCATATTAACGAAAGCATAGAAAGAATAAAGTTAGTTTCATATAATGGTAGAGTGGGTTCATAAGGGTATGTTACATGAATTTAACATTGATAAAGATTGTGTTTTGTGGTGTCGAAAGAGAATATTTGTGCCTTGGGATTAACAGTTAAAAAAGAGTTGTTATTGAAGCTCGTATATCTTCATTTTCAGTTAATAATGGAAGTACTAAGATGTAAAATGAATTTCAGGACTATTACTAGAGGGTTGTAATGACAAGAGATATTGTTGACTTTATTGTGAACAGTTTGAATTTCCCATAGGTTAAAGTACGGAGACCATTACCAAAATGGATGCTTCCTCCATGACCATTTCAAGAGTGGAAATGTGAAATTATATCCATGGAATTCGTTCTAGGATTACAGAAGAAATCTCAAGATAATAATGAAATTTGGGTTATTGTTTGTTGATTGAATAAATCTGCTCATTTTATTCCTATTCGAGATAATCAGTCTCTATATCAACTTTATTAATTGTATATCAATGAGATATTCATGTTATATAGAGTCTCCCTCTCCATTGTATCATATTGTGATCCCTGGTACACTTCTAACTTTTGAAGGGTCCTTCAGATGTCATTCTGTACTAAAATAAATTTCAATACATCTTTTCATTCTCAATCAGATGGGTAGTAAAAAAAATCAGACTATGGAAGATTTTCTTTGTTATTTTCATTGTATTACTAGGGAAGTTGGGATTAAAATCATTCTTTTGATGATTTTTCCTATAATATCAATTTTCATTCCTGTATATATAAGGATCCATTTGAGATATTATCTGGAAAAAAGTTTCAAACTCTAAAATTTTGGGATGATATAGGAGAAAAAATGTTGATGGGACCAGCATTGGTAAAAGACATGGAAAAAAGGTACTATTGATAGAACAACACGTGAGGAAAACTCATAGAAAGATGAAAATGTTAGAGTATAACTGAATGAAGGATGCTTCTTTTGAGAGAGGTGATCATGTCTTCTCTATGTTTCTTCATGGAAAAGTGTGATGTGTTATGGTAAGAAGAGAATGTTGAGTCTGAGATTCTTTGGACTCTATGAAATCCTAGAGAATGTTGGATCAGTTTATTAGAGAGTGGCTTTACTTACAAGTTTATCCATGATATACAATGTTTTTTATGTTTCAACGTTAAGAATATATATGCTGGATACATCTCATGTTTTGAATTCATAGGTGGTTCAATTGGAAGAGAATCTCTTTTATAAGGAAAAACCAGTCCTGATTCTTGACAAAAGAGATAAATTGTTACAGAATAAGGTAATTCACCAGGTAATGGTTTTGTGTAAAAACAGCATGGTTGAAGAGGCAATTTGAGAATCTAAAAATGCTAGGATGGATAAATACCCCCACTTATTCGATAATAGAATTTAATTGTGGGGACGTAATTCCCAAAAGGGGGGAAGGATATAACAACCCAAGTATTAATAGAATAATATATTTGATTTCTATTAATACTTTTGAATTAGATATTAATTTTACATTAATGGGAAGACTATGTTCTATAGAATACCTGACACGCAACAATGGGTTTCATGGATATCCCATGATTCACACAAGGCTGAGTCATACTAAAAAATAATAACATAATATAATTATTTTAAATGGTAGTTAATGCTTAGTCATTGTATTGGATTGAATGAAAATAACTAACCATATTATGATTATACATGTTTGTTAAATATTTTTATATTTATCCAATAATATTTATAGTCATAAAATTAGAATGAATCCAATTTTAAGCATAAAGAATCTAATATTGTTAAAAGGTAGTTTTACAGCCATTTGATCGAGAACCCCTTTTAAATCTAGTTTATGTAATCCATTTGAAAAAAATAAACATCTATAGAATCAGGAAATCAATATTTTCTTAGGTTAAATTTTCCGTGTTTTCTGATAAAGTTCGTTTTTAATGAATAGTGAAAAATATTGCATTTTAAGTCAAAAATATCATTTCATTTGATTTATTTATATGGTTATATTGTATTATTAATTGTTTTTAATGTGTAAATAGTTTATTTTATTATGATTATATCTAGTTTTGGTCATTGAATAAATGTTACTCTTTATTTAGACATAAACACATGTCAATATTTTGATAGTTATTATTTCTTAAAAACTCACTTTTTTTACAATGTAAATTAATTTTAATTTAATTTTATGCCACTTCAATGTTTTGAATTTTGAAAAATGGATTCCATATTTATAATCAGTAGTTCCAAATTGTGTAAATATGTAACTTTTGTTTTTAGACATTATGAATAGTAAGTTCAGTAATTATTTTATTTACCATGGGTTTTAGAGTAAATCTAGTAAATAGGGGTAAAAAATAATATTATAATAATATTAAATTACCCTTACATGTGTTCCGACTATATTGGATGAGAGATTTCTAACTATTGGAATCCTTGGGAGGATTTTAGGACCCAATGGAGCCACTTGTGTGAGAAAATCCCATTTAATTTCTTTTAATTTAATGTTAAGGAAAATATAACCTAAATATATATATTTTATTAACAAAATTATTATATGAGGTTAAATAAGTGATCATCTGGACTATAAATATTCATTATAAACCTAAAATACGTTCCTCCATCATGGTAATTTATTTATAATTTTTATACATTAGATAATCAAGTTTAACTATGACATAAAGATGATGCACTAATTGCATCATTAATATAGGATTCAAATAAATGAAATTATAAATGTTAAAATAAATGTAATGTGTTATTTTGACGTCATAAAAGAATTTTTCGGAGGATATTCACATGTCATATTTGTATTAATGGGGTTTTTTCGAATCAATCAAGTACTTATTGGTTTTTAAAAAGTCATGATATTAATATTGTCTAAATTGACTTAATTCATATTTTAAAATGTAAAATATTTTATTAAATATTAAAAAAATCCAAAAAAATAAGATTCATCCTAATTTTTATAATAAGTCTATAATTTTATTTAATGACTCTTTAATTGGATATTTTTCTAGTTTTGGTAACTCTTTTGATTCTGAATGTGTTAAATGCTTGATAAAAATGAAAGTGTAAAAAATGGTTAAATAAAAAAGTTATGGATTACAAAATATTCAAAACCTATCTAATTATTATTATGTGATTTTATATTGACATATAATCATCTTATCATAAAACTATATAAATTTTCAAATTTTTATAGTCGATATAGTATTTATAATAAAATAATAATTCAAGATATTCTTTAAGTGCCCCTCCTCCCTCTTATAAAAGGTTACTACCTATAACACATTACTCACACATCTCAAGCCCCTTTTCATATCCGAAATTTGACAGAATAAGCTCCCAACATCACAATATACCTCATAGAAGCCTTCCCTTAGGTACATTGTAAATTCAAGAGAGCCCTTTCGGATCAAATCTAAAGAAGTTACCCGATTGGAGGTGACGTCTTCTCTCAAGTTCTTTTCCATTATTTTCCCCTCTCTACTCCCTATTCACTTATTATAAATTGATTAAATAACAGCACATGTATCCTAAATATACTAGGCTTTTTTATGAGAAGTATTTAAACTACACTTACACTCACATTCATCTATGGATATAGAATATACAGTTTCTGTGGACAGCGGACTAAAGCATCACGAAACGATGATTGTTCAATATTCCCCTACCACATATTATTGTGGAAATTTTGATTGCAATGTAACTATAAATGATATAAATGATATTTATTTTATCTTAATTCTTCTGTAATTCTCATTTATAACATACATTTATTCTTTTCATGTTGTATAAATATGATAATTTAAATTCAGTAAGTGCAGACTACAGCCCCCTCAAAGTGATATAAATCGTTCATGCCATAAATTGAACATATAAAGGATGTATTTAATGAACTTATATATGATATTATACTAGAACTATAATATATATATTTGTATAATTCAATTTTCAATAGTTTTAAAAATGAATAATAAATGTTAGTATCGTTCATGCATACGTAAGGCTAACTGTCTCCATGAACAATGCATTTAATTTCTTATTTCCAAATGATATGGACTACTCTAAATACATATATACTTGATACATATTATATATATAATATATAAATCATTAATATCACTCCAGAGATAATTTATTATTGATGACATTGACAATTTATAATTTTAACATGTTCATTTTTTACTCATGTTCCGAACATCGAAAAAATATCTGGTATGAACTCAAATAATTATCTAATTTTTATATCAAGCTAATAAGTAAAATAAAAGGAATAATAAACCTAAAACAGTTCTTAAGATAGAATAAATTAACATAAGTTTATTATTAAAGATATTAATGAATGAATGACTGAAGTCGGACATAAGGTAACTGACTTCGTCTCAATATCCTTTCATTGAGGCATGTTTTGATAATATAAAACTCTGTCTTTTACATAGTGTATAATAAACTCATTTTACTATTACTTTTATTCGAAAGGAATATTTTTCTGCAAAGTGTTTTACTAAACTATAAAATGACTGTTTTTACTATATTGTGGCGACAATGACTTTCAGCCACTATAACGATTATCTAATATTTGGCATGTTCTATAAGACTTATAGTTTTTAAAAGGAAAAATAATCCACTTATTGCCTTATTTGGCATTTTGGTATTGAAAATGGTTTTGAAAGTGGTTATGATATTTTAATATCTTGATATTATTTCTTGTGATTTCAAAAAACATTATTATCGAAATGTTGATATTTTCAATCTTTTATGTGTGATGATTATATAACGGTACTTGGACATTTGAATTGTGGTTACATGATAAAGGAATGGAAGGTGGTTCCATGATAAACCATGGACCGGTGGTTAAGTTATAACATTCAATTCATTGGGTGTAGAAGACCTCCATATGGTTATTCCATTTGTAAGAATGAGTTGTGGAAGTCGACCATATGGTTATTTCATTTAAGTAAAATTATGTCCCAAATTACCTTTATATGATATACGTTGTTTTATTTTTGCTTTATGGAAATTTTTTTACAAAAGGGTAAGAAATGAGCTTATATTCAGTGAAGTGTTTTTTCTACTTCATTAAGGTGAATAATATTACATTGTGATTAAGTATCCATGGTTCTCATGTTGATTTGAAAACTAATTTCTTTCCTTCTTTGTGTATCCCTTACTGAGCTTTTTATTCTCATCCCCTATTTTTGAAATGTTTTTCATAGGACTTAAGGTGGAATATGGTCGAGGAAGGGATCAAGGAAAAGTAATTCTTCATAAAAATGGAACAAAACATGTTTCTTTTCTTTTAAGTATTTTTATATCATGTAATAAATGATACTGAGTAGAAGTGTCTACATATAATATTCAATATGTTTGGTATAAGTTATGACCTGATTCTAGAAAGCTCTAAACCTAAAAAATATCCTCAATGTGAATTATTTACATTATTCAAGATTATTTAATACTTATGTATATGGCCTTATATGATATGTGTGATGTAGTGAATGGTGGTGGTGGCTAGGGTGGAAATGATACCCACTTGTAACTACTTGAATGTTTCCCAAAATAATCCATATTAATAAATTCATAACCAAGATAAGAGATACCAAAAGGATATTTATTCATAATTTCGAATCTTTAGGAATAAATATTCCCACCTAATAAAAATTTGGAAATTCATGTAGTCATTTTATGCCTCATCTTCTTAGTTTAACCATTTTATAAACACATTTTCCATAATCGCTATAATTGATTTTTACAATTTTTTATAATCAATATGATTTAAAATTAAATTGAAAATATTAAATAATATAAATTATTTTGATTCATAATATTAATTCCACTTTTTTAAAATACATTCTCACAAGTTAAAAATTTTAATTTAAAATTTTCCCCGTGCATGCAATTAAAAAGAGTGTTTTAGAAGTGAATTTTTTTCCTAATATTACAATGTTTTTATATATAAGTTATTTATGAAATTGATTAATATTACCAAAAATTGATTATTAATTGTATAATTTAACTATTACTAGTTATAAAATAATGAAATAAAAATTATTATGTTTTTAAAATCACCAAAAATAATGAATTTTTTTAATAATAACCATTATTTTAAATATTCATCAAGAAACTAATATTTTTAAAAAAATATTATAATATAATTCAATGGTTGATTTTAAATGATTATTGAGAAAATAATTTTTTATTAACATATTTTTTATTTCTGTTTCCAAAATTAATTTCATTATTTTTTAAAAGAATTAATAATAAACATTTTTTTGATAATAGTATTCTCAAAACATAGATAGACTATATTTTATGTTATGTTTCTTTTTTATCAATATGTTATAAATTTATAAAACAATTATTATTAATATTTAAAAGTGTTAGTTACATTTCATGCCGCAATTTTAAATTTCTATGAGCTAGCAGTCTCATTTAAAAAATAATAATCACCATATATTATTGTTTTCCAAACTTTAGTGTCACATGTAACACAATTAAAAATAAGTTTTTATGTAACAAAAGCTACCAATGATACACACAATTACATGTAACACAATATATTGAGAAAAATAAATTTTTAGAACCACATGGTGTCACATTTTACTCTCCTTAACATGAATTTTTCACTAAAATTGATTACTCTGATACAAAAATTAGAGGAGACTTCTACCTCATCATTTTCTTAGGATCCCATGTTTCTTGTATGAACTATTCATTTTGCTAAAAAACATTGATAAGTTAAGGGGTGTTGTTTCATATAACATCTAATTTATGATCATGATTCCCTCCCAGTTGTTCCTTATAGGAGATATCATGATTTAGTGGTATACCATATGAGTTCAGTACATGTGAATGATTAGGTGTGATCTTCTTTTTTGAGATACATGGAACACATCTTGAACATGAGGGGTCTTGGTGGAAGTTTCAAATGATAGGAAACCATACTTCTATGATTGTGATTATTAAATGGAATGATATACCTACGAACTAGTATATAATTTCTCCAAAATCACATTACCTTATACTATAACGAAAATATTTAAAACACCTTTTGACTAACATCCAATTCTCAATGATGTTATCGATTTTCAGTATGAATTTTTTCTAATAATATTCTACCACCAGATATTTCTGAATTCCCTTAAATATATCAATCGTTAAATTAGTTACCTTTGGTCTAAATATATTTCTTTATCTATCTCCTTTCAAGAATAATGGACCTCTACACATCCATCTATATAGGAGTTCATAAAGATAAATATTAATGCTCGAGTGAAAGATATTATTGTATGAAAAGTCAACTATGGGATGGTGTTGATAAAAAAAACCATCGAAATATATATAAAAAGATCAAAAACAGATCATATAGTGTTTATATTATTCCCTCTAATTTCCTTCTGTTTGAGGATTATACATACTATTGATACATAACTCTGTATTAAGAGCCTGAAAAATATTACCCAATAACATTAAGTTAAATCATGGATATGGAAAAAAATAACTTAATATTCTACTGAAAGAAACCTTACTAATTCTTTAATGTGTATTCTGGAAATCAGATCAAGTGATAAGACTTCTATTATAGTAGTGAATTGTAATATCATAGTAATGAGATCCACTGAAACCAATAGTGAATTAATCCCATTAGATGTTTTGGGGAGTCCATTTCCAAAATACATGATGATGTTTTCCAATTTCTATTATGGTTTATGAAATGTATGTAATATCCCATTACAATTTTTTCACTCATCTATACCATTATGACATACCAGGAACTAAGATAAAAACTCTTCCAAATATCACTTCATACCATATGACCAGAAATATTCCTTCAAATTTATATTTATATCCATATATCTAGGAGGAATATACAATGAATTACCATGATTTTATTTTAAAATATCCTTATTTAAATATTGTTTGAAAAAAATACCAACATGGATTCTGAGCCTCAAAATTTTCTCATGATCATGCTTAATATTAGAAAAATTACTCACCTTATTTTGTTTTTCTATGTATTCAAACTGGGCCTCTTTTTAATTCACTTGGATAAGTGGTTGAACATTTAATTGTGAAATATAATATTTCTGCACTTCCATCAAGATTTTCAGATCCATCCATCGTAAATCTATAAACATTTTTTCTTCTTTTTATCATCATCATAGTCATGAAAGCTTGACTGTATTAACTCGAGGTATCTAAAACCTTTCATTATTTCCTAGGTTGTTAATGTGTTAATAAATTATAATATTTATGTATCTTTTGGCCTCCTCTTTGCCACATATTAAACTCCTTCTAGGGTAATATTTTCTATAAATGTTTTTCATCGGTATATACAACTAACTTTTATCAATAAAGATAATTCCTCAATATCTATAATGTGAATATTGATGAAACTAACTCAAAATCATGACTTGGGGAATTTTTATCACAAACCATCAATTCCCATGAGGATTTAACTATTACCATGTCATAATGATGAATAAAAAATAATAATACCTACATGTATTAATCACTATATATTTAAAACCCTTCTCCAATTTATGGTAATGTATACACAAGGGAATAAATTAATATTTTCTTCAAATCATTGAAAATTAACTCACAATTTTTTTTCTAGAGAAACTTGTCATTCTTAATAGTAAATTTATTGTATGAATTAGATAGTCATGATATTTTCACCACGAATCTTTTAATATATCCAACTAAACTAGGAAAACATAAATCTCAACCTCTATAAGTGGTTTAGTCCAACCTTGAATTACCTCTTCTTTGACTGATCTACCGATACACCCGCTCTTGAGAATATATAACCATAACATTAAACCTTTGGTAACTAAAATTACCATTTTAAAAATTTTAAAATAGTTTCTCATTATACATTTACATTGTATAATTATCTAATGATATTCCTTCTCATACCAAATCATTGAATAGATAATAATCACTTCTAAAAAGTAATCCATAAAATGATCAAGGTAATCTATAAAGGCACCTTTAATTATGTACACCACGATAGAAGGGGAATTAATAAGGCAAAATGAAGTTTTTATATATTCACATTTTATATAACATATATGTAATGATTTATTTAGTATATCCTCCATCTATACCATCATATGATGATATCTTGAACATATTTCAATCATGGAAAATTATTGAGATTCATGTAGCTCATCAAATTTTTCATCAATACGAATCAAACGATACATGTTATTGATTTTGATCTTGTTTATATCCCGATATTTATTATACAGTCACATCGGAAAATAATTTTTTTTAAAAAGAACATGTCCAACCAAAAGTGTCACACTTTCCAAAGTGGATCTCTTTTTAATTCTATACTATAGCTTCTTTTTCATTTCTGGCAACTCTATAGGTGTAATTATATAGTGGGATAAATAAATTTGTGTGGAACATGATATGAGATATATTGGGAAATCATATTTAAATTTTTGTGAAGGATAAAAAATATTCCACAGAGACATAAAAAAACATCCTACATAATATGTCTATCATTAATATTGAGTGTCCCCTCAACCATATGAGATATACTCCCTTCTAGGACATGAAATAAACCCCATTAAATCGATTTTATTTCCATCCGAAATTATAATTTACCATCAAACTGATGAGGGATAATTTTTTGGGATTTGATATCAAACATGAAATAACATCCAAATACATTTATATCATATTTTTTAAAAGAAATTTATTCCATGACATTGATAACCTCAAATTCATCAAGGGAATGAATAATAATATTCACCAGAAGCACATTATTATAAAAAATATTCATCAAGAGAAGAATCGTAGACTTCAGATGTTATCATCTTACCATTAGATGTTATTTGTTGCTAATTATATATCTACTAATTTTGGTGGCATATTTATACACTTTAAAAATTAATTATATTTGAATGAATGGGTAGATCTAGAGTGAAATAATACATTATAAAATATTGAGTTGATGGTAATAGAATCATTACCCACATAATTTTAACATCCCTCATTAGAAATAATTAACACATGAGAGTTCAATTTCTCTATTATATTAATAGGTTATCCATATTGAACATCATCATTAATATTTTTATTTGGGAACTTATTAGTGTAATTCACATTATCCCTTCATTTGAAACACTAGATTATGGGTGGTTCATTCTGTAAATATTTCCCTTTATTTTAACCAGTAGTTAAATTATTCCCATCACATTGGCATTCTATTCACCGCTAACCTTACCATGAAAAAAATATATATACTACTCCTATAAATAATATTTGAAGGATTTTTCATATGACAATTTTAGGATTATGTAAATCACATATTCTTATCTGTAGGCTTCTTAGATTTTCCATTGAATTAAATTTTTCTCATATTATCAAATCATCGAGATTGATAAATAACTACAACCTTTGTTTCCATCATAATAGCACATTGGAATCTATATTCATACTTACCAATGTATCTTATTGTAAATGACTATTTGATAATTGGTTACAATTTAATTAAGAATCAATTATCCTTAATTTCATTATAGATGACAATAAATGAAGTAAACCCCACAAGTCTTGTTAAATTTTCCTCATTTCTAAAAATAGATACATCATAATTTTACTTTATCTAAATAAAATCCTTATATAAAACTCAATGCAAATTATATAATGCCATATGTTAATAAAACCTATTCTACTGAACTCATCCCAATCAATTAATAAAATTCATAATGTTTTCCTATAATCTAAATGAGATTACAACATTGATATGATTCTTTTTCCATACGATATAAAACCAAAATGAATATTTCATGTTTAAAAAACTTGAGAATAAAAAATACCTTTTTATTTCCACTGATCCATTTATCTAAAACTATAAGATCAGTGGATGAACTGAATGATTTTAGGCAATTCCACATAAAGGACATAATGGAATATTTTTAACTATATATATCAATTGTAATGTATGATTGATACATTTAATTAGAATATTAAATGAGAATAAGAAAATATTTTCTTCATTTTAGATCTCATAATATTTGGATACTTATGAGGGAAACAGTTTTATTTTCCATCACACATAGCATTAAAATAATTCCATTGTGTTCCATCCATTTAATAAAACAAAAAATAATAATTTCTGTTGAAATAGTTGTTATGGGGAACCATATAATCCTGAAATATTACTTATAAGATTAATAAATGATAACACATTTTATAAATATATAAAACCTTAATTTTATCCTAGGTTATTCATAGTTTTAATCAATTTAAATCATTCTTGATGATTTGTATTTTTTTTGGAATTTCCATTGAATATCCCTTGGGAGTGTCAAAGCAGGTGTCCAGCATGGACTATTATCACACACCAAGTGATGATCGAGTCCAATTCAACTATGTTTGTTAGATGTTATTGCCTATAGGTACCTTTGTTCAAGAGACACATTATTCTGCTATATCCAGAAACAGATTTATGTTCTTATAAACCATTTAATCTATCCTTCCCCAATATTCCATGACATTTTCTTATAATTTTACTCATCCTTATAGTTATCCTTCGACATGTTCTTAAGGATATCACAATTTTTTTCTCATCCTTGTTTGAAAATGTTTACTAAACATATCCTTTGTTAAATACTCAATGAAACCATGATTTTCATACATATATATTACATAATTATAAATGAATAGTCGTTACATTACACAATGAAATGGCTTAGAATCATAAATCTATAGTTTCTTTTATGTTTAGATTCATAAAAAATAGTACATATATGAAGTGAATCATATCCTAATATGTTATTCATAACTAAAAACCTTTATATATTAATCATTCATAATATATTAATTTATAACACAAGGAGTGGAATCATAATAAAGGGTTAGTATACATTCTTACTAAGGGAAATCATGGGAGAAATATAATAATTAATTGAACTTATGGGTATATGAACATTATCATAATATTTTATAACCAACACCTCATATAAATGAACATAATATAATGTCGTGGGATAATGATTGGTAGTTAAAATGACATGAATCACAATGGTATCAAATAAAATCATCCATGAGATCATATCATTGTCCAATGTCAAAGATTCGTGGCATACACATTGCGTAGAAAATAATTTTCTTTATAGTAAGGACTCATTGGGGACGATATCATAGTTGAATGAGTTCACTCTCCAAGACATCAAAGCCCTAATGGTAAACAATAAATACCAATTTAGATTAAAATGTTACTTACTAAACTAGATTCACTTTCCAATCTATTCCAATTTACCTCCTACGGTATCCATCTTTTCCAAATGCATTAGAGGGAGATATAGATCCCACCCATCACCTAATGAAAAAACATATGTTTATGAGAAAAAATATCATAAAACAGTCATTATTTAATAATATAGGAAATTAAATGGGTTTTTTAAACATTTCATTATATCAATAATTGTGTAAAAGAGATAGGTTTAATTACCATTATATCATTTTATTAGTGCTTAACCCATAGAAAAAAGTGGGTTTCATTTGATTTATATCATGGTATAACCCACTGAAAAAAATTAGATTAATATAAATCATTATATAAAAATCCATTAAAAATAATAATAATAATTGAATCGTTATTTATTATCCCAAAAAAACATATGTTATATAAAAGGATATCATCTTAAATGGATAATTATTTTGAAAAAAATAACATAGAATGTTTATTTGTGAAGATAAATATGCATTACATATAAGTTTTATAACTAAAATTTATAATAAATTTTTGAAATCCATTCATATAAAAATAAAATTGCGTAATTATAGTGAAATATCATATTAATATAGTGACACAAAATTCCAATCAGGTCGTACATGTTAGAACAAAAACCCCTTTAACATTATTGGTAAATTTCCAGCATGAACTGATTAGAAAATGAAATAAAGAATCATTTAAATTTTTATCTAAAAATTATTACATGGGTAAATAAATAATTAATATGTCATTTTAATAATTCTAAAGAAAATTAGATATTTTTAGAAAACATGGGTTTGGATGAAAAATTGTTTTCATCTTAATAGAGAAAAATGAGGATCTTTCTTAAAAATCATCATCGAATATTGTGAGAAAATAAAGTGAGGAAAATAAATGGAAAACATTTTTTATCTTCAAATAACTATAGGATAATTAAATTAATGAGTATCTTTATATATATATCATAGTATTTCATCATTATTTACATAATCGTAAACATTTTTGAAAAGCAATGAGATTATAACCTAAAATCCATAATAATTTGGTAAAATTCAATTCTAAAACCCTAAAAAAAGAATATTAAATGAATCTTAAATAAATGAGAATAAATAAATTCGTGATATTACATATCCATTGGGATTTATATACATCTCAGAAAATAAGATAGTTCCATAACATAACAAATTTCTTAAGGAAATCAAATTGAATCAAAGGTCCATTAACTTAGGTATCTTATTTTGTTATAAACATTAAAACACAATTATAATAAATATAATTTTTATAGACCTATATCCATATATATATATATATAATATTCCATATAGTATTTGTGACGCCCCAGGTTTTATGAACTGGTTTAAGTAAGAAGTGTTATTCCTTTAATGATGTCTCTTGTTTTTTTCGTTTTGCTAATAAGGAATTGGAAATGAAATAAAACATGGAGAATAAGGTAAACTGATATATATTAAAACATTACTTTGCAACGAGACCCAACTAGTTGAAAATACCATGCACAAGACCTAACACAACCACAACAAGACTACAAAGAACCACCACTCGAGCAATCGGATAATCCTCATCTTTAGAGTCCATCAGCGTGAAAAGTATAACAGCCAGGGCCACAGCACACATGCTCAACGCCAATGGCATGAGGAGAGTCATCCTTCCTGTTCAAGTGTTCTGTTTTAAGAAGTACCCCACACCCCTGTATTTATATTAGTTCGTTGAGTTATGAGCGTTATATTTATATATCCGTTGGGTTTTCAAAACGACCGTTTTGTTTCCATTAATAATGTTTACTTTAAAAGAGAACTCGGTTTTTATTTCCCTCATAACTTTATGATATTTTTAAAGCATTATTTCATAAAAGATTCTTCGTTTTAAAATAAAAAGAGTATTCATAGAAGTAAATCTCCTCATTTTTTTACAAAATCCTGATGGGTACCTAGGTAGTTGAAAACTTGGTTTTCTTTTTGTGAAAAATATGTTTATAGGGCATTTGTAATAGTTAGGTCTTCTTATCTCATCAACTATGTAATTTTTGGGAAACTATTGGTCTTTAAAATAATTTTATAAAAACAAATAGTGTAGTATTTTAAAAATACTAATGATTTTAATAGTATTATACAAAAGGTATATCTTTTAAAAATTTAGATCAAGAGTTATAATATTTTATCTAAACTAGAAATTGGTTTTATGATTTTATGTTATAACTATTTGTTTTTACACAATTCCTACAAATATTTATATTTCACCCTAATTTGAGCTAAGTATATAATAAAACTAAATTTTTTATAAAAATTTATGTGGGACCCGGCCAAGCCAAGGGCATCCCTTATGGGACAAGCCCTCAAGGCCACGACCGAGACCCCCATAGGGACCCGAGGTACCGTTATCGGGCTCCCCAGGTGTGCGTGCACGTGTAGAGAGTTAGCCAGACTAGAGGCTCGGGGTGGGCCGAGCATAGGTTACCTAGGGTCGCGCGCAGGCCTGTGTATAAGGCCACGGCGCGCGCTGCGAGAGGTTGGGCCAAGGCCCGCGGGGGGGTGGGGGGCCGTGTATAAGGCCCCGTGTGCGTGTGTGTTTGTGTTATTGCACCGCTCCCCAAATGTCTTATTATTTATACCGCACCTCAAAATCCTTCTGTTTCGATGTGGGACAAGCTCCCTGCGACTGGGACCGTCTGATCAACTCCCGTGTCGATCTCAGCCGTCCAACCCGTTTTTAACCGCGCGACCTCCCTGCTTCTCTGTAGACATCCAATCTCATCAGAGATTCAATCCTAGCCATCCATACCTTTTAAAATGTTTAATCCGTTTCCTGCTTCTCCCTCAGCCGCACGATCTCGCCATCTTCAATCAGGACCGTTCCTTCCCTTACCGTGTCGCCCCGTCGTCTTCTTCCCAGCATCGGGGTCCTGCACCTGTAGGCATGCACCAAGGACACCAGGCCCCTCCATTCGCACTGCACCGCTGACCCCCGAACACTCCCCCTCCTAGCTCACTGTGCCTTTTTCCTTCTCCCCCGACGGCCTACCCATGGGCCGAGACACCCTTCTTGCACCGAGGCTGTACTTAAACCCTCACACCTCATGAACTCACGACGGCTCCTCCTCCTCTTTCTCACCCCCGATCTCCCAACAATCTAGCAAGCTCACCACCGTTCCAGGCTCCCTCCTCAAGCAGGTAAGGGTATTTCCATGTTTCTTCTTTTCTATTCTTCGTTTGATGAAACCTATATTTCTATATTCTGCTTATATATTTATGTTTATAAAGCCAACCCCCCGGGTTGTAATACTGTCAATGGCATTTGCCGCCATGTTACAAAGGATGTATATATATTTTCTCATGTTTGACGTCTCCTGTTTCACAAAAAAAAATATACATATATACCTGAAACAATCTTTTTATATGTGTTGTATATACGAGTTTATATATTTCTAAAAAAAACATGAATAAAAGATATAGTGCCCAAACCCCCTTCGATTTTATTTCCAAGATTATGTGGAGGATATACTGGATGATACATGGATGCTGAGGTTGAATATGTAACTGATGCATAATGTGAATCATTTGTGTGAAACTTACATATATATATAACCACATATTCCTATAGGTTTTTATACTTTTGGTTGCATATGGACCCAAAGCTTAACATGAATCATCTTTCTGAACTATATATATATGTATCACTACGTATTATGACATGTTGATATATTTCTCTGGTTATACATAGAACCAATGCATAACATATATCATTTTGTGAACCTTATATACATATATGAATACATATTTCTACATGTTTATAAATATTCCTCTCCTTTTTAAAACAAGGCAGTTATGATTTTAGGAGATGAATGCCTGTTTCTTGAATGTGATTTGGATGCAATCTAGGCCACGAGCTTAGGTATGATTATGATATGTTTTCTTTTTTTTTTAAACTAAGTGATTACATATTTTTGTATTTATAACTTCCCAAATATTAAACCCTCTTACTGTTTATGTTCCTTAACTAAATAAATTAAGAGTCCTGCAGCACTCATGAAATTTTCACTGGCCTTATTTATTTAGTATAAAACCCATTTTCTTTCTTTTTACAATTTTGGTGAATGTGAAGATTAATCAGGTTATGTTTTACCATATTTAGGGGCTTTAGTCATCGTATTTGATCGTAAGTGCTTCCTTATGAATTTAAGCTTCCATTGAAAAAGAAAGAATCATTATTTATTATCATTCTATATACTTTAATAACGAGCTTTTGTAAAAGGAGCGTTTTATGGAACTATGTATGCCTTTTTTTAGCTATCAACCTATTTTGAAAATATCATCTACCATTTCATGTATAAAAAAAGGGGTATGGTGTCTCATTACTCTTATTATTATTGTACAAAATGCATACTAATGACATATCCCTAAATGAACTAAGAAATCGGATTACCCAAAGTGGTATGGGACACCTTGGGTAAAGTGAAAATGAATGAGATATTCAAGGTGGTATGGGACATCTTGAATATATAGGTTGATAAAACAGATTATGAACGATGTGGCTCACATAATAACAAAGACAAATTTTAAAGGTGCGCCCTGATAGCGCCCCATTGCATTGGGTAATGATGTAACCATTAGAGATTACAATTTTAAGGGTGCGCCCTGATAGCGCCCCATTGCATTGGGTAATGATGTAACCACTAGAGATTACAAATTCAATGACACCTTGGGGAAGGACCTTGGTGATATGTTCATGATTGTCTAAGTTAAATGTTGATTCCACATAATTCATGTTATGTAACAAGTTTTCTTCAAAATAATGTACCTATCCTTTTATGACCATTGCCCTTACGCTCTCATAAAGTTCTTATTTCACTCGTATAAGTTGGACCATGATTTATGTAAATGAAAATTTAAGTTTTTTCCTTGTGCGCAACTCTGATTATGCATTTCTTTTAACTGTTTAAATTTATGCAGTACTTGTTCATAATAACCATTATCACTCCTTCAAGAATTGACATATTCGTTTCATGTTTTTCTTGAAAACCTTGATTAAGCATTGTTATGTTTTGTGTGTTACAATCTTTCTTAGTGAATGTTCAAATCCTTTTTGAAAGAATTTTTTCAAATGTTACAGTGTTTATATTATTTTTAAAACCCCCTTACTGAGTATTTCAATGCTCACCCTACGTTTTGATTTAAAATTTTCAGGTATCAGCTTTTGAAAGATGAATTGTTTCAGAAGTTTCCGGTTTCTCAGAACCCGAACTGCACATGATCCTCTGTATGGGACATGATGTGTTGTTAAAAAATTGTATTTTATTTTAAGATAACACATCATGTTCTGAAGGCACCGACTCCTATGGTTTCTGGGGTCGGGGTCTCTACAGTTGGTATCAGAGGTTCGGTTTGGATAACTCTGGAAAGCAAGAAACCGAAACAAAAATATATATGTATATGTATTTCAATTTTATTAAAAACTGGTTTTCTTAAATTTCAGATGGAAAATGAAGGCACAAATCTCTTATCTCTCCCCACAGAGTCCCTAGAGTCCATTGTGTCTTTAGCAAGTCGTGAGGGCTTTCTAAACTATGCCCATATCCGCCTGACATGTAAATACCTTTACGATGTATCCAATTCACCGCGGGTGCTTCAGCTACACCAAGGGGTAGGAATAGATTACCTCCTTATGATAATAACCCATTTTCCCTCCTATGTACGTCAAGGAAGGTACTACGAGGGACTTTTCCGGATTTTCACGGCGGGTGAGAGCTTTGGCACTATGCTTGATAACCCTTTTCAAGAAGCTGCTGCTGACGGAGACCTCCGAGCGGGCTACCTTTGTCAGATTTTAAACTATGGCTTCTGGGGTCATTGTTGGACTTCGGAAGGTTAGAAGACGAGTCCACCCGTTTGTCTTGCAGAAGACAAGTGTATGAAGATGTCTCTCAACTTCATGCCCCCCATGCTAGACTCAGAAGACGTCATAAGTGTCCTCATGAGTTTTTCCCTGAATGCTCGGCCTGTGTTTGGTTCGAGGAGTTAGAGAGTTTTTATAACGACCCACACTTTACATACATTGTTAATACTTCAAAATTGAAGCACACTTATTACAACATATGACAAAACCACAAAGGACCGTATAGGTATAGTGTCTTTAGAAACTGGGAAACATAAACAACTGGTTCATAAATCTTCTACAGTGTCTCCCATTTATTTCATCATATCTAGGGTCCCTTTTAGCATATTCTACTTAATATCCATCTTCCTGACCTGGGGAAAAGAAAACATAAAAGGGTGAGCTCAAATGCTCAGCAAGGGCAAATAAAGGAAATAAAAATCATATCATATCTTTATGAAAATCAAAACTTACAAAAGAGATCATAATATCTTAACATGGAATAAATCATAGAAGTGAAAATGAGATCCCCAAAATCATAACATAAAACTTGAAACTTTGTGGCATGCACACATAATCATGGAGATCATTTCTTGTTAGTCATGACTCATTGCCAAGACTATCTTAGTGGACAAAGTCCCTTTCTAAACCGAGTTCACTCCTCGTTTCAGTCCTGTATCACTGAACCGAAATAACCTTCCGTTCCAGCCATGTCTATCTCATGAGATATAAAATCTTTACCCAATGCATTGGAGGGAGATATAGGTCCCACCCATCTTATAATGAATCCTTTCTTATGTGTGCCACATAATCATAAAACATACATCATCGCATAACACATATAACAAAAATGGGATTCTTGAAACATCATGACATCATAAATCAATTCATATATGATAAAGGAATTCATAAACATAATTCCATCACAACATAGTCAAACAAATGTAAAAATATTGATAGAAACAGAACCCTTTATTATCTTAGATGGAAAATAATTTTGATAAAACACTTGAATTGAATTCTTGAGGAAAATATCCTTTCTTCTTCAAAAACATTTTTCCTTTCATAACATGTCATAAAACTTTAAAATAAAAGAAGTTGATTAAAAATAAACTTGAAAACTTGTAAAGGAATCTTCTTTGAAGTAATGTTTTAAAAATCCATTCATGCCGTATAAGTTAAAAAAAACATTCTTCGTACTTTTGTCGGAAAAGTCAAAAAGTACCTCGTACGGAAAAACGACAAAAGATTCCTTTCATATTCTTTACTAAAAACTCACCTAAGGGTAAAATTGGATTTAAACTATTTCAAGTGGATGGAAACAATATTACATATTGAGGGAACATGGATGTGGATGATAAAATACACCCCAGTAAATACTTACGAATAAACAATCTCGGATAAAAATGAGATTGTGATATTTCCTTTACCTTAGGTCCAATTTGCTTTGTACGTGTCCGAAGATCCTGTATAATGGATTAAATAATGTTATTGACTTATTCCAGAATCATACATATTTATATGATATCATATATGGTCATATTATTAGCTTCTTGTTAGTAATATTTCATTGTTACTTGTTACTCGGGTCTTTATAACTTTTTGTTCTTATGCGTGTTTTGTCGAATAAATTCTTATTCTTATCTTTAGGTTATAGATAATTCATTTCCAGAATGGTATTAGTGTAGTATATACCATATTCATTCATTCAATTCATTTATATAATCATTATGAAATGAAGATCATGTAGAACGAGTCGCATCACATCGTGGAGACGGTATTCCGTACGTACGCACGAGTGATGATATCGTTCCTATGATCGTGGAATTGTTTTGGAGTATATATATATTATTTCAGTATCAATATTACTTAATAATAATCATATATAGTTACTCATTACACCATTATACCCATCCTTGTAAGGTGATGGTGGAAAATAGATTACACCACGGCGTGGAGACGGTATTCCGTACGTACGCACGCGCGGTGATTTCATTTTTTCCGTAGGATGGATAGAAGGTGAATTAGGGTTGTTTCATATTTATAATAACATATCAGTATGTAAGTAATACTGATGTTATTACTTTATCATGAAACAACTAAAGAAGAAGAAGTTGAAGAAGAAAGAAATTGAAAAGATCGGTAATGGATATTACCTCTTCTTTGGAACGCCTCTTTGAATCCTCCACTTAAGGAACTAAGATTGTTCTTTGGAGAAGACCAGGACCTCTAGGATTATTCTAGGGAAGTGGAGAAGGGAATATGGCAGGGGTTGGCCGAGCTTGAGTGCTCAAATTGGTGTGAGGAGGAGGGGGAGGAGGTGCCCTTTTATAAGGGAGGAGAGGGGCACCTTAGGAATATCTCAAAATATTATTTTATATTAAAGTCAAAATCGGTTTATAATGGTTCCAAAGGGTCTTATTTCGAAGCTAAAGTGGGGATGGGTCGAAATCCTATCAACCAATAGGATTTAGACAAGTTTAGGGTATTATTTTAACCTTATCAATTAGATTTAACTCTTAGTTAATTAATTTAACTTCTACCGTGTCTTTTTGTTTTCTTTCACTATATGGTTAATACACTTACTATAACATGCCAAACGAACCCCAAATTGTTTATTATTAATATATATATCCTTATCTAAGTCATTTGGCCGAACCATAGATTTTTAGGAATAAAATAACAATTAATAATATAATATTTAATTTAAAAACTATTTTGTGTCAATTTTGACACTATTTGATATATGATTTTTGTGAAAGTCATAACAGAATTATATGTTCGAACCAAGTTAATTAAATCATTACTAATATATCATAGTAACCTAGAAAATTAGTGGAATTCATAAAAAGTCTCAAATTACATTTATTTTGGTATTTATATTATCAATTTTTTTCAATATTTCATTAATAAGATAATTACTGCATCATCTTTGTGTCATAATTAAATTAAATTATTTGATGTCTAAAAATTACAAATAAAATACCATCATGTAGGAAATCTTTTTAGCTTTCTAATGAATATTTACAATCGAATTTATCTTATGTATAACCCTATATTAAAAATGATTTACTTATTAAACTTTGATTTTAACTATTTTAACCCTTCTTTAAATAAATTAATAATAAATATCCTAATCTAATCCAAGTGGGCCTAAATGGTCATATTTTATTCCTAAGTTTGTTTTTGGTCGAATTACACTTGTCCAATAGAATTAGGACATGTGTTAGGGTAATATTAATATCATATTTACCCTTAGTTACCCTATTTACTATTAACCGCGGTAAAAATAGTAAAAAGTTACTATTCACCAAAAAATTATTTTCATCTCATTGAACCACATTTTAGTCCTTGATATTAACCGTGTCTCTCGGATTTTTGAAATTCCATTCACAGAAGCGGTAAAATTAAGTTTTATGCAAAATTCAGTTTTTAACCTACCACTTAGTGGTTTCACTATTCATCAAAAATTGAAAGTTTTCAGAAAAAAACCAAAATTTCACCCTAGGCTAATTTCGATATTCTGAGTCCAAAAATGAAGTCCATTTTGAAAAATAAAATTTATAAAATTTCAAAAAGTGGTTATTACTATTCATAACGGCTAGTTTTAATAGCATATTGTTGTTTAGTGAAACTCGGTATTGCGTACGACGCAAGCTATCGAGGAAGGTCGCGATTGCGTGTAAAGCAAGCCAAGCAAGTGTTGTGTAGAAAAAGATTCCTTTGATGATAACATAAAAGTCTCGGGTGTTACATTCTACCCCCCTTAAAAAGAATTTCGCCCTCGAAATTCGTCACTTTGCAACAAACAAATGAGGATACTTCTCCCTCATCATATCCTCAAGCTCCCATGTAGCTTCTTTAAGTTGGTGGTTTCTCCATAAAGCTTTCACCAAGCGAGTGGTCTTGTTTCGTAGGACTTTTTCGCTACGATCTAGAATCTCTATCGGCTGTTCTTCATAAGAAAGATCTTGCTCCAGCGGTACAACTTCTGAGCTGAGTACATGTGAAGGATCTGGTATGTACTTTCTCAGGAGAGATACGTGGAACACATCGTGAACTTGAGAGAGATTCGGTGGAAGCGCCAATCGGTAAGCTACCTTCCCAACACGATCCAGTATTTCAAAAGGACCGATATATCTAGGGCTCAACTTCCCCTTCTTTCCAAATCTCATAACCCTCTTCCAGGGAGATATTCGTAAGAACACTTTATCGCCCACTTCAAACTCTAGGTCTTTTCTTCGGTTGTCGGCATAACTTTTCTGTCGACTCTGAGCTGCTCTTATGTGTTGTTGAATAGATCTAACCTTTTCTGCCATTTCATCAACGAGATCAGGTCCTAATAGCTTTCTTTCCCCAACTTCATCCCAGCAAGTTGGAGTCCTGCATTTCTTTCCATAGAGAGCTTCATAAGGAGCCATCTGAATACTGGAGTGAAAGCTATTATTATAAGAAAATTCCACCAAAGGTAGGTGTTGATCCCAACCTCCTTTGAAATCCATAGAGCAAGCTCTCAACATATCTTCTAGGGTTTGAATTGTTCTCTCAGACTGACCGTCTGTCTGGGGATGATAAGCAGTGCTGAAACTCAACTCTGTATCCAGAGTATGCTGAAGACTTCGCCAGAACTTCGAGGTAAATCTCGGATCTCGATCAGATATAATAGAAAGTGGTACTCCATGCAATCTTACCACTTCCTTTACATATATCCTAGCAAGCTGATCTAGAGAGAAATCCTCTCTAATAGCAATGAAGTGTGCAGACTTTGTAAGACGATCAACTATGACCCAGATAGCATTATTGCCTTTGGATGTTTTAGGAAGTCCTGTGACAAAGTCCATAGTGATGTTTTCCCATTTCCATTCGGGTATGGGTAATGGTTGTAACATCCCCTTAGACTTCTGTCTCTCAGCTTTAACTTGTTGACAAATCAAGCATCGAGAGACATACTCAACAACATCTCTTTTCATGCCATCCCACCAGAAGTACTCTTTCAGGTCCCTATACATCTTCGTGCTTCCAGGATGAATAGAGAATGATGAACTATGAGCCTCATCCAGCAGCTCATTCTTTAATTCGGGAATGGGAGGAACGCAAACCCGATTCCTGAACTTTATTATCCCATCACAATCAAGGTTGAATTCAGGAACATTTCTCACCTTCTTTTGTAACTCGACATCTTCTTTCTGTGCCTCTTTAATCTTCACATGTATAGATGGTTGAACATTCATTTGGGAAAGATAAGATTTTTCCCTTTCCATTATAATTCCAAGATCCATCCTTTGTAAATCCATAAATATTGGATCTTTTGTGATCCTCATCATGGATAAACTAGCATGGTCTTGTCGACTTAATGCATCTGCCACCTTGTTTGCTTTCCCAGGGTGGTAATGGATTGAGTAGTCATAATCCTTAATCAGCTCCAACCATCTTCTTTGACGCATATTCAACTCCTTTTGTGTGAAAATATACTTTAAACTTTTATGATCAGTATAAATATCACACCTTTCACCATAAAGGTAATGCCTCCAAATCTTTAATGCAAAGATTACCGCAGCCAACTCCAAATCATGTGTTGGGTAATTTTGCTCATGGATTTTCAACTGTCGTGAGGCATAAGCTATCACCATATCATTTTGCATAAGAACACACCCCAATCCCTTCTTGGATGCATCACTGTAGATCACAAACCTTTCTCCACTACAAGGCAGTGTGAGCACAGGTGCACTGGATAACCTTCTTTTCAACTCCTTGAAATTCTCTTCACATTCCTCTGTCCAGACAAACTTAACTCCTTTCCGAGTCAACTTGGTGAGTGGATTAGATAATCGTGAAAAATCTTTTACAAAACATCGATAATATCCAGCCAAACCAAGAAAACTTCGGATCTCAGTTACTGTTGTTGGTCTTGACCATCTTTCGACAACCTCTGTTTTTGCTGGATCCACAGATATCCCCTCTTTTGAGATTATATGACCCAAAAATGCAACTTTTTGAAGCCAAAATTCACACTTGGTAAATTTGGCATAAAGCTTCTCCTTTCTCAGGGTCTTCAATATAATTCTCAAGTGATCTTCATGTTCTTCCCTGCTCTTTGAATAGACAAGAATATCGTCTATAAAGACTACCACAAATTGATCAAGATAGTCTCTAAAGACTCTATTCATTAGATCCATGAAGATAGCAGGGGCATTAGTAAGGCCAAATGGCATCACTATAAATTCATAGTGTCCATACCTTGTACGGAAAGCCGTCTTTGGTATATCCTCCTTTTTGACCCTTAATTGATGATACCCTGAACGAAGATCAATCTTGGAAAAGTATTGAGCTCCGCGTAGTTGGTCAAATAAGTCATCAATGCGTGGGAGAGGATATTTGTTCTTGATAGTGATCTTGTTAAGTTCTCGATAATCAATGCAGAGTCTCATTGATCCATCTTTCTTCTTAACAAATAGAACAGGTGCTCCCCAAGGTGACGCACTAGGGCGTATGAATCCCTTATCAAGATTCTCTTGGAGTTGCTTCTTCAATTCCTGCAACTCAATTGGGGCCATTCTATAAGGTGTCTTTGAAATAGGCAAAGCACCCGGTACGAGTTCTATTGAAAACTCAACTTCACGATTTGGTGGAAGACCCGGCAATTCCTCCGGAAAGACATCATCAAACTCCCGTACAATGGGCATATTCTTAATCGTGAGTTTCTCACCAACCATTTGAGATAAATAACCTTCATTTAGTGGAATCAATACCCATAAGATGGAAGAAATTTCCACTGGAAGGTTATGTTCATCCTTGCATTGATAGACGATCGTAGATTGATCTGGAATATGAAATGTGACTTCCCTTCTTTGGCAATCGATATGAGCTCTATGTAGAGAAAGCCAATCCATGCCAAGAATCACATCAAATTCCACTAAAGGAAGGATCACAAGATTTGCAGGAAGCACTTTCCCACAAACTTCGATCAGAGAAGAATTATAAACATTTGATGCGATTGATGTGCCATTAGGTGTTGTCACGGCTAACTCAACATCTAATTGTTGAGGTAATACGGTGATACCCTTAGAAAAGTCTTCAGAAATAAAAGAGTGGGTGGATCCAGAATCAAATAAAACATTTTCTACTTTAGAATGGATGGTAAGTGTACCTTTCACCACATCGTTATCATACTCCACATCGCTGATAGAAATTGCATGTGACTTTCCTTTGTCTTTAGCCTTAAGATTTTGTTGACGTCGACCATCATCATCAACCCTTGGATTTGGGCATTGATTGGCATAATGCCCCATCTCCTTGCACTTGAAACATTGAAGTGTAGTAGGTTCATTCTGTGTATCCCTTCCTTTGTTTGCATCATTAGACATCTTCTTCCCATTATCACGGCATTCAAATGCCCGATGACCTTCCTTTCCACATTTAAAACATTTACTTGTCCCTTTAAGACAACTCCCTCCATGTTTCTTTCCACACTTTGAGCATAAGGGAAAGTTCATCTTCTTTTCCGTGTGCTCTTTAGATTTTTCTTTGAATTCCATCTTCCTCTTCTTATCAAACCCATGTGACTGATGGGTTACTCCAATCTCCATCTCGACTTTGAGAGCACATCGAACGATTTCCTCGTAGCTATTGAAGTCCCTTATGGCTAACGCCCTTCGAAGACTTGGTTTTAAGCCACTAAAGAATCGATCGATCTTACTCTCAGGTTGGATAATAATACCAGAAGCGTACCTTGCAAGTCTTGTAAAATTTGCTTCATAGGTACTAACAGATTCATCATCCCTTTGCTTCAGTTCAAGGAACTCTTTCTCCATCTTTGTTCGGAGAATACGAGGGAAGTACTTATTGAAAAATAAGTTCTTGAACTCGTCCCATTCCATAGACTCAATTTCATCCCTTTGCCTCGTATTCTTAACAAGATTCCACCATTGATCAGCATCTCCTTCCAAACGATACACTGCTAGGATGACTTTATCATGCTCAGAACATTGAAGAACTGAAAATATCTTTTCAGTAGTACTAATCCATTGTTCAGCAACTAATGGATCAGTAGACCCGCTGAAAGAAGGTGGACGCTGCCTCATGAAGGATTCAACAGAATGTTGCTCCCTCCTTTGCTCGTTTGGAAATCCTGCATGATTCATAGCTTGAGAAAGTTGTGTGAGCATGGCTACAAGATTTTTCATTCCAGCTCCCATATCGTTTGGTTGCTCAGGGGGACAATCATTGCATTGCCCATCACATTCCGCATTAACACGGTTCCTTCGGGTTCCAGCCATTGACTAAAACCAAGAAGAATAGTGTGAGCAACACTAATTATAATAGGAAACCACATAATTCAAGAATAAAATTTTCATGCTTAAGGTCTTATCCTAGGTTATTCAAGGCCATTTCTAAAATTGTGTTCTATGCTTAGACTTATCCTTGGGGTTAATACTAAGGCTTTCACATCCTAGTTTCCAAAGGTTGACTATACCTTTCCTCTGATACCAACTGTAGCGGTCTAGAATTACTTCTAGTGGACTACAATTGATACCTATCAGGGCACTCCATGGGCGGCTACACCCCCTGGGTGGAACTCTCACATGTGAGCGTTGGACGAAGCATGGCTCTCCGCCCAAGGGCTTCATGAGGAAATGGCTGCCACTGGGTATAATGGTGTAAAGAATAACTATACATAGTTATTACAACATCATATTGATTCTGATATATTGTATAATCCACTCCAATTCAATTCAATATTTATAGAAATGATATCATCGCTCGTGCGTACGTACAGAATACCGTCTCCACGACGCGATGAGATTCATTCTCCATGTTAACCATTTAAGAATGATTATAATGTATATATAAGAAATAATAATGAAATATATGAAATTATAAAGCTACTTGATTTATGTATATATACATATGTATGTCATCTACTTACTTCCATTTCAAGACAATAAGGAAAGTAAAACAGCGTTCAAAATTGAAGCACACTTATTACAACATATGACAAAACCACAAAGGACCGTATAGGTATAGTGTCTTTAGAAACTGGGAAACATAAACAACTGGTTCATAAATCTTCTACAGTGTCTCCCATTTATTTCATCATATCTAGGGTACCTTTTAGCATATTCTACTTAATATCCATCTTCCTGACCTGGGGAAAAGAAAACATAAAAGGGTGAGCTCAAATGCTCAGCAAGGGAAAATAAAGGAAATAAAAATCATATCATATCTTTATGAAAATCAAAACCTGCAAAAGAGATCATAATATCTTAACATGGAATAAATCATAGAAGTGAAAATGAGATCCCCAAAATCATAACATAAAACTTGAAACTTTGTGGCATGCACACATAATCATGGAGATCATTTCTTGTTAGTCATGACTCATTGCCAAGACTATATTAGTGGACAAAGTCCCTTTCTGAACCGAGTTCACTCCTCGTTTCAGTACTGTATCACTAAACCGAAATAACCTTCCGTTCCAGCCATGTCTATCTCATGAGATATAAAATCTTTACCCAATGCATTGGAGGGAGATATAGGTCCCACCCATCTTATAATGAATCCTTTCTTATGTGTGCCACATAATCATAAAACATACATCATCGCATAACACATATAACAAAAATGGGATTCTTGAAACATCATGACATCATAAATCAATTCATATATGATAAAGGAATTCATAAACATAATTCCATCACAACATAATCAAACAAATGTAAAAATATTGATAGAAACAGAACCCTTTATTATCTTAGATGGAAAATAATTTTGATAAAACACTTGAATTGAATTCTTGAGGAAAATATCCTTTCTTCTTCAAAAACATTTTTCCTTTCATAACATGTCATAAAACTTTAAAATAAAAGAAGTTGATTAAAAATAAACTTGAAAACTTGTAAAGGAATCTTCTTTGAAGTAATGTTTTAAAAATCCATTCATGCCGTATAAGTTAAAAAAAACATTCTTCGTACTTTTGTCGGAAAAGTCAAAAAGTACCTCGTACGGAAAAACGACAAAAGATTCCTTTCATATTCTTTACTAAAAACTCACCTAAGGGTAAAATTGGATTTAAACTATTTCAAGTGGATGGAAACAATATTACATATTGAGGGAACATGGATGTGGATGATAAAATACACCCCAGTAAATACTTACGAATAAACAATCTCGGATAAAAATGAGATTGTGATATTTCCCTTACCTTAGGTCCAATTTGCTTTGTACGTGTCCGAAGCTCATGTATAATGGATTAAATAATGTTATTGACTTATTCCAGAATCATACATATTTATATGATATCATATATGGTCATATTATTAGCTTCTTGTTAGTAATATTTCATTGTTACTTGTTACTCGGGTCTTTATAACTTTTTGTTCTTATGCGTGTTTTGTCGAATAAATTCTTATTCTTATCTTTAGGTTATAGATAATTCATTTCCAGAATGGTATTAGTGTAGTATATACCATATTCATTCATTCAATTCATTTATATAATCATTATGAAATGAAGATCATGTAGAACGAGTCGCATCACATCGTGGAGACGGTATTCCGTACGTACGCACGAGTGATGATATCGTTCCTATGATCGTGGAATTGTTTTGGAGTATATATATATATTATTTCAGTATCAATATTACTTAATAATAATCATATATAGTTACTCATTACACCATTATACCCATCCTTGTAAGGTGATGGTGGAAAATAGATTACACCACGGCGTGGAGACGGTATTCCGTACGTACGCACGCGCGGTGATTTCATTTTTTCCGTAGGATGGATAGAAGGTGAATTAGGGTTGTTTCATATTTATAATAACATATCAGTATGTAAGTAATACTGATGTTATTACTTTATCATGAAACAACTAAAGAAGAAGATGTTGAAGAAGAAAGAAATTGAAAAGATCGGTAATGGATATTACCTCTTCTTTGGAACGCCTCTTTGAATCCTCCACTTAAGGAACTAAGATTGGTCTTTGGAGAAGACCAGGACCTCTAGGATTATTCTAGGGAAGTGGAGAAGGGAAAATGGCAGGGTTTGGCCGAGCTTGAGTGCTCAAATTGGTGTGAGGAGGAGGGGGAGGAGGTGCCCTTTTATAAGGGAGGAGAGGGGCACCTTAGGAATATCTCAAAATATTATTTTATATTAAAGTCAAAATCGGTTTATAATGGTTCCAAAGGGTCTTATTTCGAAGCTAAAGTGGGGATGGGTCGAAATCCTATCAACCAATAGGATTTAGACAAGTTTAGGGTATTATTTTAACCTTATCAATTAGATTTAACTCTAAGTTAGTTAATTTAACTTTTACCGTGTCTTTTTGTTTTCTTTCACTATATGGTTAATACACTTACTATAACATGCCAAACGAACCCCAAATTGTTTATTATTAATATATATATCCTTATCTAAGTCATTTGGCTGAACCATAGATTTTTAGGAATAAAATAACAATTAATAATATAATATTTAATTTAAAAACTATTTTGTGTCAATTTTGACACTATTTGATATATGATTTTTGTGAAAGTCATAACAGAATTATATTTTCGAACCAAGTTAATTAAATCATTACTAATATATCATAGTAACCTAGAAAAATTAGTGGAATTCATAAAAAGTCTCAAATTACATTTATTTTGGTATTTATATTATCAATTTTTTTCAATATTTCATTAATAAGATAATTACTGCATCATCTTTGTGTCATAATTAAATTAAATTATTTGATGTCTAAAAATTACAAATAAAATACCATCATGTAGGAAATCTTTTTAGCTTTCTAATGAATATTTACAATCGAATTTATCTTATGTATAACCCTATATTAAAAATGATTTACTTATTAAACTTTGATTTTAACTATTTTAACCCTTCTTTAAATAAATTAATAATAAATATCCTAATCTAATCCAAGTGGGCCTAAATGGTCATATTTTATTCCTAAGTTTGTTTTTGGTCGAATTACACTTGTCCAATAGAATTAGGACATGTGTTAGGGTAATATTAATATCATATTTACCCTTAGTTACCCTATTTACTAATAACCGCGGTAAAAATAATAAAAAGTTACTATTCACCAAAAAATTATTTTCATCTCATTGAACCACATTTTAGTCCTTGATATTAACCGTGTCTCTCGGATTTTTTAAATTCCATTCACAGAAGCGGTAAAATTAAGTTTTATGCAAAATTCAGTTTTTAACCTACCACTTAGTGGTTTCACTATTCATCAAAAATTGAAAGTTTTCAGAAAAAAACCAAAATTTCACCCTAGGCTAATTTCGATATTCTGAGTCCAAAAATGAAGTCCATTTTGAAAAATAAAATTTATAAAATTTCAGAAAGTGGTTATTACTATTCATAACGGCTAGTTTTAATAGCATATTGTTGTTTAGTGAAACTCGGTATTGCGTACGACGCAAGCTATCGAGGAAGGTCGCGATTGCGTGTAAAGCAAGCCAAGCAAGTGTTGTGTAGAAAAAGATTCCTTTGATGATAACATAAAAGTCTCGGGTGTTACAGTTTTGCTTCTCTGTGTGGAGTTTGTTAATCAACGAGTAAGGGAAACTCAAGCACTAATAATAATAAACATATGTTTATTGAAATGTTGTCTTTCCCCTTTCCTTGTCCTTACTTTGTATTTGTCCTTGTATGATTTTCAAGTAATGGAACTCCTATCTTAAAACTTTCAGATGGAAGGACAAACCCACCTGTTATCTCTTCCCACCGAGATTTTTGAAATCATTGCGATCAAAACGTGTGAGGACGAGTATGACCCCTTCGCAAATTTGCGAAGAACGTGCAAGCAATGGTTTGAGATAATAAACGGTCCGGAGATTCTCCGCACCTGCCAGGGGAATGCCTCCATCTATTACCGCATTGGCTCTGCTCAGCTAGCCGGACGTGGACGACGAGGAAGTTACCACGAAGGGATCTTTCTTTGTTTCACCCTAGGCCGAAACTTCACGGCCAGAGTGAAATTCCAGGAGGCTGCTTTAGAGGGAAATCTTTATGCAGCTTATATGCTTCAACTTCTCAGCTTTAGCCAGTTTGACCATATCTATGGCTTCGATATCCTCGACCGAGACATAATTCGGCAAGTACTTCGTACATTGGTTTGCAAAGACATTTCAGAACTTTGTACTGTTTGAGCTTCCATTTGGAGGCCTGAAGGCCCGGAACATAAGTGAAACCCCTCCTGTCTTAGGTGTTTGTGGATTAGGGAACTGGAAGAGGTGAGCTTCGCTACGGGGATCCCTCTAAATGCACCTGTTGACCCTATTCGTTGGTGGAGGTGGTAGGAACGTTTCTGAACCTTCTAGTGTTGTCAAATAAATTGCGAGGACGCAATTTTCTAAAGGGGGGGATAATGTGACGCCCCAGGTTTTATGAATTGGTTTAACTAAGAAGTGTTATGCCTTTAATGATGTCTCTTGTTTTTTTTCGTTTTGCTAATAAGGGATTGGAAATGAAATAAAACATGGAGAATAAGGTAAACTGATATATATTAAAACATTACTTTGCAACGAGACCCAACTAGTTGAAAATACCATGCACAAGACCTAACACAGCCACATCAAGACTACAAAGAACCACAACTCGAGCAATTGGATAATCATCATCTTCAGAGTCCATCAGCGTGAAAAGTATAACAGCCAGGGCCACGACACACATGCTCAATGCCAATGGTATGAGGAGAGCCATCCTTCCTGTTCAAGTGTTCTGTTTTAAGAAGTACCCCACACCCCTGTATTTATATTAGTTCTTTGAGTTATGACCGTTATATTTATATATCCGTTGGGTTTTCAAAACGACCGTTGTGTTTCCATTAATAAAGTTTACTTTAAAAAAGAACTCGGTTTTTATTTCCCTCATAACTTTATGATATTCTTAAAGCATTCTTTCATAAGAGATTCTTCGTTTTAAAATAAAAAGAGTATTCATAGAAGTAAATCTCCTCATTTTTTTACAAAATCTTGATGGATACCTAGGTAGTTGAAAACATGGTTTTCTTTTTGTGAAAAATATGTTTAGAGGGAATTTGTAATACTTATGTCTTTTGATCTCATCAACTATGTAATTTTTGGGAAACTAATGGTCTTTAAAATAATTTTATAAAAACAAATAGTGGAGTATTTTAAAAATACTAATGATTTTAATAGTATTATATAAAAGCTATATCTTTTAAAAATTTAGATCAAGAGTTAAAATATTTTATCTAAACTAGAAATTGGTTTTAAGATTTTAAGTTAAAACTATTTGTTTTTACTCAATTCCTACAAATATTTATATTTCACCCTAATTTGAGCTAAGTATATAATAAAACTAAATTTTTTATAAAAATTTATGTGGGACCCGGCCAAGCCAAGGGTATCCCTTATGGGACAAGCCCTCAAGGCCACGGCCGAGACGCCCATAGGGACCCGAGGTACCGCCATCGGGCTCCCCTGGTGTGCGTGCACGTGTAGAGAGTCAGCCAGACTAGAGGCTCGGGGTGGGCCGAGCATAGGATACCCAGGGTCGCGCGCAGGCCCGTGTATAAGGCCGCAGCGCGCGCTGCGAGAGGTTGGGCCAAGGCCCGCAGGGGGGGTGGGGGCCCGTGTATAAGGCCCCATGTGCGTGTGTGTTTGTGCTATTGCACCACTCCCCGAATGGCTTGTTATTTATACCGCGCCTCAAAATCCTTCCGTTTCGATGTGGGACAAGGTCCCTACGACCGAGACCGTCCGATCTACTCCTGCGTCGATCTCAGCCGTCCAGCCCGTTTTTAACCGCGCGACCCCCCTGCTTCTCTGTAGCCATCCGATCTCATCGGAGATTCAATCATGACCCTCCATCCCTTTTAAAATGTTTAATCCATTTCATGCTTCTCCCTCAGCTGCACGATCTCTCCATCTTCAATCCGGACCGTTCCTTCCCTTACCGCGTCGCCCCGTCGTCTTCTTCCCAGCATCGGGGTCCTGCACCTGTAGGCCTGCACTAAGGATGCTAGGCCCCTCCCTTCGCACTGCACCGCTGACCCCCGAACACTCCCGCTCCTAGCTCATTGTGCCTTCGTCCTTCTCCCCCGACGACCTACCCATGGGCCGAGACACCCTTCTTGCACTGAGGCTGTACTTAAACCCTCACACCTCATGAACTCACGACGGCTCCTCCTCCTCTTTCTCACCCTTGATCTCCCATCAATACAGCAAGCTCACCACCGTTCTAGGCTCCCTCCTCAAGCAGGTAAGGGTATTTCCATGTTTCTTCTTTTCTTTTCTTCGTTTGATGAAACCTATATTTCTATATACTGCTTATATATTTATGTTTATAACGCCAACCCCTGGGTTGTAATACTGTCAATGGCATTTGCCACCGTGTTACAAAGGATGTATATATATTTGCTCATGTTTGACGTATCCTGTTTCACAAAAAAAATATAGATATAAACCTAAAACAAACTTTTTATATGTGTTGTATATACGGGTTGATATATTTCTAAAAAAATATGAATAAAAGATATAGCGCCCAAACCCCCTTCGATTTTTTTCCAAGATTATGTGGAGGATATACTAGATGATACATGGATGCTGAGGTTGCATATGTAACCGATGCATAATGTGTATCATTTTTGTGAACCTTACATATATATATAACCACATATTCCTACAGGTTTTTATACTTTTGGTTGCATATGGACCCAAAGCGTAACATGAATCATCTATGTGAACTATATATATATGTATCACTACGTATTCTGACATGTTGATATATTTCTATGGTTATACATAGAACCAATGCATAACATATATCATTTTGTGAACCTTATATACATATATGACTACAAATTTATACATGTTTATAAATATTCCTCTCCTTTTCAAAATGAGGCAGTTATGATTTTAGGAGATGAATGCATGTTTCTTGAATGCGATTTTGGATGCAATCTAGGCCACGAGCTTAGGTATGATTATGATATGTTTTCTTTTTTTTAAAACCAAGTGATAACATATTTTTGTATTTATAACTTCCCAAATATTAAACCCTCTTACTGTTTATGTTCCTTAACTAAATAAATTAAGAGTCCTGCAGCACTAATGAAATTTTCACTGGCCTTATTTATTTAGTATAAAACCCCTTTTCTTTCTTTTTACAATTTTGGTGAATGTGCAGATTAATCAGGTTATGTTTTACCATATTTAGGGTCTTTAGTCATCATATTTGATCATAAGTTCTTCCTTAAGAATTTATGCTTCCATTGAAAAAGAAAGAATCATCATTTATTATCATTCTATATACTTTAATAACGACATTTTGTAAAAGGAGTGTTTTATGGAACTATGTATGCCTTTGTTTAGCTATCAACCTATTTTGAAAATATCATCTACCATTTCATGTATAAAAAAGGGGTATGGTGTCTCATTACTCTTATTATTATTGTACAAAATGCATACTAATGACATATCCCTAAATGAACTAAGAAATCAGATTACCCAAAGAGGTATGGGACACCTTGGGTAAAGTGAAAACGAATGAGATATTCAAGGTGGTATGGGACATCTTGAATATTCAGGTTGATAAAACAGATTATGAACGATGTGGCTCACATAATAACAAAGACAAATTTTAAGGGTGCGCCCGGATAGCACCCCATTGCATTGGGTAATGATGTAACCATTAGAGATTACAATTTTAAGGGTGCGCCCTGATAGCGCCCCATTGCATTGGGTAATGATGTAACCACTAGAGATTACAAATTCAATGACACCTTGGGGAATGACCTTGGTGATATGTTCATGATTGTCTAAGTTAAATGTTGATGCCACATAATTCAAGTTATGTAACAAGTTTTCTTCAAGATAATGTACCTATCCTTTTATGACCATTGCCCTTACGCTCTCATAAAGTTCATATTTCCCTTGTATAAGTTGGACCATGATTTATGTATATGAAAATTTAAGTTGTTTCCTTGTGCGCAACTCCGATTATGCATTTCTTTTAAATGTTTAAATTTATGCAGTACTTGTTCATAACAACCATTATCACTCCTTCAAGAATTGACATATTCGTTTCATGTTTTTCTTGAAAACCATGATTAAGCGTTGTTATGTTTTGTGTGTTACAATCTTTCTTAGTGAATGTTCAAATCCTTTTTAAAAGAATGTTTCAAATGTTACAGCGTTTTAAATTCTTTTTAAAACCCCCTTACTGAGTATTTCAATGCTCACCCTACGTTTTGATTTAAAATTTTCAGGTATCAGCATTTGAAAGATGAATTGTTTCAGAAGTTGCCGGTTTCCCAGAACCCGAACCGCACACGATCCTCTGTATGGGACATGATGTGTTGTTAACAAAGTGTATTTTATTTTAAGATAACACATCATGTTCAGAAGCCACCGACTCCTATGGTTTCTGCGGTCGGGGTCTCTACATTATTTACTCATTTCTTTTAATATCTCATTTATTAACAATGACATGTTAATGTCACGTTTCAGTTAATAACTTCTTTATTTTTCATGCATGTTTTATTTTTTTAATTTTGGTCCTCTTACATAAATGATTATTATATAATATTGATAATATAATCATATATATAGATATCATAAATATTAATTATATTTTTATTTAGTGTAACATATAAATTTTAGGTAATAAAAATGAAATACATTATTCATAGAGGTGGTATGCTGTAAGTACTCTGTGAAATTGATTCCAATTTATATTAAAATTGGAAAAATATAAAGGTAAATAATATAATACCATCATAAAATAATTATTAATTCCAATATAAATTTTATATTAATTAAATTTTTCTTAACACCATCCACAAAAAGAAGAAGCAAAAATGATTTACACCGCTTCATATGGAGGAATTCCACCCATCACATGAGAGATGTTACCACATCCCCCACAAAATGAAAACAAATAATGTATATTTGATATAATAATTGAATATGTGTATAAATTTCATATATATAAATATAAATTAATTCAATAATTATAACCTACCATTCATTGTTATGATGGAAAAGGAACTACATTGGTTTTAGATGCAGTAGTCTGTCACACACATGATAAAGGGTTTAAATTTCTATTTAATTGAGATGTTGATTGACTAAACTTATTATACTAACTTATTAGAATATCAATGTTTATGAGAAATTAGATTCATTGTACATAATTGTTGAAAACTAATTCATGGTAGAATAATTTGATTTAAAAATAATGACCTTAGTAATGAAAATTATCCTCACATCGAAGAATATCAATTGGATATAATTTTAAGCAACCAAGTGTTAGTATTTTTAGAGGACTAGCTACTAAATAATGTGTATAACTATTTTGGAGATTGATTTTGGTAGATGTTTTACAATATAAATTTTCTTAGAGATGTTAATTAGTTATAGTGGGTGGTGACCCTTTATTAGTATAGAAAAGAAACCCAATAGGGAAGTACATGGATATTTTCCTCGTGAATCAAATATAATTGTCATTCTCAAGAATATATACTCAAAATTAACACAAATTATAACTTTATATATATTTTTTTGTTAAATAAATATATAATTAATATTTTATATGTTTTATAAAAATTTTAACAAGTATATTTTAAGTCTAACACTTTTTAATCCCATTTTTACCTTAACCATGGTAATTATTTTTTACATTTTGACTATTCATTGTGGTAAAAAATTATTTTTAATGTTTTAGTTAATAAAAAATATTCTAATTCCAAATTTCAAATCCTATTTAAAAATTTCTATTTATATAAGTTTCAAATTTTATTTTATAATTAATCCAACCTATGCGACGAGAAAGGTGGTTTTCAAAAAAAAATATTCGAATATTACAATGTTTTGTTAACAAAATTAAATACTAAATTGATTATAATGAAATATATTTTATTATTATGTTTATATTTTTAATAATTTTACTTTTAAAATAATCATAAATCAACTTCTATTTTTTACAATATTTGAATAAAATGACAATGCTTAATAAAAACAAATACATTTAAATATTCATAAAAAAAGTAATATTTTTAAAAATACAAAACATTCAACCTATTATAAATTTGACAGTATGATTAAATAATGAATTTTATTTCATTCTTTAAATTTTATACAAAATTCATAAAAAAATTCATTATTGTTCTCAAAAATTAATAAAAAATATTTTTTTTATAAAATAGTATTTTGGAATTCATTTATATAATTAACAAAAATTAACAATTATTTCTAAATACATTTTCAATAAATAAACCACTATCAATTGTATTTTATAATTAATTATTACAACTGATATCTCTATGTTTAACAATTATGTATAAATGGTTTAATTTAATGAATAATATTAATAACATATAATGGTTTGATATAATTTTGTGTTAGGTTTAACCTAAGATAAAATTTGAGTTTCATGTAAAAAAGATTATGATTGCTTCAAGTAACCAAATCATTCTCATTTTGTAATTTCCCAAGTTCTCTAGGTGTTACATGTTCATGGGTAGGGCCTATGTAGATGAGACATGTTGTTTGTACCGCATACATGCTATGTATGTCGACGTGTATTCTGATCAGCTTCCAAAATCAATCATTTTGAGGAAGAATATTAGGGACACATTCAATTTAGAACACAAATAGTCCAAAAATAACTATGAGAAAATTGTTCCTATTATATCTCATTTGTTCAGAAACTAATTTTTTCCCATAGGTATCCTATGCTGATTAGTTTTCCATAGAAAACAAAAAAATATCCATTATATCGTATTTCAATATACAAAATGGTATTTTACAAGATGTATGTTTATTAAGATGACTCTTGACCATGGAATATATTTGGTAGGGTCATCAAAAAGATATTGGTGGTCAGTACTACCATGTGGAACTATGATTTTATTTACCCATTATACCACAAGTATTTAGGGGTTAGTACTTCCATGTCTCACTAGGGCACCTATTCATAGAGAAATTATACAGATTGGGTTACTACTCCACATACCAATACACAGTTTATAATTTCTACCTATTTTTTATTATAATCCCATATTCAGGCATCAGAGTGGATGTGGGTCCACCATGCGAGTAATGAATCCCTTGAAAATGGATAATGTTTAGGAGGTATGGTACACTCCACACACTCTCCAGTTTGAATACATTTGATGATGGGAACATTTGTTGGACATTATTACATATGGTGTTTTTCGTCGACTTCAGACAATCTATGAGATAGAGACCCAAATACTCTCCTATTTGGTCATCATTATTATAATATATATACATACATCTTTTTTGTATCCATTGGGGTTTGTTTCCCTTTTTCGTTCAATTCAGCATAATGTTTTTAGATATCTATGCCACTCTTATTTTGTTGTTGGAGATTATTATTGGGTATATATATTGTCACACTCGAATGGTAATTTCAAACATGTGTCATGTGTTATAGAGATAATAAACATGTAAACGGTGATTATGGTATAGAATATTGATACCTGGGTGTATATACAATTTATGGAAGTTGGGTTTGGTGATCCACAACCAGGATCTCACAAAATTCTACCGATCCACTCTTTGTTAGGTTGGGACATCATTTTTGGTTAGAAATATTTTCCGTAATACACATAATTGTATTGTCTTATACTCTGATGTATTCCAATGAGTTTATTATGATGATGTTTTATCACGAGATTTTATAACCATTTTCTACATTCCTCTGCATTAAGAAATGGATATTATTGGGATAATGCATTTAGTTTCACTAAGTAAATTGATGCTATTTTAGTTAGTCCTTTTGAGAACGTATCCCTAGCCCCTGGATTATTGATGTTGGGATTGGGGTTGTAGATTCCTAGTCTTCTACTAGCCAGGCGGGCCTAGTGGGTGACTCCATTATAGAGTTCTATTTGATGTGGTTTATCCTCAATATAGTGGTTGTTGTTTTCCCATTACGAGGATTGTATGTGAACTTCTTAAAACTGTGTTCAATTATAGAGTGTGTCTTATACCTATAGTTGCAGGGGAGGTTGACATATCTATACAAATGTCTCTAATTACGATCTTATCGTCTATTCATAGGGTAAAATTTATTAATGTAAACCATATTACATGCATCATATACAATTGTGTCCTATTTATATCCTTCTTGAGTGAGCTCCATGTACATATATTATCATGTAACCATGGTACAAGTTGATTAAATTAAATATTCATCAACAAAGTCTACCAAAAATTTTATTGATTCAGAATTATGCTAAAGATATGATGATTGATAAAACCTCAGTTCAAGGACCATACCATTATGTTTTTCCTCCATTTTTATAGTTAGTGTCACACCTACATATCGAGAAATAGTTGGTATGGATAGTAAATATAGACGAAGGATATAGCCTTAGCACACTCCAGGAATTCTACTGATAGAGACCAATGAGGTTACATAGTGAGGTAGATCCTAAATAAATAGAAAATTTTCTTGAGTAAGTCATTTGAGTCTTCAGGATAGTTCAGAAAATAACTAGTTAGATGGCTGAACTATTAGCCATGAATTTTAATAGAGCAGTTATGTGGTTTGGGAGTTTAGAAACACAGAACAATGATGAGATGACACTATCATAGCTAATCTTCTAGTAGTCATATCATTAATAGAATTTTCCATTGTTATTGTAATTAGAAATAAATTCTTGATAATATTGAGCTATATTAGGGTGATATTTTAGTTTATGAGTACTTTTTGGGGTTCACTAACCATACATGTTACTCCCTTGATATGTTTTGAGATTGAATCATCCTAAAAAGTATGTTAGAGAAGGGTTTGTGTACGATCATTCATGATAGTGTGGTCTCCTAGTGTATTCCCTATTATTATATATTTGTTGAGTAGGATATGGTGACTAAGGGATTCCTAGAAGAGGGAGTACATGTAGTTAGAGAATGGTGTGTGAGGGAAGTGTCAATGTTTTCTATAGATGGTATCTAGAATTTGATGTCGAGAACTCAGTAGTTGATAAATTCACATAATTAGACTCCAAAATATGTGTGTCTAGATCTTTGATCAAGAAAAGATATCGTAAAATGGGAGATGTTTGATCTTGTTTTGGTGATGGGGATGTTCACTTGGTGAATGATATCCTAACCTGTGACATTGATTTGGATAGGTAGATAGTGGATGGGCCTTTATATAAGAAGTAGTTTCATGATCAGGGATCTCCCAGGCATGGCTAAGGTGGCCATCCATGTGGAACTGTAGGAATAAGAGAAGGAGGAGATCCATAAGGAGGTACAGTTCAAAGATTGTGATGTTTCTATCTCTTATAGACACCACCATAAGGTGGCCCACATCAAAATAGGGTATCTAATGATCAGGGAAATGGGTAGTTGCAGGCAATTGTGGTAAATGACAAGGTTGTACAAGATATGATACGAGGTACAATCATTGATTATTCTACCATATAATTATTACTAGTTGATATATATGAATGTCATTCCTTCATATCTTTATTCATGGTGAGGGAAGTTCTTCTCCCATTTTGGACTTGATACTATTATCTTGGCCTTGATGTTCCTCTACAGATCAAATATTTGATATCGATTTTATTATCGATAGTGTGTGTTATTTACGAGGGGTGGAGAGTTTCATGTGAGACATCTTTTTCATAAAAATTAAACCTTGGATTTCATTATTTGTATGGACATGTTGTCTATTGTTCGAACCCATATTTCTGTGCATTTCTAGACGGTCATATGCCTTTGGAAATATGTGATGCAATTTTCCATTATAGGTGAGAGACATACCATGGTTTAGTAGGTGGGACATACAAAAATGATGACTCATCCCATCACCGATCAGTTTCTGAGTATATATCATGGTGATGTTATCTCTTCACGTATATAAATTGCCTTAGTAGTGTGAAAAACATGTTTGTCTAACCCATACATTTTTTGGGACTACATCTAAGGTAATATTTGGACTTTCTCATTGAATTTCACATTGAGGCCATATTAATAAATTCTTATACATATCATATAGACCATTCTAACCATTAAGAGTTGTTAGTATAGTTGCATGAGATTTGAGAGAAGCGTTTTAGTAGAATGATTGTGTCCCATTGGTCACCTATTGTTTTGTTCTTGAAAATAGCCAATTAGATCTTGTATCCTTGCATTTAATATCCTCACAAAACCCAAAAATAAATAAATAAAAAATAAAACTTTTATGGTATTATATACTTATTTCATCATTTTTTAGGTTTGATTTTGTTCCTGATGACCCTTATCAAGTTTTTTTTTACCACTGATGGGGGTTTTATGAGGCTAATATTATGAATCTAGCATTCTAATTTCACTACAGAGATCGTGAGTTTGCCATTTTTACTTTTTTTATATGAATTCTCTCACTGTGCATGTCTTTGATGAACTAGATCTTCCAGCCATATGTGGAATTATTTATGACATTATTCATTGATGTTCTACCCATCTACTATTCATCAGAGGATGATCATGCAGATCACTTGAGGATGGTGCTAAAATTAATCTAGGAGAAATTGATTTATGAAATGTTCATAACTTTCCAATTATTCATTTGTGAGGATCACTTCCAATGTCATGTATATTATAATACTGGAATATATATGGTCCCAGTGAATATTGATATAGTTATTTCTTGGGTCAACCAAAGAGTGTGTCAGAGGTGTATAGTTTATTGACTTGTAACGATACTACAAATGGTTCATGAAGTAATTTTCTAAGATTTATACAAATTTTATCTTACTAAAATAGAATGGGAAGATTTTTACCTTGACTAATAAGTGTAATATATCCTTTTTTGTGTGATCGATAAAGAATAATATTTATGTTGTTATGAGAATACGAGAGTAGGGAGTGGAGTATCATTGTATTGAAATTCTATGCAGCTTGGCTCAACTGTGTGTTTATTTAGTGATATATACTACTAATATATGGCTGGAGATAGGTGAGACTCCATGAGATAATGTACATGACTCATGTGATATAGTTTGAAGTTATATTCATCACTATAATGATATAAAAGAACTAGCTTCTAGGATAATGTTCTAGAATTTGTATGGACCATTATAGACTCACGTAGTTTTTAGAAAAATGTTATCCAAACCTCAGACAGATGCGTTCGTTGGAGTTCTTAGAGGACTATAGAGACCCTTTTTTACATTACTTTTACATCGTTATAATGATAAATTACATGAAAATATTACACATTGAGGATCTAATTGTTTAGTTTCTTGGGTAAACTAGGACCATAGATAATTTTTTAACAAAAAACATAAACATTTATATAATTTATCCTTCTCTAGCTACTAATTGGCACTTGAGTTCTCTTTAGTACATGTAATCACATGAAGATATACATCAAAATGTGGTTTGATAAAATCCCAACAATATGATAAGAATGTGAGAAAATAAGGAATTGGATGATTATAATAATTAACATCATAACACGGTTATAGGATCATAAACATGATTTAAGGCATTATTTAAAGGCTTGAAATGTGTAAATGCTTAAAAATGAAACCTTATGTCTTAGTGGATAACTACTAAACATAGTTTTGAAAAATTACAGACACATGTTCATTCATATTTCACTTTAAATAAAGATATTAATTACATTACCCAATTTACTAGAGTGCAATAAAATTCCTGGAATGCCCGTATCATTATAACATTTAAATTGTGCTATATAATTCTTGACGCACCAGTCAAAACCCAACATTTACATTTTCATGCATGTCACATAGAACATATAAAAAAATAGTACATAAAATAATCCATGGAAAGGAATGGGTTAGATTGGATAAATCATGAATTCATAAACATTGTGTTATAAATATAAATTGGGAATAACATACTAGATCATCAAACATTAGTGAAGACAATCTCGAGATGTGAAATTTGTGTTTTATTTTAAAAGTATTGTTATTTTGAAAAAAATATTTTTTTCATAAAATCAATTATAAATAATTATATCCCAGAAAATTAAATATGTAGATGAATATATGATATTTAAGAAATATTCATACAAAAAATGGGTGAAAGAGTGAATAGCTAAATAAATATAGTTGGGTTTGAGAATTCCCCAAAGCTAGTTTCAGAATTCATTCTTCACATAAATTTCCTATATAATCACATTAGATTCATTAATTGAGAAATAAAAAACCATTTACACATTTAATTGATTAATTGTGGTTTTATTATGTTCTTTTATGGGCATTTGGATGAGGTATATAGTTTAAATTCATTGTTCACGAGTTTTCTAGTTTACAGTTTTCATGAATAGTTTACTTAAACACATAAAAAAAAGATCATGAATAACATGGATAAATATAAATAATTTCAATTAAATGTTATTAATGATATCACATGAGTATAAATGATATTATAATGAAGTTGGTTTGATACCATGAATATGGATCATTATATGAAATTTAACGATGATCATTTTAGGTTAATTTGGAGGTTTTTAGATCACAATGAAGATGTTGTTTTATCATTTATTATTATGTAAAATGCTTTTAAAAAAATCAAAAGTTTTTCAAATTACATATTAAAATCTATTTTATACAATTTAATGAGGTTTTTGACATCCTTTAAGGTGTTGATGTAATATTAAAATTTATCTCCCATGATGAAGGTAAATTGACACATCACAGGCAATGATTTCATTTAAAAAATAAAAATGGGAAAAAGTATAATGAATAATATCTCATTAACCTAATAGTATACCATTATATCTATAATATTACATTTATCCTAAAATTTTATAATTGATGTTTAGGATAAGAGATGAAATGAAATGGAATTTGAAAGAAAATTGAACGAAAAAATATAGTGGAATTTTTTCTTGAATTATACTCACGACATCCCCATCAAGGCACCTAGGCTTGGTATGTTGATGAGATCAAGATATCCTAGACATAAGGGAAAGTCTAGGTAAGTTGTTTGGGTATAATTTAAGAATGTATTTAATCTTGAGAGGTGTAATGAAATAAGGTTTGAAGGGGTGGTATTTATAGTGGACGGAGGGGTGTTTTATCAATATTTAATTCATTAGTTTATCAATTTCCCTCATGAAAAGAAATAGTGATGATTCCATGACGAAATACTGTAAACAGGTCATGTAAGTTCTTGATTTGGGTTCTTAAATCACTAATTATGGAAGGTTTAGTGGATTTAAATTATAATTTATTAATTCTATAAATTATTATATTTTATTATTCACCCAAAATTTATTTTTTTAAGAAAAAAATCAAAAAATTACCTGAACAATTTTTCAAGGTGCATAATTCAATAATTAACTCCATTTTATCAATGTAATATATTAAATAAGAGTAATTTAATTTTTAATTAAAATCATAATTTATGTGAAAAAAATATTAAAATTAATATGTTTTTTCAAACACACTGAATCATTAAATAATTTCTCATAAAATTATCATATAATTAGAAGACATAGTAATTATAGTTTATGAAAAAAATTTAAGAAAATTATTTTACTTTTAAATTAATAAAGTAAATATTAAATATTCATGACATAAAAAATAACAATATTATAAAATAATTATATCATAACAAATTAAAAATTAAATATCCAGTTGGCCAATTTACTTTTCCTTGGAGTCATATTACTATTCATAAGGGTAAATTTACTATTCATATGGGAACATAATCATTCACCAATAATTATTTTTATCCTAATAGACTCTATTATTCTTATTGATCACAACTGTGTATGTATGATTTTTTGAATTTTGAATCATAGAAGTAGAAAATTTATGTTTAAAGGTCACATAGAGTTTAGTAGTTCATTTAATCATGATGCAGAATTCCGTTTCCTAATGCGATTTTATGTGATTAAACTATATGAAATTAATATAAGAAAGGAGAAATTTCATTAATAAAAGTTTGGGTCGTTACATTCTTCTCTCCTTTTGAAATTTCACCCCCAAAATTTCATTTTACATAAATAGCTGAGGGGACAACTACTACATCACATCCTCCAGTTCCCATGTTTCTACTTTATACTTGTTGTTCCTCTACAAAAAGGGGACAAGGTGGATTGTCTAATTTCATAGAACCTCATCTCTTCGGTCCAGAATCATTACTGACTACTCTTCATAAGATAGATCATCTTTGATCTATACAACCTCTGAGTTCAATACATGTGAGGGTTTTGGAATGTACATCCTATGTAATGATACATGGAACACATCATGAACATGATCCATAATTGTTGGAAGTGAATGATGGTAGGACATATATCATATGCAATAATGGATCTCAAAGGGGCCAAAGTGAAATTGTATTAGCATCCCTTTATTCCCAAACCACATGACTCTATTCCATGGTGATATTATAAGGAAGATTTTATCTTGAATATTGAACTCCAAGTCTCTTCGAAGGTTGGCAGAATTTGTCTTCTTCCAACTCTGAGTAGCATTGATATTTTGTTGGTTGTCTTGAACCTTCTTGGTTGTCTCTTGTATAGGATCAGGTTTAGGTATCTTTCATTCTGTAAATTCATCCCAAATGGTTGGAATTATACATCGCTTTCCATACAGAGATTTATATGGAGACATCTGAATACTCGAGTGGAAGATATTTTTGTATGAGAGCTCAACTAATGGGGGGTATTGATCCCATAAACCCTTCAATTATAGTGGGAATTCTCTTAGTATATCGTTGAGTGTCCAAATATTCCTTTCAGATTGACCATCACATTGGGGGTGATAGGACATTCCGAAATTCAATTCAGAACTCAATGCATGTTGAATACTCTTCAAAATTATTTAAGGAAACATGGATCTCATTCATAGACAATTGAGAGTAAAACCCCATGAGCTCTCAACAGTTCCTTCACATATTTTTTTTTCAAGTTGTTCATGTGATAGATCTTATTGAATAGCGATAATGTGGGTAGTCTTTATGAGTCTGTCAACAATAACATTTATCGCATTATTTCCTTTGGATGCTTTATGGAGACCCATGATAATGTCCAGAGTATCATTCTACCATATCCACATGGGTATAATAAATGGTCGGATCATCCCTTTGGACAAATGTATCTTTGATTTAACTTTTTGTAATATCACGAACCTTCAGACATACTCAGAAAACTCCTTCTTCATGTTGTCCCATTAGAAGTGTTCTCAGAGATCATGGTACATCTTAGTGCTACCATGATTGATATAGAAAGGTGTTCTATGTGCATTGTCAAATTGATCCTTCTTTATCCCAGGTGATGAAGGCACAAAAATTATTGTTTCAAACCAAATCAAATCAGGATCATTAATACTAAACTCATACAGATTCCCTTCCTTTACTCCATTAACTTTTTTTCACACCATATCATCGCTTTATGCCTCCATAATCATCTATTTGATTAATGGTTGGGAAATAATTTTTGAAACATAGTATGTATTCCCAATTGTGATTATTTAGAAATCCATCATTTGTATATCAATGATTATAGTGTCTTTATAAATCTGCAACATTGATAGAGTATCATATTATTTTCTACTAAGAGTATCAGCTACTTTATTCTCCATCCCCTGATGATAATGAATAGAGAAATTGTAGTCTATGATTAGCTATCACCATATATTTTGATTCATTTTGATCTCCAATTAGGTGAATATATTCGTTATGATATTGTGTTCAGTATATATGCCACACTTATAACCAGAGAGGTTGTGCTGCAAAATTTTCAAGGAATAAATCACGGTTGCTAGCTCTAGAACATGCGTCAGGCAGTTCTTCTCATGGGTCATTAACTACCATGAGACATATGCTATCACATTTTTATTTTTCATGAGTACACATCCTAAGAATTTCCTTTAATAATCATATTATATCACAAAAATGTCTCCACATTTTGGTAATGTTATTACAGGTGCAGTGAACAACCTAATCTTTATCCCCTGGATTCTTTCCTCGCATTCTTCTGTCCAGACATATTTGACCCCTTTCCATGTTAACTTATTTAGCGAGCTTGATAGTCCTAAGATATTTGTCACTAAAACATTATTCGTACCCTGATAATCCATGAAAACTATGGATTTGTGTTACACTAGAGGCTCTGGTACATTCCTCCATCACCATTGTTTTTTATGGTTCCATAGAAATTCCCTCACTTGTGTTAACATGTCCCAAGAACAAGACATGCTTCATACAAAAGTAAAACTTGATGAACATAATGTACATATTCACCTTTCTCAATGTCGTCAACACAAGCCATATATGTTATTCATGTTTCTCCTTAGTCTTATGGTAGATTTGAATATCATCGATAAACACTACCACACACATGTCGGGGTAATTTCTGAAAACTGTATTCAACAAATCCATGAAGATTGAAGGTGAATTAGAATGTTATAAGGACAAAACCCAAAATAGATATTCCAATAAATTGTACATGAAGTAATATTATGGATATATTTTTTCTTCACATTTTGATAATGGTATCTAGAAAGGGGATCCACCTTTGAGAATTATTGAGCTCTTAGAAACAGATTGAAAAAGTCATCAATCCTTGAAAGAGGATACATTTTTTATAATGAATATATTGAGTTCATGATAATTGACACACAACTGCATTGATCTATCCTTCTTCATAACAACGAGCCCTAGGGTACCCCAATATGATTCACTAAGGTATATGAACAATTTGTCCAAATTTTCTTAAAAAAATTATTTAACTCCTCTAGTTAGATTGAATATATCCTATAAGGAAACATTGAGATATGAGTATCTCATAGTATGAGTTTAATTGAGAACTCTACCACATGATCTAGTTGAAATATGGGTAACTCTTTAGGAAATACATCACTATATTATCTCAGGATGGGAATTTCCACTACGTTGACACTTTCCTCTGACTCAACCATCTGAGTGATGTATTCTTCTTCATAGGGAACCAACACCCACATTGTTGATGCATTTTCTGAAAGAGATTCATGACCATCCATGAATTTTTATAGGATCTTGGGATGATTTTGAATATGAAAATACATCTTCTTTTCATTATAGATGATATGGTATCTATAAAACAACTGCAAGTTTATTCCCATTTTAGTGCCCTGGATTTCATTGTTACCTTGCTTTATATATTTTTATCATTAGTACATGGGTGGTTAACTCCTTTAATACACCAAATTTTCCTGGATTCTCACATCTTTTCAAAAATCATGATCTTTGTGGACTTCTCTTACACACATGTATAATTTACCCATCCCTTTGAGGTAAATCTAATGATGTCTCTTCCCATATTTTTGGACATGTGGGAGGTGAGTTTTCATTCCATCTTTCTTATTATATCCTTGACATAAAAATATATCTTTTATTCTTATCAACATAGCCATGCGACTATTCTATAAAATACATCTCCACATTGAGAGAATAATGAACATCTTCTTCAAAACTCCCAATGTCTGTAATTACAAGTTCCTTTTGATGGTGTGGTTTAATACACTAAATAATCTATCACTTTTTCTCTCATTGTTGATAACAAATCCCATAGCGTGCCTTCAATGCCTTGTTAAACTCACTTCGTTGGACGTGACAAGATTCTATGTCTTTTTTCATTAGATTTATAAATTATCTCTCCATATTTTAATAAATTGTTTGTGGGAAATACTTGTTATAAATCATTATTATAATGTATTCTCACTCTATATCTTCAATTTTATCCCCCAGATAGGTGTTCTTAATTAAATCCCACAATTGTCCGACCTCTTCATCGAGATAATTAATGGATAGAGTTACCTTCTCACTCTCAGAAAAGTGAAGAATATAAATGATATTCTCCATTGAGTTTACCGAGTATTCTACAATAAGTGGATTAGAAGATCCACTAAACGTTGGTGGTAATATCCACATAAAACACGTAATATCCAATTCCTCCCTCTTAGTTAAAGGATGATTTTCTACATTTTTCATGTTTCTATTCAAAACCCATGAAAACTGTATAAGAATATTCAGGATGTTTTGAACTTCACCTCCCAATATATTGGGTATGTCATTCATGCAATATCTACATTGTCCTACACACAGGTTGTTGGCCTAGATTCTTATAGTTCCCACCATTTTCTAAAATATAAATGGTTGGAAGAAAATTAAAGTTATCAAGTCAAGAATAAATGTTATATTTCTTTGTGAAAATAATAATAAATACATATCTTATGGTATCAATTATCATAGAAAATCATCTTGTACACTTAAATATACCTAGTTTATTCCTAGGTTTTTTCACAATGGTTCTCAAATCTTGATTTTAGAAATAACTAAACCATCCATTGATACCTTTTATAGAAACCACACTTTTCATACATTAGTTTTACATAATATTAATGATAAAAAATATAAGAAAATTACATATCAAGGATCCAATGGTTTGGTGTATTAGAAAAAATAGGACCATACATAGGTTTTGAAACATAAAACATAAACATTTATTTAATTTATTCTTCTCTAGATTCTTATTGGATCTTGAGTTCTCCTTAGTACAAGTAATCACATGATGATATATAAAAAAAAGGTGATCTAAAAGACCAGAAAGAGGATTAGAATGTGAGAAAACAAATAATAGGGTGTGTATAATCTTTATCATCAAGACATAGTTATTGGATCACAACCATGTCATAAACCATTATTAAATGTCATTAAATGTGCAATGCTTAAAAATGAAACCTTATGTCATAGTGGTTAACTACCGAAAATTGTTGTGAACAAACTAGAATCAAGTTCACTCATATTTTACTTTAAATCATGAGATTAATCACATTACACAATTCACTAGAGATCTATAAATTTTTTGTCACACCCATCACCTCATAACATTTAAATTACACTATATAATTCATGGTGCTCCAGTCAAATACTAACATTTACATTATCATGTATTCCACATAGAACATATATCAATATTTTTCATAAAATAAACCATGTAAATTAATGGGTTACATTTAATAAATCATAAATTCATAAAAATTGTTTTCCAAAAATCAATAGGGAATGACATACACTATTATCAATTTTTATTAAAGACAATCACGATAAGATAAAATGTGTTCTCTTTTATAATAATAGTTCTTTTGAAAAAAAAGGTGTTTTTAATAACCTCAATTAAAAAACATTTATATCCCATAAAATTAAATATAATTATTATGAAATTATATTTATGTAATATCCATACTATAAATGGGGTGAAGGAGTGAAAAACTAGAGGAGGAGAGATGAGTTTGAGAGTTCCCCATTCTTAGTGTCCGAATGATTTATTCACATTAATGTCTACTATAATCACATTAGATTCATTAATTAACATATAAATAACCTTTTACCCTTTTAATTGATTTTTTATGGTTTTATTATGTTCTTTTATAGTCTATTGGATGAGTTATAGAGTTTAAATTCATTGTTCAGGAGTGTTCTTTTTCATAGTTTTCATGAACAGTTTTCTTGCACACATGAATGAAAGTTTATATAGAACATGGATAAAAATAAATAATTTCTATTAAATGTTATTAATGATATCCCATTAGTTTATATTATATTATAATTAATTTATTTATATACCATGAATATGAATCATTATATAAATTTTAATGATGATCATTTATGGTAAATTTGGGCGGGTTTTGGATCACAACAAAATTGTTTTGTTTTATCATATAGTATTATTTATAAAATTTGTTTAAAGAAAATAAATGTGTTCAAAAAATAAATATTACACTCTATTTTCAACCGTTTAATGGTTTTATTGAAAAATTTAAAGGCATTGAGGGAAAACGAATGTGCATCTCCAGTGATGAAAGTAAATTGACACATCACAGGCAAGGATTTTTTTTATAATAAAATGTGAGAGAGGTGGGAGATTAATGAATAATTTCTATTATCATGATTTAATACCATTATATCAATCATAATGATGTTATAATGAAATTTTTATAATGTAAGTTGAGGATAAGAGAAGAAATGAGATCAAATTTGAAATCAAATTGAATGAAAAGAGAGAGAGGAATTACCCCATGAATTCTCCTCCTGAGATCCTCCAAAAGGAACCCAATATTAGTCCTTTGATGAGAACAAGAGATCCTATATATGGTGGAAGGGATATGGAGGTGGTTTGGAAAAAGTACGGACAAGGCATAATGCTCGAGACATGTGAGGAAATGAGGTAGTGAGGGGTGGTATTTATAGTTGATGGGAGGGCTGATTTCTAAATATTTAATTCATTAGATTATTATTTTATCTCAAGACAAGAAATAGTGATGATTACAAGAGTAATTAATGTAAAGAGGGATTTTGAGTTAGATATTTGGGTTCTTACATCACGCATTATTCTAGGAATAGTGGAGTTAACTTATAATTTATTAATACTATAAATTGTCATGTTTTACTGTTCACCTAAAATTCAAATAATTTAGATAAATATAAAAACTTCACCATTACCATTTTCATACATTTATAATTAAAAAAATTAACTCCAATTTATGAAAATATTATCGTATTATTGATTAATTAAATTTTAAATTATAATTAAAATTTACTTGAAACATACAAATATTTATATTCGAATTGATTTTCTATCACGTTGACTGATTAATTAAGCTCTCATAAAAATATAATATAATCAAAAGACATAAAAATACGTTTTGAGAATATATCATATAAATATAAATTTTTGTTAAAATTGTTATAATAATCGTTAAAGATTCATGACTTAAAAAAATTTCCAACACTATAATATTATAATATCATACTTTCAGTTATAGGATGGTTAAATTCTATTTATACTATCATTTGTATTGAACATATTAACATGGAAAATTTACTATTCATATGGGTCATATTAATATTCATAAGGGAAACATTACTATTCATAAGGGTATGTTAGTATTCACAAAATATTATGTTTTAACTATTGGACTCCAAATATCTTACTGATCGCAACTATGTATGTCAAATTTTTTATGAAATTGAAACCACAGAAGTTGAAAAATTATGTTAAAAGGTCACAAGGAATTTAGTAGTTCATTTAGGCATGATGTGGAATTTTTTTCATAATATGATTTTATGTTATTATATTATGTGACTTTATTATATTATAATTGAAATTGTATTGATAGATGCTTGGTTCCTTAAAAAGACTATGTCTTTGAGAGAGTATATTATCATGGGATGTGAAATACGGTGGAATACTCCCATAGTAGGATGTTCAATTCTAATTCGGTGGATGAGTTTTATGAGTAATTAGATACATTATAACCTACCCATGATGTGGAGTGGGGTTAAAATATATCTTCAGTCAATGGTGTTGAATCAATTGTATCTCCAGCATGTCAGGGACGCTCCCGTGGTATGCATTAATTATGTGGTTATTTGTGACCAAATATCATTAGAAAATTTACTATATGGATGATCTAGAGGAGGGGATAAAATAATTGTTTTCCTGGGATCAGCAGTGGTTTGGGTCATGATGTGAGATGAGGTGATGAGGGGGTTTCACACATCTTATTTGGGTGTATAACTTGTAGTACGTAATATGAAATGAGACCTACAAAGGCAGTTTTGGTGGGATATCAGGAGGTGTAGCATTATAAAAGTTCATCTCTCGAAGTCTCACATTTTCATAGGTGATGGCTAAATACCAGGTTTTGGTAGATTTCAAAGATCCTCTTATGATCGTGGAATGTAAATGGGATGATAGAAACATGGTCTTTCTCATCAGGGTTCTACGCATAGTGAGAGGCCATGATTCCACATTTGTGATAGTTGACAATGATACAATGTCTATATACATCCATGCCATCCATGAGCAGTGTTTGAAAAATATTATGAGATATTTTTATGTGCAATAGAATTTCAAGATCCTGAGATTTCCCTATATTTTTATCTCCAACTAGGAACTATGGTCTATGTCATGGTTATAGAGATTCCTATAGGAGGAATTTGGAACATAATTGTGGATGAGTACCTCATTTCACCCCTGGTTTGATAGGTAGGATTAACACATTATCTTGGTCTTGTAGGATATTCTATGGGAGTTTATTTTTTTAAACCAACTCGATCTAGAAAGATAATTTTAATTTTAAATATTTATTATAATCATATCAATCAATATATGATTGGCATGGAACCCATCAAGGACTTCTATAAGAGACCATACTGGTAAACCATTTCAGGATATAGATTGGTAAGACATCTCTAGTTAGGATTGAGGTGGTTCATGTGATGATGATGAAAATTTATAAAATCTACAAGCGTATGAGAAAATTCTATAGGATAAATTAATCTTCAACATATCCTTGTCATATCCTATGGGGATTAATCTACATGCACTTTTTTTAAGAGCCTCTCCAAAATAAAGATTATAATGGTTTAGGAGGGGAGATATTCGGTCCCCAATGTTTCTCAAGTCATTTGAGATCTTACTACATCTCTCCATGTTTTTTTATTACCTATAATTACCCACAAAGTTTGTGTAGGTGCATCGAATCATCCTTGTGTCACATCCAAGTAAATATTCCTTGATCAAATGAACATCATATTCTAGAGAGAGATGGATTTCATGGATGGATCCACCTTCACAAAATACCTAGTAGATATTGAGAATGATGTGGTGTGGATCATCTATGAATGGTCCATTCCCTTGGGTTATGAGAATTGGAAACATATGATCATGCAGAAGAGATTACTGTACTGGGGATTGATATGAATGCTCAGTATCCCAACAACTTTTTTAGTTTGTTCTCTTTTGAAATGTAAATACATGAAAGGGGAGGAATAATTTAGTGACACAATTATTTCTTCTTTTTAATTCTAATAAAATTAAAAAAATTATTTTCTGGTTAGGCCCTAATACATCTTGATACTCTGAGACCCGATGATTCCGACATTAATATTATAAAAGTATTAATCATATTAAAGCCACATGTGTATCAGTTTCTAATAAAAATGAAAGAACTCTTAAATTTTTTGTCTTATTTGAAATCTGATACCATAGTTGATTATATCATGTGGGCTTTATATGATTTGAAACTAAGGTTGTTCAGAACTAGTTGTCTAGTAGTGGGTGCCATTGGATGGTGCATTTAAATAAAACAAACAAATGAATTATATATTTTTTTCCTTAATAACAAAAATTAAATCATATAAAATGAAATTATTATTTTAATTTTCCAAGTTATTTTTGAATTACCCATGAAATATCATTGAAATGTATATGATGGTACCTCTTTGGAAAATAAGAATTTGATGAGGCATGTTGAGTGAATCAAGGTCGATCAAGAGTCAACAGATGTAAGATCTATTCTTGAAAACATAAAAATTCATTTTTCACCAATGATCAATACATAATCATGAATGGTATCAATGATTGTTCATTTTTTCATTTTTATTAAAATATTGAGAATTGATATTGTCTTTATTTTAATCTGCTCTTATTCTCAATTTTCATGAGTAGGTAAAAATTGATTATATCATTTATTCTTGATATTTTATTCTTCTCAACATGCATATCCCAAACCTATAAATATTTCCCAAGAATGCATGGACAAAAAAATTGAAACCTTAATTACCTTTCTTTTCCTTTCCCCATTGATCCAATTCTTCTCCGATGACATGTGGGGTCATGGTTCAATATTTCTGGTATGGGTTTATGTGTGATAAAACACACATATTCCCTACAATCAAATGAATGACACGAAGATCAATGGTTTTGATAATTATATATGAATAGTGTTGGATGAGGTTAATAATTCGTAGATATGGTTTTAATAGGTGTGAAGAAATTTATTAGAAGGCACACAGACTATGCTGATAGATTTATATGCATCACCATGTTGCGATATCTAACAACTAGATGGTTGTAAATGATTATTGGAGGCATATACATGTAATTATACATATCCTTTCAGATAAATTATAGGCATTGTTGATGGAGGGTGTATCCAAATGGATGAAATAATCATTATTTTAAAAAAATGACTACCTTACTTATAGTGAAATATAATCAGCAATGTGTTCTTATGATTCCTCAATGGATATGGTTTCATCCATTTCTAAGGATCTCAAACCTTGCAGAATTCCCAAGACTCTTTATGAACCTCACTAGATGTCCATGATATGTTATATTTGGGACACACCTAGCCAATCATATGATAAGAGACACCAAGTAAATTAGGAGTACACCGACATGTGCTGTTACCTAGTAAGGACCATATAGCTGACCAAATAGACATGCATTTTCCAATATACATGGGAAATTCTAGGACCACATGGTCGTGGCTCAGGTAGATGAGACATTGCGAGTGTACCCATTTCATTCCATTCATCCATACATGGAATCATTTCCATGTCTATATAATAACATAGACATAAAACAAACTGTGTCCACAAACCATGTGGACCCCATAAATTCTATGTACCTCTATGAAAAACTACTTCCTTTCATAGCTCCTTTGATTGGAATCTGATTTTGGACATCGAAGATACTATCATGAGTAGTTGTATATGTATCTCCAAATGGAATATATTTTTGTGTAATTCATGATACATTATGAAATATTATAATATTGAAACATACTTGGATGATGATAAACAATTTCAGCGATTAGGTAGGATCATCCGAGAGATTCTAGTGTCAAATCCCCAATGTACCACAATTTCCATGTTCCCCATACTATCAGAGAGATGATGGGGTAATCACAACCCTATTATACCAGGTCATGGGTTCAATATATTCTTTGCAAATATAGGGTCAGTATTACTCTTACTACAATAAGGTTTGGGTTCTCTACATATGGTGTGCTACTCCCCCATACGTGAGCTTCAATATGTTGAGGATCCTCCATGGGTGTTATGGATCCATCGGTTCTAGAGTGTAGCTACAAAGATTGATCCCCACAATACATACACTTATTTGGCTTCATTTTATATTGGGAAATTTTGTTAGAATTTTGATGCAAAAGGCCTTTTTATCATCATCGACTGAGATGTAAAATAGAGATCTTCTTTGCCTCTCGTATGGGTTTATTTATGATAAAAGTTATCTCTCTCTTTGCATGTATTTATCTATTATTATTTTTCTTAATTTCATTTCTTTGATATAATAAATAATGTATCACTCTAACACACCATTCATTTTTTGGGCATCAATCTAGGTATGTATTAAGTTAACTCTATATGGTCTCTTCATACATTTATCATGCCATTTGATGACATTAGATAGGCTGATGATCATTATGAATGAACACAGTGATACATGGTTGTATTGGAAAGATATGGTCATTTGTTTTTTAGGTCAAGAGTTTAGATCTTTCATCATTATTTGTTTCATTTTGTTGTCATGTTGTGACTTTATTTCTTTTTTGGGCATGTATTTTTCCCATTTACACATTAGTTGTATTCTTATGTACTCTAGTGTATTCCCTAGATTTTATTTCATGCATGGTTAATATATCGAGGAATATTCATTACCCTATATTATTATACACTATTTCATAGACTTATTTTGGTGTGTACAGACATGATAATTAAGAATAGGAACCCAATATTAGTTATATCTTACCTATTCTTTTCATAATCCCCTAGCATATTGGATGAGTGTACATGGTTGTGGAATTTTGGCATTCAACCATCAAGGTGGGCCACAGTGGTTTGAGTCATTACAAATACCCATTCACATTTTCAATAAATTTTATTCACATTATGTGTGTGTGTGTGTTTGTTTGTGTGTGTGTGTGTATTATTCATTTATTAGGAAATTCCTTAATGTTAAAAAAAATCCATAACCATCATGTTATATGTGATAAATTTTTAATTGTTTTAATGTCTTTATGGTGGAAAAATTCATTAACAAATAGGTAATGTGATTGGAGGGCCCATATTTATATATCCTTCCAATGAATTGGGTAATGTTTTAATCTCATGAGATAACATCAATTTTTTTGAGAGGTTGTCCAAAGAAATCATTTTTAGGATGTTTTGGTGGATACCAAAGACTTATGTGTATGTGGTCATGTTTTCTGTTATATCTACATTCCTGATATTTCCATTATGTTTCCATATTATACCATAGTTTGATGTTTATGTTTATTATTCTTACAAATAAATATCACCATATTATATCTCCTAACACAATTTTCTTATTTACATTATGTTATTCAATGATTATTCCCTTATTATGGTTTATATATTATCCATTTCTTATGTATATCCCTGGGATATTCCATGTTGTGCTAAAAGATCATTGGATTTGAAGGATTATTTTAGAATTTTTATGTAATATCATTCTATAAAATATTCATGTTATTATATAATGTATCTTGTTTCTCAAATTCAATAGGACTCTCAATATTTTGTGATTGTACCAAGAGTCCCCTTATAGAATAAATCATGAAATAATGTGTATGAACCACATGGTTTTTTAGGAAATGGAATTTTATACATCCTTCACAATGTAGGAAACGTTCGTTACCATATTCTATTACCCATATAAAAGGATTGAGTTCTTGATGTATTTCATGTTCTGTAGTTAAAAAGATACATTAATAGCCCATATCACATATTAGGCTTGGGAGAGATGGATATCTATTCGATTGGTGGGATAACTAGTTGGAGAACTATTCCACTAGTGTGATTTCCTTGGTAGCATGGGAACAGTTAATAGATATTTTGAGAGTATGAGTTCTATATGCTGTAAAAATACCCCACCTTTTTAGTATGTTTTTTAGTTTTTTAGGAGGAAATATTTAAATTTTGATGGCCTGAAATGACATATTTTCATTATACTTACCATTTAGATATTTTTATATATTAATAGAGGATTTTTTTTGAGTTTGTGTGTCATTATGAGTGTTTTTTGAATCCATAATTGATACATTAATGATATTAAATATATAAAACAGCACACCCACTTAATTATATGAATAATAGAATTACCCCTGAATTGAGTCCCTGATTAGTCAAATGAGATCACCATTTAATTTAGAGTATTATTTTATACAATATATTTTATAAGGTTCATTCAAATCCATAATCTTGTAGATGAGGAGTTACCACAATAAAAAATGATAGATTACTATAAATGAATTGATTAATTTTTATACTTACATAAATAAAATATTCACCAAAATTATCCATATTAAAAACCTATCGTGGATGTTATTCAAGGATGGCCTCATAAGTGAGGATATTTATAAAGCCTCAATGTAGAGTTAATTGATGAACCATATGGGATAAATTATTTGATTGAATATCAGATTCTATTGAATAGTTCATTAGAATCAACATTTAATCATTATTAAATAGTGATCAAGCCATGATTGAGTGGGAGTTTTTATTTTCATATTATTTCCACATTTTTTGAGACATTAAAAATATATTATTTATATAATTGGTATTTATAAATTCACATCAAGGTTTTAACATACATTTTTTTATTATTTAATATCATTTAATCTAGGAATTTATTCATTACAATATAAAAAATATTTGATTACATTTCACTCAATACGATGTATGGTTAGCTGTGAAATTTCAATTTAAGAACTAATTTTTTAAATTTCATTTTACTCAACTTTTTCATTCCATGAATAACATTTTTTTAGTCGAATAAACATTTAACAGCTAATTAAATTGAAAATTTAATCAATGGATGAATTCATTGAATTGATTCCATTAAATGATAAAGACGATAGTTTATGAAATTGATTAGACTGTATTTTTTATTATGAGTGGATGAAAATAGTATTAAACCCTCATATGATGATGTAGGTGCGAGGAGACCAGAATGATTGATGCTAACTAATATAAATTATGATTTTTAGAAATGAGATGATGGATATGGATGTATATGATAATTTTCTTGAAGATTATAGCCTTGGATAATTTTCATGTGAGATTGATGTCACAATTGAGAAATCTCTGGAGATTCAAGATGATGTCTTCATTGTTTAAACAATTTCCATCAAAAAATAATTTATTTTAGAAGAACTGAAGCTGCTTATTTTTTTAAATAGCTATGGTTTAAAGGATATATATTTACTATACAAACGTTTTTTAAAAAACCTGGATAGCTTCAAGTGTTCATGGAATACATTTCTATAATACGAAGAGGTCCTACGCACTCTGTGGTGTTCCCAAATGTTAGGTTAACTTAACCGGTCAATTGATTCATTTAGATGGGGAACATTCCCAGGGTCCACAGGGTTCCATAAGCCACATGACTCATGCTACACTCCATATATATGATATTTTCAAACACCATGAGTATCTTAATAAAATAAGTAGACATTGAGTACACCTAATATACCCCAAAGGTCAATCCATTTACTTTTTATTAATTTTTACACAACCCATATGTCCTTATTTTTTACACTTAATACGACCTATGATTGGTCCTTCCTATGTAGAATTTTTTATTGGACATGATGGTTAAATTTGTTTCTATATTTGATATATGATGTATGGTGGTGAATTCATACCTATTTGTCTAATACGTTTACCATATGTAGATATTAGAGTGTGATATATTTTGTGACATCATGGATGGAATCCCCATGATGACACACATTAATTGTATCTTGGATCCCATATTTATTTTATATTTATTATTGTTTACCAATTGGTACCAACAATATGGAATATGTTCTCGATCTATAGAGTATGTACCCATATTCAAAGAGCTCCGTTGAGCTGGGGGTCCTCCACCCATTTTTTGTCAGAACCCCCTAGTCATGAAGTGCTAATAGTTTTTTATGGATCCCCCCTAATTAATCTCAGGTGTATTACCTTCGTGTACTCTAATTGATTTGATTTTTTATTTGAAAAAAAATAAATACTCATCATGATTTTTTTTCTATGTTTATCAATATCAATATTTTACCTTCGATATTTTTTATCCTATGAGGATATCAGTTTTTTGGGTTTCATTCAATACACATTGTAATATGGGTTGTGCTAAATTTTTTATTATATATCATCCTATCATGGTTTTAAAATAATTCAACTATATAAATTTATATAAAACACTTACATTTTATTTATCGAAACATTTTGTGACTTATACAGATGGATGAAAATTATATAGTGACCCTAGAAGGCTTTGTATCAGAAAAAATAAGTGTCTCTAGAAATTAAAGTACATTGGTAGTAATATGGAATGCTATTCAAGAGTTTAAATCGTCCCCATGTTTTATTTTTAGGTAAAACATTCATTATTTTTCTTGGGTGTTTTCCCACCAACATACATGAAATGATCATTTTGTTTAATTATAATCACTCATAGAGGATATTTCCAATATTTTTTCATTTTATGATAGAAATAATTTATATATCCATATTTTTTTGGATGTACAAAGAGGTGTGAATGAGTAATATTTTATTATAACAAGGCTTCATCATTTTGTGAAGTTCCAAATTAACTATATATTCCATACCATTTTATATTAGAGTTGGGATAGCGGTGTAGTTACACAAAAATTTCCCAATGATATATTGTGTAATATTTTGTTTTTAGAATATCAAGGGTTATCGAATCCTTGGACACATAAAAGGAATCATAAATAATAATACATTTGATAGTGATGATTTAGATACGATGTGGCCAACATGGGTTTGAATTGAGTTTATAATTAATGATTTTTAACAATGTATCAGAATTATTTTTAAGATAAGGTGCTACTACTAGTTTATTATACGGTGTGGATTGAATGAATTTACATTAATGGTTGCAGTGTATTCATGTAAAGAGATTTTTTTCATTGAAGTATGATCTTCCCTAATCACTAACATAATGTTTTTCACAATCCTAAGGCTAATCACCTATACATTTATAGGATCATATTCATGATCTCACCAAGGTATATGATCATTATAGAACATGGGATGTGTATAATTAAATTCAGTGAGATTAGTGGAGAAGTCACATCAATGATTTAAAATAGAATGAAAAAAATTGATTTAGAATTATTAAAATAAGAAATAATGTCCATTAAATCCCCTTGATACTAACTTGGATAAACCCATTGAAGGGTTACCGATCCATTTATTCAGTTAAATCAAAGGAAGTGGGTATTATACTCATGAGGGTGTAATTTATTAAGACAAAAAGTGAAACACTGATCACTCCACTATTGTGTGAGGAAATTCACAAGTGTTGTATTGAATAAGTTCATACCTTGATTCAATGGTAAAAACTTTATATTGAAAAGATTAAACTAATAGAATATAAATAAATAATTTTATTTATAATCTTGTGAGAATAAAAAAACTTACATCCGTAGAATTTCATGAGATTAGAAAATGACATAGTAACATAACAATTAAATGAAAAATAAAACATCCCCTAAATACATCACAACAACCAGAAAAAATTGGAATATCAGAGGAAAATGTCATATCCTCTATTAATTAATTCATTCCCATTAAATTAATAAAGACAAAAAGTGGGTTAAAAATGGAAATTGGATTCTTTCAAATATGACATGAAAATTTATCTACATTCAACCACTTTTTAGAGATGAAATATAGAATAAAATATGGGGGAATAATTTATTTTTACATAATAAAAATATCTTATTCAATTTTTCCATTTATAAATGAAAAAATTCCATTCCAATTGAATCATCCATTTGGATTTTATTCTAAAAATGAAGGTCTTATTTGATGGGCATACTAACATGGACCACACATTAAATATCTATTTGGTCTTACTATAACACATTGAAAACATAAAATTTAGCTTTGAAAAAATTGGAATGAAATGTTTCCCATAATTTTCTCTATCTACAGTTAATATTTAAGATTCATTGGCTTTAATTTGTGGTCTCCAATTTTACATACTAGGACTATGGTACATTATGCTCTAATAAAATATTAATAGATCCATGGAAAAAAATTCCATCATCCCTTGTGATTTATCCATTGATCACAAAAGACACAATGTTGTAGAAACATTTATTACCTTTATCCCAAAATATTACATTCTATTAATGAAAATAATTTAATCCACATGACGAATGATTACAATTAATAATATTACACTCACTAAATGTGAAATATATATGTGCTGATAAATGATGTTCAATTAATAAAATTCACTAAAATTGGTGCTAATAGAAAAATTAAAAACATTAATATTAAAATATAATCAAGGAATATTGGCCTTTTTCAATGTATAATCACACCCACTAGTGTTTTTCTATTCACAAGAAAAAAAGATACAAAAAATATGAAAATTGATTTCCCTTTATCAAAAACATTTTTACATACAATGATCATCAAAAGACATAATGTTAAATAATCATGAAACCATAAAAAAACTAGTTTACACAATATAGAATGACAAAAATATCCCATTCCCAAGAAAATCCATTGTCAAAATTAATTAGAAATTTTCATCCAATTTCAATTAAAAATGATGATGTGCTTTGTATCACAAAATGAAAGGAGCACATTTTCATGTTCATGGGGAAACAAATAGAAGCACATTATGGGAATCAAGTTAATCCTTAATGTGTGAATCAATTATTATCATTTTTCTTTATTTTCCTTTTTCTATATCGTCTGTTTATTTTTTTTTATCCAAAATAGTGATGAAATGACTAAATAAGGGAAATAAACTATGGAGTCTTCATCCCCAAGTTCCAAACTCCACACATTTTGAAAATTAATTTCTCTACACGGTCTTTGTATTCATTTTTTGTATTCTCAATTTTAACTAAAAGTTAACCCAAACCCCATGCTATGATGAATGGTAACCAAAAACTCAAATATACACCCACAATCCAATATATGTTTGTTGTAGTATTTTGAGTAAAAGGATGAAAATTTTAGTACAAAAAAACACATCTGACAACCAAATATTCCAAAAATTATAGTGTTGAACATAAACATTCATTAAAATAATAATCCTGGAATTAAAAATTATTTTTAATTACTTTTTCACAATTTCCATTATAAATTAACTCATTTAAGGATAATTAATTAATTTTTTTCATAAAATATCATATTTGGACTCCCCCAACACAAAATGACAATACCCATAGATTTTATAGATAGTAGAGTGAGTTCATAGTTTGGAAGAATGTTGTGTGGAATGTGATTTGAAATGAATTATTTGAAAAATCACCTAGATTTAGTTGAAGACCAATAAATAAGATATTGATCACATTGGCCTCATGTAACAAGATGAATCCTTAGATATGGTTTAAGGTGGGTTTTAATCCTATATAGATTGTGTTGCATTTGGAAATACTGAAATTTATCAATTTCTAAATCTAGCACATCGAAAAATAGATCATTTTTGAAACCCCTGGTATTTTACCTTAAAAAACAACCAATATATAATCTTTGAAGTACCAAGGTTTACTCATATGAATCATTTATTTTAATTTCATTAGATAGGATTGTTTCCCCACAACTTACTCAATACATAATTTCAATAGAATAGAATTTTATTTCTCGCCATATGCATTCGATGAGGTTTATGTCCCCATTTTTGTTGGTGGGATGGTTTAGAAATTGATTTGAGAAAAATCATATTTTTCCCAGTGAATAGATTAATTCCATGAATACAAAATTGTTTTAATCCAAGTACATTTTTAATATTTACTAAAAAATGAAGGATATTTTTCTGATCATTGGATTTGCGAGAGGAAGGAGTGAAAATTTAATGTTTATTGTCATCCCCAATGAATGATTTCATGGGAGAGAGGATAGCCCTTTAATTCGATTTTAGAATGGAAAATCATTTCATGCATAATCTGAAATATTTAATTATACACAGTTTCAATTTCTATATATGTAATCAAAAAATGTTCCTTTTGAAAAGATGTTTCAATCATCAAATGGTCCAAATTATTTTCATAAAATTATATGGACCTGATATTTATAGTTTCTCAAAATTGTTCAGTGATCAGTGTTCTTGAAAATGCACTTTTCTATCTATTAGAAATATAATAAATCCATGGAAACTAGTTTCCATCATGTTAATATTAAAAATATAATTCTTATTGATATATAGAACAGTAATAAATTCTAAGATCATTTTATGGTTCATTTAAATTAGTAATTATAAAATTCACCTCCTAAACATCCTCATAATAACTAACATCAGAACTCCGGATCTAGATGTTGAGATCGAGGCATATGTTTCTAAATGTTATTGAAATGTTACAATTCCTAAAATAGATGACCGAGTGTATTTTTCTAGAATTTATGAACAAGGATGATAGTTTTTTTCACATTAAAAACTAATCATGGGAGATTGTCAAGGACAATAAAGTTAGCAGGGTAAATGAAAATTTCAACTTTCAAAAAAATTTCCACGAAGATAGCCTGGGGAACTCAAACAATATGGTTTGCAGGTTAGAGTGTGAAAAAATATGTTTGGAGATATTTGTAACGCCCCGACCCTAGTTACCCAGAGTCGGTGCATTATTACATAACATTGGCATGATCACAAGAAAGATCAAATCTCGAAAGACCGATTGGTTTAGTAGCCTTGGAAACATTAGATATATTCATAAGTTTTACATTACATCATAAAATGAAAAACTACTACAACAACATAATGTATCTACAGTCCATACTATTATCCCCTCATAATATCCCTGCAGGTCATTCATAACTTACTTCTTCACATCCTGGGAAAAATAAAACATAGAAAAGGGGTGAGCTCAAATGCCCAGTAAGGATAACCATATAGCGGAACATTCAAAATAAGCATAAACATTTAAGGCAATGCATTACTAAAACAAAAGCCTTTTAAACTTGAACTTCAACATAGTATGGCAAAAGTAAAATGAAATAATGCCATTTACTTATTCACATTGATATTCTACTAATCGAATAATCACATGCAAAAATCAATAACCACTTTCATAATGTTGGAATGCATAATGCGAGACTATCATAACCACATAGTCAAGGCCTCATGCCATGACTACAAATAAGATTTTGTCAAGGCCTTGTGCCAAGACACTAGTTTGTCTCATGAGACCTACCGATGCATCGAGGAGCTATAGCGGGCTCCACCCGTCACTTACTAAGTCCAATGCATTCCCATATGAAAAGGTTTAAACATAACATAAACATTCGTATTAAAACTAGCATACGAAATGTCAATAATTTCACCATAAACTATGAATGGTATAAAAATAGCACATCCACAGTCAAACATATCACAAAATCTTCAATACAATATAGAAGTTTTGTATCATAATAAATCAACTTCAAATAATCTTAAAATCCATCAAAGAATGTTGACATAGATGAAATCAATATTATTTTTAAAGAAATATCTCCTTCTATTCTGAACTCATTTAAGATCCGTATAAAATAAAACATTTTCTTTGAAAATATTCTTATAAGCTTGTAAGGGGAGCTTTGAAGATTTTATAACGGCGGAAAATAACTGCACCCGCCGTATAAGTTAAAAAACATTCTTACCATAATTCTGTCGAAAAGGTTAAAAAGTACCTTGTTTTGAAAACGACCGAAATATTCCTTTATAAACCACTTATAAAAGTCAAAAAGGGTATAAATGACTTTAACTCATATTCTAGTAAATAGTAAAAATGTTTTGAAATACATTTTTAAGAAACATGGATGTGGATGATAAAGAGATCCCAGTAGATTATTACCTATAAACAACCTCAGATAATGAAGAGATTGTGAAATAACCCTTACCTTGTACTTTTCCTTGGTTGGGGTAGGTTAACCTCTTGTATAATGGTGAAATAATTGTTATTAAATTATACAATAATCATATACATTAATATGATATCATATATGATCTTTTAATATTGATTTGACAATAATATCTTAGTATTATCGTTGTTTCGGGTGTTAACTTACTTGTTTTATTTTATATGTTTTGTTACGTAAGACATGTTTGTAAAGGATAGGATTTATATTATTCATATCCAGAATGATATCAAGTCCTTAAACATCATTTTTAAATAATCAAATGATAATTATACTTGAATGGATACGATGGAGAATGAATCTCATCGTGTTCGTGGAGACGGTAGTCCGTACGTACGCACGAGCAACAATATCATTCTTTTGATATTAAAATAATATATAAATGGATGGTATATCATATATACAGAATCATTAACATGTTATATTTATTATTTACATAAGTTACACATCATTATTATACCCATCCAAATAATAATATATTGAATAACAATTACACCACGACGTGGAGACGGTAAGCCGTACGTACGCACGTATGGTGACATGTTATTCAAAGGGTGGATAGAATACTGAATATGGTTGTACCATATTTATAATAACATCATAGTATATATATGATACTGGATTTATTATTTTAGAATGGTAACAACAAAGGAAGAAGAAGTGGAAGAAGAAATGAACTTAGAAAAGGGTGGTGAAATCATTGCCTCTTCTTCGGGTTCTTCCTTTTGATTTGATCAAAAGGGATCCTTAGGTTGGATTTCTGATCAAACTAAGGCCCCTAGGTTGTAGTGAGGGAAGTTGGGAGAGTATTTGGGCAGAGTTTGGCCGAACCAAAAGGCTTTGAAGGTGTGAAGAAAAGAGAAGGAGGAGTGCCCTTTTATAAGAGGGGTGAGGGGCACCTTTGGAAAAGCTATAAATATTAATTTATAATAAATTCATATTCGGTTTCTAATGGATCCAAAGTTGAATATTCAAAGGTTAAGGTGGGGATGGGTCGAAAACAACTCAACCAATTGAATTTAGACAGGTTTGGGTACTTATATTAACCTAATCTTTAAGTATTAACTCTAAGTTAATTAGTTTCACTTTTACAATGTCTCTTTGTATTTTTATATAATATGGTTAATAAACTTACTACATACATCCAAGCGACCCCCAAGTGGTCCATTAATGATGAACCTATCATGATAAAAGTCTCTTGGCCGAACCTTAGATTTTTAGGAATTTAATATCAATTAATAATATAATATTTGTTTTAAGAACTCATTTATGTCAATTTTGACACTATTCAATAGTTGATTTTTGTGAAACTCATAACAGATTGATTACTTCGAAAAAAGTCAATTAAATCAATCCTAATATATCATATTATCCTAGAAAATTAGTTTAATTCATTAAAAGTTTCATATTATATTTATTTGGGTATTTATAATATCAATTATTTTAATTTTTCACTATTATAGTAATTACTGTATCATCATTGTGTCATAAATAAAATAAATTATTTAATGTCTAAAAATTATAAATAAAATACCATTATGTAGGAAATCTTTTTATATTTCTAATGAATATTTATAATCTAAAATCCAACATATATTACCCTATGTAACAATTGTTTTGCTAAAAGATATATTCTTGTGTCATTTTTGTATTCATTTTAACTTAATTAAAATAAAGTGTCATTATCACTTACAAGTGGATCCATGGGGTCCCGAAATCGACCCAAAGATGTCCATGGTCGACCATGTATCAACCAATAGGGTTAAGACACGTTTTAGGGTAATTTAGTATTATTATAATATTATTTTTTAACCCTTATTTACCGGATTTACCCTTAACCATGGTAAATAAAATATTTACCGCAGTAATTATTCAAAATGTCTAAAAATAAAAGTTACCTATTTACACAATTTGAACATCCTGATTCCAAATATGGAATCTATTTTCCTAAATTCAAAACACAGAAGTGGAAGAAATTAATTTAAAATTAATTCCCGCTGTCAAAACAAAAATCGTGTTTTTAAGAGATAATAACTATCAAAAGATTGACACTTGTTTATGTTCGGTTTAATTGTAAAATTATGTCCAATGACCAACATTATATTAAATGGAAAAAATATATTCTAAATATACTTTAAAACTACTAAAATTCATAATTTATCACTATTAATTATTTTGATTAAAAAGGTTTTTTTTAATTAAAATTTAGTAATTTTCACTATTCATCAAAATATGAAAGTTATCCGAAAAGTACCAAAATTTCACCTTAGGCTAAATTAGATATTCCGAATCCAAAAATGAAGTCCATTTTGAAATATAAAATATATATAATTTTAAAAAGTAGGTATTACTATTCATAACGGCTAGTTTGATTGGTTGTTAGAACTCGGTGTTGCGTACAACACACGCTATCGCATTATTCAAAGAGAAGCGTACCGTATAAGCATGGGGTGTTAAATTCTCCCCTCCTTCAAATAATTTCATCCTTGAAATTTCTAGAATACTATCGCATGAAAAGACTCAGGTGGTTCTTCATCATAAGTTCCTCGGGTTCCCACGTTGCCTCTTCCATTTTATGGTTTCTCCACAAAACTTTTACCAGACGTGTCGTCCGGTTTCTCAGTACTTGTTCTCTCGTATCAAGAATCCTGACAGGCTCTTCACAATAGGAAAGATCAGGTTCCAGTTCTAATTCCTCATAGGTGAGTACATGCGTTGGATAAGGCATGTATTTCCTCAACAGATATACGTGGAACACATCGTGAACTTTGGAGAGACTTGGCGGCATTGCCAATCGGTAAGCTACAACCCCAATTCGGTCTAGAATTTTGAAAGGTCCAATGTACCTGGGACTCAATTTACCTTTCTTACCAAAACGTATGACTCCCTTCCACGGAGATACCTTCAGGAAAACATGATCACCGATTTGAAATTCCAAATCCTTCCTTCGATTATCGGCATAGCTCTTCTGCCTACTTTGAGCTGCTTTGATGTGATTTTGGATTACTTTTACCTTTTCCACCGTTTCCTCCACCAGTTCTGGGCCTACAAGTTTTCTTTCACCAACGTCATCCCAACAGGTTGGTGTACGACATCTCTTTCCGTATAATGCTTCATATGGTGCCATCTGAATACTCTAATGGAAGCTATTGTTATAGGAAAATTCTACCAGAGGTAAATATTGATCCCACATACCCTGAAAGTCAAGTGAGAAAGATCTCAACATGTCTTCTAAGGTTTGAATAGTCCGTTCTGATTGTCCGTCTGTCTGAGGGTGGTAAGCAGTGCTCAGATGAAGTTCAGTATCCATGGATTTCTGAAGACTTTTCCAAAATCTTGAAGTAAAACGGGGATCACGATCAGAAACAATTGATAAGGGTACTCCATGAAGTCTCACAACTTCATTAATATATAGTCTTCCTAGACGTTCCAGGGGTAGATCTTCTCTTATAGCAAGAAAATGTGCTGACTTGGTAAGGTGATCAACAATAACCCATATTGCATCATTCCTTCTAGGAGTCTTTGGTAGCCCCATGACAAAGTCCATCGTAATATTGTCCCATTTCCACTCCGGTATGGGAAGAGGTTGCATGACTCCTCCAGGCTGTTGCCTTCCAGCTTTCACTTGTTGACAAACCATACATCTTGACACAAAATCAGCAATCTCCCTCTTCATGTAGTCCCAACAAAAATGTTCCTTCAAATCTCTATACATTTTTGTGCTCCCAGGGTGTATAGAGAAATTGGAACTATGAGCATCATCTAGCAATTCCCTTTTTAGATCGGGTAAATCGGGAACACAAAGTCTCTTCCCGAATTTCAAAATTCCATCTTCATACACAAAGTCTCTCAATCTCCCATCATTCACAGCTTTAATCTTCTTTTGGAATTCTTCATCATCGGTCTGCGAACTCTTAATCCTTTCTAGTAAATATGGTTTGGCAACCATTTGAAAAATCATTGATGTTTCACCTTCCCTGGTTATTCCCATGTCCATCTTTACTAGATCCATGAAAATTGGATCCCTTTTAATTCTCATATTGTTCAAAACTCCATGGTCTTTTCTACTCAAAGCATCTTCCACCTTGTTTGCCTTCCCCGGGTGGTAGTGTATCGTACAATCATAATCCTTGACTAATTCAAGCCATCTCGTTTGCCTCATGTTGAGTTCTTTTTGTGAGAAAATATACTTCAAACTCTTGTGATCAGTATAAATCTCACATTTTTCACCATAGAGATAGTGCCTCCATATCTTCAAAGCAAAGATCACAGCTGCTAACTCGAGATCATGAGTAGGATAGTTTTGTTCATGAATTTTCAACTGTCGTGATGCATAGGCAATAACTCTATCATTCTGCATAAGGACACAACCGAGTCCTTTCTTTGATGCATCACTATAAATAACGAACTCATCATTCCCCGATGGTAGAGTCAATATAGGAGCATTGACTAATCTTTTCTTCAGTTCTTCAAAACATTCTTCACACTCTTTTGTCCAAACAAATTTAACCCCTTTACGTGTGAGCTTCGTTAATGGGTTAGCCAATCGGGCAAAATTCTGGACGAAACGTCGATAATAGCCTGCCAAACCAATAAAACTGCGTACCTCAGTTATACTCGTAGGTGCTGGCCATTCTTGGATTGCCTTGGTCTTAGAAGGATCAACAGAGATTCCATCTTTAGAGACAATATGGCCAAGAAAAGAAATCTCCTGAAGCCAGAATTCACACTTGCTAAACTTCCCATATAATTCATGCCTCCTCAGAGTCTTCAAGATAATGCACAAGTGATTTTCATGATCTTCGTAGGTTTTGGAGTATACCAAGATATCATCAATAAATACCACCACAAATTCATCGAGATACTCCTTGAAAACTCTATTCATCAGATCCATGAATACAGAGGGTGCATTAGTCAATCCAAACGGCATTACAGAAAACTCGTAATGCCCGTACCTGGTTCGAAATGATGTCTTCGGATTGTCTTCCTTCTTCACACACAACTGATGGTATCCAGATCGAAGGTCAATCTTTGAAAAGTATTGAGCTCCATGCATTTGGTCAAATAAATCATCAATATGAGGTAGGGGATACTTGTTCTTTATCGTTATAGCATTGATCTCCCTGTAGTCGATACATAAACTCATAGATCCATCTTTCTTTTTAACAAAAAGAACAGGGGATCCCCATGGAGAAACACTAAGGCGAATAAATCCCTTATTACTCAATTCCTCTAGTTGTTTATTTAGTTCGACTAACTCTACAGTGGCCATTCTATAAGGGGTCTTCGATATAGGCCTTGATCTAGGAATCAAATCAATGGAAAACTCAACTTCTCGTTCTGGAGGATGTCCAGGTAAATCTTCCGGAAATACATCTACAAATTCTTTCACAACAGGTACATCCTCTATTTGAACATTCATTTCCTCACCGACAGTTATTTCATTCTCTTCCTCCCCAATAATTGAATTAAGTTGAGCTACTGGGGGTGGATCTAAATAAGAATTAGGTGGTGACGATTCTGCTCTAAAGATAAGGTGTTCCTTATCATTATCATCAAGAATCGTAACCTCTTTCTTCTTACAATAAATCTTCGCATCATAGTCCGAAAGCCAGTCCATACCGAGGATTATATCAAACTCAATCATAGGTATGACGATGAGATCAGCAGATAAAGAAAATTTATGTGCTCTAATGGGGACTGATTCACAAAACATTGTTGCAATGATACTTCCCTTGGGAGTTTTAACTGACAACTCCCTAATTAAATCAAATTGTAAATATCTAATTTTCTTAGCAAACTGGGAAGATATGAAACAATGCGACGATCCGGAGTCAAATAATGCATTTGCTAAACTTGAGGAAACCATTAAATTACCTGCCACCACGTCTTTTGGAGCTTCTACCTCTGCAGTAGTGATAGCATAAGCTTGGCCTTGATCCCTTGGCCTTTTCTGAGGTAAGTTCTCCTGACGCTTAGGACATGCATTTGCATAATGCCCCATCTCCCTGCAATTGTAGCACTGAACGTTGGTAGCTTCCTTCTTCCACTTGCAATCATGAGCTTGGTGGCCTTTTTCACCACACTTGTAACAGACTCCCATTCCCTTCAAGCAAGTACCAAGATGTTTCTTCCCGCATTTACCACAAGATGGATATTCAACCTTTCCCTTCTTCCCCTTATTTCCATTCCCAGATTGATCAGCAGGTCTTTTCTTCTCTTGCTTTGCTTTAAAGTCATAAGACTTAGAGAATTCCTTTTCGGTCTTGATAGCACATGAGACAATGTCTTCGTACGATGAAAAGGATTGTGAGACTAATGCTCGACGGAGAAATGGTTTTAACCCATCAAAGAAACGATCAATCTTACTTCTTGGGTTGTGAATATAATCTCCAGCATACCTCGCTAACCTTGTATTGTTAGCCTCATACTTTGTGACATTCTCATCCTCCTTTTGTCTCAGACTCATAAATTTCCTTTCCATATCTGCTCGATGGTCGCGAGGAAAGTATTTTTCTAAAAACAGATCTTTGAACTCCCTCCATTCCATATTTGATACTTCATCATCTTCCTTCATGTTTTGAATCAATGACCACCATTGATCAGCATCTCCAGTGAGGCGGTAACTGCCATGATAACCTTTTCCCTTTCATTACTCCCCAAAGCCTGAAATATTTTCTCTAGGCAAATTATCCATTGCTCAGCTGCTAAGGTATTTGTACTCCCATTGAAAGTTGGTGGTTGTTGCCTCATGAATCGATCTAACATTGACCCTCCACGCTGTGGATTAGGGTGCTCCATATGGGTAAGGTTATTATTCATAACCTGAGTAAGTTGTCCCAGTATGGTGATTAGCTGATCGGCACCAGTTGCATCACCAGCCCCACTATAATTATCTTGAGCAGGAGGGAAATCCCTACATGGAGTGCGTGCATTGATACGGTTTCCATTTCTTCCACTAGGCGCCATTTCTAAACAATGGCATAAACTAGATCAGTTTATGAATCAAAATACATAATCCCATACTTATAAAACACTTAACATAAATTGAACTATTTATGGATATAATCCATAATCATAAGAATGTTTTCTTTGAGGAAGTATATACTCATAATCCCTTCAAAATGATTTGTAAAGAAAATGGGAGTTATCCTAAGCATATCCCCCAGGAGTGTCGTAACCAAGAGTGCAGCAAGGCCCGTTGTCGTGCACCAGTTCCCGTTCGAGTCTAGCTCAAAGTGGTGTTTTCGGGTTTTACCCCTAGGTACATCTATGCCAGAGCCGCCTCTACCTGCTCGTATCCAGACAGGGATGTATTGCTCGGAAAACTCACAAAATCTCTACAATACCAAAATTCTATGAAGTTCTTCTATACTAATCCTCAATGTTCATCTTAGGTCTACGTCCTCTAATCAGAGTTTATCTAAATCTAGCTTCCAAGGTTTGTACTAAACTTCCTCTGATACCAACTGTAATGCCCCGACCCTAGTTACCCAGAGTCGGTGCATTATTACATAACATTGGCATGATCACAAGAAAGATCAAATCTCGAAAGACCGATTGGTTTAGTAGCCTTGGAAACACTAGATATATTCATAAGTTTTACATTACATCATAAAATGAAAAACTACAACAACAACATAATGTCTCTACAGTCCACACTATTATCCCCTCATAACATTGGCATGATCACAATAAAGATCAAATCTCGAAAGACCGATTGGTTTAGTAGCCTTGGAAACACTAGATATATTCATAAGTTTTGCATTACATCAAAAAATGAAAAACTACTACAACAACATAATCTCTCTACAGTCCACACTATTATCCCCTCATAATATCCCTACAGGTCATTCATAACTTACTTCTTCACATCCTGGGAAAAATAAAACATAGAAAAGGGGTGAGCTCAAATTCCCAGTAAGGATAACAATATAGCGGAACATTAAAAATAAGAATAAACATTTAAGGCAATGCATTACTAAAACAAAAGCCTTTTAAACTTGAACTTCAACATAGTATGGCAAAAGTAAAATGAAATAATGCCATTTACTTATTCACATGGTTATTCTACTAATCGAATAATCACATGCAAAAATCAATAACCACTTTCATAATGTTGGAATGCATAATGCCAGACTATCATAACCACATAGTCAAGGCCTCATGCCAAGACTACAAATAAGATTTTGTCAAGGCCTTGTTCCAAGACACTAGTTTGTCTCATGAGACCTACCGATGCATCGAGGACCTATAGCGGGCTCCACCCGTCACATATTAAGTCCAATGCATTCCCATATGAAAAGGTTTAAACATAACATAAACATTCGTATTAAAACTAGCATACGAAATGTCAATAATTTCACCATAAACTATGAATGTTATAAAAATAGCACATCCACAGTCAAACATATCACAAAACCTTCAATAAAATATATAAGTTTTGTATCATAATAAATCAACTTCAAATAATCTTAAAATCCATCAAAGAATGTTGACATAGATGAAATCAATATTCTTTTTAAAGAAATATCTCCTTCTATTCTGAAATCATTTAAGATCCGTATAAAATAAAACATTTTCTTTGAAAATATTCTTATAAGCTTGTAAGGGGATCTTTGAAGATTTTATAACGGCGGAAAATAACCGCACCCGCCGTATAAGTTAAAAAACATTCTTACCATAATTCTGTCGAAAAGGATAAAAAGGACCTTGTTTTGAAAACGACTGAAATATTCCTTTATAAAACACTTTTAAAAGTCAAAAAGGGTATAAATGACTTTAACTCATATTCTAGTAAATAGTAAAAATGTTTTGAAATACATTTTTAAGAAACATGGATGTGGATGATAAAGAGATCCCAGTATATTATTACGTATAAACAACCTCGGATAATGAAGAGATTGTGAAATAACCCTTACCTTGTACTTTTCCTTGGTTGGGGTAGGTTAACCTCCTGTATAATGGTGAAATAATTGTTATTAAATTATACAATAATCATATACATTAATATGATATCATATATGATCTTTTAATATTGATTTGATAATAATATCTTAGTATTATTGTTGTTTCGGGTGTTAACTTACTTGTTTTATTTTATATGTTTTGTTATGTAAGACATGTTTGTAAAGGATAGGTTTTATATTATTCATATCCAGAATGATATCAAGTCCTTAAACATCATTTTTAAATCATCAAATGATAATTATACTTGAATGGATACGATGGAGAATGAATCTCATCGCGTTCGTGGAGACGGTAGTCCGTACGTACGCACGAGCGACAATATCATTCTTTTGATATTAAAATAATATATAAATGGATGGTATATCATATATACAGAATCATTAAAATGTTATATTTATTATTTACATGAGTTACACATCATTATTATACCCATCCAAATAATAATATATTGAATAACAATTACACCACGACGTGGAGACGGTAAGCCGTACGTACGCACGTATGGTGACATGTTATTCAAGGGGTGGATAGAATACTGAATATGGTTGTACCATATTTATAATAACATCATAGTATATATATGATACTGGATTTATTATTTTAGAATGGTAACAACAAAGGAAGAAGAAGTGGAAGAAGAAATGAACTTAGAAAAGGGTGGTGAAATCATTACCTCTTCTTCGGGTTCTTCCTTTTGATTTGATCAAAAGGGCTCCTTAGGTTGGCTTTATGATCAAACTAAGGCCCTTAGGTTGTAGTGAGGGAAGTTGGGAGAGTATTTGGGCAGAGTTTGGCCGAACCAAAAGGCTTTGAAGGTGTGAAGAAAAGAGAAGGAGGAGTGCCCTTTTATAAGAGGGGTGAGGGGCACCTTTGGAAAAGCTATAAATATTAATTTATAATAAATTCATATTCGGTTTCTAATGGCTCCAAAGTTGACTATTCAAAGGTTAAGGTGGGGATGGGTCGAAAACAACTCAACCAATAGAATTTAGACAGGTTTGGGTACTTATATTAACCTTATCTTTAAGTATTAACTCTTAGTTAATTAGTTTCACTTTTACAATGTCTCTTTGTATTTTTATATAATATGGTTAATAAAATTACTACATACATCCAAGAGACCCCCAAGTAGTCCATTAATGATGAACCTATCATGATACAAGTCTCTTGGCCGAACCTTAGATTTTTAGGAATTTAATATCAATTAATAATATAATATTTGCTTTAAGAACTCTTTTATGTCAATTTTGACACTATTCAATAGTTGATTTTTGTGAAACTCATAACAGATTGATTACTTCAAACAAAGTCAATTAAATCAATCCTAATATATCATATTATCCTAGAAAATTAGTTTAATTCATTAAAAGTTTCATATTATATTTATTTGGGTATTTATAATATCAATTATTTTAATTTTTCACTATTATAGTAATTACTGTATCATTATTGTGTCATAAATAAAATAAATTATTTAATGTCTAAAAATTATAAATAAAATATCATTATGTAGGAAATCTTTTTATCTTTATAATGAATATTTATAATCTAAATTCCAACATATATAACCCTATGTAACAATTGTTTTTCTAAAAGATATATGCTTGTGTCATTTTTGTATTCATTTTAACTTAATTAAAATAAAGTGTCATTATCACTTACAAGTGGATCCATGGGGTCCCAAAATCGACCCAAAGATGTCCATGGTCGACCATGTATCAACAAATAGGGTTAAGACACGTTTTAGGGTAATTTAGTATTATTATAATATTATTCCATAACCCTTATTTACCGGATTTACCCTTAACCATGGTAAATAAAATATTTACCGCAGTAATTATTCAAAATGTCTAAAAATAAAAGTTACCTATTTACACAATTTGAACATCCTGATTCCAAATATGGAATCCATTTTCCTAAATTAAAAACATAGAAGTGGAAGAAATTAATTTAAAATTAATTCCCGCTGTCAAAACAAAAAGCGTGTTTTTAAGAGATAATAACTATCAAAAGATTGACACTTGTTTATGTTCGGTTTAATTGTAAAATTATGTCCAATGACCAACATTATATTAAATGGTAAAAATATATTATAAATATACTTTAAAACTAATAAAATTCATAATTTGTCAATATTAATTATTTTGATTAAAAAAGTTGATTTTAATTAAAATTTAGTAATTTTTACTATTCATCAAAATATAAAAGTTATCCGAAAAGTACCAAAATTTCACCTTAGGCTAAATTAGATATTCCGAATCCAAAAATGAAGTCCATTTTGAAATATAAAATATATATAATTTTATAAAGTAGGTATTAATATTCATAACGGCTAGTTTGATTGGTTGTTAGAACTCGGTGTTGCGTACAACACACGCTATCGCATTATTCAAAGAGAAACGTACCGTAGAAGCTTGGGGTGTTACATTCTCCCCTCCTTCAAATAATTTCGTCCTCAAAATTTCTAGAATACTATCGCATGAAAAGACTCGGGTGGTTCTTCATCATAAGTTCTTCGGGTTCCCACGTTGCCTCTTCCATCTTATGGTTTCTCCACAAAACTTTTACCAGACGTGTCGTTCGGTTTCTCAGTACTTGTTCTCTCGTATCAAGAATCCTGACGGGCTCTTCACAATAGGAAAGATCGGGTTCCAGTTCTAATTCCTCATAGGTGAGTACATGCGTTGGATCAGGCATGTATTTCCTCAACAGAGATACGTGGAACACATCGTGAACTTTGGAGAGACTTGGCGGCATTGCCAATCGGTAAGCTACAACCCCAATTCGTTCTAGAATTTTGAAAGGTCCGATGTACCTGGGACTCAATTTACCTTTCTTACCAAAATGTATGACTCCCTTCCACGGAGATACCTTCAGGAAAGCATGATCACCGACTTGAAATTCCAAATCCTTCCTTCGATTATCGGCATAGGTCTTCTGCCTACTTTGAGCTGCTTTGATGTGATATTGGATTACTTTCACCTTTTCCACCGTTTCCTCCACCAGTTCTGGGCCTACAAGTTTTCTTTCACCAACGTCATCCCAACAGGTTGGTGTACGACATCTCTTTCCGTATAATGCTTCATATGGTGCCATCTGAATACTCGAATGGAAGCTATTGTTATAAGAAAATTCTACCAGAGGTAAATATTGATCCCACATACCCTGAAAGTCAAGTGAGAAAGATATCAACATGTCTTCTAAGGTTTTTCAAGGCCTTGTGCCAAGACACTAGTTTGTCTCATGAGACCTACTGATGCATCGAGGAGCTATAGCGGGCTCCACCCGTCACTTACTAAGTCCAATGCATTCCCATATGAAAAGGTTTAAACATAACATAAACATTCGTATTAAAACTAGCATACGAAATGTCAATAATTTCACCATAAACTATGAATGGGATAAAAATAGCACATACACAGTCAAACATATCACAAAACCTTCAATACAATATAGAAGTTTTGTATCATAATAAATCAACTTCAAATAATCTTAAAATCCATCAAAGAATGTTGACATAGATGAAATCAATATTCTTTTTAAAGAAATATCTCCTTCTATTCTGAAATCATTTAAGATCCGTATAAAATAAAACATTTTCTTTGAAAATATTCTTATAAGCTTGTAAGGGGAGCTTTGAATATTTTATAACGGCGGAAAATAACCGCACCCGCCGTATATGTTAAAAAAACATTCTTACCATAATTCTGTCGAAAAGGTTAAAAAGGACCTTGTTTTGAAAACGACCGAAAGATTCCTTTATAAACCACTTATAAAAGTCAAAAAGGGTATAAATGACTTTAACTCATATTCTAGTAAATAGTAAAAATGTTTTGAAATACATTTTTAAAAAACATGGATGTGGATGATAAAGAGATCCCAGTAGATTATTACGTATAAACAACCTCGGATAATGAAGAGATTGTGAAATAACCCTTACCTTGTACTTTTCCTTGGTTGGGTTAGGTTAACCTCCTGTATAATGGTGAAATAATTGTTATTAAATTATACAATAATCATATACATTAATATGATATCATATATGATCTTTTAATATTGATTTGATAATAATATCTTAGTATTATCGTTGTTTCGGGTGTTAACTTACTTGTTTTCTTTTATATGTTTTGTTACGTAAGACATGTTTGTAAAGGATAGGTTTTATATTATTCATATCCAGAATGATATCAAGTCCTTAAACATCATTTTTAAATCATCAAATGATAATTATACTTGAATGGATACGATGGAGAATGAATCTCATCGCGTTCGTGGAGACGGTAGTCCGTACGTACGCACGAGCGACAATATCATTCTTTTGATATTAAAATAATATATAAATGGATGGTATATCATATATACAGAATCATTAACATGTTATATTTATTATTTACATGAGTTACACATCATTATTATACCCACCCAAATAATAATATATTGAATAACAATTACACCACGACGTGGAGACGGTAAGCCGTACGTGCGCACGTATGGTGACATGTTATTCAAAGGGTGGATAGAATACTGAATATGGTTGTACCATATTTATAATAACATCATAGTATATATATGATACTGGATTTATTATTTTATAATGGTAACAACAAAGGAAGAAGAAGTGGAAGAAGAAATGAACTTAGAAAAGGGTGGTGAAATCATTACCTCTTCTTCGGGTTCTTCCTTTTGATTTGATCAAAAGGGCTCCATAGGTTGGCATTCTGATCAAACTAAGGCCCCTAGGTTGTAGTGAGGGAAGTTGGGAGAGTATTTGGGCAGAGTTTGGCCGAACCAAAAGGCTTTGAAGGTGTGAAGAAAAGAGAAGGAGGAGTGCCCTTTTATAAGAGGGGTGAGGGGCACCTTTGGAAAACCTATAAATATTAATTTATAATAAATTCATATTCGGTTTCTAATGGCTCAAAAGTTGACTATTCAAAGTTCAATGTGGGGATGGGTCGAAAACAACTCAACCAATAGAATTTAGACAGGTTTGGGTACTTATATTAACCTTATCTTTAAGTATTAACTCTAAGTTAATTAGTTTCACTTTTACAATGTCTCTTTGTATTTTTATATAATATGGTTAATAAACTTACTACATACATCCAAGCGACCCCCAAGTGGTCCATTAATGATGAACCTATAATGATAAAAGTCTCTTGGCCGAACCTTAGATTTTTAGGAATTTAATATCAATTAATAATATAATATTTGTTTTAAGAACTCTTTTATGTCAATTTTGACACTATTCAATAGTTGATTTTTGTGAAACTCATAACAGATTGATTACTTCGAACAAAGTCAATTAAATCAATCCTAATATATCATATTATCCTAGAAAATTAGTTTAATTCATTAAAAGTTTCATATTATATTTATTTGTGTATTTATAATATCAATTATTTTAATTTTTTACTATTATAGTAATTACTGTATCATCATTGTGTCATAAATAAAATAAATTATTTAATGTCTAAAAATTATAAATAAAATATCATTATGTAGGAAATATTTTTATATTTCTAATTAATATTTATAATCTAAAATCCAACATATATAACCCTATGTAACAATTGTTTTTCTAAAAGATATATGCTTGTGTCATTTTTGTATTCATTTTAACTTAATTAAAATAAAGTGTCATTATCACTTACAAGTGGATCCATGGGGTCCCAAAATCGACCCAAAGATGTCCATGGTCGACCATGTATCAACCAATAGGGTTAAGACACGTTTTAGGGTAATTTAGTATTATTATAATATTACTTTTTAACCCTTATTTATCGGATTTACCATTAACCATGGTAAATAAAATATTTACCGCAGTAATTATTCAAAATGTCTAAAAATAAAAGTTACCTATTTAAACAATTTGAAAATCCTGATTCCAAATATGGAATCCATTTTCCTAAATTCAAAACACAGAAGTGGAAGAAATTAATTTAAAATTAATTCCCGCTGTCAAAACAAAAAGCGTGTTTTTAAGAGATAATAACTATCAAAAGATTGACACTTGTTTATGTTCGGTTTAATTGTAAAATTATGTCCAATGACCAACATTATATTAAATGGTAAAAATATATTCTAAATATACTTTAAAACTACTAAAATTCATAATTTATCACTATTAATTATTTTGATTAAAAAGGTTGTTTTTAATTAAAATTTAGTAATTTTCACTATTCATCAAAATATGAAAGTTATCCGAAAAGTACCAAAATTTCACCTTAGGCTAAATTAGATATTCCGAATCCAAAAATGAAGTCAATTTTGAAATATAAAATATATATAATTTTCAAAAGTAGGTATTACTATTCATAACGACTAGTTTGATTGTTTGTTAGAACTCGGTGTTGCGTACAACACACGCTATCGCATTATTCAAAGAGAAGCGTACCGTAGAAGCTTGGGGTGTTACAATATTCAATCAATAATTTACTATATAAGTAATATAGAATGTGGTACACATTTGATCCAAGATCACAAAGGTGTTTGAAATTTTTTTCTATCATAACTCAACATTGATGTATGGACAACCTGGTTACCTTAACAAATGTGGATGGTTTCATTGGATTTTGGTACTCATAGTAGCTACAAAAAGGAAATGATTTATTTAGGGAAACAACCTTTTGAATGTAAACAATTTATTCATATACTTGGAGAATTATGGTTTAGTTTTTATTGCATCCAAAAGGGGTATCCTCAACATAACAAGTTAAAATATTTCACTCATTGATTCCTTCAAATTGTCTTTGTATTTTCCACTCACTCATTAATAGAATGAAGGAGGTTGAAGAATTGTTTTATTAGGTGGTGGTTCCTTGGAATAATTAGAAGCATTTTCACATTGAATTAGTTTTTCATTATATTTTTCAGTGATATTAATTAATTTGATGTATTAATAATGGTTGTTAATTTTTTTAATTGATTTAAAACACCTAAAAATAGTCTTTTCTTTGAGTTGTTCATGATATGTTTTTTGTGTTTCAAGATTATCCCCTCAATTTTGGGGGAGGAACAACTTGAGTTGGAAATGGTGCCTTTCTAGTTTTTTATTATAATATCATGTTAATGTTTGATTCTTTTGAATTAATTTTATTCATTTTCTTTCAAAATATATCAAGGATTCGATGAGGGGTATATTCGTTAGGGGCTTGTGCAAGTCGGTATTCCCTAACAAGATACATAGGATGATGGATAGAATGTTTATTATATATATGGATATGTTTTTGGAGTTAGGTTAGTGTAATTTGGTATTTCATTGTTTGAGTTTTAAACTGGTTAGGTTTTTTAAATTTTTTTTGATGGTAGTGGTTGAGACATTGTTTTTTTGTTTTTTTTCATTCAAACGGAAGCCTGCATAGTCATTTTACTAAGGGATGATTGTGTTTTTTTACATTGTATTTTTCCTATTAATTGAATTAATCGATGTTGCAGGTCCTCCTAAAATATCCTTATTCATTAGAGTAATGGTTGGGAATTTTTTAGCTTTATGTTAATGTTTTTTAGAAATTTTAAAAATAGGTAAAATAGGTTGGGATTATTGGAGAATCATAAGGTAAATATCATATAATATCCTAGTGTGTGTATAATGATTTATCTATGTTTTTATCCTCCTGAATGATTTTCTATTCAACTAAATTTTTGTGGCCTCAGATATCGAAGTGTTCATCCCCATATTTGGTGCTATTCAACATGATATTTCAAATACTCGTAAGCATTGTTTGGGATTTTTTTTTGAATTATGCATTACACATCGTGTCAATAAACAGTTAGTTACCAAGCCTTAACCCATCATTGAATATTCTCACTAGTTATGGGATTATGAAAACATCAAGTGGTACAATTTTCGTTTTTATTTTTACCATTTGAATGATTATTTTAATGTTTTCCCCAATTTTTTTTAAAAAATCGATGGCCATTTTAGGTGAAATTGTTTTCTATTGGGGGAAGTATTTTTTTTTGAATTATTATTGTTGTTGGTACCCATAGTGTATGGATTCTAGTATCAAATTATTATACAATTATATTCTCAGTCTTTTAGATAATAAGTTAAGAGTCTCATTTTAGCTAATTCAATTCGATTCGGGGGAACATGGATTCAAAAATGTAATTGAATTTTTGAGATAATATTAAGGCATATCATACTCCATCCCATTAACTAATGGAAGGTAGTTCCCCATGTGGGGTTTCGAGACATATTCAGTATATCATATCATATCTAGGCTAATCTATGATATTTCATTTGTCTAGTTTTGTGTGATTTTTTCATTGATGTTCTAGTCATGAATAATTACCGTTTTAGGGAATTTCTCATTTGAGTTTCCATTTAGTCTCCCTCGCTGATGAATTATTTGATTTTTGGATTATTATCCATTGTATTGAATTTAATTTTAGATTCAAAATTCATAAAAAATACTATTATCTATGAGATGTATTCCCCAAGATTCACTAATCTTATCACCCCTCATGTTTTCTAACCTTACTCTATGGTGTGAGTTTTTACTAGTGTAGGATTACATGCATGGAAAAAATGGGGAAAGTATAATAGAAAATGTGGTCAGATAAGAGAAATGGGGGAGAATAAAATTATTTTATAGGATAACATAATGGGGTCCCTAAAAACAGTGCCAGAATTTGGTTGTGCCTATGTTTTTATAAGTTAAATAGTGTAACACTTAAAATTTAGAAAGACTTGGGTTATCGAATCCTTAGAGGCCTAAGAAGAAACATAATGATGAATAAAATATATAATAGTTATTTTTATATGAAGTGTGCAATTTTTTTGAATTGAGTGGATAAATTAATATTTTTAATGGCTTATGTGAATTCTATTTAAGATAATGTGTTGGTTTTAAGTTATTATAAGGGGTGTATTGGATGAATTTATTTTAATGGATTCAAAATCTTTTTTTCTAGAGTGCTTCATTCAATGAAATATAAAATTACCAAATAAGTCCTATATTTTTTGTATTCATTGTAAAATTGTTGGACTATATTCATGAGAACTCCAAATAAGAGGGTGATTTTAGCGCTCAATATTTGTTGCGTTAAAATTAGTGAGATTAATTGATAAGTCACATCATTGATTGAAAATATCAACAAAATAATTGATTAAGAATTATTTAAATGGGAAATAAATTCAAATCGAATACCTTTCTACTCACTTGGATCAATCCATATAGGGGTAACACCTCCATTGATTATATTCTATCAATTGATGTGGGTATTAAACACATAAATGTGGAATTAAAGAAGAAAAACAATGAAATAATGGTCACTTCACCATTGTGTAATGAAATTCACAAGTGTGGGTCTGAGTATGATCACACGAGGACCCAATTGTATCAATGTGATATTGAGAACAATAATATAATATAATGGTAAGTATAACATTAATTATAATTCTTATAGGACTAAAAGAACTTAATTGAGTAAAATGAATTAGGATTTCAAAATCAACGAGTAAAGAAAATATTGATATAAATAAGAACATTCACCCAATTCCATCCAAAAAACAACATTAAATATGTATTTTTGGAATATAGAATAGAATCCCATTAATAAATTCCTTCATAATTAATTAGGAGAGTCAAAAAGGTGGTGATAAATATTAAATTGGAGTCTTTCAAAGATGACCACGAAATTCGGCCAGATTGATTCACATTATTTTCATTCTAAAAATTCATTTTAAGATGTGAGAATCCATGAATAAGAGAAATATCATCTCCTTGATGTGTAAAAAATAATTTTCAACATTTCATTCCAATTTAACTATACATTCACATTGTAATATTGTAATGGTGTGATGATTTTATTGGCCTTCAAATCTAGCCCACAAATTGAATGTCAACATGGACTACATAGATTTCCATGAAAATAATAATAAATAGATCTGGAAATAGTAAAACGATATTATCCCTATACTTTAATAAATCTAATAATAAAAGTTTATCATAATTGGGCTTGATTTGTTTTATCCACTTTTACAGGACGTGCCTAATGCCAATTATGATTTGATAAGAAATTTCTGCATCCATGGAAAAAGGATATCCATATTTAATTGTGATTAATACAGTGATCCTAAATGAAAAAATGTTCCAAATGGAGTGATAAATTAAATACCAAATTATTCAATTAAAATAATTTAAATAAATTATTCCTCATGAAGTTGATTAATTAGGCCCAATATTACACACTCTAAACATGTAATGAACATGTGATGAGAAATGGGATTAAATTAATAAAATGAACTATAATTTATGTTTATAAACATTGAAAAAATGAATAATAAAATATAATGAATGAATAATATCTTCTTCTAGTTGATAATAATGGTGTAACTCTAAGATTTCTTCTGGTCTAGTAGGGGCCCTTGGTGGATAGTTTAATACATCATACATTTTTATATTACCCTTTTAGCTATACAATATGTAAATATAATCCTCCACATGAAGGATTATATATTGAAATAATATTTATTATATTAATTTGATACTACTATTATATAACAATGAACGAATAATTATTCACTCCATTAATAATTTCTTGTTTGGGTTAGTTCATCCACCTACCAGAATGATGTTAAACCAATATTACTATTTTTAACCGTGAATAAGTATCATGAAATTAATATCACAAACATATGACATTAAATACTATTATATGTCATAATTATTAAAAAATGGATGGATATAATAATGGGACATGTTGTTATTGATAAATTACAAGAAACATGATAGTCATGGATCACATTCGCACAACCCATTCCCATAATATCAATTAAAAAAATGATACTAATATTTAATGGGAACACTATGATTTCAACACATTTAATATAACATCACGTTACAATAATTTATGAAATTTTATGGTAATTTCTTATTTCCCCCTTTAATTGGGGGTTTCTTGGTACTTATAATAATAGAGAACATTGTTTTGGAAAAAATTACCAATATTTGTTTTATTTATGTAGGTTTGAATTAAATGTGTACAACAGTGATGGTTTAATATATTTTCATTTTTCTCCTAGTTTTTTGAGAACAACCAACTTGGTTTGGGTTTTTGTGTAAGAAATTATTGATTTGGTAGTCTGTGGTGAAATACACACATTTTAATGGTAATAAATGATTTGCAATCTCTATAGAGAAGATGTCATGAGTCTAGATCATAGCATGAATGGAGTTCCTATAATGTACTTGATACACTCCATGTAATGTTAAAATATAAGTTTCAGTAAAAATGAGATGAATTTTATTGGCATATCTGATTCTTAAGGATTACAGGATTTGTTGAAGGATTACATACTGTGTAAGTGTCACAGACATGGATTTTATGGAATTGAATCTATTGATTGTTTTATCATTTTTTCATATATTTCCTTGAACATGACATAGATCTCTTCGCTGGAAATTTTGGGATCATTCAATCATTATGGAATGATTTGTTTGGTGGTTGATAACTGTTTCAATTGGGTTTATCAGTTACGGAAGAGTAATTGTTTCTACTTCATTGTTTTCTTTAATCACAGTGTCTACATTGCATTTTAGTATTGGTTTATTTTCTCTGGTGATGTTTCTCTGGACTCTTTTCTAGATCTTTTTTGTGATCTTATTCCAAGGGATTAATCCTTGATGGTCGTGTTTCAACGGGTGTATGTTCTTGAGGTATTGTGGATTCAAATTCTCCAATGAACCCTTCTGTTATATTGAATCAATTCGGATGTTTATATATTAGTTACATGGCATCCATTTTTATTTCTTATTTCTCATTATTGGTGGATTCTTTTACAAGAATTTTTTACATGAGTTTTGGGGTAGTTAATTCTGTCTCTAGCCTATATTGGTGAAAAACATTTATCATGTTTGCTTAAATTTTTTTATTAAATGAAATGGAATTTTATGATAGTTTAATGTGTATGTTTGGAAATGAGTTTTTATAAAATTTGTATTTACCCTATTTTTGGTAAATAGAATATTTTTTTTATAACATTTTGAATTGATTGTGAAATTGTATTCAATAAATGGTTTGATTAAAATAGTTTTTTGAAAATAATTTTAAAATATGGAACATTGAAATCCTTAGGTATATATGTGGATGGTATAGTGATAGGTCATTTACTATCAGGGGTTTTTATCATGGGATGTTCTTCTACACCCAATGACCCTTATTCAAGAAACTTGTGAGAACCTTTGGGGGTAAAAGTTTTTGGGTATTCCACATCTATATAAAATCGATGCACATGTCTAGTGGATTGATGTATACAAGATTTTTTATGTCTTGTATGGGTGATCTAGCTATCCTGACCTAGTGTGATCCTTGGGATAATGATACATATGCATTTAGCCAATTTGGGATGTTTTCATTTGTACAATTTTCACTATATTTCCATGGATTTTAATTGAGGTGTTATACAAAAAGTTGAATAATTTGATATATCTATATTGATATATGAATATAGAATTATTTAGAAATGAATTAACTATTTCATTTTTAATTCAAATAATATGGGAAATAAAAATATAATTAATGAAATTGATATAATATCTATTAATATTTTATCATGAATTAATTTATTTAATGTTGTATATACTGTAGTTTTTGTAAAATCAATTTTTATAGAACACCTAGGATAGATAATTTAGATCATTTTATTATAAACCATGAACACCCCTTTGGTGATGTATAGAAATAGTTTAGAGTTTCGATACTAGGAATTAAAATGTCATAGAGTGTGGCATCAAGATATTACATTTGATTAGTTTTGTATAGCTAGTTGGGATATAGGGGGAGTATTCCTATGGAAACAGAAGGATACATTGGATTATATTTAATTGTTTTTTAATCATTTATGGTTATAATTGTCTCTTGGATATTTATTCCACCTTTTTATTTGTATCACATATGTTTTTCTGTATCAGTTATGGAATATATTTGTATCATCGCAATGTTTATCTCTATGGTGAGTATATATCCCATGTTGTACTGACATAAGGTTTGGAAAAATTCTTCCATCATGCTACAGTTTAATTCCAGGGTGATAGTCTCTAGCCATGGGGATCAATAACATCCTTTGGGTATGTGGAAGACTGGGTCAGGTGAAAAAATTGAGAGTGTATCTAAGTCAGTTTGTTACAATTTGGTATCAGAACCCCATCATAGTGTTTTTTTCATTATGATTTACTTTTTTGGTATGTTATATAGACTATAAAATGTATTTTTTGGACCGTAGTGGTAGGTTGTATTGAATTCCTGTCAAACTCCTATGGTGACAAGACTCATGTTACCATGGGATGTTGGGATCTATTACTCCAGTTTGGAGTTATTTATGTGAATTTTTTCTTTTATTGGTTTTTTTCTATTGATATTATAATATGTAAAATCATTTTCTATATTATGGCGTGTAGGTGTATGTAATTTATAGGTGTTCTATGGGATCCACAAGTGGGTAAAGCGGATGATTCTCAATGAAATCACTAGCACGATCATTATTTCATTGAGGATATTGTGAGAATATTTTTTGGTTTTTGAAAAGAATTTTCAATGTATTTATAATGTTTTCATTGATATATATATATCCAGATATCATAGGATGAAGGTATTGATAATAGAAGTACATGAATTAGAAACCATCCCCCTTTAATGGAACGAATGATCCTAAAGAGTTGGAGGAATAGATTGACAAGACCAGACATATGTTTAACATCTAGGGGACACGTGATACTATCATGTTTAAGTGTTCAGAGTTCAGATTCGGGGGTCCCAATAAGCATTGGAGGGATTATTCAGTATAGATAGATAAACACTTCATCATTGAATTAATGGTTTTCAAGACTCTCTTATACAGTAATTCTTTCCATAGTTACTGATTTTTGAGAAGTATATGGAGTTCCTCTAAATATATAAATTATTTAATTTGGTGTTCGCATAAAACAACTAATTTTATGCGATGGTTTATTTTTCAACAATGATAGTAATGAATGACCATGTAAAGATCATAAGTTTTATCAGTGTTTGCGACATCATATCAGATCGTGGGTATTTATGTAAATGTGTTCAAGATATGTGGAGGTGGAAGAAAGGTGTATGACCTATGATATTAATATGTAATGAGAACCCTACATAATATACCCCTTCACAACTACCTATTTTAATATTCTATGCTGTTAGAGGGAAAAAGAGAAAATGGTAATATCATCGTTGAAGTAGTGGATGTGCTTCTCAGCATCACATATTTTAAACACCACCATTTGTAGACAGTGGTCTGCCTCTAACTTTTTATTATTCTATATAGGGTGGACACAACCAGTGTACTTTTCGTTCACCTAAAATTTTTTCAAACAATTTTTTGTATTATGGTTAACTCCAATGTTTATATCATGTTATGTCTACACCTCAATATAGTCAGGGATCATAGGCTCCAAGTTCTATAGTTGGGATTTCATATTCGTAAAATACTATAGTGACATATCCATTAGAATTATGAGTAATTCTCATTCATTTGGTATATGAGATTTTAGATGTGGTAAATGTGAGGTCACTAATATTGCGATTTATAATTTTAATTACATTTTTAGTAGTGGTTTCATTATTAGATACCATTACTTTTCACACATTTATATAAAAACAAATTTTTATGTTATTAACCTTAAAATAGAACCCATGACCTTTTAATATAGTCAGATACACATATTGGGATGATGAATGAGTAAGGGTTTTATTTTTATTTTTGTATTCTATCAATAGATGATGTATTAATAGCCTTTGATTTTCTTGTTCTCTATCTCGATCTATCTGACATCATCATCTAGATGGATTTGATTTTTTTCTCAACATTATGAGGTTTATTTTTATTATCATCATGTCTTATTTATTGTGGAGGATTTGAGGCCATGTCTATTTTAGGGAGAGCGGGATCTGAGTTCTATTCATGCTTTTCCCACATTTTGAGAGCTCATGGGTTTTTTGTATGTTGTAGCAATTTTTCATGATGACATTTCTTCTATTATTGATAATCTCATTTATGTTAAGGATTTTACTAAAAAATTATATATTTTTTCTCCATGATTCTTCAATATATTGAGGAAGATTTTATAGTGGAATAGATTTTTTGGTACGCATATGAAACCGATACCTTATTATTTTATGGAACTAGCATAGCTAAAAGAGATCAGGATTAAGTTGGTAGATTTGGTGGAGTATTTCATTTCTCTCCCTAGTGTTTTGTTTTTTGTATGCATGGTGATCTTTTCCATGAAATAAAATAGATTACTCTTATTATGCTTGTTTTAATAGAGGTAGAAATAGGTAATAATTATGAACAAATATTCGTTTACTCGCGTTGATGATTTGTTTGATGAGTAAATTTGGTAAAAGTGGTTTTTGAAATAGTATCATTGGTCAGGTTATAATAATTTGAGATTTAAGGATAGTGAAATAGGAAAGTTGGATTCCATGATAAATTATGGCTACTAAAAATATCTTATGATGAGATTTATTTTCAATAACTATCCTTTAGTTTTTATTTATTTGTGGAACTTTATATTACATTAATGACATTAATTTTTTTTAATATTCATGGATAAAAGTTTGGATTACAGGAGATTTGAGTGAAATATTGAACACCATTTAAATTTGGTTTTGAAATAATGAGGTTTTATTTTATGAATGAAAGTAATTGAAATGAAACATAAAAATTAAATAAATTTCATATTTAAGAAATTTCATTTCTGATCATTGATTATATGTTGATCATGTGATGGTAAAGGTTTTTTTTTCGTGTTAAGTACCATGGCCTATCATTAGAATTTTGATCTCCCTATGTCATTCAAAATTCTATCAATGGTTCATCAAGTATTTCTCAATGTGTTCATCACCATTGACATATCATATTTGAAATGGTGTATTATTAATAAGTAATTCAATGTTTCGGTCTTTTATAGATGATTTGAATTAATTACTATAATTATATCCATCTCTAATCATACCTCAGATCAACAATGGGTATATGGTTTAATGTGATGATTCTGGAATTAGTTTGGGTTGTCCTCTCTTATAGAAGGATCATATGGTAGTATATAGATCTCATTTTCTAAAAATGAATAAGAAGACCCACCCAAATCATGATTTATAGCTCTATGTAGTTATTCACGATCATAAGTATTGGAGAAGTTATCTTTTCTGGGAATGTTTCATAGTATTTTGTGTCTATAAGGTTTTAAGGTATATTTCTTTCATAGAAATACTAGAATTATAGACAAAGTTGGTAGATAGAATACCTAAGATGGTTTGACATCGATTCTTTCTACACCCCAAGGAAATTGAATGTCATCCTCGAAGCTCTTAACAACAACATTCCATTACAATAATTTTAGGAATCAAAGGATTACTGGATCATTATGGTTATTTTATCTTAGTTTCATATTGATGATAAAGATGATGTTTTAATAATTATTTATAAGAATTCATTGTTCTCATCATATCTCATTAAAATAATTATACAAACCAAGTAGTAGGATGTTGAGTTTAGAGAAATTTGATTAAAAAAATATAGTGGGGAGACTATTTCTATTTGAAACATATCTCCAATGGTATTATCTATTTTGGGCATCATTTTATTATCCCATCAAATAAAAGGATATTTTTTTATTATCATAGTTTATCATGGAACATTTATTCAAGAACTACAAATATGTATTATGAACATAAAATGCAGTTTTTATTGATGGAACGAGGAATGAAATTGACGAATATGTGTTTCGTTGTTAAACTTGTCTAAAAATTAATGAAAGTCATCTCAAAACTTCTAATCTACTCTATCCTATTTAGAAGCATTTTTAGAAATGATATAGGGAATCCATGGAATTTTTTTTGGATTTCCACAGACTCACTGATTAAGGATTTCTATCTAGGTGGTGGCTGATTAGTACAAGATTTCATAACATTTCATTCACATAAAATCACCATAGAAGTTTATGATCTTGGAATAATGAATGATTAGTAAATTTTGAAGGTATATGTTATTCCTTCTATAATTTTTTCGGATAGAGATCCTATGATTACATTGATGTTCTAAATAAGTCACTAAGAATCTATAGGGACTCATGTTAGGATAATTATAGCTTATCATCCACAAATAGATTGTTAGAAGGAGAATTCTATTCATATCCTAAAAGATTTTATCAATGCATAATTCATAGATTTTGGAGGATCATGGTAATTTCTTCTAGTAGTAGTAGAGTTTCCATAAAACCGTATGTTACAGTAATCAATCAGAATAGGTCATTTCATATATTTTTATGGTCTCCCATGCATATCACCTTATTTGGGAAGAGTTGGGTGAAAATTATTTGGTATACTGTGTTTGGTTATGGAGACATCTAAAAGGATTAATGATATAATGTATCATTTGATTATAGATCTATGTCAACAGATATATTATGATGATCGTTGGCATTATCCTTTAGATAAATCCATCAGTATCCGAGAATTCTTGAAATTTTCTCCATAGTTGGGTCACAGATGGAAAAGAAAATAGAGAAATTGGTTTTAAGATAAGTTGGACCCATTGAGGTAACTGAGTAGTATGGGAAGGTTATTTATGTATATAAATTACTAGTTTAAATGTAAAAATATATTGATGTTTTCAACATATTCCATCTAAAAAATACCGTCATTGGAATTCTCATGTTATGTGATGAGAAGATATTGAAGTGGTGTTAGTGTTGAGTCAATATGGTTTTCCTTATGAATATTCCATTCCTTCCTACCTGGGGTAGATTTTTAAGTCAATAAGGCTTCCTTATGACTTTAGCAATCCATCTTGTTTTTGAAAATCACAAACACCTTATCTCAAGGAAAATCCCTTTTTACCACTTGTTTTACTTCATTAAGGAATATTTTCTTCCAGAAGGAAATTTATCTTTATCATATTTTTAATTGTTCATATCATAATTCTTCTATGTATAAGATTTGGGTTCAGACCAAAACCGTGGAATCCTATAATTACTTAGATATAAAGCATTCAGTTTTAGGATCCGAATTCTCATAATTCTGCTTAAAAACTCTTCAGAGTTCTGACATTGAATTTTGATTATGAATTCCGGATACGAACTCTTCTATGTTTTGACTCCGAATTCTGATTACAAATTCTAGATACAAACTCTTTTGAGTTTTGACTCCAAATTCTGATTATGAATTCTGGACACGATCTCTTATGAGTTCTGACGTCGAATTCTGAATATGAATTCTGGTTATGAACATCCCTGAGTTCTAACTATGAGTTCTCTAAAAATAGACTCCAAACACTTATGAGCTCTGAATCTGAATTCTCATGAACTCTAACTCCGAACATTGTATGTTTATGATCCTAATTCTTGTGAATACAAAATCTGAATTTTCTTGAAATTCAGCTTACAGAATTCTATAGAATTCAGGTTCCAAATTCCTAGAAAACAAAATCCAAATATTCATGAATTATAGACTCCGAAATCAATTTTAGTTGGACTCCAAACCTTCATTTTCTTACATTTAGAATATTAGATTTTAGTTATTCTTACACTTGTTTTGTTATAAAACGTTGTCGTGCTTTCATTTACTCAATAACTGTTGATTGAGTGACACATGTACATGTCCCTCTAGAATTCAAAGAAAAATATGACCATTGGAGGAGGGAGCCAACCATTGAAGCTATGAATATAAATAGAAGATCATTTTAAAGAGATATTAACTTTGATGAACAAGTTGATCAATCTAGGTATTACATGCTGCTGATGTGATTTCTAGAGATAGAGGATTTATTTCATAGTGCGTACAGAACTACTTGTTCAGACTTGTTTTTTACGACTCTGATTGATATTGTGTACAATCGAGGGCTTCCAGGGATAGGAAGATAGAGGTGCTGACTACCTTGAAGTGGATGTCTTGCAAGAATAGAAAGACAGACTCCGATCTTCATATCGAGGGCTTACCCTCGTTTGGGTAAGATAGACTTTCTTGAAAGTATAAATCAAGGGACCTTTATCCAAGGTTGTTGGATATCCTTATCTTTGGGTTAAAATATATACTACTTGTTACTTGTTTGTTTCAATATTTTCGTTGCATTTGTATTGTTGAGGAAAGTATAATTATAATATACTTCCTTATACTTTTACTCTGATGTAGTTAGATTCTATACGCATTAAGGAATAATCTTCATCTTTGTAAAGTTTCAATAAGTTTCATTTTCCGGAACTATCGTTCCCGATTCACATTCTCAGAATCATATTTCTGGAATCAAGAAAGATTGTAGAACTATAGGTTTTGTGAATTACCTTGTTTAACCTTGTTAAACATAGCCTTCTTTAAAAGTTCCAAAGGAATTTTTAAAAGTATAAAATTCACCCCCTGTTGTGTTTGAGCATCTCATTTTTACGTATTCAATCCGACAATTTGTATTAGAGGATGTGACCTCTAAATTAATCTCACAATTAGATTCAGAAGATAATTATTCTTCATATTACTTTCAGAATTTAATTTCCGGATTCACACTTTTTTGAATAAGTTTTTTGGACTCTTATAATTCGGATTCATTTTTTCTTAGAGATACTCTTGTTCTATATTTTCCATGCTTAGGAATATTCTCCTTGTATACGAAGTTTTTTTATTAACAAATTTTTGTGGAAATATTTTTTTTAAGTTGGCAGGAATTAATGTTGGTTCCATAGACAATCTCAATCCAACTCGACCACCTATCTTTGATGGAAATGACTATGAATATTGGAGAGATCGTATGAATACATTCATTATCAAAACTGGAGTTGATAATTTTGTTATTCTTGATGGAGGATATAAAATCCCTGACAAGGAAGTTAGTACCATTACCATTCAATAAAAGAGTGAATATCAACTGAATTATAAGGTATGCAATAATTTGAATTACACCATGACTAGAAATATATATATCCAAATTTCGTCTTGTGAAAAAGAAAATTGTATTTGGAAGAAACTTGAAGTTACTCACTTTAGAACTTCCTTAAGTTATTTAAAGAAGAAGAGCCATTCTTAGAGCTGAATATCATGGTTTTCTCTTTCCTTATAAAGAACCCATTTGTAAGGTGCAACAATGATTCATGACTATTGTGAATAGTTTACAAACCATGGGTGACAAAGGATTAGATGAGAAGTCACTTGTTGATAAGATCATAAACATCATGTGGAATGAGTGGGAATCCAAGAGGATAGCTATAGATGAGAATAGAAAGGTACTCATTTTTCCTTAGATGAGTTGTTTAGAACTCTTCTTCAACATGAGACTAGAATGAAGAGAGATGCTGACAACATAAAGAAGATGAATGGAAATGGTAGTGTTTCTTTTACTAAAACTTCAAATCATATAAAAGCTAAGACTCCTAAAAGAGTTACTAGATCCAAATATAAGAAAGTTGTTATCCAATCCAAATCTTGTGGAAGTGAATCCTTAGATAATGAATTAGAAAATATTTCTTGAAGGATGAACAAGATATCTAGAAAGAGGAACATTCAATCCATATATAAGAATAACGAGAGGAATGATAATAATGATTAAAAGTTTACATGTTATGAATTCAAGAGACCTGGACACATAAGACCTGATTGTCCTATGCTTAAGAGAAAAGAAAGAATGGAAATGCATTCTGAGAGAAACATCATGAAGTATTACAAAGCTAAATTGAAGAAAGTCTTGATATCTAATGGCACCTGGAGTGCCAGTGGGGGAGACTCTTCAAATGAATTTCAGATTATGAATCTTCTGGATAAAAGAATCTTGGTCTAATAGCCAGACTACCTATTAAAAATCATTGTTTAATGGGTAAGGTACAATATACTGAATCACTGAACAATGTTTCTTTAAATGAAAATTATAGTAATGATAAACATTATAACTCTTCTGATGAATAATATTCTTCTAATGAAGATAATACATTACCTACCTATGAAGAATTTTCTAGGTTTTCCAATCTCCTTTAGATTGGGAACTCAAAACTCATAAAAACATGATAAAAAAATTTCTAGAAATACTATTCTTACTAAGGAAATATCAGATCTTTCTAATAATATATATAATAAAAAATTTCATTTTGAAAGTATTTCAAAAAACCTTGTGGAAGTAAATTCTTTGATGAAAATACTTTCTAATGATCTAGAAAATGTAATTTCTAAGAAAAGTGTTTTCTAGAGTAGCACTAGTTTAAAAACAAATGTTTTTTAAGACAAGAACATGGTTATCAAACTCAAATATAAAATATTTTCCTTGAGGAAGTGTTTTTCAAACTTTACCATAGGTATTGAAAATTTTGATAAAATGTATTCTCAAATTCGACCTCTAAGGAATAATTCTGGTTTTGGATATACTAGTTCTAAACATTTTGTTTTGTAACAATTACTTTTTTCCTCAATGTAATCCATTCTGTACTAAGTGTCATTGTGGTGGACATTGATTAAAGAATTGTTATCTAAAAAAACCTTGTACTTAGGATTTCATAAATACTTTATTTCTAAGAATATGTGGGTGCCTAAAATTTTGCTTTCTGAAACATCCAGATCCAAGAAAGTTTGGATTTCAAAAGTCTAACATTTTGTTTTTAGTAAAGTAGAGAAAGTACCAATAGAAATACGTGGTACACGGATATTGTATGTTCCCATAATATAAATTGTAACAAAAACTATTTTGAAAAGATTATCAAGACAAAAGGAGGGAAAGTAACATTCGAAGATAATGCTCAGGGAGAAATTATTGGTATAGGTAACATCGTTCTTCTGGAAAAAAAATTTATTTCAAATGTTTTATTTGTTAAAGGTCTTAAGCACAACCTCATTAGCATTTTTCAATTATGTTATTAAGGTTACCTTGTGAATTTTAGGAATGACAAGTGCTTAGTACACAATTCCAAGGAAGAGTTCATTCTTTCTGCCCATGGGAAAGAAAATGATTACACACAAAACTTAGAAGACCATAGGAGCCATGACTTACCCTTCCATAGTGTAATGGAAGATCACTCCTGGTTATGGCATAGAAGGTTTGGTCACTGTAACCTTAGGTAATTATGAAAACTCTATAAGAAAAAGTTATTTAAGGATCTACCGGAGCTTAGATTTGATTCTTCAAAAGCTTGTGACCCTTGTTAATATGGAAACCAACACAAATCATGTTTTAAACCAGTCAGTGAAGTCTCAACTACTAATGCATTACAGTTAGTTCATATGGATCTCTTTGGTCCAACAAAAACTAGAAGCATTTGTGGCAAGTATTATGTATTTGTCTTGGTTGATGATTAAACTAGATTTATGTGGGTCTACTTTCTAGAAAATAAGTCTCAAGAATTATCGTATTTCAATAGTTTTATATCCCAAGTTAAAAATGAGAAAAATATTTCCCTAAAAACTATTCATAGTGATCATGGAGGAAAATTTCAAAATTCTGATTTTGAAACGTTTTGTAGTAGAAATGGAAATACTCATAACTACTCATCACCGAGAACACCTCAACATAATGGTTTTGTTGAAAGAAAAAATAAATTATTCAAGAAATAACTAGAACCATGTTCAGTGAGTATTATATAGCCAAATATTTTTGGGATGAAGCTATATGTACTTCTTGTTATACTCTAAATCGAGTTTTGATTAGAACTTTTCTTAATAAAACTCATTATGAGTTATGGAATGGTAGAAAACCTAGACATTACATGTAACATCCCAAGTAAGTAATGAATAATAGATATTTTTATCTATGTCTGTTAATGATTAAGATACTGTTTTAGAGGCTTAAAATGAAAATAAATCCAATCTTAAGCATGGAATACACTAATATTCTTAAAAGATTGTTTTACTGCCTTATGATGGAAAACCCTTTTTAAATCTATCTTTTGACAATTTTATAAACTATTTTTGTCAAAATAAACTTATTATTTTTGATTGGGACATCAAAATTTACTTTGTGTGAATTTTTGGTATTTTTCTGACAATGTTCATTTTTATTATGAATAGTGAAAAATACTGCATTTTACATCAAAAATGATTTTTAATCTAATTTATTTATAAGATTAGATTATCTTTTGAATTGGTTTTGAAGTGAAATTAGAATATATTTTTACCATTTAATCCAATGGTGGTCCTTGGAATCAATTTCACTTTGAAATTGGACTTAAACTGGTGTCAATCTTTTGATACTTATTGTTTCATAAAAACACGCTATTTGCTCTGACAGCGGGAATTAATTATTAAATTAATTAATGTGACTTATATGCTTTGAATTTTGTAAAATAGACTTCATTTTTGAATTCATAATATCAAATATATCTTACGGCGAATTTTTGGTAATTTTCTGAAAAACTCCAATTTTTGATGAATAGTAAAACCACTAAGTGGTAATCAAGCAAACTGATTTTTCAGTTAAATGAAAGTTTACCACTAATGTGTATTGAATTTTGAAAATCCGACATACATGGTTGTCATTAAGAAGCAAAATGTGGTTCAATGAGATTAAAATAATTTTTTGGTGAATAGTAACTTATTATGTTTTTAATCGCGATTAGTGGAAATTAGTGTAGTTTATGGTAAAAATAATGCTTTAATAAAATAAGATGTGCTTGACACATGTCCTGCCCTCATTGGTTGTGTCATGGCCGACCAAGAATAGCCATGGGTCAACTTGGGGAACCCATGGATCCACTTTGGTTGGGAAATGACATAAATAACATTTTATTTAATGTAAAAGTTAAAATGACACAAACATAATATGTTTTACGAAAACAATTTTTACATGGGGATATATAGATCAGATTTTTGATTATAAATAGTCATTGGAAATATAAAAAGATTTCCTACATCATAGTATTTTTTAAATAATTTTTGGACTTTAAATAAATTAAATTATTTATGACATCATGATGATGCAACGATGACCTCATTATTTAACGATTTAAATAAAATGGAAAGATAATGAAAAATATAAAACCTACACATGGCCAAAACCAATTGGATGAGTGGATTTCGAAGCCTTATCACCTTATCCTCTAATTATAGCAATTTGGGACCTTTTGAATCCGGAACTCTTTTTAAAATAAAGTAACTTATCTTTACTTTCCAAAAGTGCCCCTCCTCTCCTCTTATAAAAGGCCCCCACCTCTACCTCATTTCACACACTCCTCAAGCCTTTGGCTCGGCCAACCCCTGCCCATTTACTCTCTCCACATCCCTCTACTCGACCTAGAGGATTCCCTTTGGGCATAAGCCTTTCAAAGTAAGCCTTTAGGCTCAAATCAAAAGGAGTTACACTTTTAAAGGTAATTCATTCTCTCATGTTCATTTGTTTTATTTTGCTTCTCCAACCCCCTAAACTCTTTTTATTTACTTATTTTGTAACAACACCAGTATCTTCAATATACTAGGATTTTGTTATAATATTTATTTGAGCTACACTCTCACACAACTACATCAAATGGTTAAAGAACATACGGTTTCCGTGGATGGCGAAATTCTGCCTCCCGAAACGATGATTGTTCAATACTCATTTAACACCTTCAAAGGTGGACATTATGATGTCACTATTTTTATATATGATATATAATATGTTTATGTTTTTCTTAAGCTTCTGTTTTTTTCTCATTTTGGGCATACCTTTATGGTTTCCATTATGGGTAAACATGATATCTTCATTTTAGGAAGTGCGGACTACCGCCCCCTGAAAGTGATTTGATTCGTTAATACCATATGTGGGATGTGTAAAGGGTAAAGTTAATGATATTATATATGTTATTATACTGGAATTATAATATACTCTTATATCATTATGATTCCATTCCAGAAAATACGAAATAGAAATGGAAGTAGCGTTCATGCGTACGTACGGCTTACCGTCTCCATGAACGGTGCATTTCATTTCTTACCTATAAATGTGATGTAATATTATAAATACATGTATATGACGAATATATATGATATATATGTTATCCAAATCATTAATATCATTCTAGATATAACGATCCTTTGAGAAAATTAAAAACATTTAAGTGTAAGAAGTCTATTTTTGACTTAAGAACCAAATACCGACAAAATGAAAATTATTAACTTAAATGATTACATGATGTTCATAACATGGTATAAAAGGAATAATGAACTTGAAAAAGGTTCATAAGCAAGTAGATATTAACTCACGTTTATTATTCAAGAGATTAAAGAACGGTCGGGTCAAGTCGGATACGAGGTATGGGACTTCGTCTCAATCTCCTTTCATTGAGGCATATTTTATTTTATACACAACTTTGTTTTATACGGTGTATAAACACCTTTGACTTTTACATTTATTCAAAAGGAATCTTTTTTATATAAAGAGTTTACTAAACGACAAAAGGGAATGTCTTTGTCGTACATATGCGGCGACAACAACTTCTCCGTCGTCGTGACCGTTATTTGAGTTTCGGCTTCCTCTACAAGCTATACCTTCTTTTTAAAAGAAAAATAAATACCATGTTTTACTTTTCTTTTATTTTGGTATTGAAAATGGTTTTCACAATGTTTTTTGTGTTGTATTGATATCTTGTGATTGAAATGTGGAAATTTTATGTTTCCTTTATGCATGTTTTATGTGATACGATTATGTTATGGTTCTTGGGAATTATTATGAAGACGGGTGGTTCCGTGATAAACTAAGGGCGGGTGAGCCCGATATAGCTCTCCAATGCATTGGGTAACGCGAAGGAGTGAAACGTTAAGGTTTCTCCGAAGAGATTTAGGGAATATACTGTGATGGGTATTCCAAACGTAACGAAGAGGGTTACTCCCTACGTAAGAATGTTATGAATGCCTCAAGTTACCTTTATGTCTTATGATTTCTATGATTTATTCATGATTTGATGAGGTATGTTAAAGTGCTTATGTTTTATGGGTAAAGTATGATCTCATCCTTATGTATATATGTACCCATGTTTCCTTTCCATATTTTTATATCCCTTACTGAGCTTTTAATGCTCATCCCAAGTTTTTTGAAATGTTTTTCACAGGTCAAGGGAAAGGTACATGATATGATGATAGTGTCAAGGAAGTGTCAAGAAAGAATCCATGTTTATTTTAAATATGTTTCCATTGATGGGAATGAAGAATAGATCTTTATGTAACCACTTTGTTTATATGTGGAATGTAATGCAAGTTTTATTATCAAATTCTCGAAAACTCTAAACCCGAAATGATCCTCAATGTGTAATCTTGTAATAACTCAAGATTAAGTAAGGTTTAAGTCTGGGGCCTTATAGTTGGTATCAGAGGTCGGTTTAGATAACATTAGGAGTTAGAATTCTATAAAAATATTATCCAAAAATATTTTTTTTTGAAATGATATAGAATTTAAAGATTACCATGTTGCTTCATCTAAGACATGTTTGTTCAGAATGGTTTTCCGTAGAGGAAACAGGGAAGCAATGCTAGGAAGGCATACAGAAGGAAATAACCTTCCAAATCAGCAACCTGAGATGGTCAGAATCGGAACTGAACAGTTTGTTGTAGTGATGGCACAGTTGACTCAGGCTATAAATGGTGGTGGTATCCATGCACGAGATCAGCCAGATCAACCGCAGAGGAACATGTCAGTGGCGGAAAATTTCATGAGGCAACATCCCCCTTCATTCAGAGAATCATCTGACCCTGTGCAAGTTGAAGGGTGGATTAATGAACTGGAGAAGATTTTTGATGTCATGGGGTGTTCAGAACATCAAAAGGTTAGTCTTGTTGTTTACCGTTTTGTAGGTGAAGCTGATCAGTGGTGGTCAATGGTGAAAAATATCAGGGATAGTGATGAGATTGAGGATCTTCACTGGGACGAATTAAAAGGTATGTTTCTTGAGAAATATTTTCCTAAGGTGGTTCGTCTTAGGATGAAAAAACAGTTCCTAGAATTGAGTCAGGAGGATGATTCAGTGGCTGCTTATGAAGAAATGTTCACTCGATTGGCAAGGTATGCTCCAAACTTCATACGAGATCATGCTAGTAAAATAAACCGTTTTTACTCAGGGTTAAAGCCAAATTATCAAAGGGCTTTAGCTTCTCGAGAGTTCAAAAGTTATGAAAAACTTGTTCGATGTGCGGAGAAGGTGGAAATGGAGTTTGCCGATGATCAGGTGTTCTATGACAAACAACAGAATAAGAGGTCTAGTTGGCAGGCAAAGGGGAAGAATTCATCAAAGAAGCAAGGAGGTAAGAAAACTAAATATCCATCTTGTGAGAAGTGTGGTAAAATGCATCCTGGAGAATGTTTATCCAAGTATGGTAAGTGCTTTCGGTGTGGTAAGTCTGGTGATATTGCTCATAACTATAAGGAAGATGATCAAGCAGGCAATGAAAAGCCAACGATAAGATGTTTTAAGTGTAATGAAATGGGTCATTATGCAAACGAGTGTCCAATGAAGAACTCAACTGGGGGAATGCAGCCAGACTACAACCAGAAAGGGGTGGTCAAATCCTTTGAAACAACTTCAGCAGATGTTGGGCCATCGAATGAAGTGGTATCAGCTCCAGGGAGCTCAATATTTTTCGAAGATTGACTTGAGGTCGGGGTACCATCAGTTGAAAGTAAAAGAAGCAGATGTTCCGAAGACTGCGTTCCGTACTAGATATGGCCATTATGAATTTGTAGTTATGCCTTTTGGGATAACTAATGCACCTGCTGTATTCATGGACCTTATGAATAGAATTTTCCATGAGTTCTTGGATAAGTTTATGGTTGTTTTCATTGATGATATTTTAGTGTTTTCTAAAAGTAAAGAGGAGCATGAAAGTCATTTAAGGGTTATCTTGCAAACCTTAAAAGAAAAGAAACTATATGTAAAATTCAGCAAGTGTGAGTTTTGGTTACAACAAATTTTTTTTCTAGGCCACATTGTTTCAAAAGATGGCATAACTGTTGAACTTACTAAAACAAAAGTTGTTGAAGAATGGCCAAGACCCACAAATGTAACTGATATCCATAGTTTTCTTGGTTTGGTAGGTTACTACCGAAGGTTTGTTGAAAATTTTTCACAGTTATCTAGTCCAATGACTAAGCTAACTCATAAGGGTGTTAAGTTCCTATTGACAAAAGAATGTGATGATTGTTTTCAGGAGTTGAAGAGAAGATTGGTGAATTCTCCAGTTTTGGCACTTCCTTCCAGGAATGGTGAGTTTGTTATATACAGTGATGCTTCGTTGAAGGGACTTGGTTGTGTCCTATTGCAGAATGATCAGGTAATTGCTTATGCTTCATGTCAGTTGAAAACTCATGAGGTAAATTACCCTACACATGATTTGGAATTAGGTGCTGTTGTCTTTGCTTTAAAAATTTGGAGGCATCATTTGTATGGAGTAAAGTGTGAAATATATACTGATCACAAAAGTTTAAAGTATATATTCACTCAGAAAGAATTGAACATGAGATGGAGGAGATGGATGGAATTAATCAAGGATTATGATTGTACAATCCACTACCATCTGGGAAAAGCAAATAAAGTGGCCGATGCTTTGAGTCGAAAAAGTAATGCTTCATTAACCATGCTATGTTTGGAACGAGATACTTTGGTTTTTGATATGATGAACTTTGGCATATAAGTTGTTGGTGCAGGAAGTCCTTCTGTTTTGTTTCAGGTATCAGTAAAATCTTCTCTATCAGACAGAATCAAGCAAGCACAGAAGCAAGACAGCGAGTTGCAGAAAAAGGTAGAGCTGGTTCAGAAAGGTAAGTTGACTGAATTCAACATTGATAATGATTGTGTTTTGAGGTTTGGGAATAGGTTATGTGTGCCTTGTGATTCACAGTTGAAGAATGAGTTGTTATGTGAGGCTCATAGTTCCCCGTTTTCAGTTCATCCTAGCAGTACTAAGATGTACAGAGATCTACGGGAGTATTACTGGTGGGATGGAATGAAAAGATATATTGCTGATTTTACTGTGAAGTGTTTGACATGTCAACAGGTTAAAGTAGAGCGGCAGTTACCGAAAGGGATGCTTCAGCCTTTACCAGTGCCAGAGTGGAAATGGGAAAAAATATCCATGGACTTTGTTGTGGGATTATCGAAGACATCTCGAGGTAATAATGCAATCTGAGTTATTGTTGATCGCTTGACCAAGTCTGCTCATTTCCTTGCTATACGAGATACTTTCTCTCTTGATCAACTTTCCCGTTTGTATCTTAAAGAGATAGTCAGGTTACATGGAGTTCCCCTCTCCATTTTATTGGATCGTGATCCCAGGTTTACTTCTAACTTTTGGAAAGGCCTTCAGAAGTCGTTGGGTACTGAATTAAATTTTAGTACAACTTTTCATCCTCAATCAGATGGGCAGTCAGAACAAACAATACAGACATTGGAGGATATGCTACGAGCTTGTTCTATTGATTATCAGGGAAGTTGGGACCAACATCTTTCTTTGGTTGAATTTTCATATAATAACAGTTTTCATTCCTGTATACAGATGGCACCATTTCAGGCATTATATGGGAAGAAGTGTCGAACTCCAGCTTTCTGGGATAAAGTGGGTGAAAGGAAGTTGATGGGACCAGAATTGGTTGAAGAGATAGCAGAAGAAGTTCAGCTGATTCAGAAACACATGAGAACAGCTCAGAGCAGGCAGAAGAGTTATGTGGATAACCGGAGGAAGGATATATCTTTCGAGGTAGGTGATCATGTTTTTCTCAAGGTTTCTCCTTGGAAAAGTGTGATGAGATTTGGTAAGAAAGTAAAGTTGAGTCCAAGGTTCATTGGACCATATGAAATTCTGGAGAGTGTTGGATCAGTTGCATACCGAGTGGCTTTACCTCCGAGTTTATCTCAGGTACACAATGTTTTTCATGTTTCGATGTTGAGAAAGTATATGCCAGATCCATCTCATGTTTTGAGTCCAGAGGTAGTTCAGCTGGAAGAGAACCTATCTTATGAGGAACAACCGGTCCAGATTCTTGACCACAGGGAGCAAGTGTTACGAAATATGGTGATTCACCAGGTAAAGGTTTTGTGGAAAAACCACATGATTGAAGAGGCAACATGGGAATCTGAAAATGCAATGAGGGATAAGTACCCCCATTTATTCGATAAGTAAATAAATTGCGGGGACACAATTTTCTAAAGGGTGGAAGGATGTAACATCCCAAGTAAGTAATGAATAATAGATATTTTTATCTATGTCTATTAATGATTAAGATAGAGTTTTAGAGGCTTAAAATGAAAATAAATCCAATCTTAAGCATGGAATACAATAATATTCTTAAAAGATTGTTTTACTGCCTTATGATGGAAAACCCTTTTTAAATATATCTTTTGACAATTTTATAAACTATGTTTGTCAAAATAAACTTATTCTTTATGATTGGGACTTCAAAATTTACTTTGTGTGAATTTTTGGTATTTTTCTAACAATGTTCATTTTTTATGAATAGTGAAAAATACTGCATTTTACATCAAAAATGAATTTTAATCTAATTTATTTATATGATTATATTATCTTTTGAATTGTTTTTGAAGTGAAATTAGAATATATTTTTACCATTTAATCCAATGGTGGTCATTGGAATCAATTTCACTTTGAAATTGGACTTAAACTGGTGTCAATCTTTTGATACTTATTGTTTCATAAAAACACGCTATTTGCTCTGACAGCGGGAATTAATTATTAAATTAATTAATGTGACTTATATGCTTTGAATTTTGTAAAATAGACTTCATTTTTGAATTCAGAATATCAAATATATCTTAGGGTGAATTTTTGGTAATTTTCTGAAAAACTCCAATTTTTGATGAATAGTGAAACCACTAAGTGGTAATCAAGCAAACTGATTTTTCAGTTAAATGAAAGTTTACCACTAATGTGTATTGAATTTTGAAAATCCGACATACATGGTTGTCATTAAGAAGTAAAATTTGGTTCAATGAGATTAAAATAATTTTTTGGTGAATAGTAACTTATTAAGTTTTTAATCGCGATTAGTGGAAATTAGTGTAGTTTAAGGTAAAAATAATGCTTTAATAAAATAAGATGAGCTTGACACATGTCCTACCCTCATTGGTTGTGTCATGGCCAACCAAGACAATCCATGGGTTAACTTGGGGACCCCATGGATCCACTTTGGTTGGGAAATGACATAAATAACTTTTTATTTAATGTAAAAGTAAAAATGACACAAACATTATATATTTTACGAAAACAATTTTTACATGGGGATATAAAGATCAGATTTTTGATTATAAATAATCATTGGAAAGATAAAAAAAGTTACTACATAATAGTATTTTTTTATAATTTTTGGACTTTAAATAAATTAAATTATTTATGATATCATGATGATGCAGCGATGACCTCATTATTTAACGATTTATATAAAATGGAAAGATAATGAAAAATCTAAAACCTACACATGGCCAAAACCAATTGGATGAGTAGATTTCTAAGCCTTATCACCTTATCCTCGAATTATAGCAATGTGGGACCTTTTGAATCCGAAAATCTTTTTAAAATAAAGTAACTTATCTTTACTTTCCAAAAGTGCCCCTCCTCTCCTCTTATAAAAGGCCCCCACCTCTACCTCATTTTACACACTCCTCAAGCCTTTGGCTCGGCCAACCCCTGCCCATTTACTCTCTCCACATCCCTCTCCTCATCCTAGAGGATTCCCTTTGGGCATAATCCTTTCAAAGGAAGCCTTTAGTCTCAAATCAAAAGCAGTTACACTTTTAAAGGTAATTCATTCTCTCATGTTCATTTGTTTTATTTTGCTTCTCCAACCCCCTAAACTCTTTTTATTTACTTCTTTTGTAACAACACCAGTATCTTAAATATACTAGGATTTTTTTATAAGATTTATTTGAGCTACACTCTCACACAACTACATCAAATGGTTAAAGAACATATGGTTTCCGTGGATGGCGAAATTCTGCCTCCCGAAACAATGATTGTTCAATACTCATTTAACACCTTCAAAGGTGGCCATTATGATGTCACTATTTTTATATATGATATATAATATGTTTATTTTTTTCTTAATCTTCTTTTTTTTTCATTTTGGTCATACCTTTATGGTTTCCATTATGGGTAAACAAGATATCTTCATTTTAGGAAGTGCGGACTACCGCCCCCTGAAAGTGATTTGATTCGTTAATACCATATGTGGGATGTGTAAAGGATAATGTTAATGATATTATATATGTTATTATACTGGAATTATAATATACTCTTATATCATTATGATTCCATTCCATAAAATACGAAATAGAAATGGAAGTAGCGTTCATGCGTACGTACGACTTACCGTCTCCCTGAACGGTGCATTTCATTTCATAACTCTAAATGTGATGTAATATTATAAATACATGTATATGATGAATATATATGATATATATTTTATCCAAATCATTAATATCATTCTGGATATAATGAACCTTTGAGCAAATTAAAAACATGTAAGTGTAAGAAGTCTATTTTTGACTTAAGAACCAAATACCGACAAAATGAACATTATTAACTTAAATGATTACATGATGTTCATAACATGGTATAAATGGAATAATGAACTTGAAAAAGGTTCATAAGAAATTAGATATTAACTCAATTTTATTATTCAGGAGATTACAGAACGGTCGGGTCAAGTCGGATACGAGGCATGGGACTTCGTCTCAATCTCCTTTCATTGAGGCATATTTTATTTTATACACAACTTTCTTTTATACGGTGTATAAACCCCTTTGACTTTTACGTTTCTTCAAAAGGAATCTTTTTTATACGAAGATTTTACTAAACGACAAAAGGGAATGTTTTTGTCGTACGTATGCGGCGAAAACGACTTCTCCACCGTCGTGACCGTTATTTGAGTTTCGGCTTCCTCTACAAGCCATACCTTCTTTTTAAAAGAAAAATAAATACCGTGTTTTACTTTTCTTTTATTTTGGTATTGAAAATGGTTTTCACAATGTCTTTTGTGTTGTATTGATATCTTGTGATTGAAATGTGGAAATGATTTGTTTCCTTTATGCATGTTTTATGTGATACGATTATGTTATGGTTCTTGGGCATTATTATGAAGACGGGTGGTTCCGTGATAAACTAAGGGCGAGTGAGCCCGATATAGCTCTCCAATGCATTGGGTAACGCGAAGGAGTGAAAAATTAAGGTTTCTCCGAAGAGATTTAGGGAATATACTGTGATGGGTATTCCAAACGTAACCAAGAGGGTTACTCCCTACGTAAGAATGTTATGAATGCCTCAAGTTACCTTTATGTATTATGATTTCTATGATTTATTCATGATTTGATGAGGTATGTTAAAGTGCTTATGTTTTATGGGTAAAGTATGATCTCATCCTTATGTATATATGTACCCATGTTTCCTTTCCATATTTTTATATCCCTTACTGATCTTTTTATGCTCATCCCATGTTTTTTGAAATGTTTTTCACAGGTCAAGGGAAAGGTACATGATATGATAATAGTGTCAAGGAAGTGTCAAGAAAGAATCCATGTTTATTTTAAATATGTTTCCATTGATGGGAATGAAGAATAGTATCTTTATGTAACCACTTTGTTTATATGTGGAATGTAATGCAAGTTTTATGATCTAATTCTCTAAAACTCTAAACCCGAAAAGATCCTCAATGTGTAATCTTGTAATAACTCAAGATTAAGTAAGGTTTAAGGCTGGGGCCTTATATTACAACTTCATGGTTCTTGGTTGCAAGGTATTAATTATGAATACTAAAGATAATCTATATAAATTTTCACCAATATATGATGATGGAATTTTCTTAGGATACTCCACAACTTCTAAGCCATATAGAATTTTCAATAAAAACACTTGTACTATTAAAAAGACATTACATGTTAAATTTGATGAAACTATTCATTTTGTTTTTAAACAACCCCATCCTACATTTACAGATGTGATTTAAAAAACTGATTATCAACCTATGTTAGAAGATCCTTCTGATAAGGAAAGTTTCCAAGAAGATACTTCTGAAACATTTTTCCCCAATGATTTCCTACCCTATGTTGATGAACAGGTTTTACAAAACCCAAATCTATTGTTTCTACAGAATCATCCCGGTGATAGTATCATTGGTTATGTAAATTAGCCAATAAGGACTATAAGTTCCTTAAGAAATGAAGTAGAACATCTAGAATTTGTTTCCCAATTAGAGCCAAAAAGCACTGATGAATCATTAGGTGATGATGATTGGATTAAAGCTATGCAAGATTAGCTAAATTAATTCGAAAGGAATAATGTCTGGACCTTCGTTAAAAGTCCTAAGGAAACTTATTTTATTGGAGTAAAATGGGTCTTCAGAAATAAGTGTGATGAAAATGGAATCATTTTATGAAATAAAGCTAGATTAGATGCTAAAGGTTATAATCAACAAGAATGATCAGACTGTGAAGAAACCTATGCTCTAGTTTCTAGATTTGAATCTATTCATATTTTACTTACCATTGCAACATTATTCAATTTTAAACATTTTCAAATGGATTGGAAATGCGCTTTCCTTAATTTTTATGTTCAATATGATGTTTTTGTTGAAAAACCTCTTGGTTTTAAAGATACAAAACATCCTTATCATGTTTTTAGACTTACAAAATCCTTATATAGCCTTAAACAAGCACCAAGAGCTTGGTATGATAGAATTACAAGATTTTTTCATCAAAATAATTATGTTAAGGGAAATTCAGATCCAACCATTTTTATAAAGAAATATAAGAAAAATGTTTTGAATGATCAAAATTATGTTGATGACATTATATTTTTCTCAACTCAGTATTCTTTAACTGATTCCTTTGTACATCTAATGAAATCTGAGTTTGAAATGAGTATGATGGGTGAATTAACATTTTTCTGTGGTTTTAAAATTTCTCAAAATCTAGAAGCAATATATATATCCCAACATAAGTATATTAAATATATTCTTAAAAATTATGGATATGAAAACACTAAGAGTATATGTACACCCATTGGTACCTCAATCACACTTGATCTTGATGAAGCTGGGAAACTAGTAGATCAAAATTATTTTAGAGGTATGATAAGAAGTTTTCTTTACATAAGATCTAGTCATCTAGACATAATGTTTTCAGTATTCTTATGTGCAAGATATCAATCTAATCCTATGGAATCTTATTTAAAGGCAGTGAAACGAATTTTTTCTCCACATTAAAGGAACCATTGATTTAGGACTCATTTATAATTCTGGAAATCATTTTGTTTTAAAAAAAAATTAGATGCTGGCTCTAGTGAATATAGAATAGATATAAAGAGTACATCCAAAACTTGTCATTTCTTAGGAGATTCATTAGTTTGTTGGTCATACAAGAAACAACACTCATTAGCACATTCGACAGCTGAAGCTGAATATTTAGTAGCTGGAAGTTGTTGTGCTCAAGTGTTGTGGATGCAACATGCACTCACCAACTATGGTATGAGTTTTACCTAAATGCAAATTTTGTGTGACAATACAAGTGCCATTTCCCCCAGTAAAAACCCTACACATCACTCTCGTGAAAATCACATAGACATTAGGCATCACTTTCTTATGGATCACACATAAAAAAGAAGATATCATTCTTCAATTTATCAAAACGCAAGATCTACATGATGATATTTTCACAAAATCTTTACCCTATGATAGATTTGAATAAATTAAACAAAAGTTAGGAATGATAACCGTAATGTAATCCTCCTTGTTAACTTTCTGTTGAACTAATATCTTTAATGTAATAAACTATTTTTCAGAGTGGGAGTACATTTTCTTTTATGTTTTTCATATTTTTCATGATGAAGTTTCTCATATTTTTTGTAATGATGTTTTTCAAATTTTTCAAAATGAAGTTTTTCATTTTTTTAATGAATTTTTTGATATTTTTCATAATGATGTTTTTCATATTTTTCGTAATGAAGTTTTTCATATTTTTCATAATAATGTTTTGTCATATTTTTCGTAATGAAGTTTGTCATATTTTTTGTAATGAATTTTTTCATATTTTTCATAATAATGTTTTTCATATTTTTCTTAATGATGTTTTTCATATTTTCTGTAATTATGTTTTTCATTTTTTTCATAATGAAGTTTTTCATATTTTTCGTAATGAATTTTTTCATACTTGAAATTTTCATAAGGAAATTTTTTGTACATGAAATATTCTTAATAATGTTTTCTTACTTGAAATTTTCGTAATTTTTTTTCATACTTGAGATTTTCTTAATGAAGATTTTCGTAATAAGAATTTTCTTAATGAAGATCTGTATACTCAATTCTTTTTCATACTCAAGTTTTTTTGGAATCTAAAGATCTTCAAGAAGAATTTTCCTCAATATGAATAATTCTCCTCACAATTTGAAATGTGTGATTCTTCTTTGAGTTTTTTTAATAACCTTTTACTTGCTGTTAGTTTACCTTATTTTTAAAATTTCTCGGATTCTAGTTTCCTTAAATCCGAATATTTTTCTTTAAAATCCTCAAAAGATCGAATCCAACCAAATTTTCCTTGCGGCTATCTTTTCAACGTCAGATCTGATCAGAATAATTCTCTATCATTGGATTGAAATGGGAAGATAAACTGTCAATTCAAAACCTATAAAAGGGGACACCTGATAGTTTTACCACATTGGTTGTCAAGATTTTTCTTGTCAAAGCTCTTCCCCACTACAAAATCCATTTCCGAACATTTCAGAAATACTTAATTCCGAATGTCTGCTGAATTTCTTTCTCCACAGTTGTCTACTGTCAATCCAATTTTAGAGTGGAAAATATATAGGGAGTGGTTGGGGAATCCAACCTTCTTCAACAAGTATGATTCTATTATTTCAAAGAATATCAAGCTTAATGGATGGGATAGTGTATCTATATCAATGCCAGGAGATCAGGATGTTGTGTATCCAGATTTGCTGATAGGGTTTTATAAGTCATCTTGATTCTTTAAGGAAGATGTTAAATAAAAATTTTCCTTCAAGAGTTACAGAAAAACATAAAAACATTCTTACACCAAGGCTGCTATCATGGTATGGTTATCTTATGAAGGAGAGGCAGAATTTTGTTCTCAGAAGTTACTTAATGTTCAAGAGATTTTTGTAAAAGTAAAGGCTATGCAATGTCTTAGACTTAAATATGTCAAGACTGCACAAATTTCTCACTTATCTACCGACAATCGGATCCTAGAATAATGGGTTTAGGGTTTTTTCTTACCGAGAAAGGGTGACAAGAACACACTTTATAAAATTGATATGTATATCTTGGATTTTTTGGTAAATCTAAGGAGGACCAATCTGATGAAGCATATTCTCATTATGATAGAGAAAAACAAGAATGAGAATCTGACCGCACAAATAATCATGTATCATGCCCCAGTCTCCATGTTTATTTTTCGGTTCCTTGAATCATCCAAGATCCTGTGTAGTTCCAAGACAAGGAATTGTGAAGTAATGCTAATCAGGGATGATACCCTAATGAGGATGAAAGTTAGTTTTTCTAAGGAATTAGGTGAGTTTTACAATCAATCAAAGGATGAGGTAGAATCTGTTCTGAAAAATAAAGAAGAGGATGAACCATCGAAGAAGGCTTGAAAGAAAATATAATTGAAGGAAGTAGATATTGATGGTGAAACTCTTACGTCCAAAGAAACTCAATCCGTACCTCCAAAACCCAAAAATCAGAAAGCTTATCTAGATGTGTTTGTAGAAAAGTGGAGGGAGGATGAGAAGAATCCAAAGGAAGGAGAACCACAGTTTGGTCTAGAACCTATAGAGGCTAAAGCAATGAAAGAGAACACTGCTGAAGATCTTGAGAAGCAAGCCAAAGATAAGAAGCATAAGAAGAGGATTTCAGAGACAGATATTGTGCAATATCTTTTGAAGGATGCAGATGTAGAATTCAAGGACATTACATTACCAAAATCTTTTTTGGTTGAATCCTTACCTAAGACACCAGTGAGGAAGTACCTGACTCTGGAAAAATCCCAAGTGAACGATGTTGAAAAAGAAGCTATGGAAGGAGTTTAAGAAAAAAAGCACTAAAGATACAACTGATGTTATAAAGAATGTAGAAGACTTTTAGGTGAAAGAATGTGCTTCCGAAAAATTTTCAATCTGGACTTCTCTAGATGGATCTTCGAAACAGGCTACTCCTGAAATGGATGAGAAGGAAGAATAGTAAGTGGAAAAATTATTGAGGAAGAAATATATAATCATCACTTTATTCACCCATAGGATATTGAGGCACGAGCTAAGAAAGAAAAAATCGATGATGATAGGATTGTTCAGTTGTCTGAGAGTGAGCAGGAGTCTCAAGATGAAGAAGATATTCCAAAATCTGACAATTGAAAACAAGTGGTTGTTGAAAAACCAAAAAAAAATTCATTAAGGAAGAAACAAGCTGGTGGATCCTCTATGAGGAAGCATGTTGAGATAGTGGAAGAACACAAACCTAGCAGAGTCTCAGACTCGGAGTCATTAGCTCTAGGAAATGATGTTGTCATTCAGTCCCTAAAGAAGCTAGTTGACACCATTCCGATTGTTCCAAAAACTGACTCCAGATGTTAAATACTTCAACATAGCATTAATCAGAAATCAGAATCTGTATCCATACTGATGGATAGGTTTAAAAATATTGACACAGATTACACAAACTTCTTTATCATCTATGAAGCTCACAGAAAATCATGTAGACAGATGGTTAGTTGGTCGAAGAATATTATTGAATATTTGAGAGAGCTTGATGACATTCAAAATAACGTTAAGGAATCTCTTGATAATCATGATAGAAAAATAAAATATCTCATAAATAGCTTTGAGAATAATCTAACCCTTAAACAGAATACCTTGTTTCAGGATGCCAATGGTCTGAATGGAATGTTGAATTATATTATCCATTGTTGGAAAACTAAAAGGGATCTTTGTATTGATATTGAAGAAAAGCTAGTGAAGGAAGATGAGTTGATGAAGGCTCAGGTAGAGGCTCTGAAGGCTCAAGAGGATATGATCAAGTCCATAGATATGAATGCAGAGGAGGATCACAAAAAGAAAAAAAAGCTAAAAACCATCGGGAAGAAGCTGATACCCAAGGAAAAAGAAGCAAAATAGACACAAATACAATCTTTTGTCATATTTTTTTTCCTTGAACAAATTTTTCCAATATTAATGAAATTGTGGTTGCTTGTTTTGTTTGGATGTTTTACAAATATTTCAGGTACCATATTTTTTTCATTTCCCACAAACACTTTTTGAAAATCACAAAGGGGGGAAGGAAAAATAATTATAAATAAAAGAAGAAATATCCCTAAGTATAGGGGAGTTTATCAAAGGGGGAGTTCTAATTACGAATATTTCCACATTATTATGAAAATTTTCATTCCAGAAATCTTGAATATGATCCATATAGTTCAAAAGCCTAAGGGGGAGTTAGTTGTATTCACCATTGTTCATATATAAAGGGAGATAAGTTTTATTTTTAAAAGTCTAGATATTTTTTTTCTATATCCTTATATTCTTTTTTGAAAGGTTGTTTGTGATTTCCAAAAAGGGGGATATTGTTGAGTCAATAAGGTTTTCCATATGACTTTTCCAGTCCTCCATACATGGGGGATATTGTTATGTTCATAGGGTTTCCTTATGACTTTACCATTCCTTCTAGTTTTGAAAATAACAAACACCTTATATTAAAGAAAATCTCTTTTTACCATGTGTTTTTCTTCATTAAGGAAAAGTTTCATTCCCAAGGAAATTTATCTTTATCCTGTTTTTTATTTTTCATATAATATATTTTATAAGTATAAATTTCAATTTTAAACCAGAACCTCAAGAATCACATAATATCTTCGATACAAAGCATTCTATTTTAGGATCTGAATTCTCAGAATTCTGGTTACAAACTCTTCAGAGTTCTAACTCTGAATTCTGATTTTGAAATTTGGATACAAACTCTTCTGAGTTCTGAATCCAAATTCTGATTAGAAATTCTGGATACAAACTCTTCTTAGTTCTGACTCCGAATTTTGATTACGAATTCTGTACACGAATGTTTCTGAGTTCTGACTACGAATTCTGAATACGAATTCTGGTTACGAACTTCTTTGAGTTCTGACTCTGAGTTATCTGAACAAAGACTCCAAACTCTTATGAATTCTAACTCTGAATTCTCATGAACTCCGACTCTGAACATTTTAATTTTCAGTTCAAGAATTCAAGTGAATCCAGATTCCGAATTCCATTGAAATTTAGAATCCGGAATTCTATAGAATTCAGGTTCTGAATTTCAATAAAATAGAATCTGAATATCCTTTTTTTATAGACTCCGAATTCAATTTTGGTTAGACTCCGAACATTCATTTTATTACATTACGAATATAATATTTTATTTATTATTACAATTGTTTTGTTATAAAATGATTTCATGCTTTCAGTTACTCACTAATCATTGTTTGAGTGACATGTGTACAGGTCCCTCCGAAATTCATGAAAAAATATGACCGTTGGAGGAGGGAGCTGACCGTTGAAGCCGTGCCTATAAATAAGAGCTCATTTAAAAGAGCTCATAACATTGATGAACAAGTTGAGAAATCTGGAGATTACATGCTAATGAAGTGATTTATAGAGAGAGAGGCTTTATTGCTTAGTGTGTACTGAACTAATTGTTCATAATTTCTTTGTGCGACTATGATTGTTGCTGTGTACAATCAAGGGCTTCCGGGGATAGGAAGACAGAGGTACTGACTACCTTCAAGTTGAGGGATTCATTGCTGAGGAAGAGAGAGGTGCCGACTACCTTGAAGTTGAGGGCTTGCAGGGATAGGAAGACAGACTATGATCTTTGTATCGAGGGCTAACCCTATTTTGGGAAAGAGATGATTTCTTGAAAGTATAAATCAAGGGACCTTTATCGATGGTTGTTGGTTATCCTTCTCTCTGGGATAATTGATTTACTACTTGTTACTTGTTTGTTTCGAGTTTTCCACTGCATTTTTATTGTTGAGGAAAGTATAATTATATTATACTTCCATATACTAGTACTATGATTTAGTTAGATTCTATACACTTTAAGGTAGAATCTTTATCATTGTAAACTTTCATTAAGTTTCATTTTCTGGGACCATCTTTCGGGATTCACATTCTCAGAATCATATTTCCAGAATCAAGAAAGTTTTTTGAAGTAGAGGTTTTTTAATAACCATTTTTAACCTTATTAAACATAGCCTTCTTTAAAAGTTCCAAAGGAATTTTTAAAACTATACAAATCACCCACCTCTTTTATTTGATCATCTCATTTTTACAGATTCGATCCAATAGTTTAATGTTTCAGTTCTTGAGTAGCTGGTTATGATCATTAACTCCCTTTTAAAATCTTTTTGTGGGAAGTCGAGACTATTGGTTAGAGTGTTATTGAGGATCATATTAGATTCTAATGGGGCTTGGGAGAAGGAGTAGTTGATGAGGGAGAATTGAGCTCACATATTTACTAGACGTCATTCATCAATAATAAATCAAGGAGATAGAACGTATTAGGGTGAGAAGATTATGACATCATGTTACATGCTTTTAGATAGTTCTCTTCTCTATTCATGTTTTCCACTATAATAAGGATTTTCATTGTAGTTATGAAGTCAGGAAACATTTTCGAAGAAAAATGAAATAATTTTAGGGGATGCATGTTTTTTTGAATTAATGGTGTCTGGTTATAAACATGTAATTTCTTTTTGGTGTTATCCACATGTTCAGTGAATGGACAATCTGGGTTGGGGTTTTATGTAACAAACTAGTTTCATAAGCATGTTTCAAAAATACATTTTGTGTAATTAGAATACATGATGTGTAATCTATGAAAGGATTATTTCAGAGACATGGTACACATCATGAAGGCATTTCTATCCATGTACTAGTTACATGACATGTATTATTTTAATATCTATTTTTAACAAAAAGACAACGGGTTTATCAGAGTATTTGAGTCCCAAGGATTATATAATGTGGAATGGGATTAGATACAATGTAATGATTGCTGAAAATGATTTTGTTGGATCTTCATTGGTTAAATATTATATATATTTTTTTACATTTCTCCTTTCAATCATGATGTATAACCCTTCTTTGGTGACTATGGGTACTAGCATTCATCTCAGATTGATTTATTAAGCGATTGATCACCATTTTTTAGGCTGTGTCTATCTGGGTGAGAAATACTTTCGTAATATTTGTTTCCTTTGATCATGGTAGTGTAGTTATATTATACTATTGTTTTTGTTGATCCATTGATATTTTTCTCTGAATTACATTATAGATCAATTCTAGAATCATTTTTTTGGATGAATCCTTATAGGTCGTGCTATGGTGGGTGTGGATTCAAGAGTTATGTGTTCTTTATTTCTCAATCCTAACCCCATTTTTATATTTAGTTTATTATGAGATGTATATTTTTTCTCTAGGGCCTCTTTATAAGATTTTGGGTTCTTCATGTTGGTGGATTCTGCTGCAGGCACATGTGATCAAATTATTGATGTAGGTGGTTCCATATCTAGCCTATATAGTTGACCTTCATTGAGAATATTTTTTTAAAAAAATTATATTAAATATAGTTGAATACTATGACTAATTCTATTTTGTGTGTTGAAATATATTTTTATAAAATATATTTCCCCCTCGTTATGGTATATAGAAAACAGTTTTCAAGTAATTGTGTAATTTTTTCCCAAAACTGTTTTGATCAAAATAGTTTTATGAATTAGTTTATAAAATAGAAATCTTGGGATGCCTTCTGTACTTATGTTGACAGTATTGTAATAGGTCTCATCTACTATCAAGGGGTTACTCATGGGTATTTCCTTTTCTCCCTAGTCACATTATTTTAGCGATTTTCTATACCAGTTGTGGGGTTCACTTTATGATGATTTTATCTTCTCTCTATACATAGTGCATATGTTTAGTGGCTTGGTTTGAACATTATTTTCTATGTTAGGGAAAATTTTCTAAACTATCTAGAACTAGTGAGATCATTATCATGATGTCACATGTGATTTTGGATGATTTCAAATATTTTATTTTATATAGTTTTTATTTTACATAAATGGATTAGATATGAGATGTGAAACAATATTTTTTCAAATTTCATATATCTGTTTTAATATATGGATATGATATTCATTGAGATTGATTAAATTCCATTATTTATAAATTTCAAATTTGAAAAATTAAACTATCATTCCAGGAAAATGATATAAAAAATGTTAAATTATTATCAAAACATGTTATTATTGATGTTATGAATTTTTTGATTATTATATATTGACATGTTATAGAACACCTAAGTGATATCTTATTGATCCTATTACTACACAACATATGAACCAATTAACCTGGCCATATACCTAGTTATTACTTTCGAATAAGGGAATGTAAAGGTTCCACAATGAGTGGGTGAAGAATATGTAACATTGGATTTTGGTAGCTACTGGTGAGATGGTAGGATTTTTTCAACTCTATCACATGGATCATTTGGATTATTTATCATTGTTTTTCATCCATGATAGATATACTTATCTCATAGATATTTTTTCTTACCATTTTTAGATGTATCATTTATTTTTTTATAAATTTATTCTGAAATTTATTTATGTACTCCAATTTTTGTATCTGTTATCTTTATATATTTTCTGATATTCTCACTTATATGTGTGGGAAATATTTCTCCTAGGTTGTTGTTTGACTCGCAAGTGCTATTTCTGAGCCCACATGGATTTGGAATACCAATCACTTATTTCATGGATTAGGTAGTGTTCTAGTAATGAGAGGGTATCTAGGTTGGTTCATTATATTGAATATTTTGGGATTGATAATGATGGAAGAAAATAACATAGACGCAATTGATTATTATGAATCATGTATAAAAAAATCAAAATTAATATCATTTGATGCAAAAATTAACAATAAATATCTAATTTATTTATAATGGATGATTATAATTGAATATTAAATAGATTAAAAGATATGAAGTAGGTACTTAAATAATTGACTTTGATAGTTATGTTTATTATAAATGATTTTACTGATTTTCTTGGAGGTCTTGAATAAAGGTAATTGATTTATCATATAAATTTCCCTTCATTTATATTCATATTTAATTGAACATTTGATTAATTTTTTTGATGCATAAAAATCAAATATATATTTTTCATCATCCTTTTTATGAAATTAATGGGATTTAAATTTCATGAAATTTTATCTCTTGCATGGCCCTTTTATTCAACAGTTACTAAATCTATACTGAAATTATTTCTTATATCATTTTGAATTTGATGTAATTATGAATCATTTTCCATAAGAGAAAATTTACATATATTTCTATCCAAAACACATTTTAATATATTTTACATTGTATTTTAATGAGTCGTATATGTCTTCTTTCCTTTTCACCTCCACAATGGTTTATAATTTACCAAATATAATTGTTATATGAGAAACTATATTGAATTCCTTTTTCCATTTTGGAAACATTATCATCCATTTTGGTATTCTATATTCCATCCAAAAAATTACCTTTTATAAAATTATATGATTTCATAACTCTTTTTCAATAGAATTTATTTTATTTAAAAAATATATTTTCTTTTAACAATTTCAATGTAGTCCTCTAATTCAATGTTTTAAATTCATTTAAAAGTGTTCATGAAATGAAAATTTTAAATTGTTTCCATGTAAATGAAGTTTTTCACTATATTAACTAATTTACATTAAGAAACATCATATACATGTATTTATGTTTTTACAGAAAAAAATATTCTTTTTTCTTATATAATAATTTTTTAAAAAATAAATGTTTTAAAATATGTAAAAGGTAATTATTTTTTCTTTTCAAAGTAAATTGTAGTTCTTTTATAATATAATTTTTCATCTATTTCAACAGTAGTTTATATTTATTATGCTTCATTAATATTAGGATCCAATGATATAGAACATATTTTATGTATCTAAATTTTCTATGATATTGTCATCTAGAAGTTTTCATGGTGCATGTTTCCTTCCCATTTGTGTATTAAAGTTTTATGTAAGTAATGATTTATTCCTAGGTCTCGCAAAGGTATAGTTTTTGATGTGGAATTAGACGGAAAATCACTTTATATTCCTCCAATTTAATGGATAAGGAATTATCGCATAAGATTATTTAGATATAAAAGTGAACCTTGACCCATATTTGAATTTATTCATAATTTGAAGAAACTCGAATGAATTTTTAAATACTAATATCTTATGGTAAAATTTTATATGGATTGGTGAGTAAACTCATTTCATTATGGGACTTGGACCACTATGTAATGATGCTCAAGGAAGTAATCATTAGACAATGGTGTTAGGGAATGATATTACAAGACACTTACTTTTTATCTTTGTGTTGTTGGAGGTGTTTTGGGAATTATGGATGAAGAAATAGTGTTATTGAGATGATGTTATTGATAGAAGAGTGTTGTTAATGATTTATCATGTAGGTTATATCATGGTGTGGTATTGTAGAAAGGTCTTAAGAGATAATGATATTCCTTTTATAGTGGATTCCCATGGTGAATAATAGTTTTTATTGTAAATACGTAGGTAGCTAGGACAAGGCCGTTAGGGAAACACTTTGGAGCCCGAGATTTCAGTCATATAGACATTTTTCCCATCAGTTTTCTTGGGGTTCATTGATGTTGATGGATGATTCTTAATTGGGTGATATTCTATGCAATATTTTTATTCCTGTCAAAGTAGGATATTCAAGGCCTATTTTTTCTTATTGTCATTCTCAGGGAACATTTAATGCTAAATATCAAGTTAGGTGAGTCATGAACATTTTTTTTATTGAAATGTGGGAAATTTTTATTCATTTTATAATATAATAAATAATATAATTAATCCAAAAAAGATAATTGTATTACTTAAAAATGAATGAAAACATTATTATGATAACATTTGGTGATTCTAGAATGATAATGCCTATTGAAATTTACATGATAGATACATATCTATATTTATATTATTCTTTATTTTAATTATTAGTATATATGAATTTTTTTTATAAAAATAGAAAAAATAATAATGATGACGTTAATAATGAAATATTAACCCAAATATAATTATTATTTCTTGTTGAAAACTATTGAATTTAAATATTTGAAGAATAATTTTTATGGCTTATGATTATCTATTATTTGATACTAGGTATAGGTTTAACGTCTCTAAAACCAATTAAAAATTAATGTGTTAATTGTTGATGGTGTTAAAAAGATTATTTTATTGGGAAAATGTTTAGGATTGTGTGATGTTATTAATATTTTTCATTGGATTTTATTTCCTGGTGTAATTTCCTTATTTTCCCTTTATATTTTCAATGGTAAAAATAAATAATATATATATATATATGATTTATCTTGTTATATGACCCTTGAAATGAATTGTTTCGAAACATGCTATTGTGGGGATATTATTTATGGGGCCGATAAAAAAAGAAAACTATTGGGAATACATATTTCTATCAAATTTGATATAACCGATATTATTTTGGACAGTGAAGGTCGATATATGGGCATACCTATATTATATTTATTATGTTGTTTGGTTGTTTTAATGATTTGTATAGTTTGGTATTTGGTATTTTCAATCTTTATTATGTTTTCATTTTATTGGATGGATTTCCTACTGGTTAATTTTTTTGACATGAAATTGCTTGATGAGGTTAGATTATGGCCAATGAGTTCATTTCGCATTGTGGTGTTCTATTGTGTATCATATAAGACTCTGATTATGGAATGGTAAATTGAATTCCATATAAACCCATCTAATGGAATTTTAATGACGGTAATGGAAACTAAATTACAATTGGGGATATTTTTATTAATTCTATATGAACATGGTATATGTATATTGATGTTTTAATATCATTAATAAATAATGTTATGTTATATTGAAATAAAATGAATAAAATATAATTTTAAATGTTTTATCCAAATGAATTAATGGAAAATGATAATAAATATGTGAAAATGATTAACAACATTGAATCTAGATGCTTCTATGATTGAATGAGATCTTGTTTCCTAGAATGTAGTGGTGGAAACATAGATTCATATGGGACAATCGTTGTAGTTTTTTATATGGAATGGAGTTTTTCATATAATGTTTTGCGATATATCTATTCATTATATTTAGTGATTTCATATTCACCCCCCCCCCCCCCGAGTCGAGAAGGTAGCAGACTCATGATAATTTAGTGCTTGAGTTGTTTTCAACAATATCAATTAGTAAGAGAATAGATAGATGACTTCTCCCTCAACCCCATTCACCCTTCAGACAATAAATATTGTGTAGGTTCATTGATATTGAAATTGATTATTTTATATGGTATATATTTAAATTAGTTATCAAAAATCTCCGTTTACAATACATGTGTGTGAATGTTGTGGTATTTTATGTATAAAGATCATAAATATATTTTATTTGAAGTGTCCACGGGACTCTATATGTGTGCATGAATAGGGTGATGTTTCCCATGAAATATCACCTGCTATGTTGGCTATAATGGATTTTTAATTTTCTATTAGATATGGAAGTGATGTAATTTTTTTTCATGAGATACATCATGACCTTTGTTTGGGATATATATTACTTGTGTTCAAGAAGACTTATAGAATGGAATATTTCATAGAACTTATAGCATTAGGGAGTGATATTTAAAAATAAAATTGGATGATTTTGTGTGATAACTTCTTTATGTATATTCTAATGATAGAGAATGAAATATATATATCATTTAAATTGTTAGTGACCAATAGTAAAGATGTTATATAGTTCTACCTTGTAGGTTAATAGTTAGAATTTATTTATTTATTCACTTGGGTTTAGTAATTATCATTCACATTTACATGGAAGTTTGTTGAGAGGATCCTTCTAAGTATACATGTATTCCCACAACATTTCATAAAAAAATATTTTTTATGAAAATAGTTTCATATTGGTTACCAGTCTATGAGATACTAGCTCTTGATTTTTTTCTAGAGACATTGGTGCTCTATAGTCACTATTTAGGCTTTGTTTTCTTGGAATTTTAATTGGATTTTCCCTATCTCGATCTACATACAAGTACTTAGATAAAATAAATATTATTTATGTAATGGTGTTTATTGGTGATTTGTATCCTATATATTATCTATTAAATTATATATTATGTGTAATGTCACAAATTTTTATGAATTTTATTTTTACGGTTTTTGTTACCAAACTATATCATATTGGGGTAGTCATTAGGGGTCATCCCCATCAGTGTTTCCAGTCCCTTGAGGTACTAATAAAGGGTTTCATAAAAGAGGGGTAATTGATTTTATGGTTAAGAGATTTGAAATATTTTTAATATTGGTAGTTATAAATATTTCAAGGGTTTTTTGGGAAATAGTATCAGCTAGAAAGATTATGTGATATAAACAAGGGAGACTAACTAGAAAAAAATATTTCAGGGCCCCCTATGATTCTATTTATGACATTTTTATGAATAATTATCATGATATAAAATGTGATAGTACTTGTAGGTCTGAGACCTATATAAGAAAAATGTGTCATGTTTGTGTGGACCTAGTATAGAATTCGATTCGAAATGGGAAATTGTTTGAATTAAAAATAATATAATTGAATATAAATATTATATATTATTTTTTAAGAGATTTTAACGTTTTTCTTCTTTGATAAAAAGAATATAGGTCTCTGTTATCATATGGTTTACGAAAACTACCTTTAGTAAGTTGTACCAAATTATTTTTTCATAATTGATATCAATGAGGATGATTATTGGATTATGATTATCTGATATATTTAGTGATATTGACTAAAATTTTTTAGGGGTTCATTTATAAATATGATATCATTGTTTGGGGTTATGATGTTGATATTTCATTTAGAGTAATATGAACTCGAAAAGAACACTATGATTTTGTGGATATAAATATGTTGTGTAGGGAAGAGGTTTTTCTTCCATAGTGATCAGTAGGATATAACATATTATATGACAACTTCATGATCATTTTCTGAACATGTTTCTTTCTTCTACCATGAATGGAGATTTTTAGTAATGTTTTTTTATAATATACTATGAAAATTACAGTGTGTGGGAGTTTAGTAACCCATATAAGAAACTCTTTTAATATAATTCTATAAATATTCTAGATGAGGATCCAAGATAATATTATTTGGAGGAGTAATTTCATCAGTATATCCAAACCTAGGTTACACCATTAATGTTTCCAATCAATATCAACTTATTAGGGATGAAAAAAGATAAAGAGGAGGTTCGACATGGGATCAAATAATGCAAAGAGGGGCTTTCTTATGTCTCCTAATATCATATATCTATGGATATAAGTAATTATATTCTTATTCAGATGAATATTTATTTAATGGGGAGTTATTTCTAGACATCTTCAACCAATTCCACATGGTTCGGTAGTTATTAGGCCACGACATGTGAATCAGGTATGGTTTTTTTCTGATGATGAATACATTGAGATAAAAAGATTTAGTAACTATCCTTTTTTGGTTTAATCATGGATCTGTATGTATTATATAAGATCATGTATTGTAGAAATGTCGTATATGGTAGCATAATATGTACTATAATTATTATTTTTATCAATAAATATGGGGATGTGAAGGTAGAGGACACCCTTATAAAGACCCAAATCCTCTGGGATAGTAAGTAGAACATAGTTTTGTAGGATTCTGAATCTGGGAAAAAGAGATCATAGATATAAACTGTATCAAATGATTTTGTTGGATATTTTATTTCTAGGAGAACCACATATCATTTGAAGTATTATCTTATTATATTATATTTCAATGTATACATTGTTTTATTTTTAATATAAATTATCAATACCACTAATATACATCCATTATTAGGGACATGAGGTGGAGTGGCTTCCATTTCCCATTGTATTAACAATTTTTTTGGAAAATTAACAATTTTATAAGTTTTTTAAAGATATTTGGATTCAATTTAAGGTATGATTTACTCTTTGGGATATTTACTATGTTGTTTGATATAGCCAAAGAAAATACAGCATGGAATGTATAGGATATATTTATTATAGGATATTACTTACTGAATCATGTAATGAATCATAATCAATGATTGTGATAGAATATATGTTGTTTATATTAGTGAATGTAATTTTTATATGGTTCATAGGTTAACTACATCTAAGTATTCTTTTCTGGTCATGTGGATGTTATGATTGTTATAGTATTGGTATGTGGTGCTTCCGAATTCATTAGAATAAAACCCTGAAGTATTTCTAGAAAATTTTGTGAAACAATTACCTTGATGAGATAATGAGATTGTGATAGATTTTCAATTGGGGGTTTCCATGATATCGAGACCCATATATATGATATAACCTTTTTAGTTACATGAGATATGAATTTTGGTTGATGATCTTTTGCGGTGACATTTTATCCATCCATGTGTCACTTTTTAGAGTGCCCCAATTCTATGTGAAGAAGGATGATGGTACTGAGGATCCCTGAACCCATGATTGTAGATTTAATACATAATTTTTTTCTATTTTCCCAAAAATAAATTGATGAATACATAGATAATTTTTCATTCCATGACCTCTTTTTGTCATGTTCATGGAGGATTAGATAAATACATTACATTTTATTAGAATAGTAAAAATAATTATATAAAATAACTAAATTTATTCTTGTAAGATAACTATGTGATAGAATCAAACAGCTTTACATAATTGTAAGAAATATTTTTAAACTAAATTAAAATCACAGGGTAAGTAATTAATTTTATATTAAGGGTTTTCAAAAAGAAGGATATTTATTTTATATACATAGAATTTAAATCAGATAAACATTTTTATCAAATAAAAAACATTTGATATAATTTATTAACAAGGTTTTTGATAAAAATTCATAACAAATGAACTTATATATACTTCAAATTATTATTATTTTGAGAACCAATTTGAAAATCATCTTTTAAAAATTCATAGAGTTCTCTTTAAAAATAATATTAATATAATAACTCTTTTATGGATTAAAATGATAGATGAATGATTTTATTTAAAACCATGCGTCTGCAAGGAGGAAAAATTTTTTTACATAATCTCCTTGAGGTCATGGGTTCAATATCTATACCTTATTATCTCATACAACATCCTAGTGCTTATTTTTAAGAGAACATTTTAGATGACATTTTTTTGAATTCAAAAACCACTAAATACATTTCATTATATTATATAAATTAACTTCAAATAAGAAAGTTATTTTAATACATCTAATCATAACTAAGTATATTTTTTCATAATTCTCATGGGGTTTTGGTGAAATCCACCTTTCAAGATAAAAATACATAAATTGAGGAATTACTAAATATAAATGATTGAAATTAAAACCAATGATTAAATAAATATTCATGATACATCCCTGAAAATTATAAATAATTTCCATATCTAAAATAATGAATTAAAATAAAATATTTTTCATAAAAATATGAGATTATATAATGAAAATTATGGTACCCAAAAATTCCCATCACCTTGATTCTATCTCGTCACATATGTTTCTTTATCTTCCTATTCTTCAAAAAATCCATTTTCTTAACACCATAAGACCAGTAAGGGTGGTGATATACCCAAACTATGACTACTATAATGTGTACAAGGATGAGTAGATAAGAATTCTATAGAGTATAGTTGATCAACAAGGCTCATGGTGATAGAATTAAGTGAAAGAAGGAGAATCATTATATAGTCGAGATGAGGGGAAATTAAGGAATTAATAAAAATATTGAAATATAATATCTCTAAAATAGTGTTAAATACATTAACGAAGCCCAAAAATAATAATAGATTATATTTCTGAAATAAAATTACAAAAAGTTTCCTTAATCATGGATTTTTTTCATTTTTAAATAAATTAAAAAAATATTTTATACATGTAAAACAACGTTTTCCAAATATTGAATTATTGATTAATATGATTATAAAAACATCAATAATAAATTTAAAATTATAAAAAACTATTTTTCTATATCCAATAAATTTCATATTAATCTAGATTATTATTTTATAGCCTTAAAATCTCAAATAATATTAATTTTAAAATATTTAATATAGATAATTTACTTTTTCCATTAATTTAATAATAACTGCATCATTGATGTGAAAGCCATTAGGGTATAATTTTTTTCATAAAGATTGAAAATTAATATTCAACAAGAATATAAATATATAATATTTCTAATTAATATTTAGGTTCAATGAAATATTCATGGAAACCATATATTAAAATATTAAACTGTATTAAAAACTATAGTGTAAACAACATGACTTTATTTTAAATAAAATATCATAAGTGTATTTATGTTTTTCATTTGAGTCCAAAAGGACCCAAATTAGAATAAAAAAAAGAAGTTGCTGAAACTGGCACCATGAAAAATATTTACACAAATTTGGGATCAGTTAACGATTCTATAACATAAATCAAAATCATATTATTATTTTTATTCTTCTTACAAAAGCACGTCATCAACAATACATAAGAATTAAATTAAATTATAATATAAATAAAAAATAAAAATGAAATACTATCATAAAAAAAGATAAATTAGGTACGTGAAAATCATTTAGAATATTTAATTATTTATATTCTCTCATATACATGACTAGAAATATTCTTTAATATTTTTAATTTGTCTTTTAATGTGTTGCGCAAGCATTGCACATGCATTCCGATAAGATTCCAATTATAAAAGTCTAAAATAAAAAAAATCAAATATAAATAATAATTAGTAATTAAATCTTGAAAATAAATTTAAAACACAATTATTATCAATAAGGAACCAAATTTTATTTTTCCAACCTTGTTCAAGCATTATGTCGGCACTAAAAATGATTTTTTATACATATCATAAAAATTATAAAATTTACATTTTATAAATTATGATTTGTGAATATTTATAATATAATATAATAATTTAGTAATTCCATATGTTTATAAAATTTTCTATAATTATTATGTATTTATTATGAAACTTTAATTATGTATTTAAAAACAATTTATAGTTTATTATTAACTAAAAATGTCACATATTCAAAAAAATTTCAGAAATTTCAACATAGAAATTTTTTGATATTTTAATTTTATAAATTAAATTAATTTTTTAAAATACAATTTAATGAAATCCAAATATTAATTATAATATTTATTCATAAAAAATAATAAATTTTTTGAAAAAAAAACGTTATTCTGATGAATAAAAAGACATTACTATTAATTATGTTATTATTATCTAATAATTTACCAATATATTTATATTGAGTTGATCTATTGGGTTTTCTGCATAAATTTGTTATTCATATTCTTGCAAACTAATTTACTGTCTAATTTATAACATTCATATTTAAATAATAATATTTAGTTGTTCATTCACGCTCAATGTGGCATCATGTTTCTTTTTAAAATCATAAGATGCAACGTTCTACACCATTTAATGAATTTATCCCTCCTAATTGATTCAATATATATAAAATTCATAATTTTCATATTAATAATTAATAAAATCAAGATCCTATAAGAGAACTTTGTTACCTAGAACTTCAAAATAAAATTATACTCTTTAGATATTTTTTTATGAAAATTACAAAACCTAATCTCCAAAGTTGTCTAGACCATTTTCTTAAAATGAATTCTACCTCCCTAAAACCACTCTTCTATATTCATTATATAAAAATGTTGTGTAATTTTTTTATAATGAAAAATGAATAATTAAAAAATAATTTTAAATTGTTGGAACATTTTAGGTTTAGATTTTGGATGAATATAAATATACATTTCATTTTATCAGAACATTATAAAAATAAAATAGAAGAAATAAATTTTATCGTGTGCTATAATTACATAATAAAATTTAACGCCAGCAAGTATTTATTCTAAACCTAATGAAAAATAATTTAAAATTAGTGGTGAGAATTAAATTTCTATATAAGGTATTTTAAATACAAGGATAAAATATTTTTTAATTAAATTTAAAAAATATGAAAAAATAATTATAAAAAAACATATAATTTTTAAAAAAATTATAAATAGATCATATGAAATTAGATTTTAAATCTTTCAAAATATTTATCATATTGAAAACAAATTAAAAAAAATCTTTGAAAAAAAAATGGATTTCCCCTTAACATTATTTGAAAAAAATAACTATATTATGAATTATAATTATACATGACTGATTATATAAAAATCAAATGTCCATTGGGATTATCAATTTTATGAAATCATCCTCTTTAGGTCATGGTTTCACTCCCAATACCATAACATCTAATATGATAAAATATTGCTGAATTTTAAGAAACTATTTTATAGGACCCACCTTTCTCATTAATAAACCACAAAAAACATTTAATAATCTTATATAAATTTGCTTCATAATAAAATAATTTTAATAATTATCATTATTAATAGATATTAATTTTTTTTCAAACTCCTTATATTTAGGTTAAATAGATCTTTAAAGATGAATCACTCATATATAAGAAGATATGAAAAAAATGTTTGAACTTTAAACTAATGATTCAATAAATGTTCACGATACATCAATAACAATTAAATATGATGGACCTATATAAAATCATGATCATAAATAGAAAATATTAAATGAAAATATATGATTATATAATAATAATAATTCTTCTAAAATAACCATTTTACCTTGAGTCTTTCTCATCACATACGTTTCTTTATTTTCATTTTCTTGGGAAAATTCCTTTTCATAACACCATAAGCCATTGAGGTTGGTGTTATACAAAAACGATTAGATGTATAATATGTATATATGTGTGGGAAAAATAATTTGATAGATTATTATTATGAAATAAGGCTAAATATAATATAATTATGTGTACGAAGGAGTCCTATTTTATAATTGAGATGAGGGAAAATTAGTGAATTACATAAAATATTATATTTTTATAATTAGAAGATAGTGTTAAAGAATTTAAAAAGTCTAAAAATCATTTCATATCACATTTACAACACCATATCGTCATATTTGGCCTTATTGAATATTTTCTTATTTTTAAATAATTTAATAAAATATTTTATTCCTATAAAAAAATCTTGTCAATTTTAGAAATATTCATTAATATAACATTAAAAACAAAGAAAAAAATTTTCAAATATGAAAAAAAATTATAATAAACAATACATATCACCTTAATCTAAATAATTCTTTTATTACCTTAAAAATATCAAATTATATTTATTATAATACCTTTAATATCAGTTTTTTAATTTTTCCATTAAATTAATAAATATTTCCACATCGCTGTCCAATCTATTATTCTATTTATTTATTACATAAATACTGAAAAAACAAGAAAATTTTAAATTAATTATCTTCAAATTACTATTAAGGGGTGAAAAAATCTTCTAGAAATCCATATATTGATATATTATCCAATATTAAAAACTATATGGTGAACAACTTGACATTATATTAAATAAAAGATTATTTGGGTCTTAATGTGATTATTGTGAGTTAGAAAGGTCCCAAATGATAATCCAAATAATATAATGTTTGAAACACAATCATAATGATTTATTTATATAAATTTCTATTGCCTTAATAATTATTTTTAATTATAATTTTATTCATTTTATTTTTTTTCTTGCACAAGCAGTGCATCAGCATTGCACTACTATTAAAGTTAATTCTTTCATATATTAAAATTTTAAATAATTCAATTTCAAATAAAGAAACTATTTAGGTACATGATAATATTTTTTATTATTTTATTGTGTATATTTACTAATATACATTTCAACACAACATCTTTAATTTATTTTATTTGGCTTTTTTATTCCTTGCACAAGCACTACACTTGAATTTGGATATTATTTCTGTTATATAACTCTAAAATTCAAAAATATCATCCAAAAACAAAAATTATTAATAGTAATTAGTAAATAATTTATGAAAATATATTTATTCAGACAATTATTATCTATAAGGAACCTAATTTGACATTCGTAGCACAATGTGTGCAATACATCAGCCATAACAAAGCTTTTTTTATAAATATCACATGAAAAATATAATTTACATGATCTATTTTTTTTGTAAAAATTTTATATTATAATATCATAATTTATTGATTCCATTAGTCGAATTAATTTTATATCATAATTAATTCTTGATAATTCTCACAAAAATAATGTATTTTAAAAAACTATTTTTACTATTTAATAAAAATTTATAATGTTCAGAAAATTCTCAAAGTTTCCCCTTTGATTAATTTTGATATGCTGATTTCTAAATTGAAGATAATTTTTCCAAATACATTTTCAAATAATTAGTGAAATTAAATATAATATTTATTCATCAAAAACAATAATAATCATATTTCAGAAAAACATATTTCTGACTAATAAAATAAAATTACTAGAAATTATGTTATTATAATGTAATAATTAACATAACAAATTTATATTTAGTTGTTATAATAAATTTATTTCATAAATAATATATCCATATTTTAACCTTCTAATTTAACATATGTGTTATAACATATATTTTTAATTAATGATATCTATTAGTTCGTTTATAGTTGATGTGGCATCACATCAACTTTTCAAATATCAGTAGGTAATATGTGGAATTTATTTCATTATGTATATAATATCATTAATTTAGTGATCGCTACAAATTTTTACTTAATCCTAGGGATTACTGACTTTTTTATCAGAAAAAGTGAGTTATATGCTTTTTTGGGATTAGTTTTAATATATGATATAATTAGATGTGGGTGAATAATGAGAATATTCTAATGTTTTTAGGTTTCTATAAGAGGATTATGAGTTTCTAATAACTTGATTTGATATTTTAATGCATCCTTCATTTTTATGGGACAAATTAATTCTAGGTTACATGAATCTCTTGACTAATTCATGGAATTTTTTTAAAATGATGTGACTATGATTTTAGTATTTGAGAAAGATAATACAGAGTTTCTATTAGACATTTTAGGAGTTCATTGGAATCTCCAATTTTTTGGAAATATATAATAAGTTTTACTTCAAGGATCCTATAATAAATTTCAATGGACATGATATCTCATAGTGTGGTGTATACATGGATCCTTAGAATATTAAAGAGATTATTTAATTATTATATCCATAGAATGATGTGGAGGTGTGATACATCCTTTAATATGTATGATATTATTATTGGTTTGTATCAAAATTCTACTGGATATCAAATCCTATAAAAATATTTTATAGGAATGATGAACTTCCCACATGGATTTACTAGTACTATGATCTAACCTTGAATTTGATATAGAAGTGGGTCAATAACCCAATTATTTGATTACGAGAGGATGCAATTTTGATCATGGTTTATTACGACACATCATATATTTGCATGGGATGTTTTATGATAAAATAGAAAGAAGTCATCTCCTATGAGTATCTACAGTTATGGAATAAAAAATTATTAAAATCAATTATACATCATGAGATTCAATTTTTTGTGTTTTCAATGATGTTATGGAAAAATTATCTCATCATTGAGTGATTATCTGTCTATACTGATCGAAAGATACTATAGTTTAAATTTTCCCGATCTCATATGAATATGTGGATTCATCATTATATGGATGTCCTATAGAATTATGCCATTAAAATTTCATTTATTGATATCAAAATGAATATTGTGGTTGGTACTTTTTCCATGATGCCAGGCAGTGATATTATTCAGAGTCTTGTGATTTTTGAAACGTCATTGAGAATATTTCAATGATTTAAATAAATATGTTTGTTTTTAATGGTAATGTCTGTAATTATAAAAGGAATGTTTATAATTATTTAGTGAAATAGATGGAGGATTCCTATATATGAGATTCCAATATAGAGGTTTATCGAGTTCAAGTTGATTAGGGAGAGGCTCCTAATGTATGATATAGGGATTACCAACATCGGTTGATCTTTCTAATTAGGACAATCATTCATTTAGAGTGTTGTGGTTATCTATGAGTTTTAGAGTTTCCCTTAATTTTACATGATATTATGGCTATGATATATCATTCCATTTATTTGACGTGTTTGATGTTTGGAATGAATATTACTATTGTAATGTTTGTGTCTAAAATTTAACTTTTTGAGACATTGAAGGATGAGAATAGTATTATGGGTGGGTTGATTCATCCTTTTTATATTCTCTAGTTGAATTTTGAGGATATATCAAAAGAATGATTCAGTAGTTTAGCTTTATAATATAGTATATGTGATTGTTTAAGGGTGATTAATTAATTCATGATAATGTTATCTCTCTTCATAGTGATTAAGGAGTCTTGTTAATCCGAAGTTTTCATGAGGTAATATATAGAGGATGTAGTAATTATTTTACTGGTTATAAATATGGCCCTCTTTAATCAGGGTCACCATTGCACCACTAATAATTGGATAGGTCTGCAATGTGCTTTTGGTGCTTAGTTAGGTCAGATAGCTACATTTTTTCTATTTATTGATAATTGGAAAAGTATTAATATAAAAAATATATATGAAAAATTTTGTATGTGAATTCTAGTTTTTAGAGGTTCTTGGGTGATTTAATAGTCCTTGGTGGAGTTCCAATACAATAATAGTAATCACTAATCCATTAATATGGTCTTGTTTGAATATTTGTTTTTCTATCCTTATAAATCTATGTTTTATTGAAACCATTCTTGGGAGAAATTTACACTCAGACAATAATTGATGAATTAAATGAAAAAAGGTAATAGTGATCCACATGTGAATGAAGGAAATATTGGATCTTAAAAAGTTATTTTCTGATAATTGGAGGAGATCATAATGATTTAAAATTAGCGATTATATATTCATCAAGGAATCTCATCATCATTATTATTGATGTTTTGACTGTGCATGTAATATTTATCCTCGAGTCTTCGATAATATGAGGTGTTTTTAGGGAATGGCTTTGTTACATATCTGTTTTCACTTCCCTAGTAGATGAGACAGACTCATGTCATATTTTTTATTCCATTTATCCATAGGTATCTTTAAGATGATTCACATGTCATTTATTAGGGTGATCATGGAATTGATGATGAAGATACCACAATGTAAATACCATGTGATATTATGATCCATTAATATATGGTGTTTTGTGGGAATTTTATTCATATGGTTCATGTATTATTCAATGATAATTGATTATAAATGTCTATTTTAGAAAGTAAGTAATAGTTTCATGCCAAATATACCCAGTTTTTTGATATTTTTTTCATTCCTGAGGTGTTCTATTGGGTGATTAATTATTTATTAGATGATGTATAGTGTTTCATTTTTGGGAAAAATTTTGTTATAAAGGTCAATTTTTTTCTTATTATAAAGATACTCTTGATGGGTATATTCTATTGTTATTTCTCTATTCCCATTTCATTTCCATCATGGATTTTTTAATCTAGAAGATGATATTTATTTAGATGTATATGATGTAAAATTCCACTATTCTTATAGAAATCATTTTTGATTGGTTGTTCGGATGTGATTGATAATGTATAAATGATGGAAGATTTGTGTTGATCTTGAATTCTAGTTGTAATAAAGAGGTTTAGGAATGATAATTTTGGTTTTAGTAAGGTTTGGTTTTAGAGATTGATATTATGGAATAAACATATCCTTAAACACATAGAAAAATTGGATAAGGGGTTTGGATTCCTTATTTATTTTGTGGTAACAATTGTTGAGTTCTTTGGAGAACACCATAGAACATGAGTGCACAAACCCTTGTAGTTTCTTCTTGATGGATTGATGAATCATTGTTCTTAGGATGCATCACAAATCATTTAGTGAAATGATTTATTATATTTTTTCTTTTCTATGGGTCATTATGGCGGGGAAATAATATTTTCATGTGGTATAAACATGAGTTTATAGGATCCATATGAGATTTATTATGCTTCTTGTATAGATTCTAATGGTTGTGTTTTTGATTCATACCATTTTGTTATTGTCATAATTAGTATGTTTTTGTTTTAATGAATAACCTAATGAAGTGGTGTGATCAATGGGATTGTTTTATAATGATTGTAAATTATATCTTGCATAAATTCATATGTGACCTAAACTATTTTATATTTTCACCCATGATTTATTAATCCCTATAAAACTCTAGGCCCAAAATAAGAGACTTTTTTCATTTTACTATTGTATGACCCATGGTTTTATGATATCAATTTTTTTTATAGTGATATCGGTTGTTCTTTGTTGGTTCTCTCTATATTATTTTGTCTCCCTCCATGTTATATTTTTGGAATCCATCAATTATTCAAGTGGATTTTTTTGATGTGGATAGATAATTCATAATTTTGTGAACTCATTAATAATTAGGCAATTCCATGTGGGAGAGAAGATATTAGGTGTATTCTTATTTGACTATTTTTTCCTGGATGCCATTAAATGTTTCATCTCATGTTAATTAATTGATGAAAAATATTTTTTTTCGTAATTTCAGGATTATAATTATTTAATTTCATAAGGAAACACTTGAATCTACCTAAATAATATAATAACCAAAAACAAAAAATTAATTGAATAGTTTATGTGATACCACATAGTAATTCTAAGTTGTTGATACCTATTGATATGTTATAGAAATCTTGCCCAATATTTTTTGAAGATATATGTTGTTTCAATGAATTAATTATATGAAATATATTTTTTAAAACAAAAAGAAATAAAATATGACGTGAATGATGATTTTTTAATATGATTATAATTATAATTCTTCTCCTAAAACATTATAATATTAATATATTTATTAAAGCATGTTTATGGTCGATACTTATCTATTTTTATCTATATATTATAGATTTCATGATTCTAAATCATATACCCAATTAATTGGTTAATTCAATAAAATAATAAAATGTATATTTTATGGATATAATTGTGTTGATTCATGTGATATGTTTTTTTGTTTCATTATTCTATTTCAGTGTGTTATGTCAATGGTTTTCCAATATGATTACAATGCTGAATATAAATTTTTGATTTTGTTTTGTGATTTTTCTTTTTATATGACACATTTGATGAAATACTATGAAACATTCTATGTTTGGGATATTATGAAACTATTTGATTGTATAAGCTGAGAGTGAGGATTTCATGATATATATTCCTTCTCATTATGTTTGTATTAGATAGGATGGAACCAGTTTAGAGATTGGATTTTTTTGACAAATTGTTTATGATGTGGGGTTGATTTGAATATTTTTATGGTTTTCCACCTATCCTTTCCAATATTAATTAATTAATTATGTTAATAGATACTTTTTAGGTGATTTGTATTGTGATTTCATAAATCTAGATACAATTATCCTATTCAATGAAAGATAATTTCTCATTGTGGTATATTAAATAGTTTAATTTACCCAAATTAAATAATAGTAAATGATATTATAATTGAACTCATAGAAAGCAGGTTTTATGATGTTCATGTAAATCATTTCAGAACCGTGGGATAAAATAATTAATTCTTTTATATCATTGAATAAGAGATTGGAAATCGTAATTTTATCTATAAATCATTTTTGGATATAGTGATATTAAATTATTAAAATGAAATTTTTAATTTTTAAAACAATAAGCCATTTTTAATTTTTAATTAAGATTTGAAAATGAATTATTTTTTCGAATTTTGATACTTAGGTTCTTATATGAATTTTTTTCCCGAGGCCTTATTAGTGACATACGAGTTCTATATAAGACAATAATAGAAGCTTAATCACAATCCATATAGTTTCCCTATGATTGGTTGTATAATATATTAAAGGATTACATTTTAGGATTTTATATTATTTAAAAGCAATGTTAGATAGGCATACAATTCCAATTTTCATATGTTCCACATTATTTTATAAACATCCTTATTAATGATAGAATGAATGGTCAACTACCCCCATCTTGCCTACTCTCCCTTTTAATATATAAAAATTTATTAGAAGATACATGATATGATAGATTATGTTAAAGGGTGTGAGATTATATTGGATGTGATGGATCATAGTTTCCTATCCATAGGTGTGTGACCTATACTAACAGGAATTTATATATTATACATGTATTACAACTACAATGTATATATTTTTTTATAGGTATTCTTGTTTAAGCTGTATTGACTTATTTTATTGGGCATGATTCATTTGTCTTAGTGGATTTCACACGTACTATTTATTATTAATGTGATGAAATAATGGTTAAAGAGGTGCCAAATGATTTTTGGTTGTAATATACGTGCATGAGGACTAGGATATATTGTAAAAGGTGATAGATAAAATATTGATTGGAATTTGTGAATGTGTGTGACTATACAATGGGAAATTTGATGTGGGTAACATTTTAATTTATATATTTTCTAGATATAGACTGAATTATATTTTGGAGTAACATAGTGAGAGTGATGTAGTGGTTGTGGGATATGTTTATACATGTTTTTGAAATGGGTAGGTCCCATTTTCTTCTTCCATGTGTTTTAGAATACTACTTTCACATTTTCATGAGAGGCTCTAGGGAGGGTCAGACTATGTAAAATTATATATTTTCCCCATGTATATATAAACTATTTTTATGTCAGTTGGTGGTAATTGGTGATTGATATGTGTGGATCTATCTCATTTATTTTTTCATAATAAATTGGATATTTCATTCATTTCTTATTCTTTTTTTGGTATTTATATGGGTTTCCACTTGTATGATTTATCATTCATTTATTGAAATGGTTTGAAAATTTTCAATGTGATTATTCTGATGCTTGATTTAATCATATTTCTGGTCCTTAAATTTATAAATTACAGAAAATTTATCCCATTTGTATGAATTTTAGACCTCATGTGTTAATAAAAAACAAGTGGTCTATTGGGGGTAATCCTTAAGGTCATACCATTAATTGATACTGTCCTAGAGGGTACATTTAGCATGGGGATAGTTAATAATGTAATTATTTTATATTTTTTTGTATTCTTTATTCTAATAACTATGTTCTTTTATAGAATGACTACTGACTGATTTTCTTACAATGTATTTTCTCATTATTTAGGTTTTCCCAAATGAGTTTTATAGGAATTATGATCAATTATATTTTCTTTATATAGTGAGGTCCTTGGATTTTTTTTAAGTCCCCTAAAAAATTAATACATAAAAATATTGAATGTCATTACCCATGTAAAAAAGGTTCACCAATATTTTCAAAAGCCTATCTAATTAAAACTATATTTTTATACATGCTTTTCTGGGAGTATTGGAAGTGTGGGTGACCACCTGGGAAGTTCCTCATTGTGTTTTTCAATTATATGAAAGAATATCGAAAGAAACTAGGTTGGACTATGGTGGGTATCAATAGAAATATAATTACACCCAGTGGGAAATTCATCTGGTTTGATGAATAGGAAACTAAGGTGTTACATGAGACCCATGTGTTCATATGAACGAGATCATGGATTAAGTATTTTAAATCATGAAGAATTATATTAGATCAAAAACCCAGTCTGATGTGTATAGAAACAACCATGGTCTGAGTTATGTGGTCCACAATTGGTAATTTTTTATTATATTGTTCAAGAGTTTAACAACCATGTATGATTTCTACATAAATTTACTAAATATCACTACTAATGTCAACATGGTTAACAATTGAATTCAAGAACCTATTTGATTAAAACATAAAAATTATGCTTTTTTGACTTGGAGTAGTGTCAATATTGGAGACCTCTTATGATGTTTTCATGTCATGTTAGAGAATGAAAAAAACATTGAAATAAAATGTGTTGGAATATGGGTAAATTCATTAGTATAAACATAAAAATAGTGGGTAATAACATATGGTGTGCATATATAGTAACCAAGGATTTACATTATATTTATGGGGTATGATGATAAGGTTCGTGGATCTGGGGGGTGTTTCATGACATTTGGTTCATCTAACATTATTATGTCCTTCTAAAAACATGATTTTTATTATACTCACTTATGAATAATGAATAGTATATCAAATGATTACTATTAAAAAAACTGAGCATATCGCATTCATTTATTTTAATCTCCTTGGTTATGACGAAGAATATTGTTAATTTTAATGCCAAAAATTTTATTACATGAGAAGAATATTTTCATGATATTTTAATGTTGTTATAAAACAAGGTGATTTTGTATCTGGTATATAATGGAATTAATAATTTTTTTAATGGTAGTGTGTGTGAATTTTTTAAATAAATAATTAAATTATAAAAATGATGTAATGTTTCAATGTTTTATGATTGGGTTGTCTCATATTTTGTCAATATTGGGAATATATGTTTGTTTTCATAACACCAGACGTATGACTGTGGGTTTAGGGTGCCTCAAATTTTTCATCACCATATTCAATCATAAAAAAATTCTATTATACCATTTATAGATACAAGGATCACATTTATTCATTAGAGAAAAAAATTATCTTATGGATTTTTAAACGAGAATGATCCATGATCTAGTATGTTTATTTAACCCATAAATAGATCTTTTAAACATTCATACAAGGTTGGAATCTTTTGGAATCAAAATACACCTTTGGTTGTGTCATATAGATATCATTCAAAATTCTTCTTATAAGGAATTATTTTTTAATATCCATTTCCATATCTTATAGTCATTGTGTGAAATAATAAAAATCTTATTTATGATGGATTTATGTATAAGAACTAGGGAAAGTGTTTCATCAAAGTCAACATAATCATGATGTTCCATTCATTTTAGATGGATTTTTTTTGAAGTAACTATGTATTCTAATTAAATTTTCTTACCGAATATCTATGATAAACCTATAGAAAAAAACATCAACTACTGGATCTACCAAAATCAATATTTGTTTTTGGTACTTGGAGTACATCTCAAAAATAATGGAATCAATACAGTAGGTATATTTGGATCCACATACAATTTCCATATATTATATAGTTTCATTATTATAAATAAATAATGAGGAATCATCATCAGTGATAGGAAAACCATATCTCACCAGTTTTAGACCTTTTTATTTCCCTATCATAGTACATATGTCTATCAAATGTCTGATTCCATTAGGTATTATGGAATATATTACTATCCCATATATGGTTGGATTCCTATTAACCACACTCCTCTTTTTTCATGTTTATTTATATAATATTCACTATCTTTATTAGGATATCATATAATGATACACATAATGCCTCTTTGTTGGGGTACATTTCTTGAAATGGCCTCTAGAAATTCTATGAATCCACATACATGAAAATGTGGAATAATGAGTTTTCTTTTCCAAATTATATAAGACATATCCTTAACTTACTTAGTTATAATTTGGTTTAGTATATTATCATAATTTGGTAATTAATATCCCAAAATGGAAAAATTTTGAAAACCAAGACATAACATCAAACTCAACATGTCCGACAAGGCCTGTTTTTTTTATTTCACTGAAACCATCCAAAATAATGTTTAAGAAGGTGTGAGTTAAGATTAGATGCTAAAATCATTTAATAAATCAATATATGGTTGTCTATATATTCTTTAGTATATTATGAGTGGACATTCATTATACAATTACCAATATAATTATCTAATACATTCATGAAATCCCTGAATTTTACAATTGATTCATCCATGTTCCTCTATAAGTGGACATAACCATATATACTCGTGTATTCAGTCCATGTAATGAATTTAGAGTACTAACCCATATCAGAAACTCCAAATGGTTTGTAGACATATAATTGAACCAATGAAAAAATTATGTCTCTCTTTCCCTATATTCATTGAACGGGAAATTGCTTATTTTTACTTATAAGAATGTGTCATAGGCATCATGTTGTTTTAGTTAAATATAATCTAAATATTCATGTTGGTATATGTATTTCAAGAGAATGTTGTTTATATGACCATGTTTCTGAAACTATAATTGGGTGTGATGTAATTTATGTGGAATTGGTTGTTACAGATTTCCAACACCTTGTATTTATAATGTAAAACATTTAAATCATTTTTAAATGTTTCATACCATACATTTTGTTATAATTATAAAATTAATCGACATAATTTCAAATATTTAAATCTTATTCCATCCATATCAGTTATAGATATATTTATATATATAATGATATTGATAATAAATGGAAAAAATTAGTAATTTTTTAAAACCATGGTCAATGTTGTTGTAAATTTAATTTGTTCATCTCTTATTGACAAATCATTTAATCGTAACATATTGGAAACTATTAAATCGACCAATGTTTTGAAAATAAATCTAAATGTACATGGTTCATATATTTGGATATAAATCTGTGAATCAAAATATATGTCTGATAAATAATTTTTTGAAACTAAATAAATCATTTAATTTTTTTTAATGAATCCCCCTTTCTTCTGAACTAAGGTGATGTTCCTCTTATAATTATCATTTTTTCACAAACAATAAAAAATGATTGTTTTTCTATTTCATTCCCATTTGTCATCATTAAATTATTCTAGTGAAAAGGATCCATATATATTGATTTATTCAAATATATATTCACTTTTAACCTTTAATTATTCACCATAGATACTATATTCCGTTTATTCCACATACCAATATATGAATGGTCAATTCCTTTCAAGATTTTTTATTAGATAATTATGAATATTATTTATATTATATTTAACAATAAGGGTATAAAAAATCAATGTAAATTAAGGGATCCTGAGATATATGAATAGTTCCATTGGTAGTTTAAGACATAGAATTTCCAAACATTTAATGATTCCAATCATTCTGAAAACATATTATCTAACTTGTACATGCTCTCCATGATTTCACATAAATTGTGTCATTGAGTTTTCTTATTTTAATTTTTTATATTTCTTTGAATAATGATCTTGGATATGAGAAAATATGGTGTAGGAATCACTTTCCGTGTAGAAATTTTAGATCCAAGTGGTCGTGGTTGATCACATCATTCATTTAACATATAGAACATCATCTAGATGCCTAATATAGGGAGATAGCTATACTGAACTATACTCTTTAGGGAGAACATTAGGAACATGGGAAGGAATCACTTATATGTTCTATTCTATCCATAGTACAATGTGTATATTTATATAACAATCATTAACGTTTTAGAGATTGTCACTCTCAAATATATAACACATTGATAATTTTGAGGTTAATATACGTTCCAATTTTTACCAGAAATATTACAATAATATTTTAATACATTAAAATGATTATAAAAATATGGGTGATGTGGTAATTTTATTTATCTTATCAGTATCCAACAATTTTATCAAATCCCAATGACAGAATCCATTAGACATAGATTATCAAGTTACATAGATATTATAATGTAAATGATACATACTTGTCTTATCATAACAAATACTATGACTATAAAAATACTCAATGTTATATAGGTATGTAGCCTTTCCAAGTGTAAAAAATTAAGGATCCTTGATTAGTTTGGTGGACTCAGCATTCCAAAAATACTAGAATTTATTTCCTTAGAACATAACTCAAATTATTTTTTTAAAAATTATCTATCCAATATGTGTAATAATTTTTTTCATAAGTCAACCCACATTCCTTTTTAATACTCTATGGTAATTTAATGTTCCCCTTACAATGGATTGGATAACACATTGTCTATTCTTGAGTATTATGTTAGGTTATTAAAATATTATTTATTACATAATATTTCCTCACAAGATTTTGTATATATGAATAAATTTAATTATTTTTTCATTAAATGTGTTGCTAATATTATATCAAATTTATTTAATTAACTAACTATATCTGGATAAAATATTTATATATAACTATTTATTTATTCAATATTTTATTACATATTATTCTATTTACTTTTTGGTATCAAAATAAATGAAAACATCCCTATTTAAATAAATAACCATCATCTTGACATTAATAAAATATATAATGTGATAAGATCATTAGTATTAAAAATATGTCTGTTTGTTAATTAGAAAATTAACAAATCATTAAACATAGTGTGTTAAATCCATTAGTTTTTTGTTGGATTGAGTTATAGAATGAAAAAATATTTTTATGTTTCTATTTTGTTGGTTTCAACTTGGATTTTTCTATAACCATATATTCTAACTTGAGAGTTCCATCATTTACATATTTATACTCATATTTTGGTGAGGTTAACCTAGGGTTTGGGTACACATATATCAAAAATGGTCTTGATTTCCCTTACATATAAATTTTGAAGGGTTGATTCGTGAATATTTATATTTTATTTAATAATTAGTCATTAGTAGAAACCATTAAATAAAAATAAAAATAATTTAGAAACTAATAAAACATATTGGTCAGATTATGTTATCATCATACACACATACACCGACTATATATTTAATAGAATTTTATACCATTAATTTCAAGTAGTTCATTATTTAGATAAAATTTTTGAATTATTAAATTATTTATCTTTTTACTTTATTATATAATTTATACTAATATTCCATCTTCGCAATCCTTGAAATCCCCATGAATCATAAATTTATAAAAAATTTAAAAATTAATTTCATTTAAAAATATAATCATAAATATAAGATATTCAGAAATGACCAAATGTGTACACTTTTGGTTAGGTTCAAGGAATTTAGTGGTGATAACATGGACAGGTCCACTATAATTCAAATTACTGGATTATATATATAGTATACACATTGTGTGAAAGATGGTAATGGTGAAAAATAAATAATATTATCATTTATACCAAACAACTCTCACATAGTATGTACATTATATACATGAAACATATTATGATATAATTCTATAATTAAAATTTTATCTTAGTTTTTTGTCTAATAATATGTAGCTATACATTTATTTTCTTCACCTTAGTGGTTATATATTACACTCCATGGACACCAACCGCATGGTGCGTACTCCCTTATAACCAATCATGCCCCACATTCTATGAGACTCAACATGAACTCCATATAAGATAATACATGTTACATGAATTTTAGTTTTCATACATTCCCTATAACTAAATTTATAATATATTACACTATTTTATATAACATATATAGTGTGTTACAAATACATGATGCATATATGACCATGTAGATTCCAAAAATATCAGTGGAAAACTGTGAGGGATTACATAACATGTACTCTTGCTACATTATGTTTAATATTTCTAAAAATTGTGCATGTATATAGTTTTTCACATGACATAAATTTAATAAATTCTCCATAATTACACCCACCTGTCATGACTAATTTCTCACCACATATCTTTGTGTGGTCGACCAGACTACATGGTGTGTACATTTTTCTAACACATAGTATATAAATATTTTCTCTAATAATAATCATTTCCCCCTCTATAGGTTATCACTAATAATTATTCATCTGTACATAATCTATTATTGAACAAAAATATGTGAACAAACATGTAATACCGGCTATTATATTCAATAAAATATTAACATTAATTAAAAACTATCATTTAATGTTAAATAATCAAATAATTTATAAATATTTATAAATTAATATGTGAATTTATATTATACCACATTTCCATTACGAGGTTCACAATATAAAATTTCGCCCTTCCCTGTAATTTTTTTGATTCCTTGGATAAACTCTCAATACAAAAAAAACATGACCATAAAATATATATAGATGATATATTTTCAATTAATATTCACAATTAATTAATAATGATTTCAAATAACTTGAGTCATTGATTTTTTCAAGTATAACGATGTTGATAATTCTATCCATTTTCAGTATCTATATCATTATGTCACTATGATCTAATATATCATCTCTATGGCAGTACAGAAAAGTCATTGTGGTCCTCAGAACGATAATAATCATACTATATGTGGTAGCACATGTGATATGATTTCCTTGAATCAATCAAAATAAATTATAATATTATATCGAAAAGTGTTGAATTAATTATTCCTTGGTATCTCTATATTTAAGAGGGAGGAGGATGAACCAATCTTCATTATTGAGTGTGCTCTTGAGACGTCACTATGTTCTTGAAGGGATTTCTCTTTAGTGTATTTTATATGGATGCAAAAAAATGATTCAAATTCATTGAAATGATATAACATGTGATTCTATAGATAAGATTATAGAATTTATATTTCACAATAACCATTAACTAATTCTCCTATAATATATAAAACCAATAATTAAAAAAATTATTATTTATTATTATATCAATACATGTGCATGTCTCATTGATATTTATATGTAAATTCTAAAATTAATTTATATTTATAAATATTCCATTAAGAAAAATTATATCATTTTTTTCTGGAATAATATCATGTTCTATCAAAACACCTCAGTATTTATCAAATCGTGTATAATAAAAATTTATTTTAAAAGATAAATATCCTTGTAGTATTTATAAAAAATATAATAATATATTATATTCAGAAAGTCATGGAAAAATATATTTTTGTTATTCAGCTCAAATAATATATTCTATGTAAAATATAATGCTGACTTAAACAAATGAAAAATAAAAAATAAAAATTCAGTTTTACGAAAAATATTTTTTCTAGATTAAATTTATATTGAATTTACAGTTTATTCCTTGATTCTCCATTTTTTGACACTCTTATTCTATTTCTAGTTGGAATTTGTAAATATAGACTATAGTTTATGATAATTTTCTATAAATATGTCACAACACAATGTAGAAAATTATGTTAATGTTAGAGTGACAATAACCTCATACGGACACTCTCAATTTAGTATAATCGAATTATATTTGTGTCTTGTTAGGAAGGATTTATTACTTATTCCATTATACCATATTCCGAATGTATCATTCATGGACTACATAAAATAATTTCATCAATAAAAGACCATGGTCATGAACTGAACCTATAAGGCCCCAGCCTTAAACCTTACTTAATCTTGAGTTATTACAAGATTACACATTGAGGATCTTTTCAGGTTTAGAGTTTTAGAGAATTAGATCATGAAACTTGCATTACATTCCACATTTAAACCAAGTTGTTAGATAAAAGATAGTATTAATTCATCCCATCAACGGAAACATATTTAAAATAAAACATGGATTCTTTCTTGACACATCGTTGACACTATCATCACATTATGTACCATTCCCTTGACCTGGGAAAAACATTTCAAAAACTTGGGATGAGCATAAAAAGCTCAGTAAGGGTTATAAAAATATGGAAAGGAAACATGAGTTCATATACACATAAGAATGAAATCATACTTTACCCATAAAACATAGGCACTTTAACATACCTCATCAAATCATGAATAAATCATAGAAATCATAATATATAAAAGGTAACTTGAGGCATTCATAACTTTCTTACGTAGGGAGTATCCCTCTTGGTTACGTTTGGAATACCCAGCATAGTATATTCCCTAAATCTCTTCGGAGAAACCTTAACATTTCACTCCTTCACGTTACCCAATGCATTGGAGAGCTATATCGGGCTCACCCGCCCTTAGTTTATCACGGAACCACCTGTATTCATAACAATGCCCAAGAACCGCAACATAATCGTATCACATAAAACATGCATAAAGGAAACATAACATTTCCACCTTTCAATCACAATATATCAATACAAAACATTGATATAAATGCATTATGAAAACCATTTTCAATACCAAAATAAAAGAAAAGTAAAACATGGTTTTTATTTTTCTTTTAAAAAAAGGTATCGCTTTTAGAGGAAGCCGAAATTCAAATAATGGTCACGGAGGTGGAGAAGTCGTTGTCGCCGCATACGTACGACAAAAACATTCCCTTTTGTCATTTAGTAAAACGCTTCATATAAAAAAGATTCCTTTTTGGATAAACGTAAAATTCAAAGGGGTTTATACACCGTATAAATGAAGGTTGTGTATAAAACAAAATATACCTCAATGAATGGAGATTGAGACAAAATCACTTACAAAGACGGTATCCTTGGTTTAAGGATAAATCAACTACATAATTATGTGTGAAAAACGAATACACCAAATATAAGTTGATATTAAGTGTAAAATAATCAAAGGTCATTCACACATATTCAAAGGATGACATATTCAATAACTACATGTTGAACCCAAAGAAATCGAAATTGGGTTAAGAAGTTCCCTTGGCGGCCTAACGACATCACATCAAAATGAGTTGATGAGAGATAAAAAAAGGGTATCTCATCACTTGGACATAAAATTTACATCAATAAGGATATATGAGAACATATCCCAACATAACAATATGTAAATTAAAAGACCCAACAAAAGAAGTCTTTTAAAAAGAGGAGGGTGAAAGGTTCCCTTACCTACATGGGTATCTTTCGAAACATACACCTCGCGAAAGAAGGACAACATTGATGTGAATAATCATAAAAGAAAGTATATTGCACAATGAATAAAATAATGGGTAGTACACACACCACTCAAAGGAAATTGTGGCAAATGTAGCATAAATCTCACAGGAATAAAAGTGAGATGAAAAATCCATTATGAAAACTCGGCAGCCTAAGAGTGCCACAAAAAACTTACAAAAATGGATTGATGATATCAAAAAGGGTATCTCATCATATTAACATGATGTTTATAGAAAGGGGAATATAAAAGAACATCCCCCAACATAACAAAGGGGAGCTTAAAATAAGTTACATAAAGGAGAGTACTTAAAAAGAAAGAGAGAGGTTAGATCTCTTACGAAAATTCGGCAGCCTAACGGCGCCACTCAAAACTTCCAAAATGGATTGATGAGAGAGAATAGGGTCTCTCATCACATGAACATAGAAATTAAATTAATATTAATATAAAAGATCATCCCAATAACAATAAATATGAGCTTTAAAAGGAATGACATAAAAGAGTGTACTTAAAAAAAGAAAGAGTGGAGTAGGATCCCTTACCTCGGGTCTGACTTGACTCGATCGTTCTTTAATATCCTGAATAATAAACTTGAGTTAATTTCCACTTTATTAAGAAGCTTTTTCTAGTACATTATTATTTTCATATCACTTATTCTCATGTTATAAAAATTATGTAATCATTTAAGTTAATAATGTTTGTTTTGTCGATATTTGGTTCTTAAGTCGAAAGTTGACTTCTTACAATTACATGTTGTTCGTTTGGTCAAATGTTCATTATATCCAGAATTATATTCATGATTTGGATATCATATATATCATATATATCCAGAATATACATGTATTTATAATGTTACATAATCATTTAGAAGTAAGAAATGAAATCCACCGTTCATGGAGACGGTAAGCAATACGTATGCATTACGCTGCTTTCATTTCTATGTCATATTAATGAAATTAAAACAAAATGAGATATATATATATATATATATATATGTGTTATAATTCCAGATTTATATCCATAATTTAGATGTAATATATTACATATATATCCATTATATATATGTATTTATATTAGTACATAACATTTTGAGATAAGAAATGAAATGTACCGTTCATGGAGACGGTAAGCCGTATGTACGTATGAATGCTACTTCCATTTCTATTTCATATTTAATGGAATTAAAACATAATGATACATAATAGTATTTTAATTCCAGTATGGTATCATATATAATATCATTAAATATACCCTTTATACGTACCACAAATGGTAATAACGAATCAATTCACTTTGAGGGGGCGGCAGTCCGCACTTCCTTAAATGAAGATATCACGTTTACCCATAATGGAAACCATAAAGGTATGAAATAAATTAAAAATACAGAAGCTTAAGTAAAACATAAACATATTATATATCATATATAAATATATTGTCATCTTAATGGCCACCTTTTAAGGTGTTATAAGAATGTTGAACAATCATCGTTTCGTGAGGCAGAAATTCGCCATCCACTGAAACAATATTTTTTTAACCATTAGATGTAGGTGTGTGTAAGTATAGCTCGAATCCTTCTTATAACAACATCCTAGTATATTGAAGATACTGGATTTGTTACAAAATAAATGAATAAAAAGATCTTAGGTGGTTGGAAAAGCAAAATAAAACAAAAGAACACAAGTGAAGACATTACCTTAAAATCGGGTAACTCAATTTGGTTTGAGCTCAAAGGCTTCCTTGGGAAGACTTATGCCCAAAGTGAGGCTTCAAGGAGTTATAGAGGGATTTGGAGAGACAAAATGGGCAGGTGTTTTCCAATCCAACGGCTTTTGAAGTGTGGTTAAAGAGGTAGAGGTGGGGGCCTTTTATAAGAGGAGAGGAGGGGCACTCTTGGAAGGGTATAAAATGTAACTTTATTTTCAAATTAGTTTTGGATTTTAATGGTCCCACATTGATGTGTTTCGAGGATAAGGTGATAAGGGTTTGGAATACACCCATCCAATAGGTTTTGTACATGTTTAGGTCTTAGATATTACATTATCTTTCCATTTTATTTAAATCTTTAAATAATGAGGTCATCGCTGCATCATCATGATGTCATAAATAATTTAATTTATTTAATGTATACAAATAATTAAAAAACACTATGATGTAGGAATTATTTTTAGATTTCCAATGAATATTTATAGTCCAAATGATCATTTATTTAGACAAAATTACAAATATTTTACTTAGGTGATACATTCTTTGTTACATTTAACATTCTTTAAAAATAAAAAGATAAAAAGTCACTTTCTCACAAAAGTGATTCCATGGGGCCCCCAAGTTTGGCACAAGTCATCCCATGGTCGGCCATGATACAACCAGTACCCTTAGTACACATGTTGTGGTAATTTTTTATTATTATGATATTATCTTATTATCTTTAACTACCTGATTACTCATTAATCAAGATAATTAAAGATAATTACTGTCGTTACTATTCATAATGTCCAAAAACAAAAGAGTGTTAATTAAATAATTTGGACCTTATGATTCCAAATATTTAATACATTTTACCAAATTCCAAACACATAAATTTCAATAATTAATTTAAAAAAACTTCCCGTTGTCAAAACAAATAGCGAGTTTTTTTGAAACAATATTTATGAAAAGTTTTGTACTTGTTTATGCCTAATTCCAAAGTGAAATTAATCCCAATGACAATAATTGAATTACATGGTAAAAATATATTCTAATTACACTTTAAAACAAATTAAAAAGATAATATAACCATATAATTAAATTATATGAAAAAGTAGTTTTGATTTAAAATGCAGTATTTTTCACTATTCATTGAAAAATGAACATTGTCAGAAAAATATCAAAAATTAACCCAAGTTAAATTTCAATGACCCAATCATAAATAATATGTTTATTTTGGAAATTAGAGCTTATAAAATTGTCAAAAAGTGGATTTAAAAGGGGTTCGCCATCAAAAGGCGGTTAATCGACCTTTTAAAATATATTTGAATGTTTACGCTTAAAAACTGGATTCATTTACATTTTTAATCTAACATTTATTGTAAAGAGTAAAAATAATTGACAAACATATATAATCATTTTGTAGGTAGTTCAGTTAATTCCCTCTATTACAACCTCTAGGCGTTAACTACCATTTAAAATAATATTATTTTATTATTAGAGTGCAACGTAAGATTCCCATGAAATTCGTTGTTGCATATTGGGTACGCCCTCGAGCATAGAATCCACATTAAAGTAATATTAATATTTTATTCACAAATATGGATAAATATGAAGATGTCATATTCTTTATTTACCTGGGGTTTTACATCCTTCCCCCTTTTGGGAATTGCGTCCTTGGAATTTCAAAATTGGGCTTGGAAACATCCTTGAAAGTCCCACATCAGAACAAGAGTCGATAAAATAATCACTTTAAAATAAAGAAAGATAAGTACAGTGGTCACCCGAGTTAACCCATACTAGGATTCCAATTATGAAAATATGGAAATGGAGGAAAAAAACAAAGGGTCATGTTCTGATGGAGAGTGATAGAAAACATGTTTAGGAGAAAGTTAACCATAAGAAAATCACAAACTTGTGATGGGTTAATCAGTATTCGATCCCCCAGTAGGAAAAGTTAATAGACAACATTTTTGTTTTAAGTTAATTTTTATTGAGGAATTTATTCATAAGGAAACATAATTACTTATCATGTTGACTTTCAACTTTTATTAGATTCCTTACACAAACTCATTTTCTCTCCAAAAGACGAGTATTTAGGAAGACTTGTTCACATTAAGAGTACTATAATCAACTTCTAGAGATTCACCTAATCCATAAAAGTGAACTATATAATTCCCATGTCTTTAGACTTTAACCAAAACCAAAACCAAAAAGGTTAGTACAAGATCAGATAATCCAAAAAAGGATAACCCTTTGTAAAAAGAAAATCTATTCTTAATCTCCAAAATTTGTCCAACAAAACCCAATGTTCAACGAGGACCATTCGATAAACAATTTTTCCATAAAATTATTCAATGTAAACCAAACTATGATTGAAACCCAAATATTGGAAGGATTTATTCACATATTCTTCAAAGTTAAATCGTAACATTTATCTACAATCAACATAAGTTGCTCCTAAAGTCTCGTATTGAAAAGTAATTAACCTAATCACATATCCTCCATGATATGTTAATAAATTTCCATAGATAACCCAAAATCAGCTTACACTTAATTCATAAAATCATCTAACTAAAAAAGAATCAGTCAAACTAACCAGGGACTTCATGTAGTCCAGTGGTAGGCGATAAATACTAGTTGCACTTTGGTTGTGGGTTCGATTCCCGCAGCTTTGTCTGACGCGACAGGTTGTCACACGGTCTGCGTGTTGTCCATTTTCTAAAACTATATAATTCCCAAATCATTCCCCAAAAAGAGCTAAAATCATCAAAAATAACCATAACATAATTTAACCTCAATTTTATCTCAAGCCTCTCAATTCCATCATAACATATAGTAACCCATAATTACCTCAAAAGTAATGGTCATATAAAGCCAAACGGTTCTTTATAACTATGTCCACAAAAGAACAGATAACTATTCCTTGAATAAAATTTTCATATATTAAACATCAGGGTTAAACATACTACAAAAAGACTTCTAATGTAACCCCATCATCAAAAGGGACTTAATACTCTTAAGAATTTCACCATAACTCTTGATGCCCTTATATGTTGACATCATACTCATTCAACATTCTTCATGATCCATTAACCATTCCTTTCAAACTTATTCTGAAATACTTCTTTCCTACAAACAAAATCATGAATCATATCCTAAGATTCCAAAATAGGAAAACAATTGTTATGAAATAATCCATACCTTTGATTGGTCATTTTCAGTTTCTTCATCCTCAATCAGAATGGAATTAGGTATTGGTAAACGAACATTTGTATGATCTTGGTGATCCCATTCACGAAACTTCTCCATAGGACATGTGTTTGCATAATGACCATGCACACCACATTTAAAACATTCAATTGATCCCTCAAAAAGAACTTCTTTCCCTTTCCTCGTGTCAACTGGGTGCTTCCTTTTTCCATGACAGGTTCTTGCTTTATGACCTTCATTTCCACATCTATAGCATATTTTGTTTCCCTTTAAAACATTTTCCTTGGTGTTTCTTTCCACATTTTTGACACAAAGGTTTTTTAACACACTTACCTTTATGATTATTACCTGTAGTACCGTAGTGATTTTTTTCTCGCATATATGATGCCTTAGAGAAATCACCAAGGTTTAGGTGTTCAATCATGACACCATATAGTTGGTTGAGTATAATCACAAGAGTTCTCATTGCAGCTCCCATATCATTCAGTTGCTTGCTCAAAAAACTGTCACAGTTTCCTTCACATTCACTGTTACTTTGGTGCCTGCTAGATCCAGCCATTTACTAAAACCAAAAAGGTCAGTGTGAGTATATCAAAAACACTATCATGTAATAATGAGGAAGATAAACACTATGATATACTTACTCATTCACTTTATCTAAAACTAGGACTCTTTCTGAAATCCTTACCATTATGGTAATGTCACTTATGCTTATAGAATACCCTAACCTCTAAAGTTATCTAAACCCCCTTTGATACCAACTATAAGGCCCCAGCCATAAACCTTACTTAATCTTGAGTTATTACAAGATTACACATTGATGATCTTTTCAGGATTATAGTTTTAGAGAATTAGATCATGAAACTTGCATTACAATCCACATTTAAACAAAGTGGTTACATAAAAGACAGTATTCATTCTTCCCATCAACGGAAACATATTTAAAATAAAACATGGATTCTTTCAAGACACATCCTTGACATTATCATCATATCATGTACCTTTCCCTTGACCTGTGAAAAACATTTCAAAAACTTGGGATGAGCATAAAAAGCTCAGTAAGGGTTATAAAAATATGGAAATGAAACATGAGTTCATATACACATAAGAATGAAATCATTCTTTACCCATAAAACATAAGCACTTTAATATACCTCATCAAATCATGAATAAATCATAGAAATCATAGGACATAAAAGGTAACTTGAGGCATTCATAACATTCTTACGTAGGGAGTAACCCTCTTGGTTACGTTTGGAATACCCACCACAGTATATTCCCTAAATCTCTTCAGAGAACCCTTAACGTTTCACTCTATCGCATTACCCAATGCATTGGAGATCTATATCGGGCTCACCCTCCCTTAGTTTATCACGAAACCACCAGTCTCCATAAAAATGCCCAAGAACCTCAACATAATCGTATCACATAAAACATGTATAAAGAAAACATAACATTACCACCTTTAAATCACAAGATATCAATACAACACATTGATATAAAAACATTATGAAAACCATTTTCAATACCAAAATAAAAGAAATGTAAAACATGGTTTTTATTTTTCTTTTAAAAAAAGGTAGGGCTTGTAGAGGAAGCCGAAATTGAAATAATGGTCACAGAGGCGGAGAAGTCATTGTCGCCGCATACGTACGACAAAAACATTCCCTTTTGTCGTTTAGTAAAACGCTTCGTATAAAAAAGATTCCTTTTTGGATAAACGTAAAAGTCAAAGGGGTTTATACACCATATAAAAGAAGGTTGTGTATAAAACAAAATATGCCTCAATGAACGGAGATTGAGACGAAGTCCCTTACAAAGACGGTATCCTTGGTTTAAGGATAAATCAATTACATAATTATGTGTGACAAATGAATACACCAAATATAAGTGGATATTAAGTGTAAAATAATCAAAGGTCATTCACACATATTCAAAGGATGAAATATTCAATAACTACATGTTGAACCCGAAGAAATCAAAATTTTGTTAAGAAGTTCCCTTGATAGCCTATCGGCGTCACATCAAACTGAGTTGATGAGAGATAAAAAAAGGGTATCTCATCACTTGGACAAAAAGTTTAAATCAATAAGGATATATTAGAACATATTCCAACATAACAATATGTAAATAAAAAGACCCAACAAAAGAAGTATTTTAAAAAGAGGAGGGTGAAAGGTTCCCTTACCGACATGGGTATCTTTCGAAACATACACCTCACAAAAGAAGGAAAATAAAAAATTGATGTAAATACTCATAAAAGAAAGTATATTACACAATGAGTAAAAGAATAGGCAGTACACACACCACTCAAAGGAAATTGTGGTAAATGTAGCATAAATCTCACAGGAATAAAAGTGAGTTGAAAAATCCCTTACGAAAACTCGACAGCCTAAGAGCGCCACATAAAACTTACAAAAATGGATTGATGAGATCAAATAGGGTATCTCATCATATTAATATAAAGTTTATAGAAAGAGGAATATAAAATAACATCTCCCAATATAACAAAGATGAGGTTAAAAGAAGTGACATAAAGGAGAGTATGTAAAAAGAAAGAGAGAGGTTAGATCTCTTACGAAAATTCGGCAGCCTAACGGCACCACTCAGAACTTCCAAAATGGATTGCTGAGAGAGAATAGGGTCTCTCATCACATTAACATAGAGCTTAAAGTATGATTAATATAAAATATCATCCCAATAACAAGAAATATGATCTTTAAATGGAATGACATAAAAGAGTGTACTTAAAAAAAGAAAGAGTGGAGTAGGATCCCTTAGCTCGGGTCCGACTTGACTCGATCGTTCTTTAACGTCCTAAATAATAAACTTCAGTTAATTTCCACTTTATTAAGAACCTATTTCTAGTTAATTATTCCTTTTATATCACTTATTGACATGTTATAAACATTATGTAATCATTTAAGTTAATAATGTTTGTTTTGTCGATATTTGGTTCTTAAGTCGAAAGTGGACTTCTTACAATTACATGTTGTTCGTGTGGTCAAATGTACATTATATCCAGAATTATATTCATGATTTGGATATCATATATATCATATATATCCAGAATATACATGTATTTATAATATTACATAATCCTTTAGAGGTAATAAATGAAATGCACCGTTCATGGAGACGGTAAGTCGTACGTACGCATGAACGCTACTTTCATTTCTATGTTATATTAATGAAATTAAAACAAAATGAGAAAGATATATATATATATGTTATAATTCCTGAATGATATCTATAATTTATATGTAATATATTACATATATATCCATTATATATATGTACTTATAATAGTACATAACATTTTGAGATAAGAAATGAAATGTACCGTTCATGGGGACGGTAAGCCGTACGTACGCATGAACGCTACTTCCATTTCTATTTCATATTTAATGGAATTAAAACATAATGATACATAATAGTATTTTAATTCCAGTATGTTATCATATATAATATCATTAAATATACCCTTAATATGTACCACATATGGTAATAACGAATCAAATCATTTTGAGGGGGCGGTAGTCTGCACTTCCTTAAATGAAGAGATCGCGTTTACCCATAATGGAAACCATAAAGGTATGAAATAAATGAAAAATACATAAGGTTAATTTAAACATAAACATATTATATATCATATATAAATATAGTTTCATCTTAAATGCCACCTTTGAAGGTGTTAGAAGAATGTTGAACAATCATCGTTTCGTGAGGTAGAAATTCGCCATCCACAGAAACAGTATGTTCTTTAACCATTAAATGTAGGTGTGTATAAGTGTAGCTCTAATCCTTCTTATAAAAACATCCTAGTATATTGAATATACAGTATTTGTTACAAAAAAAATGAATAAAAAGAGTTTAGTCAGTTGGAGAAGGAAAATAAAACAAAAGAACACAAGTGAAGACATTACCTTAAAATCGGGTAACTCCCTTTGGTTTGAGCTCAAAGGCTTCCTTGGTAAGACTTCAACCCAAAGTGAGGATTCATGGAGTTATGGAGGGATGTAGAGAGACAAAATGGGTAGGGGTTGGCCGAGCCAAAGGCTTTGGAAGTGTGGGTAAGTAGGTAGAGGTGGGGGCCTTTTTTAAAAGGAGAGGAGGGGCACTCTTGGAAAGGTATAAAATGTAACTTTATTTTCAAATGATTTTCTGATTTTAATGGTCCCACATTGATGTTTTTAAAGGATAAGGTGATAAGGGTTTTAAATCTACCCATCCAATAAGTTTTGGACATGTGTAGGTCTTATATTTGACATTATCATTCCATTTTATTTAAATCGTTAAATAATGAGGTCATCACTGCATCATCATGATGTCCTAAATAATTTAATTTATTTAATGTCTAAAAATTATAAAAAAAACTTATATAATGTAGGAAATATTTTTATCTTTCCAATTAATATTTATAGTCCAAATATAATTTATGTAGACAAAATTAAAAATATTTTACTTAGGTGATACATTCTTTGTTACATTTAACATTCTTTAAAAATAAAAAGATAAAAAGTCACTTTCTCACAAAAGTGATTCCATGGGGCCCCCATGTTTGGCACAAGGAATCCAATGGTTGTCCATGAGACAACCAGTATCCTTAGGACACATGTTGTGGTCATTTTTTATTATTATGATATTATATTATTATCTTTAACTCCCTGATTACTCATTAATCAAGATAATTAAAGATAATTACTGTTGTTACTATTCATAATGTCCAAAAACAGAAGATTCTTAATTACATAATTTGGACCTTCTGATTCCGAATATGTAATCCATTTTACCAAATTCAAAACACATAAAGTCCAATAATTAATTGAAAAAAACATCCCGTTGTCAAAACAAATAGCGGGTTTTTTGAAACAATATTTATGAAAAGTATGGTACTTGTTTATGCTTAATTCCAAAGTGAAATTAATCCCAATGACCATCATTGAATTAAATGGTAAAAATATATTCTAATTACACTTTAAAAAAATTAAAAAGATAATATAACCATATAATTAAATTATATGAAAAAGAAGTTTTGATGTAAAATGCAGTATTTTTCACTATTCATTGAAAAATGAACATTGTCAAAAAAATACCAAAAATTAACCCAAGGAAAATTTCAATGTCCCAATCATAAATAATATGTTTATTTTGAAAAATAGATCTTATAAAATTTTCAAAATGTGGATTTAAAAGGGGTTCTCCATCAAAAGGCGGTTAATCGACCTTTAAAAAAATATTAGAATGATTACGCTTAAAAACTGGATTCATTTGCATTTTTAATCTAACATTTATTGTAAAGAGTAAAAATATTTGACAAACATACATAATCATTGTGTATTTAGTTCTGTTCATTCTTGCCATTACAACGGCTAGGCGTTAACTACCATTGAAAATAATATTATTTTATTATTAGAGTGCAACGTAAGATTCCCAAGAAACTCGTTGTTGCGTATTGGGTATGCCATCAAGCATAGCATCTCCTTTAAAGTAATATTAATATTTTATTCACAAATATGGATAAATATGAAGATGTCATATTCTTTATTTACCGGGGGTGTTACAGAACCTGATAGTTAAATTATAATAAAAGGTCCATGATATAATTTTTTATATGAGGATGTGACAAATCCTATCATTACATATTAATTAATTTCATATAACACGTGATTCACCCAAATAATGTACTTAATCACATCATATGTAATCATGGTATTTGCCCATATATCAATGTAATTGACTTATGATATGAATTATTAACTATATAATTACACAATATTATTACAGACATTCATTGATTGGAATAACCAATGAAAAATATAACATATGGAATTGTAATAGATAGGTCAATTTAAAAAAAACTTATCTTTTATATGAAAACTGTTAATATAATTGTAGAAAATACTCATCCTTGTATGTGAATCCTATAAATGTTGGTATTTATATTATGTGTCCCATAATATGTTTTAATTAATCAATAGATCACATTAATAAGAATTTATTCATTGTAATTGAAGGCTCTAATTAGATAGGGGAACTACGATTTATATTCTTTGAAAAAATTAATGTAATAAAATTATTATATTTAATGTCATGAAAAAGTAAAATAATCAAATTATTTTATTAATAATGAATAAGAATATACCTTAATGAACCTATATGAATATAACATCAACCAAAAATTCATATGAACATTGAAGAAACAAAAAATTAATTAATACACAAATTACAAAAACATAACTATAACAAATAAATACAACAGAAACAAATATCATAATTAATTTACTTAATTCACTCTATCATGTTTTAATTGAACTATAAGAGAATATTATTTTATGTTTATTTGTTTTTAAATTAGCATGGATTATTCTATATCATTCTTCACATGCATCCCTAATCCTAAATTAACATTTGATATAATATACACATATATACATGTTATTATATTGGAAAGTATGTATATGATTTGAAACATTACGTAGTGTATATAGAAATATTTTCCTAAGTTTTATTTTTATTGATAAATTCCATTTAAATAATCATTAATATTATAAATAAATTTTTTTATTGATTCATATGTCTATTTTGTTTTAAAAATGTAATTTTTTACATGTTAAATATGTTTTTTATAAAAAGGTATATTTATCATTATACATGTTTTATTTTAATTAATTTTATTGTTAGTGTATGAATAAAAATTCTTATGTTTTTATTTAAATGTTATAAATTAAAATAAAATAAATAAACTCTAAAATCCTTATTTCACAAAAAAATTATTTTTAAGTGTGTGATTATTTTCAACAATATAAATTATAAATTATATATTTATTAATTGTTTCAATGAAATAGATAATATTTTCAATAAAATATTTTGTTATTGAATTCATAGTGTTTACTAGGCATGGAATGAACATAATTTATGTATTATCCATAAAAATATACATCTCTTAGGATAGGTTTTTTGTTTTATTCTACATGATTTTTTTAAAATTCACATCTGAGACTTATAGAATTTAAATTAGAAGAAATTTATTCCATTTTTGGATTAATAATTTAAAAAATAGGAAATGAAATCCCTTTTATTTGATTTACATAATATATTGTAACAATAATAAAATATTATAAAAATGGTTATAGTTAAATGGGATTTAACGGGGCTTAAAATAAGAGATAAGGGTGATAATACCTAAAAAACATCACTAATTCTTACATTATGATGATTTATTGACCATATTTTATATTCACATAAAATAAATTCCCCTTGAAGGCATTATAAATTATCAATACATTGTTTTTATTTTCATATTAAACGAAATTACAAGTGTTTCCTCTCCCTCACATGAAAAATGGAACCCAATGTCTACCATTATTAAAAAATATGATCCTTCTGGAGCAGTTAATACTCTCCTTAGTACCCTACTAGAGTAATTAAAATTTTCCAATATCACTTGGACATATTTTAATTCCAATATTTTAAGGGATAATTTTTATTATCAGCGCGGTTCATAAAAGATGATATATAAATTATAACTACAATCTTTTGAGTTTTCTTTATCCACACACTATAAAAATGTTTCATACATCAATTCCATCAAATGAAAAACCGAAGTACTACTTGGGCCTACATGTGTACTACCGCCTCCACATAGCGATAAATTTCATTTTCCGTAACAGCCTCACATAGATCATCATAATGATGGAATTAATTAACATATATGATATAATTATGATTATACAATGATAAAATATTATTTAACATTAGTTAATTATTTTAACCAGAAAATGAATATAGTGTTCATACATACATATGAACTAACATCTCTATGAATGGTGTAATTCACTTTCCAACGTATAATTTTTTTGAATTTTATTAATTTTTTTAATTAATATGTATTATATTTATATCATTGTTATCATTATATATTTTATTTGTTTTTGACCAAAATTTAAGAACTATAACTATTATACTGAATATTACTTGAAAATTTTAATAATTTGTAACCAAAAATGAGAATTTTAATAAATAATTATAACCAATTGAATGATAAAATAATATAAGTGGAAAATATATCATAGTATATGTACTTTTATAGTTATATTATAAAATTATATTAAAATTATGATAAATATACATGTTTCTATAGAACTAATAATGCAATATGAACTCAAGGTAATGGTTTAAATTAAAATATAATTTTTATTGGGATTGTTTGTGAAAAAATTTATAATGATGAAATTATATGGTATATATAAATTAATATTTATATTATTTGAATATTTCAATTTATATGAATTATATATTTTCTTTGGTTTTACTCTATATATGATCTAATGATTCTGAAAGAACTATTTTAAGGGAATCTGACATTGTTTTTAAATATAGCTAGGAATCATTTTCTACCATGTACAAATTATCAAGAAATTCATTATGAAATATTTTATCTAATATCCAATTATTTTTTAAATTTAATTTAATAATTTTTCTACTTCATATATATATTTTTTTTATGTAATAATTTTTTAGGTTTTCATAGAAATATATTTTTACGAAATGAGATTGTAGAATCGTTGTTTAGATGTTTACCACATGAATGAAATTTTGAATCATTATAAATTCTATTTTGATTTATTATTACTTTAAATGTTTCTATGTATATTAAAAAGAATTTTTCTCATAATATAAATGAAAATATTATATTTTAAATACATTATTTATAAATTAATATTGTAATCCCATCAAAAAACGATTTAATAAAATTTAAATGAAAATTATCACATGTGATTACATTATTCATGCACCATATGCTTCATTGGGGATATTATTCTACGATAACATCATTTTTCATTCCATAAATTTTTTATGGTTGTGATGAATAAATATTTATGAATCATATTTTCTTCTCCATGATATATATGTTGATTTAATTATAAATTATATCATAATATTTTGGAATAAATATAAATAGATTATAAATATAGGATACGTTGTACCGCTATATCACTCTAATGCATTGGGTAGAGTCTAATGTTTTTTAATCATAAATAATACATGGGTTGTAAGAACCCGGATCATATATTTTAGCTACAAGTTTCTTCTTTTCCCTTTTCCTTAGTTGTTTTTGAGAAAATAAGAAAAATGGGGAAAAATCCCAAATTCAGTGACTACACACTATGTACTTTTCCACACAGCGTGTACTTTGGTTATGTGGGATGGATACACATAGCGTGTAGGCCTGTCAACAACGAATTGTGTAAAACTGACTACACGCCGTGTATAGGGTATTTACACTGCATGTATTCAGTCAACATATGAACAGTAAGGCGGAGGAGTCAGTCGCCAGCGGAGTGACAGTACACGCCATGTAATCAGAAATACACAACGTGTACTCATGTCGATGGATAAACAGTGATGTGGTGGAAAGAAGCCACTGGGGTAATAGTCCAAAAATGAAAATTGCATGCCATGTAATTGGGAGTACATACCGTATAGTTTGTTTTTTTCGCTGAAAATGGGCAGTAGCCTCATCTGTTCATAGAGGACGTATAGAAGCCATTTGGAGCTCAGGAGGACGACTGGAGCTTTAATGATCTCTCGATCTCTAACCCGGAATCGGTTTCCACTTCTTTCGATCACGTTGAGACCGTATGGGTAATCCCTACCATCTACTTGCACTATACTTACCAATTCTTCATTTATGTAATGTTATTTATGTTTGAATGGGAATTATCTTATTCCAGATCTATGTCATTCTTGGACGATTTGGGAGGCATCGTTCACATATACCGATAAGAGACAATTGAGGTTGGTGGTCTGGTATTTATATTCCAACTACTGTGTGTTTTGTGTACCACTATGATACATGCCCATGTTGGCGGTGATGTGTGTATGAGGACTTGCGTAATTAAATTCCTGGAATTGCATAGGTAGTTTAATGAATATTTATAACTATTGTTTGGGATCATTCCTTGGATCCAAGACCACCCCAGGGGTGCGTTCCTCTGTATAGTCGTTTGGCCAGGATACCTGAGGGTTTTCCGTGATTATGTTGTGAATTTATTTTTCTTGAGAGAAAATTTATATAAATGCATGCTATGTGTTGGGCTCATCCTGGTTACTTGATTCGGTTTTTCCTAAGGGAATGTCCAGAGGGCAAGGTACTATTTCACCTGAGGGAAAGATTCTATTTCTCCTGAGGCAAGGCCAGAGGGAAAGGTACTATTTCTCTTGAGGGAAAGGCCTGAGAGAAAGGTTATGAATTGTCTTAGGGAATGATTCTATATATCCTGTGGGTGTGGTACTATTTATCATGAGGGCAAGTTGCATTTAAATTTTCACTGTTGTGAATTTTTTTGCAGTGGCACTATATAGGAGATTTTTGACTGAGGATAATTCTCGAGAATATATAATTCAATTATAATCAATTGATATGTAATAATTAATTGGTAATGATAGTTAGGTTTGAGTACTTACTAGTTTACTGCATTTACTTTTGGACATTTTTGTTGCACATTCTCACTAATAGTTGGGCACGGGCCTTTGGTGGTTTCCTACTTGGATTTCTTTCTCACACCCTATTTGGGTCATGTATTTTGCCCAAACCAATTACATTTCTACAGGTGTGGATAATGGAAAGGGTCCCTATATTGGTACCTGATTGTAGCAGAGAAATAGGAGAGCATGTGACCGAGCTTCGACTTGCGATGCTACTACATTCTGTTTACTCTGCATTTCTTTTCTTCATATACCTTCTACCTAGAGTTGTATTTTATTGTATTGTAGTGTATCATATTCTGGCTGCTTTCATAAATTAGTGACATGCTTCATCTTTATATATATGACTTCTAGTTCTCTTATATTTTAGTTGTCAATTTCTATTGTATATTGTCTAATACTTTTTTTGTTGTATGTTTGTATATTTTATTCTGATGCAGTACACTTTGACAGATGGGGGCATAGATTCCCCACTATCAGACCTTGGCCCTCAATGCTAGTTGGAATCCTCTAGCGTTTGAGGAAATGTGCATGAGTTCATGTGAGCAACCGTGTTCGGGGCACCCATTGAGTGGAACCCAGATCCTGGACATTACAAAGCAGTATTAGAGGTGTTCTTTTCGTTGACTAACTATTTGGAGAATTAGTCAGGGATAGGATGGAAATTGTAGTTGGTCATAAGCTGTTCCCAGGAGTAGCTAACCCGTGTATAGGGAAAAGCCATTCTAACTTGGTTATTGCAATTATTTCTGATTTTTAATTTTTATAGTTGACTTGATTTTCACCATTAGGTGACGCACTTGTGGTGTGCTATTTATATGTTATACTTGGGTTCTATTTAGTTACAACCTGATGAGATGAGGGTATGCCATCACAAGCATCATTTAGACACTTGATAGAAATCACATGTCAGGAATTGTTTCCATTCCATGTAGGTTCATTATAAATTGCATGTTATTGTGATAATTGTTGTGCTAGGAAAGCTTTTTATTATGATTTCTGCTTTAATAAATACCTGCTATTTGATAGGGTATCGCGGTATGAGGTTGTTGATAGAATGAAGGAAAAACTTTGGTTTTTGGGGAGTATGGGCCCTCAATAACTGGAATTTGGTGGATCATTGATGTGTTTACTGTGTTATAACATGTGTAAGATGCCAAACCTTGATTCGTGGGGAGTATGGGCCCTCACGGATTGGAATTTTACACTCACATGTTTGTTTCAGTGTTTTTCTGGGTTCCGAGGTAGTCGCTGAGGCATGCGGTCTGGAAAACATAGTATAAACACCGTGTAGTTCAATGGACACACGTCGTGTGTTGTTCTATTTGGGATGAAATGAACAATTTTTAAGTACACCCCATGTACCCTTATAACACGTCGTTTAGTCTCTTCCCATGTCATATACTATGTGGGCAGGGACACGGGGTAGGGAATGGTTTAGGGAAACATGCCATGTACCGGTTTTACATGTCATGTAGTGTGTACTCGGTGTCCATCCATGTAACTAACAACATGAAAGAAGGAAACCTTAAGACATACACATCGTGTCTACCTTGAACACGCCATGTAGTATGAATCAGGTACCTGGCTGTGTCACTAACAACACAGTTCAGTGTTACCTCTTCTGGAACATGTCATGTACCTGTGGGACACGCTGTGTAGTCTTGACCGGGGAATGACCGTGTTCACTTGACTGTGTGGCTAGTAAGACGGAGTTGTGTACATGTCGTGTGCTGCTGTAACACACCGTGTAGTGTCTATCGAGTAGCTGTTGGGTCACTAATGACACGGGAAGTTGGAATTCAAATCATACATGCCGTGTCTCTCTAGAACACGCCATGTAGTCTGAGCTGTGTACCCTGCCGTGTGAGGGACAACACAGTTCAGTGAAGGCTCGTCCAGTACAAGTTGTGTAGATCTTTTTCACGCCATGTAGTCTCGTTTAATGGATAGTCGTGTGGCTATTCCATGTAGAGGGACTCAGGAAGGGAAAAAAATGTTGTTTGGACAACATGTCGTATGTTTTGGGGTGTTACATTAAAATTTTTGGCACAGTACATGCCCATGTGAATGAATTGAGGAAACACTCCGTGTGGTCTTGTTTTGTAAAACATGAATGTTTTCTTTTCCTTGTTCCCTTCTTACACTCCTTGTTTTCAGTCCTTGATAAATCTCGATCTAAGGTGTGTGTTTGACCTTGTAGAGTCATGCCACCAAGTTGACCTCGAGTTGTTCACCAGGAGAGTAGCAATGAGTATACACTAGATATGGGAGGCCATGGGATACCAATGGACCCTCCAGTAGAGCCAGATGCATCTCCAACCGTTATATTGGACATAGGTGATGATGTGCAGTTCTGTGAGGGCTTCATGTGGTTTATAAAGACCTTCCAGGGAGCACCGAAGGCTGCCACATATATGGCAGAGCTGACACATATCATCCAGTACCAGCATCCACCTACCTTTTCAGGGGATGGCGGACTAGAGGCTGCAATTTCTTGGATGGATTATATACAGACTATTTTCCAGCATCTAGAGACACCTCCAGTGCGGAGGTTCAAGATCGCTACTTACATGTTACGTGACTCCACCAAGAGGTGGTGGGATGTTACCACCCTATAAGAGCATCACACAGACATGGAATGAGAAGATTTTTAGGTAGTCTTCTTTGACTTTTTCTTCCTGAGATGCTACAGGTAGATCAAGCTCAAGAGTTCCTGAATCTTAAGAAGGTCGCCATGTCGATGATGGACAATTCTTCCTACTTCACCAAACTTCATCCTTGTGCACCTGTTCTGGTGGTAGATGAGCTGCTGAGGGCTCGAATCTTTGAGAATGGTCTTCGGTATGACAGTCAAGCACTGGTGAACATTTTCAGGTTGCCTACATTACATTCAATTTTGAACCAGGCACTGATTATTGAGAGGAACTTTTGAGAAGATAGTGATGCATTCCAGGTTGGTTCATCACCAGTTTCTGGTACTATTTATACTGGTAAGAGGAAGAGTCAAACAAATTTCTCTCAGTGGCATTACTAGCCAGAGTAATTCTACAGGTGGTCTCTTAATGAGCTACCATTGTGGTAGAGAGGGGCACAAGAGATAGCAGTGTACACGTGCCCTAGTGGAGTGCCAAGCTTGTGGAATGATGGGTCATCTGCAGCGTTTCTGCAGAGCGATCCTACCAATGGCTAGTGAGAGGGGTTTTGTGCAGACTCCACATACAATATTAGGGCCAGAATCATTTTTCCAGTTAGGAAATTGGGATATATCAGGAATAATAGGTAGAGGTGGTGGTCATGGATGTGGTAGCCATACACTAGGATCTCAAAGATAGTAGGGAGGGTCACCTCAGGGTAGCCATGTTGTGTCGCAGGGCCGTGGCATTGGGCAGGAGTATGTAGTGCAACAAACCTAACAGGAGCAGGATCCAAGACCTTCTACTGCCTGAGGTACTATTCTAGTTTCTTTTGTTTGGTCTTCTATAATTTTCGATGTGGGTGCTACACATAGATTTATATCTGTACCCATTGTGGAGAGCACTGGGCTCTGTGTTTCTTCTCCTTCTGATGTTACGACACTAGCCACTCCGTTGGGAACTAGAACAGCTGGTGTGCATCAGTGCAGTGAGTTCCCCCTAAGGGTTGGTGGGTGTCACATTTTATGGGACCTATATGTCTTAGAGATGAAAAGATATGATTTCATTCTCGGGATGGAATGGTTGGTCCCCTTTGAGCCATTGTAGATTGCTATCGTCAGAGGGTGAGTTGCAAGTCACCAGAGGGAGGAGAGTTTCTATACAAGGGCAAGTGGGATGTCCAGGTGAGCCGAACTGGACCTGAGCATCGTGGGCGTGGTGGTGTGACATCCTAGATTGAGAGTATATATTTGGATGGTCAGGTTACTAGTCAGAAGTATTTACCTCGAGTGGTTAATTATTTTAGGGATGTCTTCCCTGAAGACTTTTCAGGTCTTCCTCCAGAGCGAGAGGTGGATTTTTTCTATTGAGCTTGTTCCAGGAGCTGAACTAGTGTCTATTCCTCATTATAGGATGGCTACACTAGAGTTACATGAGCTTAAGAGACAGTTGGATGAGTTACAAGAAAAGGGTTTCATCTGACCTAGTACTTCTCCATAGGGTTCGCCTGTCCTTTTTGTGAAAAAGGCCGATGGTACCCTCAGGCTTTGTGTTGATTATCAGAAGTTGAAGTAGTTGATGTTCAATAACCAATATCCATTTCCAAGGATCGATGATCTTTTTGATCAACTTAATGGAGCACGAGTGTTCTTGATGATTGACATGAGATCTAAATATCATCAGTTACGCGTTAGACCGTCGGATTTACCGCTTACAGATTTTCGAAGCAGATATGGTCTATACGAGTACTTGTCTATGTCATTTGGAGTCACGAATGTGCCAACAGTATTTATGGATCTGATAAATCGTGTGTTCCATCCTTATCTGGATTCCTTTGTGGTAGTATTCGTGGACGATATCATAGTGTAATCTCATACTCGATACGTCCATGATACCCATTTTGATATCATTTTGAATACACTAAGAGAGAATCAGCTATATGATAAGCTCTCAAAGAGCCAGTTTTGGATGGAACAAATACACTTCCATGGTCATATCATCTCAGAGGTAGGAGTTGTGGTAGACCCAGAGAAAGTGAGAGCATTAGATTCCTGGGAGCAGCCTAATAAAATGTTTGAGATACAGTGTTTCTTGGGGATTGCTGGTTACTACATGCATTTTATAAAGGACTTATTTTGCTTCGTAGTGCCATTGATGAGTTTGACAAAGAAGGGTTTGAAGTCTGTTTGGTCAGAAGCTTGTGAGACAGCATTTCAAGAGTTGAAGGGAAGGATGACATCAACATCAATCCTGATACATCCAGAGCAAGGGAAGAGCTGTACAATTTACTGTGATGGATCAGGTATTGGGATAAGAGAAGTGTTGATGCATGGTGATCGAGTTGTTGCATACGTGTCTCGGTAGTTGAGGAAACATGAGAGTAATTACCCGACACATGATCTCGAGTTTTCTGCAATTGTTCATGCATTGCGCTGTTGGAGACATTATCTCTTGGATGAGCCTTTTGTGGTTTTCACTGACCAAAAAATCTTCAAATATATCTTTACTCAGTGTGACCTGAACCTGAGACAATGAATATGGTTGAATACCTTTAGTAATTCAAATTTTAGATTTCCTATACACCTAGTAAAGGTAATTTAGCAGCTGATGCACTGAGGAGGAGGACTCATGTGCAGGCAGTGCAAGAGGCCAGTGGAGAGTGGTAACTTATGGATTTGTTTTCTGAGATGCATTTGGAGGTGCATGAATGTCAGGGGAAGACCTATGTTTCTTCCTTATCTATGACTTATACCCTCCTGGATAGAGTCAGGATAAGACAACTATCTGATTCTGAAGGCCTAGTTCTACTGTATTCGGTGCCAAGTGAGGACCCTCCTCCTAGTTGGGCGATAGGTGATGATGAGGTACTGCGTTTCCACGGATGAGTGTGGGTTCCAGGGGATATACATGAGGATCTTACGCGGGAGTTTCATGATTCAGCTTGGGCGGTGAATCCCGGAGTTACCATGATGTACCTTGATGTGAAACTTCAGTAATGGTGGTTGGGTATGAAGAGAGAAGTAGTTGTTTTTGTTTCGAGATGTTCCACCTGTCAGCAGGTGAAGGTGGAGCATCAGAGGACAGCCGGACTCTTATAGTAGTTACCCATTCCAGAATGGAAATGGGATGATTTCGCGATGGATTTTGTGACATGGTTGCCGAGGTCACCTCGAGGCAGTGATGTCGTGTGGGTTGTTTTGTAAAGACTCACAAAGGATTCTCAATTTTTACCGATCTTGGAGACCATTGGTTTTGACGAGCTTGGGAAGTTGTATTTCTATGGGGTTGTAATTATTCATGGGGTCTGTCATTCTATTATTTCAGATATGGATGCCTTCTTTACGTCTCGTTTCTAGCAGTGTTTTCAGAGGAAACTCGGTACACAGGTGCTTTTGAGCCCATCATACCACCCTCAGACCGATAGCCTGTTAGAGCGTACGATTCCGGTGCTCAAGGATATGTTACGTAAATGAGTCCTATACTATGGGGGCTCTTGGTAGAAGCATATAACTATAGTCTAGTATGCCTATAATAATAGTTTTTAGGAAAATATTCAGATGGAACCTTATGAGGCTTTGTATGGTAGGCCATGCCGATCACCATTGTGCTGGTTGGAGGTAGGTGAGGAAGTTTTGATGGGGCCACGTCTCATGAAGGAGACTTCAGAGCAGGTCCATTTGATTTAGAAGCAGATGGCTACTGCACAGTCTCGTCATAAATCTTATGCTATTCGCCGCAGATGACCCTTGGAGTTCGTAGTTGGGGATCAGGTTTTTTTGTGTGTTTCACTGAAGATGGGACACAAGCGGATCAGGAGATAGGGTAAACATTCAGCGAGGTATGTAGGGCCATTTGAGATTTTGGAGAGAGTAGGTCCGGTTTCCTATCTGTTGTAGTTACCACAGAGGTACTGGGACATGCACAATGTCTTCCATGTATCTCAGCTGCACCGTTATCATTTAGACCCATCTGATGTCTTTCAGCCTGAGGAGGTTGAGCTTCAGATTGATGTATCCTTTGAGGATCATCTGATTCATTTCGTTTATAGGAGAACAAATGTTCTCCGAGGCTGGTTAGTTCCTGTCGTATGGGTTATATGGGAGCATGGCTGAGTGCAGGACAAAACCTGAAGGCGGGAGACCGAAGTACATGCTCAGTGTCTAGATTTATTCAGAGCTTATCTTCACCTCCCTTGGAAGGGAAATTCGAGGACATAATTCTTTATGGGGGGGGGGGAGTTTGTAAGAATCTAGTTCTTATATTTGATGTACAGGCTTCTTCTATTCCCTTTTCCTTATGTGTTTTTTATAAAATAAGAAAAATGGGGAAAAATATAAAATTATGTTACTACACACCATGTACATTTCTACACGCCATGTAAGTTGGTTGTGTGGGATGGGTACACAGGGCGTGTAGGCCTGTCGGAAATGAATGGTGTAAAAACTGACTACACGCCATGTATAGGGTATTTACAAGCCGTGTATTCAGTCGAAAGGTGAAAAGTAAGGCGGTGGAGGCATCCAACAGTAGAGCGACACTACACGCTGTGAAATCAGGAATACATGCTTTTTACTCATGTTGACGGATGAACAATGTTGTGGTGCAAAGAAGCCTCCCTGGGAATAATTTAAAATTTGAAACATACATGCTGTGTACTTGGGAGTACATGCCATGTAGTTTTATTCAATTAAAACGGGCAGCAGCCTCCTCTATTCACAGAGGTAGCTTAGAAGAAGTTTGCATCTTGGGAGGACGGCCAGAGCTTTGGAGATATCCTGACCACACATCGGGAATCCGTTTCCACTTCTATCAATATCATTGGTCTTGTACGGGTAATTCCTCCCCTCTCCTTTCACTATTCTTGCAAATTATTCTTCTAAGGGAAGTTATTTACGTTTGAACAGGAATTATCTTATCCGAGATCTACATTGTTCTTGGACTATTTGCAGGGCGTCATTCACGTATACCGATTGGAGATGATCGAGGTAGGTGGTTTGGTGTTTAAATTCCAACTTCTCTTTGTTTTGTGTACCACTGTGATACATTCCCATGTTGGGGTTGTCGTATGGCCGAGGCCTTGCATAATTAAATACCTAGAATTGCATAGGTAGTTTAATGAATATGTATAACTGTTGTTTGGGATCACTGCATGGATCCAAGAACACCCCGAGGGTGCATTCCTATGTTTAGCTATTTAGACAGGATACATGAGGGTATTCCATGATTATTTTGTGCATTGATTTTTATTGAGAGAAAATTTATATAAATTTTTGATAAGTGTTTGGTTCAGCCCGTTTACTTGATTATTTTTTGCCTGAGGGCAAGGCCTGAGGGCAGGTTACTTTTTCGCCTAAGGGCATGGACTGAGGGGCAAGATTCTCTTTCCCATGAGGGCAAGGCCTGATGGAAATGTACTATTTTGCAATAGGGAAAAGGGTTAGGTCAAGGTTCTAAATGTCCTGAGGGTATGGTACAATTTATCCTGAGGGAAAGGTGCATTTAAATTTTCACTATTGTGATTTTTGTTGTTGTGGCACTATATAAGAGATTCTCAGATGAGGCTGAGTCTCGAGAACATATAATTCAATTATATTGAATTAATAAGTTGTATTAACTGGCAATGATAGTTACTTTTGAGTACTTACTAGTTTATTGCATTTACTTTTGCACACTATTGTTGCTTATTCTCACTGACATTTGGGCACATGCCTTTGGTGGTTTCCTACTGAGATTTATTTCTCACACCATATTTGGGTCATGTATTTGGCCCAATGATATTACATATTTGTATGTGTGGATAAGGTCAAGGGTCCCTATACATGTACCAGATTTTAGCTGAGATGTGGGAGAGCATGGGACCGAGATTTGGATTGCGATGTTGTTGCGTTCTGTTTACTCTTCTTTCTTTTGTATGGTGTACCTTGTACCTTAAGTTGTATTGTATTATATTTCAGTGTATCTTTTTCTAGCTGCATTCATAGAATTAGTGACATACTGCATCTTTATATATATGACAGCTGGTTCTATTCTATTTTAGTTGTCTATTTCAGTTGTATATTGTTTACTACTTCCATTTTGGAATGTTTGTATATTTTATTCCACTGTGCAACACATTGACAAAGGAGGGCATAGTTTCCCCACTATCAGACCTGGGCCCCCACTGCTTGTTGGCAGCCTCTGCTGTTTGGGTAAATGCGATTGAGGTTATGTGACCAACCGGGTTCGGGGCACCCTTTGAGTGGCACCCGGATCCGGGATGTTACCTGGGAGGATATGAAAATCCTAATATAGGGTAATAATGTGGTTATCTAATGCCCAAAAAAGGTTCATCAGTTTTTATCCCATTACCAAAATGTGATCAATGTATTGGTTATTAAGGTATATATTATAATTATATATATAATATTATGAAAATTATTGTTTAAATGTTATTATATATGAAATTATTCAAATGTAATTTTTGCATGAGGTATTAGTAACTACCATGATTTATGATATGAATTGGGATTATGATATAAGTATTGTTTGGTGTGGTTTTTAAATGTGAATGTCAGTTTACCATACCCTTATTCCCATGTTTTGATTAAATGATCATTGATATATCTATTATTTACCTTAACTATGAATTTGTTATCACCCTTTATTATGTTCCTTTTAGACATGATTTGAATTTTATTTTAATGTATGCTATGTCAATGAAGGGTTCTAGTTATAATGAACCTAATGAGAGATGATATAGATATATTATGTGCATGTTTTTTAGATATCAAATATTCCAAATACACTAAACCTTAAATCTTCTTGTATGAATCATGATGACATGTAATAATTTTATATCTAATAAGATATAATATATATGTACGGAATTTTTGGGTCACCTGAGATGGTATCATCAAAATTTCTGGTTAAATTTTGAAATTTATATCAGAAAAAATTAGATAAAACCCTTTGTATATGACTATGAAAAGAAAAACATACAATGTTATTTCAAAACATGGGTTTTCATTAAAGATAAATCTGTATTTTTATGATGTAACGTGGATTAAACTAAGTAATATAATCACCTAAAGGTGATAACTATAAAACCATATCGATTGTGTTTTAACATGATTCTTAGTGGTCATGATGGGTGGGATTAACCTAGCATGATAATATAGACATGCTCGGGGGATATAATGGAGTTAATTAAATTTTTTTAAAAAATAATTATGAGTTTTTATATTTAATGATGAACATTTATGATGTATATAAAATATAATGTTTTATAGATTGAAATATTTTTCATGATTTAGATATCGAATAAATTATTTTCATGATTTTATAGTTTCTCATTATGATTACTAAAACTCTTAATATTATATTTTCTTTCTAGTCAATGGATGGAATCCTAAGGAACCATGTTAATGAATAATCTGATTGAAAATGATTCAACTATCCTCATAGGGAACCAAATTCTATGGGATATTTAATGAAAAAGACCATTGTTAGGATTACACATCATTCTGAAGACTGTAATCTTAATGTTCTTCCAAATGATAAAATAAGGGATCATTATTCTACTTTTTACATCAAGAGGAAACATCCTCATTTTTTAGTTGATCCAATATTACAGTAATATAAAATTAATGTATCAATACCACTAAAAAATATTTTATTTTCTCCATTTTTTAGAGATTAGATATATAATTTTGGATTCATATCATTGTTAAGGTAATGTAGATCAATGGAAGACTCTTATCATTATCATAAAGAAACAATAATAAATTTAATATATATAATGGGATGATAGAATATTAGTTTTTATAAATTACATTCCTTGTATTAATATTATGAAAATTAATAATGAATTCAATAATCTAAATTAAAAAATGATTAATTCATTAGTAAATATGATGACATTTTTACTGGACTTCTGAGGTACACTTCTTGTATTATTACCATAAAAGAATGAAATATGGATCAATGTTTTAGTGAATTATAACCAATTTTACAATGGTAATTATACATTATTTAATTCTTTATATATGAATAAATCATTTTATATGGACGCAAGGTCTAAATTTTAAAAATATTCAACCATAAATCTCATGGTTCTAACTATAAATGAAATATGGAATTGAATGGAAATCCAAAAAATAAAACCCTTTGGGGGAATAATACAATTCTCCTTTTACTCCATATTTGTGTAATGAAACATGAAGTGAAATACATAAGTGAAATATAAAATGCATTATGTTTACAATGTACGTAAATAAGGTAATTGACTGATAAACTGTTGGGAAAATGTTAGATAATGATGTATGTTATGAGAATGATCTAAGTAAAACACCACCCATGCTCTTTTGTTTCAAATGAACGAAGTATAGGAATAATAGTAAATATTTCTTGAATATTTTCTCTAATATTGGGTATTTATTTTCCAAATAAATTAGGAATAGATACAAATTAAAATAAAATGTGATAAATATAGATAATGTGGGTTTCCACAAAGAATATTTGATAGGCACATTTAAAATTTAATATGGAATTGATAATGAGTTTTTTTTATAATTTTTATATAAAGATTCTATTTTCTAGAAATATTCTATTGGTATCCCATTAAAAAATTATTTTTTAAATTTATTTTTTTCTAAAAATAGTCAATATGGTAGGAAGAATGTTTGTTTTTTTGGAAAAATAAATCCAGGTAACATTGTGGGGTTTTGGGTTGATTGTGTTTATTGATAATGAAGGTTTTTAAGGTAAGTTGGGGAGTTACAAAGTTATTTTTGATAGGTTATGTTGATAATGATCTAAGAATAATGAATAGATGCTCTTTAAGAAGAATAGATAATTGTGTATATAAGGGTTACATGCAACAAACTGATTAGGTGTTTCATAATGGTCTCAATGTTCATGAATGATGGATGAGTGTTATGGAAAGATTGTATGTTCTATTATTATTAGAAGATCCATGTTTGGGAAAATTACCTAAAAAATTCATGAAGTCATGGACCGTCACAAAAAATTATAGAGAGGATTATGAAATAGAATTGATGATGTTGAAATATTTATCCAGGAGAGTTAGTGTCTATAAATAGGTGGCGACCTTTTAATTTGAAAGGAATCAATCATTAAAGAAAATCCAATGTCTATGAATTTTCATTGTTAAATCATGAACTTATTATATTACTTGTATTATTTCATAATATCCTCTAGCTATCTAAATTATTTTAAAGCTCACATGAGCATCGTGAATGTTCTGAGCATCTAGAAACTCTCAAAAATCATAAAAGTGTTAATCATTAGAAATGTTGTGGGGATCGAAAATGTGTCCAGAATCATGAAAGATACGATCTATGATAATTTTTTAGGTGTCCTGATATATTAATATTATGTGAATAATTATATTTTGTAGTGAAGGGTTGATAAAGGTTTTTTCCAAAAGTAAATTCTTGTTTAACTAAAATGGATTTCTTATGAAATATATGGTAAAGTGGTATTAATCAATTTGACGAATGATGAAAATAATGATACATGAAATTTCATTTAAAAATCATTGATTTGTGTTATCAAAAAATGAATCTTCAAAAGGAGTAGGGATCACAATTCAATTTAGGGATTAAATACTGTTATAAATGTAATTAGTTTTTCAAAATTATGTAAATGAGCCCATTAGGGACATTTTAACTACATTTTTCTTTAGTGTATTTTTTACCTAAAAACATTTTCATTGAATACTCCTTAGACAATGACTAGTGTGGGTGAACCATGTATATTTTTTTGGGTCTCATGAATTTTTTTGATCATACATTTTCATTGGAAAGGGAGAAAAGATAATTTCATTTATTGATGAAAGAAGATATAATGTGGAAATTATTTTTAACTAACAAACACAGATTCAAAAACCCCCTATTTAGAAATTTTTCCTTGTTGGCCTAACAATTATAATCCACAAAAATTGTTAATATATGTGTTTCCCTCCAAAGGGATTCAATTGATGTTTTAAATAAGTAAATTATATTTATATTTAATAAAAAAACTTTTTTATGGGATAATCGTATGGTACACTACTCCCAATAATTAGGTATTTATGTATTTATAACATAAATTCATGGTATTTCAGCAAGTGTGGATTCTGGTGCTCTATTAAAAATTGAATGAAGGGAATAATATGGTAATTCTAGAGGAATCCATGCTTTATGAGGAGCCTTATCCACTGAAATCTATATATAGGTGATGTCTAGTAATTTATCACATTATTTGTGAGAAAGCTATATAAATATCAATGAAGGTGATTGAAAATCAAAAGGACCAAAATTATTGCTTCATTGTGACAAATATGAGGACCTAATAATGAACGCTTATGATTCTATAGAAACTTTCTTTAACTTGGGGATTTTTTTATCGAAGAAATTCAGGGTGTTATATAAATTATTGAAATTTATTTATATTGATGATTATATTGAGATAACATCCATATAATTTCAATTCGAATTTTTCTATCCTGGAAGATGAGGATAAAAAGGTTATGAAATTATATAGTTTTCAATGTACTCTTTTCACATATGAGATGGGAAATGTTGATAATGATTCTATGGAAAAAAAGGAATTTTAAATATTAATTCAAATCCATAAAAAATTTCAAAATTGAATATTTCAATGAAGAAGAAGATATGGATGTGTATGTTTCATTCCATTCCACAAATAAACAAATCAAGAGAGTATTCCTTCAAGGGCCACATGATCATTAATGAATACGATTTCAAATAGTTTTCAATACTTCAAAAAGGGCCTAAAAAAGTTTTAATATGATGATGAGGATGGGGATTACATTCCTATAAATAATTAATTAGTCTACGTGAAGTTTTATTATAACATTAAAAGACATTATTTCTAAAAAATTATTCATTATCAAGAAAATTTCACTTTAAAATATTATTTGGTTTATGTGATGGAGAAAAAAATGAATCTTAGAGAAATTATTATTGTGGAAGTTTTACACATATCCAAGAAAAAGGAAAAAATAAGATAATATTGAATTAGAAGATGAAAAAATGGTATCTCTCCATGAAGAATTATATATTGATCTTGAAGAGATATATTTTTAAATAGAAAAAACAAAGTTATAAAAAATTATAGTTAATGATTAAAAGCATTATATGTAGTCAAAGGATGTATATAATTATGAGATTATTAAATAAATTGATAATCATAAGACTTTCATCACAACTAAATCAACAAATGACACAACAAACAAGATCAAAGTCACAAAAAAGAAATTTTTTTAAAGATTCTTTTATTAACCCCAAAAATGGTGAAATAAAATGAATCAATGAACATGAAGGGGAATGTGTATACCAGTGAATAAAATTTGAATATCAGGATATAATATTAAATTTCTATATAAAAATATGAAATACAGTTACCCTGTCAATTTAAGACATTGAATTGGAACATATAGGTCTAGAAAAAATATAAACAATAGTCTTATCTAAAGGACAAGAAATGTTTGAGGATTGATCAGAAACAAATATCTATGGTGGTTGATATCAAACCACAAGTTCCTATTATGATGTTTAAGATTGAATTGTAGACAAATCAAAATTACAAGAATCATATAAATCGAGGAAGAAATGGTCTAAAATAATGTATATGATTACACATCATTTTAGGTGTTTTTAATTTGGAAGGATTAAATATTCTCGAAATTTATGTTTCATAGAAAAGAGGTTCCAAATGGAAGAATAATAGTAATTATAGACACATAGAGTTTAACATTAAATGAATTATTTTGAAGGACACAATTTTTAGTCTGAAGGAAGAATAAACCTGACCATAAATTGAACATCAATAATAGAGAGGATTGTTCCAATGTATAACCAAAGTGGTTATATGAAACACCTAAAATAATCATCATGTGGAATAAAAATGAAAAATAAAATTTTATATCTAGTTGGTGGTGTTGGTTCATCATACTCCTTGGATGGACAATAATATTAGTCTGATACATATACGATGTTAGTGACATATTTCAAAATTAAAATAGATGGGCATGATGTGGATGTAGATATATCGCATAAATAATAAGATCTTGCTGGTTTATTGGTCATTATCAATTGGTACGCATCCCATATGGTGAAAAATAAGGATTATATATATATATATTTAATATGAAAATGTATGTTTTTTTAATTGAAAATGATGGGAAATTATAAATTTGGATTAAATTAATAGAGACCTGTTGATGAATTGGTTGTTCTAGGTCTAAGACACAAATTTTCATGTATTAGTTAATTTTATGACTTAGTTTATTCTATAATCATTATCATGAATTATTTTATCATCATGGGAAAGTATGGTACATTTTTTTTACTGAATGTAGATGATGGGGAATCTCTACATTGTGAGTAGAGAATAATATATGTTATTATTTAAATATTTTAAGAAAATAGGTTGTGGTATCAGAAACATGAAAAAATGTGCCATCCCTCCCTATATATGTTGTAAAATATGAAAAAATAATGCTCTCCCAAATCTATCACATGATCATGCATACACGTTTGAATCATTTCATTAAGGGAATATTAATATATTGATGTCCAATGAAGAAGAAAAAATGTCAACCGGATATCTTGAATTGGTTCTTGTAGATGTGTATTAACATATCTCAATAATATACATTAAAGGAACCTGTTATTATATTCTTTTAATTGATGATATCAGTAGGATTTCATAATAATATTTCATTTCCCAAAAGTCCATTGCTTTTAGTTTCATAAAAAAATTTAGAGGGAATCTAGAAGGATTCATGAAAACTTGATTCTAAAATTTCATCTTGATAATAATAAATAATTCAATGAAATAAATGAGGAATATTATCTATAAAATATGGGACAACACATCAAATCTTAGTACTGATAACTCTTTAATAAAATAGAAAGTTTGAGAGGATAAATTTGATCATGAAAATCTTGGCCAATGTAATTTATATTCAAGAGGACATACCTAATTAATTATGGAAGGAAGTAGTATTTATATCTGTAGACATTACAATAAGAAAATTATTTTATTGAAAAAAAGACTCTAGAAATGTTGTGGTATGGAATGAACCCAACACTGAGTAATTTCAAATCATTGAATGCAATTATTTTATTCCTTATGAGGAAAAACATTACATTTTAATACTTTGGAGATGAGGGTATATTACTTAGCTATTCAGGAAAAATAAAATCATATAAATTATAAAATGAAAATATAATAGGAATAATTTAATTAAATGATGTAACTATAGTAGATAATGAATATAATCTTCGATAACATCGTAAAAAATTTCCTAATTAGTGTGAGGATGATGTAAGACACTCAGTGGGGAGTAAAAGTGGTAAATTATTATTCAGAATATGATACTGATGATAAGTAAGATGTATTCAATTATGTATAGAAACAAATCATGAAGAGTCAAGACTAATTTGACTAGAAAATTATCATAAGTGATTAATCCGCACTAGTAGAAACAAATAAAATGCAGTCCTTACACCATGAATCCATAAAATTGTTGGTAGAATAGATATGTATTGAATAAGAATATATGTATGGGAACTAGGTTCATCCTATTAAAAAGTAGATTTATCAAATTGATAATAATTAGACATGACAGACAATTTTAAGACCAATAAATAAAAATGTCATTAGAAAAAATGTGTCTTTCACATCAAGTTGAATGAAGTGGACACGATGATTTGGAAAAATGAATGACTAGTGTGCAGGGTGTTCTCCCAAATAGTGTATATTGGATTGGATGAAAAAATTTCATGTATTGTGACGCTAGATTCAGTTAGATTATTTGTGACCATAGTAGTGAAAATAAAGATAAATAATTTCTATATGGACATTAAGTTAGCTATTATTAATAGGGTTTAAGTAGAAAAAGTGTATATTGAGTTTCTATATTTTTTCTAGTCATGAATCACAGAATAGAGTTTTTTGGCTATGGAAGGTGCTATATGGGTTGATTCAAACACTAAGATCTTGGATTCTGAGGCTGAATTTGTTTTTTTAAGATTAGTTTTCAGTATGGTGAGGTTGATTAAAATATATAATCAAACCATGATAGTAATAAAAGTATCATGGTTCTAGTTTTTGTAGATGATGTAATAATTCATATATCCAGTGAAGTTATTTGTTAATAGTTCTATAAATTCATTAAAAGTGATTTTGAAATGTGAGTTATTGGTGAAATTAACATTTTCCCTTTTTTAATAGGTGACACAATGAAGGAATTTAATATTTATTTCTCAACTATAATATTCCAAGCATGTTTTGGGAGATTTTAAAATGGATAATTCCATGTAGTTCAAGAATCTAGTGGATATAAAAGCAAAAAATTCTTGAGAAGATGAAGGAAAACCAGTTAAATCATAGAATATGGAAATATCATTTCTAGTTTATCATATTAACAATTATATAACCAAATATTTTTTCCCACATTCCATGTACTATTGTATCAATGAAATCCCATATGAATCCAAATTTAAATCGTAAAAAAGTAATACACTATTATATCATGGGAATTATGAATTTTGTTTTATTGTATATTGTAAAATCCCAATATGGTTTATTAGAATATATATATATATATATATACAGATTTGGGTGGTTTAATAGACGATATAAATCTTCTTCAGGTGGGGCATTAAATCTTGGATGATTTTTTAATATAAGATTATAAGGAAACAAGATTAAATTTTGTTGACAACTACATAATAAAAATCTTTTGTGGATACTCAATTCTGTACACGGTTATTATGTGTGAATTATTAGATGGATGATATTGGATATGAAGTGAACTCTCAGATAAAAATAAATTGTGATATATCATGTACTATAAATGTTAACACAAATTATGTACATCACTAATGGTCAAAGAAATTTGAAATAAAGTATCATCTTTTCAACTATATGGGGTATAATTGTCTATTTTAGTTAGATTATGTTTAAAAAATTACTACATGTTATAGAAATAATGATAAAGGAATTAACTAAATATGTGTATCTATAGCATCAAATTTGTCTTAGAGTTCATTCAAATCCTAATAATTTAAAATGCAGAGATGTTGGAAAACCTTTCCTCATGTTATGGTGTGTTTTTACATTTTTACCAGATATGTTTTTTACAATGTTGTATCCCCAATAATGTTACCATTGGTTTCATTGAAAATGGGGAAAATATCACGATCATGATATGGGGAGAATCTGAATGGGGAAGCAGTGATGTTGATGGAATTTTAAATCAGATGATGCAATGGATGATAAATTAAACGTTATATATCACAATATGTTGCGTTCTGGATTATTTCTGTTTATTTTTTGGGAATTAAGTGATTCTTTGATGAAATTTTCCTACACATCATGTTTTCCATGCTAAGCATGGATCATGTGGGAATAAAGTGTGTACTATTTGAATCATTCATCGCTATATGCAATAAACAAATTAAATTTTGGTTGAAGATTGAAGAATAAGTAACGAGTTATCAATGGGATCAGAGTTGTCAACAACCCCAACGTGGGATAATGTTGTTTCCAGATCTCTCAAAGTAACATTATCATCATTGTATGTCGACTATGTGTTTTGATAGAAAATGCTTGTCAAGTTCATATATAAGGTTCTATAGATATATTTTTTAAATATATTTTGAAAAATATCTATGTAAAAAAATGGATTCTGTTGAAGTGTTATAGAATATTATGTATACAGGGCTTCACTGTTACCATGTTTTTGCCAATTTTTTGGGGTCCAAATTTTGGATGATGATTCAAGTTTCATGAAAGATATATTTCTAGGGATTCCTCACAAATATAAGAAAAATAATCAATTTTTTGGATGTTTTGGTGTTCTGATAAGGTCATGTGCTTCAAAAATATTTTGTGGTTTTCAGTTGTTTGGTGGTCGATGAACGATGAATGACTGTGAAATAAATATAACAAGTCCCTTGATTATATGATGTATTAAAAATAATAAATTCCCTTGAATATTTCAGGAAGGTAGGGAGATTCACAAAAAGTTATGGAGAGAATATTTAAAAGATATTGAAGATATTGAAATCTACAATATAAGGATAAATACCAACAAATATGTGGTTACACTCACTTTAAAATGGATGGAATATGTAAATATTCCAAATTATCAAAATTTATGAAGTTTAAACTTGACGTATTTTTCTTGAATGATGGTTTAATGAGATCTTCTGGTTCATAAATGAGTGATGTTAACAATGTCTTTGTGATATTTGAAAATATTGTCAGTGTTCTAAACGATGTGATCATTAAGAATGTGTTAAGAAAAATTATTGTCGGGATCATCATGAAAGTGTTGAGAATCATGAATTTGGTGAGATTAATAAAATTTTATAGTTTAAATAATTCATAATATTTTGTTAATAATTGTAAATTGCCAAAGAGGATTGAAAAGGTGTATTCAAAATATTAAATCTTATGTAAACCATAAGGGATTTCCAAAAAAATATATGGTAAATTCCTTGTATTCATGTCAGTGAATGTTAAATGTAATGATTCACTCGATGAGGTCTAATTTTGTTGACAAAAGTGAATACAACAAGATTATTCTAAAGGGATAGTGAGAACATGTTATTGGATAGATCATAGAGATTTGACCTTTTGATTGGCTACAAACCAGGTAATATAGTGAGTCATATAAAAACCTTTTAATAATAGCATTCTTTAGTATATTTAATATAAAGGAACATTTCAATTATATATACATTATAGGCATCAGATTGTAGGTTAACCAAGTAAAATTATTGTGTCTCAGGTGTGATATCAGTTTTGTTAATATATTTCTATGGGAAATGAGGACAAGAATGTTTTAGTTAATGAAATAATAAGATCTGATGGGGATGTTATTTTAATATTTCATACCCAGATTACCCCCATCTCTAGGTTTTTTACTTAGTTATTTTCATAATTATCAAGTCTATTTTTCTTCTATAATTGATCTTTTTTTTAGGATTTTTGTTCTTAAAAATCACATTATTCTACCTCTATATTAATTTAATGTTGTTATTGGAATACATATTTTATCTTTATATAATGACCATAACATTTTTCAAGGATGGTATGTCCCATTTGATATTCTGAACAAACATAAGATTTTCAATCAATATTATTAAAATGTTCTCTTCCAATGGAAATTATATACATTGAATGGGTCTTTATTCTAATTCAAATAGCACATTTATCTCATATGGCTAGATATATAGTGAAAATCAATTATTTTTGAAATGTTTAGTCATTTTTAATATATTTGAGGAAGAAATTAATATCCATAATTTGAAAAGTGATGTTTAGATTTTAATAGAACTAATATGTAGTTCTACACCTTTTTCCGATGCTAAAAATTAAATTCCCTTGATTTAGTAAAAATAAGTGAATAACAAACAACTTGAGAATACTAATAAATGATTCATTCATCCATGTAAATCACCAAGGGGTATACCTATTGTTTTTATTCTGAATAGAGAATTATCAATTTACCATGTAATAATTAATATGAAATTAAAAATATCTCAATCACAATAATTAAAATCTTTTCCATATTAATGATTTTTGGATTACATATGAGTTGTATAGTATTTTTACAAGAATGCTCATTGACCAGTTTACTATAATATTATTTATAAAAATCCCATACATAACCAATAAAACCATTAAATTTAGATATTAACAATATAAATGTATTGTAATTTCATTTGGTCATACTAATACAACCTTTATCATCATATAAGTAATGAATATAGTTTTAGATATTTCCTTGATTAGGATATGATAGTCTCTATAAATTATTTTATTATATTATAAAATAGTAATAAAAATAATAATGATCACTTAGGGTTTTAATGAAGAATATAATTATTTAAAAGATATATAAAATATATTACTAATACTAATTGTGTTTATTTCATGTTTGATTTTTAATTCTATATAATCTCATGTGAGGTAATATTGGTGGATCCAATAAGAAATATGTCATTGAAAATTGTCCTAGACTATCAATGGTTATTAAGATGATATGTTTTACTATATTTTATAGAAATCCTAATATACTTTTGACTAATTTATCATTGATATTTAATCTGCCAACAATGTTACCTCAGAAAAGAGTTATATTCATTCAGACAAATGAATGTGATGAAAATTTCAAGGGACTAAAGATAATGATTGTTAATTCACATGTACGGAAAGTAACCTTTAATGGAGAAGTGTTTCAAATTTATAGTGATGTGTTAAAGATGAGACATGGATGTGTTCTTATTAATATTAAAGGGAAATAGTTTATTCCCTTCATTAATTCATGGTTTATGAGTAAAATTACATGAATCATGATTTGTAGTTAACTATGGTAATTTATTCATTGAAGATATAGAGGAATTATTTTTATGTAAAAATGTATAAAATATACAATAATTTTAAATGTATTATATATATATTCACCCAAAAAGATTCGAATATTAATAGGAGAATATGGAAAGAGATGAATTAATGTCATGACATATCAATATATTACAAACATTGGAAATTAAACAAAGTGGATGATTCTTTTAGTTAAATGAATCATAATTTCTTATTTATGACCTATCTCAAATTTTTTTTTTGTTATTTATGGATTACAAATGGTTATACCATAACAAAGAACTGGATAGGTAGAAAGCAAATTTTGGTCAACTGAGTATTCATCCATTTATCAATGAGACTATCAAAGATAAGCACGAGGTTGATTTGATGATGGAATATAAAGGGGATAATGTTCATGAGTTCAACCATGAAAGTTATAGAATGATTTTGTTTAAGAACTATTTATTTATTTAATAAATACTATATTTATTAAAGGATATATTTTTAGAATCATATAACTCATCAATGAGTATTTATTGTAGAGGTATGTTGATGTATATAGATCTAAATAGTAGTTTATTTGTTTAAATATATAATGAGAACATTTTCATAATTTTTAACTCATTTTTTAGAATATTACAAATTAAATCATTATAAAATAAGTCTGTGGGGATGTTACAAGCATTACCCATACCATAATGGAAATGGGGAATCATCACGATAGACTTTGTCATATGACTCCCAAAAACATATAATGTTCATAATTATATTTTGGTTGTAGATGTATTGTATATTAATTCTGCACACTTTATTTCTATCCATCAATGTTTTTAAATTCATCAACTATTTTGGATATATATTAGGGAATTGGTCTATTATCTTGGAGTTCCCCATTCTATTTTATCAAATTCAGAGTTGAGGATTACCTCAACATTCAGGAGAAGTATTCAGCATGTTCTAGATTTAATGATGTGTTTATGTAATAAAAACCGTCCATAATAGTTAATTTGTCTATGATTATAATTCAAACCATGTGGGATAAGCTATGAACCACTTATCAATATTTTAGAGGATGTTATTATTAATACATTCCTCATATTGAGTCTTCCAATAATAGTAACTCTCACACATGGATAAATTGTATCCTAATGAATACCTATATAGAGTGTGGTTTAGAACTCCAAAATAGTAGGATAATATATAGAAATAATGTTATCGGAACTGATCATAGTAATTGAAATGGAAGAGATAGTTATACCCATTCAATAACTTTACAAGTTAGCTCGGAGTCGACAGAAGTGTTATGCTGAAAATCACTACAAAAATATGGAATTTGATATTCATTATAAGGTATTAATGTTAATTTAAAAATTGATGAATGATGTGAGATTTTTAATGAAGGTATATTTGATACCTACATATATCAGCCCATTTTCCTTCCACAAAACTACTCTCAAGATCGTGATTTTATCCATGTATCTATTTTGAAAAAGTAAACACATAATCAATTTTTTGTAATGAACTAAATGGTTGTAAAATAAGTGATTGATCTCAACTATGAATAATAAATTTTATAAATCATTGATAAAATAAAATATGTGATATGGAAGTAGACTACTCGACGAATAAAAGATCATTAATGAAATTACATTTTGAGGAAGAATATTGTGAACCAAAAGATGAGACTAAGAATAAGTATCCTCAATTTTTTCTATAAAGATATAATTTCACAAGATAAATTCATTTTAATTGAGGGAACAACATATTTACCCAATATTATATGTGAGTTTGTTTTGAAATAAAAATGATTTTTTATGAAATCAATTATAAGCAATCCTGAGTGTAAGAAAACCCGTAATATATTATACAATTTTTATATAATTATTATATTATAGGGTTTAAATATAGTTAACTAAAATATGAAGTATATATTGAAATTTTTTCTTAAATTTAAATCTATTGAATATATCATAATAAAAAAACATTACTTTTTTACAAAATCATTCAATTATTAAAAGTCAGATTTCTGAATAAATTTATTTTTCAACATGTTATATATTATTTAATAAATAGTATATTAATATTAACTAAAATTATATTTTAATTAAATTTATTGGTAATATTTTAGTAAATATCCCGTTTTTATTTACATAATGATTATAAATGATGACAAAATAATTTATTAAAAATAATTTAGTTTTCATATAATTCTTTGTTTTAAATGCGTTTCTATCATGAAAAACAGAATAATATATAATTTCAATGACATATATAAAATTTCCAATTAAATATTTTAACATTAATTTATCAATTTATACCATGAATGGAATTAATTTATTTTTATTTTTATGCTATAAATTTGTTTTTCTAAAAGTGGTCTTTCAGTAAGATACATGTAATTATTATAAATTTAATTTATTCCAATAATAAAAATTATATTGTATTAAATGGGATCCATATTTTAAATCATAATTTCTAAATATGAAAAAAACTAGAGTTTAATATTTTTTATAATTAAATGGAAAATAAAAAATAAATTAGCAAATTTAAGGTTAAAACAAGTTTATTGGGGGTTTAAACATAGAGATAAGGGTATTATTAACACACAAACATGTCAAATTATGTTTGGATAAATATATTCAGACAGTATATTATATAAAACTCAAATAAAATGATTTTTGGAATAATTAAAATTTATAAAGCACTAATTAATATTTAAATATTTTAAGTAATTCTACCGGTGTCCCCTCCCTCGCTTATAAAATAGCGCCTCATATCCTCCCATCTTCATGAATTTTGAACCCTCAATATGAATATATACAAGAATTAATACACTCCTATCATCCATAAATGTGTTCTAGAAAACATGGTATTCCCCAAATACTAATCATCCAGGGATTATGGTGTATGCCAAATGTGGTCTCTTAATGAAGATGTTTAAATATTAATTGAGAACATTCAATTTTATTTTTTCTTCAAAACCATATAATCATGGTGTATCAATTATAAAATGATGAATACAATATAATTAAATTTATAAAATATTATTACAAATATTTCAAAACCAATTTTTATATCCTTACATGCAATTGGGAAATGAATGTATCACTCATGCCTACATGTGGACTACCACCTCCACATAATGATATGCTTCATTTTCTATCACAGCCTAACAATAATTTTATACTGATAGATTAAATGAATATATATTATATTTATTAACTTATTATTATCCTTTATTATAATATATTATTTATCTATATTTTAGTATTTTCATTTGAAAATGAGAACTACCATCATGTGTACGTACAGAATACCATTTCCTTAAATGATATAATTCAAATATCAATCACTACCGTTTATGGATAGTTATAAATATTTATATAATTAATATACATTATACTTATATATTTATTATCACTCTAGTTTTTATATAACCGTGATCAATATGAAATGATTAGAACATCCAAATTTGAGCTTACACTGAAATAAAAAATTGAAACTAGAAATGATTATTTTAACAATGAATTATTCTAAAATGTGTGATAAAATGTCACAAGTGAATCTTATATGAAATTATATGTATCTATATGGTTATATTATACAGTTATAATAAATATTACTTTATTATATAGTCTATTATAGTTCTTATTCTTAAAGAAAACATAAATTAAGGATTTTACAAGACTATGGTATTTCTACCAAGTATTTTTATGCATAAATTTTCAATGAGAGAATAAAGGAGATATTTTAAGGAAATAGATTTTTTTATTTTATTATCAAACTTTTCATAATATTTAATATTAGTTTAAATATTATTTTATTCAAAACACTCTAAAGTAAAATTTTATGGAAAACTAATGATATTTTTCAATTTGATTTTGAAATTTATCTTCATATGTTAATAAATTCATTTAAATTTTAAAAAAATAATTTAAAAATATATAATGATTTATTAAAATTTTTTTTACATATTTTATGGATTCTATATAAATTTTTAAGTAATAAAATTTTCATTTTCTGAATTATGTACTATTTTTTCAAAGGTGTAAAAATAGTTTTGGTTTAAACGTGACCCTAAGAAATCGATTTTTCATCTTTTATGAGTAATATTTTATTTTGAGACTCCCCTAACAATTTCAAATTTTAATTGAAAATAAAAAATCTTCCATCATCTTATGGAAATTTTCAAATTTTAAATTAATTATTTCAAATGAAAAGGGGTATTTTTCTCCAAATATGTTGTACCAATAATTAATATTAATTTTTTATCTTTAATAACATAATTTAATGAGACATAAGAATCAGTAGGGAAATTTATATATAATACCATCCTTATTTTATTTTTAAATGTTTTATCATTTCAATGATGAAATATTGATGAAACTAGTTTTATTTTCCACATATTATGTTCTAATAGGATGAAAAATGATTCATGATCATGTGGAATACATATTAATTGACTATGATTATGTTATTAGTGATTATGCTATATAACTCCAATATTTTTGGTAAGGTTGATTATCATAGAATAAAGGGTACACATTAGGTTATCTTAAGGAAAAAATTGTCAATAGTAGAAGTTATGTATACCTCAATGAATGAGAACATATGGTAATAAAAATACAAACATGAGATGATTTCATTTAGTGGTTACCAATGAAATAATATTTTTGAGATTATAAATTTTCCACAATTTATGACACACATTTCTAACATGATAATATGGTAATGTTATTCTATCTTAGATGATGTTAATTGATTCCAATATAATTTATGGATTATGAAATGCGGTGATTTAATCCATGAATCGGGATTAAGATCTCTAAATAGAGACATATGGTTTTCAAATATTATGATAATGTTTTTATACCCTTATAACCAGGTTATGATTAAATGATAATTAATATATTGTTTTTATGTTTAAACTGAAAATATGATATCACAATTTATTATACATACATTCCAGTAGGATATAAAACTGTTTTTTAATTTTCTAAGAGGATAGATCATTGTGAATTACTTTATAAGCGATTATGTAGATAATTTTTGTATTAATTTTTTATTTATTTAATCCTCTAGTAAAATTAAACCTTTAATGTTACAAGATGGATCATTCTCTAACATCCTCAACTTGATACTGCATCAGTTGACCAAGAAGGTTGTCTGTGTGACCTCAAGCACATCTCGTCATACGTCAGAGGCTGGAAACTATCATCGAGGGTCTAATGAATATAGCGGGGTGACTATAACCTCTCGTATGATTTGTAATGAAAATATAAAATAACACCAGGGTTTTATAAATAATATTATCAAGATAAATAAATAGTCGCACATCAAAAAATAATAATTTAAAAAGTTGAATAAAATCACCTAATAAAAGAATAATGCAATTAAAAATGAATTGGTATAAATGAAATGTTGAATATCATAAAAATAAAATATTAATCTAACAAAAATAAAAAAACAAAACATCCGTCAAAACCATGTGTTTTCCATGTCTCTAATCTCCAACCCATCCACCCATCTAAAAAATGACTATATAGTTCCTTGCATTAGTCCAAACATTTGTCAATTAAATCTATTTGGATACAAAACAGTGGCCCATCCAGGGTGTGAGTACAATAGAATAGTTTGAAACCACCATGTCTAAAAAATACAATCTTTGAGATGTAAAAAATTCAATATGGGAATAAACAAGGTTCTACATCAATAATATCAGAATTCATAAGAAATAAAAGCTGATGAACATTTGGTTATGGACTAACACCCAAGGCCAGTGAAACCTGCTTCGGCACCCTACTTGTTAACACTATCTTTGGGTATATCCTCCTCCATCTGGATAGATCACCCACATTAGTGGAATATTATCTTAATGAGGATGAATCATAAAAAAAATTGTCACAAACAAATGGCCTCATTAAATTTTTTTCAATATTCTCTCCCTTGGGCATTAAGTGACTATGCATATGGTCCTCAAACATCCCATGTAATCATTTACTCTTCACTCAGCCTCAAGTGCATGTGCTCTTTACGACCTTGTGGTAAAATATTCATGCAACAATCCCTCAGGTGTCCACAATAAGAATTGGTCCTATCCTGAAAAACTCAACATGTCATCAGCATCAAAACCTCAGGTATCAATTATATCAAAATAATATAGACTCAATATCTATGTCAGAAGAAACAATAAGGACGGTATCAAACATACATGATATATGATAATAATACACAATAATTAATTAATGAAATTATCATATGTCTATCCAAAATTACCCATAGTGATTATTCCACAAGAAATGACACAAGTTTATTATTATTCTAATTCAAAATATTAACCCAACAATCATTCAAATTATCCAATTTATTTTGGTCGTGACCATTGTTTTTCGGCACGATCGCACATATTTCATAAAATTTAAATAACTTTTTCAGAGAAAATTGGATTTATTCTAGACCTCCTACCATATACCCAATATGATCAGCACAAAATAAATTGGTTAATGATTCAGTTTAGTTCAAGAAGAGTCAATGAGACTGACAAACTCACTAAAATGAGCATTATCATTAGATAAAAATCATATAAAAATATCTTATAAAATATTCAAGTGATAATATCATAGTACTACTTTATAATTATCATTGATATTTTAACAAAACTATTCATCAAAAATCAATTTAATGATAATTTCATCAATTTATTCAGGATAATTCCTTTCAATTTCATGCATTAATCATTTTAAAACTCCTATAATCATCTCTATATAATTTTTAAAAACTATCATTTTACAAATATTCATATTTATCAGTTGAAAAAATTTATATAAAAGATAGTTTTTAATTTATCATAACTAACATTTAATAATCCAAAAAATAAATAAGAAAATTATTATTAGAAAAATATATGATTATAATTTTATAAAACAAACATTTTTCCCTTTTATATTTTCATTATTAAATGAATTATTGAAAAAAATATCGGAAAATAGATAAAAAATATAAACATAACAATATAAAAAACATGACGAACTTTCTTGTGAGGCACACCAGGAGGGTCATTCATTAAGAGGGTAGTGCACAACTGGTCTCAAAAAAAGGGGAGAAAAAATCATTGGCCTTACATAAGGACATCCTTGGTCATTCGCGCATGACCCGATCTACTCCAAAGCACAATGATATATCTGATTATATATAAATTTAAAAACTTGTGACCATAAATAACCACTATTTTTAACTCCACTTTTGTTGTCTATTTAATCTGGTTGTTAATTTTATAGTTATATAATTCACCCCTAAATTATGTTTCATGTTTATTTTCATTCAAAATGATCGAAATTTAAGCTTCCAAGATTCTTCAGTTGTCAATAATTCTCCAAAATCCCGATTAGTGGATGAAACCAGAATAGTGTCTTTCTTTTGATAAATATTGAAAATATTTTTTTAAATTTAATCATAAAATAAAATAAATTTAATTAATGAACTTACTAATATGCTAATTTCATACAAAAATTATACCCTACCAAGGGTAAACCCTCTATCCTGAACCGAAGAATCATCTTACATTTCACATATGATGAACAGTTTGGGTGATATTAATTATTTTTATGAAAATATATAAATAAATTTTATTTAATAATTTTATATCATGAGCGATGTGTCCAAATGTTAGAAACCTACAAACAACATACCATGATTTGGATAAATTTCACATTCTGGACATATTAGTTGTCTCATATTTCTCATACGATGCACCATTTTGGATTTATTAAATTATGTTGAATAATTTTTTCTCATTTAAAATAATATAAAAAATATTTTTATTCATCATTTTTCAAGGATTTATAATCCTTAGAATTTCATACTAACATAAATTCTGACTCCAAAAATATTCCATTAAATATTAAAAAAGTGTTAATTTGGAATTATCTCTTATATAATACCTTTAAAAAAAATTTAATATAATTTACAGATAAATAATTTTTTCACATAAGGAATTTATAATTTATCAAATGATAATTTTAATATATTTAGGAAAAAAATATTTATGTTAAAAATGGATGAATGTCAAAGGAAAACCTTCCATAAAAAATGGCAGGGTATTATAACCTCCCCACCATATATCAACTCATCATTGACATGATCCACGAATAACTATGCGATATCAATGAACAAGTCTAGCCAATGTACTAACACATCAGACTCCCCCACCCATGTCTCCTATACAAAACATTAATCCTACAGTAGTACTTGTATTAGAGGCACAATATTTATTCGAATATTTTTTTCACAATGGTGCACAATTTTTAAAGGATCCTCTGTAAAAGGATGCATCTAAAAAAATATCTTCTTCCACTATGTTGATCACATGATAAGGTTCATAATGATATCTCTGAAGATGTGAAATGACAATCACATTGTTCATGGAAATGTAGTGATGTGGAAGTTCCAAATGGTATTCCATTGGACTACCCCTTTACAAAATCTTGAAATACCTGAAAAACTAGAGAGAAATCATTAAATGTTTTGTAATATAATGTTTCCACATTCTAGGTGAAACCCTAAGTAAAACATGATGACCATACTAAAACTCTAGAGGTTGTATCCATTTCTTAGGTTATGATTTTTTTGCTTTTCATAGTCACTAACCACTTTCTGATCAACTAAACCTGCTCACACATGTCCTACATGAGACTCATTCCAACAATTGTTACTTATCTTACCTCCAACCAAAAAAGAGCGGAATGAAATGACCTTCAATAAAAAGAATCAAATGGAGAAATTTGGTTCAATGCCTAGAATATGTAATTATAGGAAGACTACACATGTTCAAAATTCTACACCCATTAATATCAATAATGCAAAACACATGATCATAACATATCTTCCAAAATAAGAATGATATGCTCAGATTAATTGTCAATATGTGGGTGGTAGGTTGTACTCAAAAGAAAATGTGATCCCAATTTCTTTTGAAGACCCTTCCAAAATAGAGATGTGAAATTAGAATATTGATCATAAATAATGATCCTCAGAACATCGTGCAATCAAACTATTTCACAGACATAAAGAGTACACAAATCATCATAGATGAAGGTCTCCTTGATAGTAAAAATGTTTTGTACCTTTGTTATTCAATCTACAATAAACTACACAATGTAATTCATATTTTTTGTACATAGTAATCATATAAAATAATTAATAGTAACATTATTCCACCACCACTATAGAATGGGAAGATGTTGTAATAACCCTCCAGGCCTCTAGTGATTTTCCTTCACCTACTAAAAGGTAAGAACTCATTACAAATATCACTATCTCCTTTTTCAACCATAGCCACCAGTACAGTATATGGAGATCATGATACATGTTTTTCAAACAATGAATTACCTCCCATCTAGAATAATGACACTCTCTCATGATCTCCTCATGAAAGCCCCCTGAAACCCATACATACCAATAAAAAAGAAAATAATTTCCACTACCAAAAGACTATACTCATGGTGGATCCCCACCAAATATGTTGTCTCTCAAAAAAATCCCTATGGAACATATATATTTTATTCCTTAAAATTTTTAATATTCATGGGTATAACTGATGTTGATGTCAGATATATTCATCCATGGGAATATGGAATATCATGATGCATATGTGTTAGGAGGTCCTTGAGCCTCCAATAATTACCAGATTCCCTCACTGCCTTTGTCTGTGTCTTCCCTCTCAAAAATCAACCAAATCATTTTCCCTTTCCCAATGTATTGAATAGTTCAATGTTTAATGACTTAAGATATTCATCCCACATCATTTTATGACGGTTCTTGTCGCTCATAGAAAATATATACATTATGATCTTTTGGTCCATGCACACCACAAACCATTATCCCAGAAGTAAGTGTCTCCAATATTTCTAGGAATATATCTCCACCAATAACTCTAGATAATGAGTGGGGTGATTCTTCTCATGCGGTGTAAACTGTATAAAGATATATGAAACCACATCTTCTATTGACATTATAATTTTCTGATTCCAACTCCAGATGCATCACAATAAATTGTATACTCTTTACTGAACTCTAGTATGGTGAGGATCGATGATTAGATCAACCTACTCTTAAACTCTTGGAAGTATCCCTTACAAGAAAATGGAAAAACAAACTTCAACCATTTATTGGACATCCAAAACATCAATTCATCCAAATTGAAGATGTTCAGGATGAAGTGTTCGTATTAACCTAGTAGAACAAGAAAACTCTGAATCTCAATGGAATTTTTGGGTCACCACCATGATACCGCAGCTGCAACCTTCCATAGGTCCATCGAAACTCCATCCTACGAGATAGTAAGAATCCATTGGTGCACTCTATGAATCTAGAAACTATATTTCAATAGCATAGCATAATGAAAATTATATCTCAATGTACTAATGATGATTCCAAGATGTTGAAATGATTTTCTACAAACTAGGAGTAAAATATGATTTCATCTAAAAACTACCAAAAACTGATCCAGGAAAGGATGAAATATTAGATTCATTAAGGCCATTAATATTGTCCAAGCATTCAACAGACTGAATTCTATCACCACAAACTCATATAATCCATGCCTACTCTTGAATGTAGACCAAGTTATATCTGTTGGCCTCACCATCAACTAGTGGCACCCTAACCAAAAGTCGATCATTGAGAAAATCTTATCACCACATATATGGTCAAATATATGATCAATTCATGGAAGGGGATATCGTTTCTAAACCGTCATCAGGTTTATTCTCTAATAATCCACACATAAGCATAATGTCCCATTAGCCTTCTTAGCCCACAATGATGGAAGACCACAAGGTGATGTAAATTTATTTACGATACACATGTCCTCTATATCTTATAACTAAACCTTCTATTATGAATTTTCACTATTGACATCCAGTATGGAGGTTTAATAACTTGTTCATATCCTAGAACCAACCCAATTGTGAACTAAATCTCCCAAATGTATCAATATTTAGAGAATTCTATTGGAAGGATTCCCTAAAATTTTTCCACCATTGGAGGAATAATATCTTGTTACATTCCATCATCATCAGCAATAAGGCTTTCAATCTTAGTCATGAGTCAATCTAATCGATACTGAATTGGTCCTACATGAGTATCATGAAAAGCACTCTCACCATGGTGAGTATAGCTACCTTTTCCTGGTGATAGAAACGTAACTCTACTCCTATAACAGTTTCTATGAGCATGACATAGAACTAGACAATCTAGTATGAAAATCAAATCAAATCCTAAAATTTATAGTAAAAAAGTATCCCGAAGGAAATTTTTCCCTCTAATTTTCATAGAACCATCATGGAAACAACTAATATCCTCTGACCATACTCCCAATGGTGTACCAATAGTCATAACCCTATATAATCTCTCCATAGAAGATCCTAATATAATTGCAAAGAGATAATATATAAAGGAATGTGATGCTCTTGTATCAAAGAAATTCCAAATCTATGGTATATGACATAAGAATCACACATCTAAAAGTAAAATTACTAGCATCCAAACTGGTCGGAACATACTATAAAGAATCCATAGGGATCACCCCTCTACCTTAGGCTCTAGTATGACTCCCTGTTCTATTACCTCTTAGTGGTACAGATAGTCTTTCACAGAGGTACCACACCCCATTTTTCAGCCTGGATGTCTAGTGGAACTCCTGCTACTAGTATACTGATGGGTAGTGGAGCCCCTTTTACACTGATCTGCCAATGCAGATCATCTTCCACTTATTTTCTATGTAATGTTCCCATGAATTTTTTTTACAATTTCCCAAACTTCTAAATACATGGAACACCAATATTGGGTGAGGACAAAATGGTCTCTCATGGCCCATCATTCACCACTAAAAGCCCTACACCAAACCATGGTCTTGAAAAGAATGTAAAACCCCTTTTATTGTCTTCCCTCTAATACCTTGGTGATAATTTCCACAATGATACTTCTTACCACAAGAATAATATTTCTCAAATATCCCTAAATAAACGGTTTATCCCACACTCATGGCCTCTCTCAGTTTCCCTTCTACAATGAGTGCATGATTCATCACATCTGAAAAGCATCATAAATAGAAGAAATACACCTATAACCTGATCTCATATTGAATACCATCATGGAAAAATATCACCCTAAAAATATCATCAGCTTCGAAGGATGGAGAAAAGTGCTACAGGTCGGTGAATCATCCGATATAGTCCATCATTGAAAATTTATCATGTGTTATGGTCATGAACTCTTGATCCTTCTCATCCTTCTATGTTTAAGTATATAGTGTCTTAAGAACAACATATATACGTCCTTTCGGGTTAACACATCATCATTCCTAGCGTTCTCTAGAATATCCTGCCAAGACTTTTATGGTCCATGAATAATGTATGTTCCAACGTTACTCTCCTTTCAGTTGGTGTCTTGAGGTTCTTGATGATTTTATGGACAAACTCAGAAAAAACCAGATACATGGGGGCCTCCTTCCTCATTAAATGTTCCTAAATTTTGTAGTTGAAACCCACTCTTCATCTCATATAAAGATGGTAAAATGAAAATAGTATCCCTTTACATGCAACGCATGTACCCCAGGAAGATGTCATGAAGATTAACATCCATATGATCTCTATTAACCACATGATGATATTGTTATGCTGTATTAGGATCATACTAATTTTTGCTCTCCTGACTCTCAAGTTAATTACAATGATGGAGAATTTTCTCTATAAGACAAACACCCACTTTTTATAGATGGTTAGTAACAATGCCAACCCAACAGTTGACTAAAACAGAGAAACACAAACTCATGGTCTCTTTAGAGATGACTTATAATTGAATTTTCATGACATATGAGCTCACATATTACAGCCACCCCATTTTTTCTAACAGATACAATACGTATCTCATTTAGAAATTGATCTGGCAATATATACAATGAAATAATTATGTACATGTCGCAAATGATTCATGTAAACATATATCCCTTTGTACCTATCATGTTGTATAATAATCATCTCGTACCATACCGAGAAATGAGTATAAATCTCATGAAAAAATAACATTAAAAATATGTGAACTACCCATGGTGATATAACATATAACTATAAAAAAGAGAACACTGTGCACAATAATCCTATCATAGGGCACTCAGATTTCCCCTATATAAGGGTTATCTACTCACATTCATAAGATCATTAACATGTCCTGATACAACCTAGAATCGTTTCTACCAATCCCAATTATTAAATCAATAGAAAATATTCCAGAACATCCCTTTGCTACAACATTTTAATGTCCCCGACCTGGTGCTCCCTCACGTGACTAAGTCAGTTGACTACATGAAATCAAGTGCATATCCCCATATTCTAGATGCTCCAAACTACTAGCGAGGGTCTAATGAATATATATGGGAGACTATAATGTCTGGGATGAGTTTCATTTTAAAGGTAAAATAATAGTATAATATTGGAAATAAAAGAATCAAGATGAAAAAATAATCATCTATTCAAAAATATTAAAGGTGTAGTTTGAATAATTCAACATAAAAAAACAATTATTCAATGAAAAAAAGAATGTGTATAAATGAAATAATGAACTTTAGAAAAATAAAAAAATATGATCAGTCGAATAGAAATTAAAAACCGTAGTCTAAAACCCTTGTTAGCCATGTTTATGTTCTCTAAACCATTTAGCCTTCTATAAATCAATAACATGGTCCCTTTCCCATTCCTAAACCTACATCCAAGAAATCAATACGGGTACTAAATATTGGCTAGTCTAATGTGTTATTACATCTTATTAGGTTAACACCATTGTTAAAAAACAAATCTAATATAAGAGATATACGTCATGAAATATAGGGATGAACAAGGTACTAATTTAATAAATTAATACTGCACATGAAATAAAACCTACTGAAACTGAGGTTAAGGACTAACACCCAAGACTAGACAAACCTGATTGGGTGCCTTTCCAGTTATCTCTGTATATGGGTAGATCATCATATATCATGATTGATCACCCAAACCAGTGGAAAAATCTTTTTCTAGGGAAGAATCATTATTAAATTTCCATAAAAAATGTCCTCACCCTGCATGCTTTCTCAAATCTCTCCCTCGAGTATCAAGTGATTGTATATTTTGTCCTCAGACATCCCATAAAAAAATAATATTATTCCATTGGGCCTCATGTACATATTCTCTTTGTCATTAGATGGTATAAAAAATAATTCCCCAATCCCTCCTGAATCCATAACAAACATGATTCGTATCTAGATAAAATCAATATGCCATCAGTGTCAAGCCCTCATGTATTAATTACATAGATATAATATAATCACAAAATCTAATCAATAAGAAATAATAAGGCCAATATCGAACATAATTGATGGATTGTCATAAGCATTCATAATTAACTAATCAAATTATCATATATATATAACCAAAATTAACCAAGGTGATTCTTCTACAAGAAACCACCAAAATTTATTATTATGGAAATTTAAAATATTAAGCCTGGGATCATTCAAATTATCCAATATCTTTTAGTTTTTCCCTTGTTTTTCTAGTGTTATCAAACATATCAGATATTCTATAAATAATTTTATCAGATAGAAATGAATTTAGTTTAGAGAACCCAACTTATCCACGTCCTTATGAACACATCAAAAATCAAGGTTTGATTTAGTGTGGTTTGAGATGAAACAAAGATACTAAAAAATCCCTAAAAATGATTGTTATCTTCAGATAAAAATATTATTTAAAATAATTAAAAAATTTCATGTGAAAAATTCATTGAATTACATTATCATTATCTTTTCTATTTTCACACAAATATTCGTTAATAATTCGACGTAATGATAATTACTAAATGATAATTTCAACAGTTTATTTATTGATAATTTCTTTTCAATCCATGCATTTATCATTTTGAAACTATTTTAATTATATCTTGTTAATTTGAAAAAATTATCATTTTATAAATCACCATTTTTAGCTGTTGATAAAAATCAAACAGAAATTTCATTTTAATTTATTTTAAACTATATTTTAATAATTCAAAACTTAATATAAAAAAATATTCATTTGAAAAATATATATAGGATAATCATTTTACAAAGGAAGAATTTTCATTTTTTTCATTTAATTTTATTAAGTCAATATTGAATAAATTTGCAAAAAGTAGATAATTAAATATAAATAAAATGAAGAAGACGTACCTTCTTGAGAGGCACACAATTAAAGTTGTGCAATAGCTGGGTTGCACACCCCCAATCTCAAAGGAAGAGACGGGAAAAACACCCACCATAACCCAGGGACAACCAAGGACATTCACACATGACCCGATCTACTCCAAAACACAAAGATATATCCATTTATATAAATCTATAAAACCATGTGACTATAAATATACCCAATTAAAAACTCTCCAGTTGTAGTCAGTTTCTTTTGATTTTTTTGTAGAGTCATTTAATTCACACCTAAATTAGGTCTCAAGTTTCATTATAGTAAAAAATCCAAAAATATGATTTCAAGAATATTCGGCGGTAAAGAAATATCCAAAATCAACATTGGAGAAGAAACATGAATAGTAAATCTTATTCATTAATTATTTAATTTAATCATTAAATTAATCAATTTTAATTGGTGACCTTTCTAATATATCAAGTGTGAATTAAAATTATACCCCACCTACAGTAAACCTTATGTTCCAAACCCAATGGTGGTCACATATTTCTTGTATGACACATAGTTTGTGAGATATTTATTATCTCCAATAAAAAAAATTATTTTTTTTAATAACTTTATCTCTAAAGAGAGGTGTCCAAACATCTATCACATACATATTCCATACCCTTGATTGGGTAAAAATAACATTTTGGCCCTATCAGTTTTCTTAGATTTTGGAAACAATGAACCATTTTGTTGTTATTAAATAATATTGAATAAATTATCATTTTATTCTAAAATATTTTTATTATTTTTATTCTACATACGCAGAGGATTTATGGGACTCATAATCTCCTAGTAACTCATATTTTGACTCTAAAAATATTCAATTGAATAATTCAACGTTTTAATTGATAATTTTCTATAAGGAAACTCCTTTAACATTTTTTTATTTTAATTCATTAATAAATAAGTTTTTTTACTTAATTCATTAATAATTAATAAAATAAATTTTTTATTATATTTATAGAACAAATCATAAATTTAAATTTGGAATAAATTCCAATGAAAACATACCATAGAAAATGGATGGATCTTATACATAATGAAATTTATTGAATATTAAAATATATAAATTTAATATTGACATGAAAAATTATTGGGTTTCCAAATTGACCTTCCTTCGTGATGTACTTATATAGGTTTCTATATAGTGAGATTTTTCCTATAAGGAATTCTTCATTGATGTTGTGTGATGTTTCATGGTGATATCCTTCTATTTTTTGACAATTTTTTGTGTATTTCTTGAAAAAATGGAAATATTTTGATGGAAGATGATGAATTTAGAGGCCATGAATTAAGTTGTTTTAAATTTAATACCATGTGGCTTGACTATATCTCTATAATCCTCATGATTATGGTTCATTTTATAGGATATTAATTTTTATTTTGTTATTCATTCTATAATTTTCCATTCTAGATATTTTTTATAATACATGGATGTGGTGGAAGAAAAAAATTATTTGTGTTGTTTGGATTCTAGTTAGAATTTTATTAACATTTATAGTATTAAAAAATGGGTAAATTAATAATATTAAAATCAATTAGATGAACTATCTTGTAAGATACACAAAAACACATGGGATTCACATCAAATTTTAAATTTATTATGCATGTATAATAATATTAATTCAATATATTCATATAATTAAAAAAACCTGATAACTCTAAAATTATCACATACTAATTAAAGTATATATTTGAAATAACAAACAATTATTGATTCTTTAACCTTAGTGATACACAAACAGTGACATAGAGTAATAGATGATAACACCAAAGATGATTATAATGAAGAACTAAAATAAACCTATAAACATGTGCATACCAACATGAAATCATTGTAAATAGGAAACTACAACCCCTTCAATGTCATAATTGAGATAAAATTATAAAAGGTATCAATCACATGATATATGATCCTTGAATGTGTAATGAATTTTATGTGGAGTATGAGTAGAGTTCTATCAATTGGATAGGTTATAAAAGTGACTAAAAATAATGATCTAATGGATGGGGTGGTTCAATTTGAATTCAAAATTCAAAAGACCCTGCTAATAAATGGATACTGATTTATTATGGCATAATAAATTTGGTCAAAGTAGATTAGAAATTCTAGAAACACAAAATGGAATATACCCCTTAATTAATGTATGGTTGAAAATGTTAAAATGAGTTCCACATTCACTATTGTCTAATGTCTTAATCAATGGATAGTTCAACCTCAAACACTAAATCGTTGTATAAAACCCCTTGAAATAGAACCATTTACACTATTTTTTCACCCTTTTTCCTCGGCACTAACACAAAAAAATTCCTATAGAATTTTTTGTAGATCTCTCTTATATCTGAATTGGTAATTTAATCATTCCATGTTTATTAAATGTATCTTTGAATCCTATAAGGAAGCCTAAAATGACCAATCTCATGGAAGAGGAGACAAAAAATCATACATAATTTTTAATAACCTCCAAATACTCAAAAAACATTGTAATAAGTTTAATGAGTAATGATAATAGCTTGATTACAAATCTAGCATGAAATAATAGTTTTTATCAGACCGATTTTGGATACTAAACCACATTTCACCAATTTTATCCCTCTAAAATCATCCATGATACACTATAACACCTCTATCTTAGAAAAATATGGGAAATTTTTAGAAATTATATGAATTATGGTGATATATAACTGAATAATTAATACCAAATTCTTTAATCATTAATTTACATTCTCTAGTATGATGGAACACTATTTAGATATAATGAATAACAAATTTTTTGAATTAATTCACATTAGTTTTTTGGCACAAATGGAGAATAAATATCATGAAGGAGCACAATGATTATACTAGGTATAAAAAATGATTATTTATTAAACAATTGTCACTAATTTGGTTATATACTTAATTAACCGACAATTCAATAATTTTATGGTTAAATATTAAGGAATAACTTACTATTATACCAATATCTTGGACCTATTCCACACATTAACTATATTCTTCAAAGAGGGATATAATTGTTGGTTTCAATTTGTGTAAATCTATTCTTATTCCATTAACATTAATGTTAAAATAATATAATTTTAAGGATCCATTATTCACTAATTCAACATCTTCCAAATAGTTGATTTGAAACATTTCAACTATTATATTTATCTCCGACACAAGAAATATCTTAACCCATTTATAAAGATTTGGAAAATTGATATTCATTCAGACTCCATAGATTAATAATACTATAGATATAATAACTCCATATATGGACCTATATATAATTTAATATGTTATATTAATTTTTTAAAGAAAATGTATCTATAGAAATATACTAATATTATGTTCATAGATTTTCAAAATATTTTCTTCACAGGCTAGTCATTAATATACATTCATCTATAGAATCACTATCACCTTAAATCAGACATTCATTATATGACAATGTTGTAATCACCATTCTCATAGGAAAACATCGTCCCACTTCTCAAGAGTATCTTCTTAATGATTGAAATTATTGTAACTAAATTAGACATAATATATTATTATATAACTTTAAATTTTATGAATTTAAAATAAAAAATTAAAAACTCAAATAATATTATAATTTTACTGATTTAATTCCATCCTATTGATAAATTCTTCTATAAATATCCTATTTCAATTTGAATTTAATAATTAAATGTATTTGAGAAACCAAAAACCCGTTATGGGATATACATATAAAAATAACTTTGTAGTTTTTTGGAAATCTGTATACCATGGAACTACACTACTGATAATGGCGTCATGAGTTAATTTTTAGTTAATATATTTTCATATATAATGAACCCTTAAAAATTTAATAACACATAATAATTGAATATCTTGAAGTATTTTTAATAATCTTACTATCACTGTACCAAATTCGGAATGGATACAAAAAAATCCTTTTATATAGAGTGAATGTTTTTCCTTCATCCTGGAAACATTCTGGTAAATAACTCCATTTTTTGATTTCTATAGTCTCTTAAATTCCTAAACATTTATGCAATTGGAATCACACACCTCACTTCAAAAGGAATGTCTTGTGACATGGTATTCATCTCTTCATTTTGTAAATGTATCTTGAAACAATGTACCCTTATATCAATGATTTAGATACTCTTATAAAACTAGGGTTAGTATAAATTATTATAAAAACACTCTGACATCACTTATAACATAGTGATGTGTAAAAAAACACCAATTTGTGAAATTAATGGAATTTAATAAACAATATTTTCATCTAAATTAATTTTCTCCCACATCTTCAAAATCCCTCATAAATAGATAAATGGTTTAATTATGCTTCATTACCCAATATGTGGCATCCATTATATGAAAAAATCCCAAAGTCTCTACCTTGTCTAGTTGACCATTCCACCCAATTCAATGATTTCTTCCAGGGTTATGGCTTCAGTTTTTTCCTTATTTCTTAACAACTCCCCATGATGGGATTTTTCTAATTCTATTCTATTCATGCTGTTATGATTAATCGTGCATCCACCTCATGAAAGATTTATTCTAAATTAGTGTTATTATGGATTAACTTTTTCTATCTTTAAAGGCCATTAAAATATAGAATTCAATATTTTATTCGATATATAATAAAAAATCTATATATGTAATGGTATATGAGCCATACTTAAATTGAAATGAACATGATGTCTTTTTATAACATTACATATATTAGAGTGATTTGTATTCATATGCGTCCAATATTACTTCTACTTATTCTAGAACACTTACAACAATATTATTCAATGTTTTATTAGAATTATTTACCTGAAAATTGTGAAAACACGTGAAAAATATCCATTTAACACACAATATTTTTAACCTTATTCAAACAAATACATTATAAATACAAGACCATTATAAATATATCAATGTCATTCTATTCATATCAATTCTAGTGAATCCATGTTATTCTGTCTATACTAAATCTCTAAAACTGTTATGAAAATTTAGCAATGAAAAAGTATTGAGTTTATTCATCAATGAAACCTCTTTGAATATTGATAAAAAATACATCTCACTCATTTTATAGATTCCATATTAGACTACTATAACCAAATATAGAGGTCTTGGAACGTATGAGACTCTATACATAATTTATTTTCGTACTATAGACCAAACATACTTGAACCATTTACAAAAAAAACATTGATTCCAATAATGGATGAATAGAATGAATAATAATATCAAAATAAATCTGGAAGGTGATTTGATGTTTTTATTTATAATGATATTATAATTCAATAGGTTATATGATATGTGGATCATATTGACACTTAATGTAATGTATAAAAACATGAGATGTTGAGAAATATTTTTCATTAAAAAAATTATTGTTTTCATTATTTTTCATTAAAAAATACCATGTTTAGAATTATTCACATGAAACACTTTTTTTGAGTTAAAGAATAAAAAATTAGCTTACATTATAAGAAACATGGAGAATAGATTTCTTTACATTCGACATTATTTTTAAACAAAAAGTGATATATTATTCAAGTGTTACTATTTATTGTGATTAATTTCACCTATATGTTGTATTGGGGGGGGGGGTACGAATATGATTAAATAAATTATGAATATATATATATATGGTTTTCATATGTATATAGAATGAATTATTTGGTGAAAAGTTAATTATAAATAAAAATAAAAAATATTTTAAAATAAATGAAATATTTCTATGAAAAAACTATTTTTATGCTCAGATATGTTTTTTACCTCAATAAATTAATTAAATCTCATTGGGTGAATAATTTTAATGAAATTTATACTATATATTCAATCATGTTTGTGACATTTATCATAACGACCCATACTTTACATAAATTGTTATTACTTCAGAATTGAAGCATATTTATTACAATATATAACAAAACCAATAAAAGACCGTATAGGTATAGTGTCTTTAGAAACTGGGAAACATAAACAACTGGTTCATAAAGCATCTACTTTGCCTCCGATTTATTTCATCATATCTAGAGTCCCTTTTTGGCATATCCTACTAAATAACCTTCTTCCTGACCTGGGGAAATAATACATACAAAAGGGTGAGCTCAAATGCTCAGTAAGGGTAAACAAAAGAAATATCAATCACACTATATACATAAGAACATAACATTTGGAAATCTTAACCTACAAAAGAGATCATAATATCATAACATGGGATAAATCATAGAAGTGAATTGTAAACCCAATAATCATAACATAAAACATGAAACTTTGTGGCATACACACATAATCATATAGAATCATTTCTTGTTAGTCAAGACTCATTTCCAAGACTATCTTAGTGGAAAAAGTCCATTTATGAACTGAGTTCACTCCTCGTTTCAGTCCTGTTTCACTGAACCGGTATAACCTACCATTCCAGCCATCTCTATCTCATGAGATATAAAATCTTTACCCAATTCGTTGGAGGGAGATATAGGTCCCACCCATCTCGTAATGATACCATTCTTATGTGTGCCACAAAATCATAAAACCATACATCATAGCATATCCCATGTAATAAAAATTGGAATCTTAAACATTGTGACATCATAAAACAATTCATATAAATAAAGGATTCATAAAAATATAATTTCATCACAACATAATCAAATCAATGTAAAAACAGGGATAAAAACAGAACCCTTTATTATCTTAGATGGAAAATAATTTTGAAAAAACACTTGAACTCCATTCCTGATGAAAATATCCTTTCTGCTTCCAAAACACTTTTCCTTTCCTAACATGTCGTACAATTCTATGCTAAAAGAATTTGATTAAAAATAAACTTGAAAACTTATAAAGGAATCTTCTTGGAAATAATGTTTTAAAAATCCATTCATGCCGTATAAGGTAAAAAAACATTCTTCGTACTTTTGTCGGAAAAGTCAAAAAGTTCCTCGTACGAAAAACGACAAAAGCTTCCTTTCATATCTTTTACTAAAAACTCACCGAAGGGTATAATTGGATATAAAATATTTTATAAAGATATAAATATTACATATTTAGGAAACATGGATGCGGATGATAAAATACACCCCAGTAAATGCCAAAGTATAAACAATCTCGGATAAAAATGAGACTGTGATATTTCCCTTACCTTAGGTCCGACTTATTTTGTAAGTGTCCGAACCTCCTATATAATGATTTAAATAATGTTATTGACTTATTACAGAATCATACTTATTGTTATGATATCATATATGGTCATATTTTTAGCTTCTTATTAGTAATACTTCATTATTACTTGTTATTCGGGTGTTTATTACTCTTTGTTCTTATACATGTTTTGCCGAATAAATTCTTATTCTTCATTTTAGGTTATATATAACACATTTCCAGAATGGTATTAGTGTAATATATATCATATTAATTCATTCAATTCATTTATATAATCATTATTCAATGAAGATCATGTAGAACGAATCGCATCACATCGTGGAGACGGTATTCCGTACGTACGCACGAGTGATTATATCATTCCTATGATCGTGGAATTGTATTGGAGTGTATGTATACTATTTCAGAATCAATATCACTTAACAATAATTATATATAGTCATTATTTACACCATTATACCCATCGAAGTTAGGTGGTGGTGGAAAATAGATTACACCATGGCGTGGAGATGGTATTCCGTACGTACGCACGCGCGGTGATTTCTTTTTCCGTAGGATGGATAGATGGTGAAATAGGTTTGTTTAATACTTATAATTACATATCAGTATATTAGTGAAACTTATGTTATTACTTAATAATAAAACAACTAAAGAAGAAGAAGTGGAAGAAGAAATAAAGATGAAAGAATCGGTAGCGGACATTACCTTTTTTTTTGAAGTGCTTCTTTGAGACCTTCTTTTATGGCACTAAAATTGGTCTTTGAAGAAGACCAGGACCTCTAGGATGTCTTTATGTAAGTGGAGATGAGAAAGTGTCAGGGGTTTGCTGAGATTGAAGGCTCAATGTGGTGTGAGGAAGAGAGGGAGGAGGTGCTCTTTTATAAAGGAGGAGAGGGGCACCTTTGGAATAACTAAAAATATTATTTTATTATAAAGTCAATTTCGGTTTTAAATAGCTCCAAATTGATTTATTTCGAGGCTACGGTGGGTATGTGTCGAAATACTCTCATCCAATAGAATTTAGACATGTTTAGGTTCCTATTGTAACCTTATCATTTAGATTTAACATTAAGTTAAATAATTTTACTTTTACCGTGTCTTCTTGTGTTCTTTTACTATAAGGTTAATAAACTTACTATAAGCAGCCAAACGAACCCCAAGTTGTTTATTACTAATATATATAACCTTATCTAAGTCATTCGGCCGAACCTTATATATTTAGGAATAAAATATCAATTACTAATATAATATTTGTTTTAAAAACTATTTTATGTCAATTTTGACTCTATTTAGTAATTAATTTTTGGGAAAATAAAAAAAGAATGATTAATTCGAAAAAAGTTAATTAAATCAATACTAACATGTCATATAAATCTATAAAATTAGTGGATTTCATAAAAAGTCTCAAATTACATTTCTTTGGGTGTTTATAACATCAATTATGTCAATATTTCATTAATAAGATAATTACTGCATCATCATTGTGTCAAAAATAAATTAAATTATTTAATGTCTAAAATTTACAAATAAAATACAATTATGTAGGAAATCGTTTTATCTTTCTAATGAATATTTATAGTCGAATTTATCTTATGTATAACCCCATATTAAAAATGATTTAGTTATTAAACATTGATTTTAACTATTTTAACCCTTCTTTAAATAAATTAATAATAAATGTCCTAATCTAATCCAAGTGGTCCTAAATGGTCATATTTTATTCCTAAGTTTGTTTTTGGTCTAATTACACTTGTCCAATAGAATTAGGACATGTTTTAGGGTAATAATAATATCATTTTATCCTTAATTACCCTATTTACTTTTAACCGTTGTAAAAAAAAGGTAAAAAGTTACTATTCACCAAATATTATTTTCATCTCATTGAACCACATTTTAGTCCTTGATATTAACCGTGTCTCTCGGATTCTCGAAATTCCACTCACAGATGCGGTAAAATTATGTTTTATAAAAAATTTAGTTTTTTTAATTACCACTTAGTGGTTTCACTATTCATCAAAAATTGAAAGTTTTCAAAAAAATACCAAAATTTCACCCTAGGCTAATTTCGATATTCCAAATCCAAAAATGAAGTCCATTTTGAAAAATAAAATTTATAAAATTTCAAAAAGTGGTTATTACTATTCATAACGGCTAGTTTTAATAATATTTAAATAGTATATCGTTGTTTAGTGAAACTCGGTATTGCGTACGACGCAAGCTTTCGAGGAAGGTTGTGGTTGCGTGTAAAGCAAGAAAAGCTAGTGTTGTGTGTAGTGAAAGATTCCTTTAATGATTTATATAACATAAAAACAAAATATTTTACATAAAAGTCTCAGGTGTTACATTCTACCCCCCTTAAAATGAATTTCACCCTTGAAATTTGTCACTTTGTAACAAACAGATGAGGATACCTCTCCCTCATCATATCCTCAAGCTCCCATGTAGCTTCTTCTAATTGGTGGTTCCTCCATAAAACTTTCACCAATCGAGTGGTCTTGTTTCGTAGGACTTTTTCACTACGATCCAAAATCTCTATCGGTTGTTCTTCATAAGAAAGATCTTGCTCCAACGGTACAACTTCTGAGCTGAGTACATGTGAAGGATCAGGTATGTACATTCTCAGGAGAGATACATGGAACACATCGTGAACTGGAGAGAGATTCGGTGGAAGCATCAATCAGTAATCTACCTTCCCAACACGATCCAGTATTTCGAAAGGACCGATATATCTAGGGCTCAACTTCCCCTTCTTTCCAAATCTCATGACCCTCTTCCAAGGAGATATTTGTAAGAACACTTTATCACCCACTTCAAACTCTAGGCCTTTTCTTCGGTTGTCGGCATAACTTTTTTGTCGACTCTGAGCTTCTCTTATGTGTTGTTGAATAGATCTGACCTTTTCTGCCATTTCATCAACGAGATCAGTTCCTAATAGCTTTCTTTCCCCATCTTCATCCCAGCAAGTTGGAGTCCTGCATTTCTTTCCATAGAGAGCTTCATAATGAGCCATCTGAATACTGGAGTGAAAGCTATTATTATAAAAAAATTCCACCAAAGGTAGGTGTTGATCCCAACCACCTTTGAAATCCATAGAGCAAGCTCTCAACATATCTTTTAGAGTTTGAATTGTTCTCTCAGACTGACCGTCTGTCTGAGGATGATAAGCAGTGCTGAAACTTAACTCTGTATCCAGAGTATGATGAAGACTTTGCCAGAACGTTGAGGTAAACCTCGGATCCCGATCAGATATAATAGAAAGTGGTAGTCCATGCAATCTTACCACTTCTTTTACATATATCCTGGAAAGCTGATCCAGAGAGAAATCCTCTCTAATAGTAATGAAGTGTGCAGACTTTGTAAGACGATCACCTATGACCCAGATAGCATTATTGCCTTTGGATGTTTTAGGAAGTCCTGTGACAAAGTCCATAGTGATGTCTTCCCATTTCCATTCCGGTATGGGTAATGGTTGTAACATCCTCTTAGACATCTGTCTCTCAGCTTTAACTTGTTGACAAACCAAGCATCTAGAGACATATACAGCAACATCTCTTTTCATGCCATCCCACCAGAAGTACTCTTTCAGGTCCTTATACATCTTCATGCTTCCAAGATGAATAGAGAATGAAGAACTATGAGCCTCATCCAGCAGCTCCTTCTTTAATTTGGGAATGGGAGGAACACAAACCTGATTCCTGAACTTTATTATCCCATCACAATCAAGGTTGAATCCAGGATCATTTCTCACCTTCTTTTGTATCTCGACATCTACTTTCTGTGCCTCTTTAATCTTCACATGTATAGATGGTTGAACATTCATTTGAGAAAGATAAGATTTTTCCCCTTCCATTATAATTCCAAGATCCATTCTTTGTAAATCCATAAATATTGGATCTATTGTGATCCTCATCATGGATAAACTGGCATGGTCTTGTCGACTTAATGCATCTACCACCTTGTTTGCTTTCCTAGGGTGGTAATGGATTGACCAGTCATAATCCTTAATCAGCTCCAACCATCTTCTTTGGCACATATTCAGCTCCTTTTGTGTGAAAATATACTTTAAACATTTATGATCAGTATAAATATCACATGTTTCACCATAAAGGTAATGCCTCCAAATCATTAATGCAATGATTACCGCAGCTAACTCCAAATCATGTGTTGGGTAATTTTGCTCATGTATTTTCAACTATCATGAGGCATAAGCTATCACCATATCATTTTGCAAAAGAACACACCCCAATCCATTCTTGGATTCATCACTGTAGATCACAAACCTTTCTCCACTACAAGGCAGTGTGAGCACAGGTGCACTGGATAACCTTCTTTTCAACTCCTTGAAATTCTCTTCACATTCCTCCGTCCAAACAAACATAACTCCTTTCCGAGTCAACATGGTGAGTGGATTAGATAATCGTGAAAAATATTTCACAAAACGTTGATAATATCCAGCCAAACCAAGAAAACTTCGGATCTCAGTCACTGTTGTTGGTCTCGACCATCTTTCAATAACCTCTGTTTTTGCTGGATCCACAGATATCCCCTCTTTTGAGATTATGTGACCCAAAAATGAAACTTTTTGAAGCCAAAATTCACACTTGTTAAATTTGGCATAAAGCTTCTCCTTTCTCAGGGTCTTCAATATAATTCTCAAGTGATCTTCCTGTTCTTCCTTGCTCTTTGAATAGACAAGAATATCATCTATAAAGACTACCACAAACTGATCAAGATAGTCTCTAAAGACTATATTCATTAGATCCATGAAGATAGCAGGGGCATTAGTAAGACCAAATGGCATCACTATAAATTCATAGTGTCCATACCTTTTATGGAAAGCTGTCTTTGGTATATCCTCCCTTTTGACCCTTAATTGATGATACCCTGAATGAAGACCAATATTGGAAAAGTATTGAGCTCTGCGTAGTTGGTCAAATAGGTCATCAATGCGTGGGAGAGGATATTTGTTCTTGATAGTGATCTTGTTAAGTTCTTGATAATTAATGCAGAGTCACATTGATCCATCTTTCTTCTTAACAAACAGAACAGGTGCTCCACAAGGTGACGCACTAGGGTGTATGAACCCCTTATCAAGATTCTCTTGGAGTTGCTTCTTCAATTCCTGTAACTCAATTGGGGTCATTCTATAAGGTGTCCTTGAAATAGGCAAAGCACCCGGTATGAGTTCTATTGAAAACTCAACATCACGATTCGGTGGAAGACCCAGTAATTCCTCCGGAAAGAAATCATCAAACTCCCGTACAACGGGCATATTCTTAATCATGAGTTTCTCACCAAACATTTGAGATAAATAACCTTCATTTAGTGGAATCAATACCCATAAAATGGAAGAAATTTCCACTGGATGGTTATGTTCATACTTGCATCGATATACGATCATAGATTGATCTGGAATATGAAATGTGACTTCCCTTCTTTTGCAATTTATATGAGCTCCATGTAGAGAAATCCAATCCATGCCAAGAATCACATCAAATTCCACTATAGGAAGGATCACAAGATTTGCAGGAAGAAATTTTCCACAAACTTCAATCGGAGAAGAGTTATAAACTTTTGATGCGACTGTTGTGGCATTAGGTGTTGTCACAGCTAACTCAACATCTAATTGTTGAGGTAATACGGTGATACCCTTAGAAAATTCTTCAGAAAAAAAGAAGTGGGTTGATCCAGAATCAAATAAAACATTTGATACTTTAGAGTGGATGGTAAGTGTACCTTTCACCACATCGTTATCGTACTCCAAATCGCTGATAGAAATTGCATGTGACTTTCCTTTGTCCTTAGCCTTAAGAGTTTGTCGACGTCGACCATCACCATCAACCCTTGGACTAGGGCATTTATTGGCATAATGTCCCATCTCCTTGCACTTGAAACATTGAAGTGTAGTAGTTTCATTCTGTGTATCCCTTCCTTTGTTTGAATCATTAGACATATTCTACCCATCATCGCGGCATTCAAATGCCCGATGACCTTTCTTTCCACATTTAAAACATTTACTTGTTCCTTTAAGACAACTCCCTCCATGTTTCTTTCCACACTTTGAGCATAAGGGAAAGCTCATCTTCTTTTCAGTGTGCTCTTTAGATTTTCCTTTGAATTCCATTTTCCTATTCTTATAAAACCCATATGACTGATGGGTTACTCCAATCTCTATCTCAACTTTGAGAGCACATCGAACGATTTCCTCGTAGCTATTGAAGTCCCTTATGGCTAAGGCCCTTCGAAGACATGGTTTTAAGACACTACTGAATCGATTGATCTTACTCTCAGGTTGGATAATAATACCAGAAGCGGACCTTGCAAGTCTTGTAAAATTTTCTTCATAGGTACCAACAGATTCATCATCCTTTTGCTTCAATTCAAGAAACTCTTTCTCCATCTTTGTTCAGAGAATACGAGGGAAGTACTTATTGAAAAATAAGTTCTTGAACTCGTCCCATTCCATGGACTCAATTTCATCCCTTTGCCTCGTATTCATAATAAGATTCCACCATTGATCAGCATCACCTTCCAAACGATACACTGCTAAGATGACTTTATCATGCTCAGAACATTGAAGAACTGAAAATATCTTTTCAGTAGTACTAATCCATTGTTCAGAAACTAATGGATCAGTAGACCCGCTGAATGACGGTGGACGTTGTCTCATGAAGGATTCAACAGAATGTTGCTCCTTCCTTTGATCGTTTGGAAGTCCTGCATGATTCATAGCTTGAGAAAGTTTTGTGAGCATGGCTACAAGATTTTTCATTCCAGCTCCCATAACGTTTGGTTGCTCAAGGGTACAATCATTGCATTGCCCGTCGCATTCCGCATTAACACGGTTCCTTCGGGTTCCAGCCATTGACTAAAACCAAGAAGAATAGTGTGAGCAACACTAATTATAATAGGAAAATCACATAATCAAGAATAAAATTTCACACTTAAGGTCTTATCCTAGGTTATTCATGGCCATTTCTAAAACACTAAGATTGTGTTCTATTCTTATACTTATCCTTAGGGTTCTTACTAAGGATTTCGCATCCTAGTTTCCAAAGGTTGACTATACCTTTCCTCTAATACCAACTATAATGACCCATAATTTACATACATTGTTATTACTTCAGAATTGAAGCATATTTATTAAAACATATAACAAAACCAAGAAAGGACCGTATAGGTATTGTGTCTTTAGAAACTAGGAAACATAAACAACTGGTTCATAAAACATTTACTTTGACTCCCATTTATTTCATCATATCTAGAGTCCCTTTTTGGAATATCCTACTTAATAACCTTCTTCCTAACCTGGGGAAATAAAACATAAAAAAGGGTGAGCTCAAATGCTCAGTAAGGGTAAACAAAAGAAATATCAATCACACCATATACATAAGAACATAACTTTTGGAAATATTAACCTGCAAAAGAGATCATAATATCATAACATGGGATAAATCATAGATGTGAAATGTAATCCCAATAATCATAACATAAAACATGAAACTTTGTGGCATACACATATAATCATAGTGAATCATTTCTTGTTAATCAAGACTCATTTCCAAGACTATCTTAGTGGACAAAGTCCATTTCTGAACCGAGTTCACTCCTCGTTTCAGTCCTGTTTCAGTAAACCAGTATAACCTACCATTCCTGCCATGTCTATCTCATGAGATATAAAATCTTTACCCAATGCATTGGAGGGAGATATAGGTCCCACCCATCTCGTAATGATACCATTCTTATGTGTGCCACAAAATCAGAAAACCATACATCATAGCATAACCCAAGTAATAAAAATGGGAATCTTAAACATCGTGACATCATAAAACAATTCATATAAGATAAAGGAATTCATAAAAATATAATTCCATCACAAAAAAATCAAATCAATGTAATAACAGGGATAAAAACAGAACCCTTTATTATCTTAGATGGAAAATAATTTTGATAAAACACTTGAACTCCATTCTTGAGGAAAATATCATTTCTGATTCCAAAACACTTTTCCATTCTTAACATGTCGTACAATTCTAAACTAGAAAAATTTGATTAAAAATAAACTTGAAAACTTGTAAAGGAAGATTCTTGGAAATAATGTTTTAGAAATCCATTCATGCCGTATAAGTTAAAAAAACATTCTTCGTACTTCTGACGGAAAAGTCAAAAAGTACCTCGTACGAAAAATGAAAAAAGATTCCCTTCATATCTTTTACTAAAAACTCGCCGATGGGTAAAATTGGATATAAACTATTGTATAAGGATATAAATATTACATATTGAGGAAACATGGATGTGGATGATAAAATACACCCCTGTAAATGCCAAAGTATAAACAATCTCGGATAAAAATGAGATTGTGATATTTCCCTTACCTTAGGTCCAACATGCTTTGTAAGTGTCCAAACCTCCTGTATAATGATTTAAATAATGTTATTGACTTATTCCAGAAACATAATTATTGTTATGATATCATATATGGTCATATTTGTAGCTTCTTATTAGTAATACTTCATAATTACTTGTTATTCAGGTGTTTATTACTCTTTGTTCATATGCATGTTTTGCAGAATAAATTCTTATTCTTCTTTTTAGGTTATAGATAACACATTTCCAGAATGTTATTAGTGTAATATATATCATATTAATTCATTCAATTCATTTATATAATCATTATGCAATGAAGATCATGTAGAATGAATTGCATCACATCGTTGAGACGGTATTCCGTACGTACGCACGAGTGATGATATCGTTTCTATGATCGTGGAATTGTATTGGAGTGTATGTATACTATTTCAGAATCAATATCACTTAAAAATAATCATATATAGTCATTATTTACACCATTATACCCATCCAAGTGAGGTGGTGGTGGAAAATAGATTGCACCACGGTGTGGAGACGGTATTCCGTACGTACGCACACGCAGTGAATTCTTTTTCCGTAGGATGGATAGATGGTGAAATAGGGTTGTTTCATAATTAGAATAACATATAATTATATGAGTGATACTGATTTTATTACTTCATAATGAAACAACTAAATAAGAAGAAGTGGAAGAAGAAATAAAGATGAAATAATCGGTAACAGACATTACCTCTTCTTTGAAGTGCTTCTTTGAGACCTTCTTTTATGGCACAAATATTGGTCTTTGAAGAATACCAGGACCTCTAGGATGTCTCTAGGAAAGTTTATAGGAGAAGGTGGCAGGGTTTCGCCGAGCTTGAGGGCACAAAGTGGTGTGAGGAAGATAGGGAGGAGGTGCCCTTTTATAAGGGAGGAGAGGGGCACCTTTGGAATAACTAAAAATATTATTTTATTATAAAGTCAAGTTCGGTTTTAAATAGCTCCAAATTGATTTATTTCTATGATAAGGTGGGTATGGGTCGAAATAATCTCATACAATATAATTTATACAAGTTTAGGTTCCTATTTTAACCTTATCATTTAGATTTAACATTAAGTTAAATAATTTTACTTTTACCATGTCTTCTTGTGTACTTATATTTTAAGGTTAATAAACATACTATAAGCAGCCAAACGAACCCCAAGTTGTTTATTATTAATATATATAACCATATTTAAGTCATTTGGCCGAACCGTAGATTTTTAAGAATAAAATAACAATTTCTAAGATAATATTTTTTTTAAAAACTATTTTATGTCAATTTTGACACTATTTAGTAATTAATTTTTTTGAAAATAATAACAGAATGATTAATTCAAAAAAAGTTAATTAAATCAATACTAAAATGTCATATTAATCTATAAAATTAGTGGAATTCATAAAAAGTCTCAAATTACATTTATTTTGGTGTTTTTAACATCAATTATATCAATATTTCATTAATAAGATAATTATTGCATCATCATTGTGTCATAAATAAATTAAATTATTTAATGTCTAAAAATTAAAAATAAAGTACCATTATGTAGGAAATCTTTTTATATTTATAATAAATATTTATAGTCGAATTTATATTATGTATAACCCCATATTAAAAATGACTTAGTTATTAAACTTTGATTTTAACTATTTTAACCCTTCTTTAAATAAATTAATAATAAATGTCCTAATCTAATCCAAGTGGGCCTAAATGGTCATATTTTATTCCTAAGTTTGTTTTCGGTCAAATTACTCTTTTCCAATAGAATTAGGACATGTGTTAGGGTAATAATAATATCATTTTTACCCTTAATTACCCTATTTACTTTTAACTGTGGTAAGAAAAAGTTAAAAAGTTACTATTCACCAAAAATTATTTTCATCTCATTGAACCACATTTTAGTCCTTGATATTAACCGTGTCTCTTAGATTTTCTAAATTCCACTCACAGATGCGGTAAAATTATGTTTTATTAAAAAAATTCAGTTTTTTTAACTACCACTTAGTGGTTTCACTATTCATCAAAAATTGAAAGTTTTCAGAAAAATACCAAAATTTCACCCTAGGCTAATTTCGATATTCTGAATCCAAAAATGAAGTCCATTTTTAAATATAAAATTTATAAAACTTCAAAAAGTGGTTATTACTATTCATAATGGCTAGTTTTAATAATATTTTAATAGTATATCGTTGTTTAATGAAACCCGGTATTGCGTACGACGCAAGCTATCGAGGAAGTTTGCGGTTGCGTGTAAAGCAAGACAAGCTAGTGTTGTGTGTAGTGAAAGATTCCTTTGATGATTTATATAACATAAAAGCAAAATATTTAACATAAAAGTCTCGGGTGTTACATTTATGTTATGAATTTTTTTAAAAATAGAATAGAATAAATTCAATTTTCTACTCAAAAACTATATTTTTCTAGAAAGTAGTTTTTTGCCTTTTCTAAACATATTATTAAATTAATTTTTTTCCCACTTAAGGATTATTTATGTTAATTAATGAAATTATGTTTTGATATCAAATTTAAAAAATTATAACAGGTGATATTTTGATATTTTATTCAGAATATGTTTTTTGAAGAATATTGAATGATAATTCTTTTTATGAATTTTATTTTCTTGATGAAATTAAAAAATATAAAAATAATTTAATAGGGATTTATATGTAAATGAATTCATTAATATATATATTTATCCAAATCATGTAACTATAATAAATATCATGTTATATGGTTATATTAAAACGTTGTTACACGCGGAATATTTTCACATTAGAAAAATGATTTTTCATCGTGTCTGAAGGGTTTGTGTCAAAATAAAATATCAACAAATGTGAATTAAATTCTAATAAAATTTATTCCATATTTATAATAATAATATTTTATATTTTATAAAAATTAATAAATAATTTTTTATGATTATAAACTATAAAATAAATAATAGTTTTTTAACAACATTAAATTGAAAATGGTTTTATAAGGGGTTCATCTAAAAAGATAAGTGGAAAATTACATGGGATCTTGTAAAACACCCAATTTATGGTTATATATAGACATTATATCCTTTATGAATATGTAATGGAACATTTTAGAGTGTTTTCATCTAAAAACATTATTAAACTTTTTTGTTTTCTATCATTACAAGTGTGCCACTCACATCACTAATAAAATCCCACACCATCTCAACTTCTCACATCCAAAACCTATTTATTTGTATAATACCTCATAAAATAAATCCATTAAGTATCTATTAAATTCTTATAATCCATTTCTGAGCCATAAAATGACCCACAAAAGTATTTTGGTCAAAACTAAATAATGTTGTTCGAAGAAGATGCTATGCCCCTAACAGATTGTTTTATTTTATCTCTTCCTCCACCTTCATCAATTATTATTAACCAATGATTGTATTAAAAAATATGTATAATTCTTATACATATATTTATTTATTTTAGGGCAATGAGCTATATTCATATCCATGACCATCAAATAGTATACAAAATCATTATTCACCTGTATGAAGGACCACCGCCTCGCAATCCAAGGAATTTTTTTCCATCACCTTCTATTATTGATGGTTATAATGATAAATATAATGCATAAATATTATATTTATGATATTATTATACCATTATAATAATTTTATAACATATTTCCTCTTACATCCTAATCCGTTTGAAAACACTTTCATCGCTCATATGTACGGAAAACCATCACATCTAAAACTGATGTGACACGTTTTCCATTTTTGATTTTATTTAATGATAATAATTATGTATTTATTTAATATATATCATATATTTGACATAATTATTCTTATAGAGATATTATATCACATATACCATGTCAATTTATATCTCATTTAGGATTTGATAACAATGTCTGTGTATATAAGAGACCACAACCTTGCGAAGAGATGTGATTTGTTCATCACCTAATCATTACATGAAAACTAATAAAGGACAGATTAAAAAATGTTATATAAAAAATAAAATTATTTTGTAAATTTGATAAATTTTTAACCTTTCTATATTTCAATATATATTTAAAATGGAAACAATGATTATTTGTATATACTACCTACCATCTCCAGGATTATAGTATTTAATTTTTTATCTCTAGATTTTATCAATTACTATAAATACATATATAATGGTTATATATTATATTTATATCCTATTTAATATTCATTATATTATTAAACCATGATCACGGTAAGAGGGATGAAAATATAAAATTTAAACTTACTGGAGAAACCTTTTTTAATATAGAAAATGTGACCATAGCATTGAATTGTTAATAAATGACAACGAAGAGTCAGAAGTAAATCATATATGGAATGAAATATATAATTATATTTTAAAATTTGATATATAAAAAAATATATTTGTTATAATTTTTGTTTGAATGTGTATGATGTAAATTGAGACATAATGTATGTGATTTCTAAACTCACTTGTATTTCAGGGGGATATAAAACATATTTCCCACTCATTTATTTTGTGTGGTGTGTATTTTACATTTTTTTGGACTTTTATCATTAATATAATTATATAAATTTTAATTTTAATTTATTATTATTTTATTATATAATGTTATTTTTGATTTTTTATTAATTTTGTAATGTTTCTAGGTTACAATCACATTGTTTATCGGGATTCTAAATATTGTGCTTCCAATGATGAAATATTATGATCAATATCTTAAGAAACTCATGTATTTTATTCTCAAAATGTAATTTCATTTGAATATTATCTTTTCATTTTCCACTCTTTATTTAGTTAAATCTTTAATATAATTTTTTTAATGATAATTGACATTATTTCTCTCTTCAACCGAAAATCTTTTTTCTTCCAAAATCTTATTTTCCAAAATTATTTTTAAAAATGATTATAAAGTTATTACAATGATTTATTAATGGAAATTTTACCCGTGCTTTAATTCTTTTATTTTTTTAAACGAATATTCGTATCAGTTTATAAATAAGTACTAGTTAGATTTTACCAAAAATGTGAATTGAATCATTTTTTTAATTTTTACGGGATGAAAACATTTCTGACATTATGAAACTCAATATTTTAAAGATTCATTTATATTCTTCATGATTATTTTCAATGAAAAATATTTTGAAACATATTTTATTTCCAAAAAATATATTTCAATGATTAAAGGAAATTATCCATAATATATGATAAAAGTGATATTTCAAAAGAACACTATAAAATGACATCTAGTGATATTGTATTGGATTTAATGGGGATACCATTATGTGATACCATACTTATTTTTTCTTTTAGAGGATAATTTTTGTATTGATGAAATATTTCTCAGACCCATTTATTTTTTATTGGTTATGTTATGGTTAATTGATGAAATTTTTATGAAATCTATTTTTAAGGGTTATGATGTGATGATATAACAAGTGTTTTATGATAATTGGGATCATATTAGTATAGTTATAACTATGAGATGGTTTCAACCTATATGTCCATCCATTTCATTTGGTAATTATTTATATATAATTAGATAATAATGGGAAACAAGTCAGTGGGATTTATCCACTAAAGGAAACATATTATTTCTCATCCACTATTTGAAACTGGTGCGTCTTGTTCCCTAATATAAAACAAGTGCTAAGTCATGATCTACAATTATTTTCTACATGGTTGTCGACTATATCAAATTAAATGGTTTTCTATATTCATGATGTTTCCCCACTTTTATGACATGATTTTAAGGTTCTTGGTCGATATATAATGACTTCAGACACTTATATTCCATGTTTTAAATGATAACATTTTATGCCATGAATTATGTTTATTATATAATAATGGTTGGGTAAATACATCATAAATTAGGTACACAATGACATATCCTTATATTGATTTTATTCTTTCATATGATCATATATTGACATATCATATATTTTTCCCTACTAAGAATTTGAGTTCAGATATTCATATGATTCATTCCCATGTTTTTGACGAAATTTTTAGTTTTCAAATTCAAATTAAGAGTAATATGTGAGAAGATATTTATTGGATGTGTGAAAGATCAGTAACGAAATTGGAGTTTATTTTTTCAATTATATAATTACACTAAACAAAAATAGTCTCATAGTGTGTGTTTATAAAATTTATTAAATATTCATTTAATAAAATTGATTTATATGTATGAAAATAATTTATCATTATAGTTAAATAATATTATGGCATAGTTAAGATTTATAAAATTTGTTAAGAAAAATTTACTAAGATCTACACGGATATGTCTATTAATGAGTCAACATATAAGAATAGGTAACAAAATATTTGTGTAAGAAAAAGTATGTGGTTTCTATATAAATCCATACATGTATGGATTCTATAAGTTGATTTGGATCCTAAAAAATATGATCCTATGGTTAATTTCAAGAAAAGAATCACATTAGGTAAACTGAATCATTAATTAGTGCACCATAACGGGCCTCGCAACACTCCTTGTTTGAAAAAGTCTGGGGATATTCTAGATTTAATCCATGTTTTATTTGTAAACTGTCATTAATTATTTGAATCAATTTTTATCATAGATAACATAAATTAATCCTAATTTATTAGATATTGAAAATTGATTTTCATGATTTGGGCATCCTACAAAATATTTTTCATGATTATGTTGTTTTCAATGAAGATTAATGGTTCTCAGACAATATTTTTGGGTTTCAGTCAATATCTGGAACTCGAATGAATCATGTTAATGATGATTCTAATCAGTAATTAAAATAATTCACATGAAAAACTAAATTCTAATGGATTAGGGATGATAAAAATTTTATCTATTCTAAAAAACAATCTCAATCCATGAACCATGCATACATTATAAATGATATAGTTTTATTTAATACCTTATTAGAAAAAAACACCTTATTTATTCGGTTATTTTCTTCCACTAATAGCTAGGAAATGGGTAAACACTATTGAGAATATATTTTCTATTCATGAGTGCTCATAAATCGAAAAGGATTTCAAAACTCTTTATCCTTTGAAAGGTGTGGTGTATCAATTGATGAACATTATTAAGAATACTAGTCATGTGGATGAAATTGATGTCGTGGAGTGGGATGAGTAAGGGAAGATATTTTATTGGTCATTACATCTCATAAATTATACGCACAAGGATTTGGAAGGATTTCCTTGGGATTAAGAATATATTTGATGATAATTTGTTTTACTTATAAGGAAAATTTTACATGACATTCATGGTATGATTCTAGTTTAATCATCAGTATGTAAATAAAAAATATATAAATTCTTTAGTGGATTAGAACCACATAGTCGAATGAAATCCAATATAAGATACATTAGTGTCTATGAAGAAACCCATCATTGTTCTATCATGGTATAAATAGAAATTAAGGATTTCCACCACCCCCATGATTTTGATATGAAAAAAGGTAAATTCTCATGAAACCTCAAATAAATCACATGGAGAAAAGAAATCCCATGAACACAAATTATACATATTATAGAACAAGAATCATGTTAATTTATTTAATATAATTAAGATGTTATCATAATGTGTAAATGTGGGTCATAAATCCCCAATGCGTCAAAATTCTTTTAATGGTCCATTCAATGAAATAGAGTTGAAGAGGATATCAAATAATTAAAAATCCACACACTTGTGCTTCATTTTTCAATGTGTTTTGGAGGAACACGTTTCAAAACCCCAATAAAATGTTCAATGTAGATTATAAGTCCCAAAAAATTCTAAATTCAATCGAAAAAGTAAAATATTATGCCATCACAATGGATTATGTGAGTCAAGATAATTAATGAAAAATTATCCTCCCCTCCATTGTTGTGAATTTTATGATTCATTTTCTATAAATCATCCAAATAAATATCATAATGTGTATACTTTAGTGAATTTTCATGTTATTATCTCCCTCTACAAAGATTTTGGAAAAATTAAATCTCATTTAATATTATATAGGTATAAGTATAAACCCGTGTTAATGTAAATTAATTTTATAAAAGATTTGAAATTATTTATGGAATAAATGGTGAATTAACTTTTGTATGTGTATATGTCTCTATGTAATATTAGATATTGAGTTATAGATACCATAACGGGTTATTGAGTTTATGGTTGAACTTATGTTCATTGTCATAGACATCAATTTTGAGGTTTTATGTGGTGTAGTTAATCATGGTTAGTGATATTTTAAGAGACATATATGGTAATATAAACTGTTGTTTTGGTATTTGTTTTATTTAAAGATCATTTTATGGGGATTTTCAATAAACATTGTGGAAATATGATAAAAGATAACAGCAAACATCCATGTTTAAATAATCCACGATTTTGATGTTATTATGGGTTTTAGTTGATTTTTTTAGGAAATGAGAACACATTGTTTCTGTAAAGATGATTTATCCCTAGATCCACATCCAAGAATATACATTAAGTACGTTTTAAGGTTGTATGGAGTACTAAATTCAACAGAAACTAATATGGATCCAATGTTTTCCACAAAGTTTTGGACACTTCTTTACTAAGATCATTGATAAGGAATTGTGTTTCATCACTATGTCCCACCATTAGAATCAGGGTCCGTTAGAGAGGTAATGTAAAAATCTATAGGATATGTTATGATCATGTAAAATATATATTAATGAATGTTACAATTGACACCTTCCTCTAGTTATGTTTTCATAAAACAATTGATTTCACTTTAGGATTCAGATGAAAACTTATTAGTACCTCCATTGATTTAATTTTAGAACTCCAACATGCTAGGATAATGTTTGAAAAAGAAAACTATTGTTACATGATAGAATATCAGTTGGCACCTCCAATAGACCTCTATGGGGATCATGAAATGTTCAATTTATCTCAAATAATAATGTATGTATTGGATCCATCACATGTACTAAACATAGAGGTCACACTTCTAGATCATTATATTTCTTATAGGGAACAACAAATGGAGATTTTGGATCGTATATATTTCTTTCAACAAAATAAGACCACACACATGAGAACTTCTATTTTTTTGAAACCACCATCATGATAAAGATACATGAGAAACATATGATGTAATTGGGTGGAATATTTCCTTAGACTTTAGTACCAATGTGATGAATTTATAGGGTGAAATTCATATAGGGGGGATAGATTGTAACACCCCTAGATTATTTGTTAAATATTTAATTCAAATAAATTTAATAAATTAAATAAATTCCATTACATATACAACAACGTTTAACTTTTCTTTCAGTAAACACTGAGTTGATACTGTGTTACAAACAAAAATTTTTTTATCTTGTGACACACATAATACTGAGTGTGGCTTGTATTACACAAACCACTGAGTTTAAAAGATGTGTGACATACTATTAAAATATTTATTTATAATACGATAGTTATCACGCTACACTTGGATTGATGTGTACGAATAACATTGTCTAAATTATTAATATTTATGGTTTAGAGATGCATATAAAATTTATTATTTAGATACCAAATAATTTAATATAAAAATAAACACTATTTGAAAATAATGTAAATCTTTCTAATTTGAAAAACTATATTTATCCACATAAATTAGTTTTATGTAAATACATTTTCAAAATATATTTTGGTGAATTATTATAATGAATATAATATATCAAATATTTTATCATATATTAATTATTAATCTTATTTTTTTTCTAGAGATGTGATAATTATATATCGAATTTTATGATTACAAAATGTTTATTTCTAAATATATTTTGTTTTCTCCTTTTGAAAAATTTTATCAAATTAATTTATTCCAATTTAAATAATAATAATTTGTTAAAATCAAATCTTTTTTTTAAATCAACATGTAATATTTATCATAGGGTAATGTTTTGATAATTGTATGAGAGGATATATTTTTTGATCAATAGTGAAAATATTTGTGGTTATTCGAAACTATTATTTCCTTTAAAAAATATAAGTCCATTTAAAATTATCATAGTTTTAAAAATCAAATTAGTCCATATATATATCAATTAATTCAAATTTTATCATTGGAATAAAGTTCATTTTTAATTTTTATGTGAAATATTTTAAAACATTGGAAATATTTTTCATTAGAAAGCACTTTTACGACATGTTTGTAGATTTAATTTTGAATTAAATATATCCCAATCTATGAATGAAATTTATAAAAAAGTAATAATCATTTAAAATAAGAATAATTATATTGTATAATATGATAAACAATGTTTTTGACCATTATGAATGGTGAATGTTGTAAAACATAATTATCGCAATTAATGTGAAAATTGGTTTATAGGGGGTTATACTAAAATGAAATGGGTTCATAAGACCTTATAATTGTGAAAAACTATTGGAAGGAAATATTGAGATATTAAAACCTATATGCTTTTTTAATTTCCCTTTCCGAATCCTTGTTTCATGTGATAAACATGGGTAACTTTATATTTTGAAGAATTACTCGAGTGACACTCACTACGCTTATTAAAGTCCACTATATCTTGTCTCAGATAAACACCTCCATAACCCATAGGTTTAGTCAAGAAATTCCCAAATGAACTTATTAATTCAATAATATTATCTTGGAAGCATTATTTTGGTCATAAATACATCCTTGGAAGGCTTTTATTTCAGGCTAAGAGACATTGTCTAAAGAAGATGTAACATCACTAACCAAGCATATTATTTTATTTTTACCTCGTCCTCATTTAATATTAATAAAACCATAATTATTTAGAAACACAATATATTACATAAAAAACATATTTATTTTTGTTTCATGGCCAATAACCGCATTTTCTCTCATCTTATGGGATATTAAATTACCATTCATGTATACAATGAAATACCAACTCATAAACCGATGTTATTTTTTTCCATGACCACAAATTACATATGGATATAATGATATATATAATATTTATATATAATATTCTTTATATTAATATACCTCTATAGGTTTAATACAAATCACACTTCTATCCTCAAAACCGATCAAAAACAAATATATGTCACTCATGTGTACAACGTACTACAACCACGTGAATCGATGCGATGAATTTTTAAATTTAGATTTAGATTAATGGTAATAAGGATATATAAATTTAATAAATTTGATATTTTTTATGTTACTAATCCCATGTAATTATAATATAACATATGGATTCATGTTATCCATTCCATGGGTGGATACTCTATTGATGTTCGTGTCTGTGGCAGACTACTACCTTGTGAAGTGATGTAAATTTGTTCTTCATGTAAAATTTAAATGGAATGTAATGATGATAGGTATAGATATATATATATATATCATATATATTTAATTAAAATTATATTATAAACAAATCATATTTTTTTAATTTCTTTTATTTAATATTTCATAATAATGAAAATAGTTATCATGTGTACATATGACCGACCATCACTATGATTATGGTATTTCCTTTTACATATATAAATATTATGGATTAATATCATGATATATATTGAATATATATTATATATATATATATATCATATATAATATCATAGATATGATGTACCATAATTAATCTATGAGGAAATATAATAATAAATCAAAACTTACTAGAAAAAACCAAACAGTTATTACATAAAATATGATTTGAACAAAGAATTATTAACATACTGGTAATAAAAATACATGGGTAAATCATATAGAGTTTGATATATAGTTTTATTTTTATGTAATATATTTATAAAAATATATATTTATTATATAAAAAGTTTTAATGTTAATGAAGAATAACTAGAATAAAGGTAATAGACTTCTATTCTATATTTGTTATGGAAGACAGATGCCACTATTTACAAATTTTTTTATAAAGTGTATATTCTACCAAATTGAATTATTAATTAAGATATCAGTTCTGAGATAAATTTTATCTTAGATATATTGTTTGGTTAATGGGATGTTTCTGGGATGTACGATAGGTGTTGGTGGTTTTTCTAAAATTTCATGACAATAAAATGAATTAAAAGAGGGAAATATCTTTGGAGAGATCATCTGACTCCATGTATGTAGTAATAGTGAACCTCAACTGTGTATCATATAGAAGGATTTTCGTTATCCATGAGATAATTCAGAGTATCTCTAGGAGATCATACATCCTAGATTCCACTTGAATATTGGTGAGAGCATGGCCTACGCATTTTTATTAAAACTGTGTGTATGTTAACAAAATATTATGTAGCTCAGCTTCCTCTTAGAAACTGGGAAACACATGTTTGTCCCATGATTTGAAAAACCATGGGGATAAACCTTGAAACTCATTAAAATTATTATTTCTAATATTTCCCTCCCAATTTTATTTCTATGTACCCAAATTTTCTTCCCCATTAGACACACTACTGTATGGATGATGGACCAAGTGATCATGTATTCATGGCTATTTATCCCTCTCTTCAAAAGAATTTGGAGTTATTTTTATTGTGAATTAATGATTTAGTTAAATATTCAAATCGGCTTCCTTCTATTTTCTATAAGAGGCTTCATGTGTTGATTGAAAAACATTATATGATCAAAACCATAGTTTTCAATTAATTTTTACATCATGGTATTTAACAATATCTTATTTCATATCAATGGGAATGATTGAATGAGAGGTTGTCTTCGAAGAGGATCTTGGTTGTCTAAAATATCTTACACATACTCTATTTATTCTATAAGTGTATTTGACTTAAAGATTTAATACCTGATATGTTTTTTTTATTACATTCTATAAAAACTATTTTGGGATATATATTGACCTCAAAGACCCTTCACATGCCCTATTGGGTTCATTGATGATACGACACCAAACCATACGCTATGCATGCGGTATTCCAAAACCCTTTGTAATTGTGAAGTGAATCAGTAAAAATTAAGATATATTTAGTATGAAATTGAATGGGTTGTGAATTTTAATTTTTATATTGGAATGGTTAATGATTTTATTGGAATGTTTATATAACAGCTTCTATAAATACCTCAGTGGTTATTGAAACTTTCTAAATGACATGTTATGGATTTTGATCCAGTAATGAATTTCAATGAAGGAATGGGATTTATGAATGTTTCTAATTTATTAAAAGGATGCATTCACCTTAAATGTTTAAAAAATGTTTTTCCTAGCGGATCTCAAATGATTATTTCGAATGGTGGTGTAGTTCCCATTTTGAAAAAAAAATCATTAACGGTTATATTAAATGGTTGGAGGTGAAATAAAATCATTTACGGGTGTAGTTTTATTTATGAAAAAAGATTACCATGAATTAAAATGATTATAACTATATGACATTAAAATGAGTGTTAATTTTTTTCATTTTCCAAAAATAATTGGTTTATATTTTTTATTTTTTTGTTTATTTTGGAGGGTCTGTTTGGACCTTGGAATTTGAATGAAATATCATTGAATGTGACAAATATTCAATAAATTGTATATATAAGATAGATGAGATGAGTGGGGTTATGGACCGATCATCTACCCTAGTGTCCAGCTAAACGGTTTCTCCAGTCCCACTAATGTATCGTTTGACTTGGATTTTGGAATGAGTCCACTCTACTTTTGTTTTGATATATTGATTACCTAGGCTTACTTATGTATGGTGTGAAAAGGTGGTCAAAATATGGATCCTCTACATGGTTTGGGATATGATTATTCTCTTAGACCACTGATGAATTGCATGGGTCATGAGGAATGACTGAGGCTCTTTGCTCCTAAAATCTGATCATGAAATAACTACCTTCATGGATTTTTATAGGTAATTTTTATAAATTGAAATTGTTGGGGAATTACATTTGTGACTCAAATTATGTGACTCCTCTTGTTATATGTAATTAAATATTGAAATAGTCAAAACTGGTTAAGATGGTTGGATTACATGCTATAACATAAAGGATTAAATTGTTAATTAATATCTATTTAAAATTTAAACATGATATATTGTTTCCCTATTTATTTATTGGGAACTTTATTACATATAGTCAATATTGTACTAATTTTTCATTGCTTTTGACACTATTAGTGGAGGCATAACATGTTTTATTCACACTCTACTCAGGGTTCCATAAAAATTGGTTACCCTAGAGGTCCAAATAAAATTCGGATATTGGTTAAGGATATGACCCATGATTTTTAGTTTGATCATTTGATTACGTGTTGTATCATGGGATTTAAATACCTTTTTGGTCTCTCGAGAGTGTTTAGGATCTTTTTGGTTCTATTATATGAGTATTTATTTATTTTAAATCATGGAATATAGTGTATACATCATATTGTTATAGCATGTGTTATATGGGAAACGTGATTGGTTATATCCATGTAGTATAAATTTTTTTCGGTCTGGGAATAATTTTTTTATCTTTACTATAGTTGTGAATTTACACTGATATGTTGGAAAATTTTCCTAATGTATATATTTATTCCCACACATCTTGTTTGAATCCTCTAGTAAACAAGGGGTGTGATTGAATTCATTTGGCAACATGTCTTGGGGAACTAGTTATAGTTCATACATGGACTAGGAATTACATTTTGGTATCATAACAGTTGACTTTATTCCTTCTATTTTGTCTTGTTAGACAAGATTATATGATCATTTTGGGATGTGGTAATGACCAAATTCATGGATTCATTTATCCCCATGTTTCAGGTGAAACATCCATTTTTAGGGGTGGGAATAGATGTTCTTTTTTTTCTTTTATGATAGATTGATACCTTAATCCTAATTGGAAAACATGTATGTTATGTTATTGATTTTTGAGATTTTATACCTTTTCCTATTATGGAAACAATGGTTATGAGTGTTTATGAATCATGAAAGGAACATATTATTGAAGAATCATCCATATGATTCTTGTGACTTATAGTTTCTTGGTATTTATATGGTAGTACTATGTTTTGTTAATGTGGTTTATATTTATTAGACTCCTTATAAAATTTTCAATAAAGAATATATTTTGACAAATGAATTTGAGAAATGATGTAATTTTTGAATTTTGGGTAATATAAATTCTTTGGAATTTTAATATTCATGTTTAAAATAGTGATGTATTAATAGGAAATGTAAATTGGAAATGGTATAAATTTTAGTGACATTGGTTGTGAGTATCACTTGTGTCACTTTTTCCCTAATGTATTGGTGGTTTCGGAAGTGAGAGCTCCCTAGTCTAAGATCATGGGAATTTTTTGTGAGGTTTTTTTGGATTTTTTTGTCATTAAAAAGGGGATTCACTTATTGTAGCTTTAGTATGGATATAACCATGGTGTTTGGAGATGTTGTTGGGTAACATAGTTGATATACCCATCATGTGGGTTGTGTTTGGGACCATGAAATGTGTGTCTTTGTTTGTGGTGCTATTTCTGTGGTGGAGTTTAAATAGGTGTGGAACCTAGAGATAATATTTTCGAGGGTGAATTGGGTGAAATGTGTTTTAGAATCAGGATAACAATTCCAACCATGAATAATGATTTTTTATAATGATGTTTATGGATTATAGGTAGATCCATCAACCTTATCTAAATTTGAATTCAATTAAGTTGTTGCTATCATTTGAAAATTTTAGGGTGACCTGTGAGTGGGTTCGGATGGGTTTTTGGTTCTTTTGGGTGCCTATGGCAGATGTAAACATTTTTTGATTTCAATGGTGGCACATAGAGCAATTTGTCTAGTGTGAGTTTGGCATAGAATGATATGCGGGAAATGCAATGTTTATGTTGTTTTAAATTGAGTAATTCTCATATTATTGTGGTTTTGGAAATTAAATTTAACCATGAGGGAGTTTAGATCATTATTCTAGGTGATATAGAATGTGAAGGAAAAATGGGTTCTTCATGTATATAATTGATGCACTATGGGTTCCATGGAATCCTGAAAAATGTGAATGTTTATTCCATGGTCCTAGTCTCCAAGAATCATTTGAGTGACTATGGATGGTTGTATGTTTTTTTAATTTTTTCTATTATTAGGGTATGTAACAAGTCTATTTTATAGATGTTCCATATAGGGATCAATGTAGACCTTATATGAACACTATTGATATGGAGGTGACACCTCAGGTAAGGGGTTAACATAAAGATGGTAATTTGGTGAGAATGGTTTTGATGATGGGAAAGGAACATTTAGAATTTCAAGAGTCTGTTGAGGTTGAAAAACTAGAAGGTATGGATAGTTCTGTGAGGGAGTGTCTGGGACATGCACTAGTGAAAAACATCATATGGTATTTTAAGATAACATTAGTTAATAACCACAAATAAGTGTGTTACCTCAAGGGTTTTGGTGAGGACTTGTGTTGGGAATATGTGGGAGAGGTGTGGCACAGTATATGATATGTGAACAAGTTTTTCAGGATAATTGTCTACCACTTCATATGAGATCACAGTGGGAAGCATTAGTAATGAAAAAGTGTGTCTCAGTTTTTGATCGATGTGGTTGATCAATGTGTTATTGTTTTTAATCTACACGGTTATACTAAAAGTCCTCGAGTTCTCTAGAATCAGTAGTTGAAAAGTGAATGTTGTGTAATGACTTCTTGGTAGAGAGTTGCGATGTAGTGGTGAGAGTTGGTTGATGATTCCATCTAGATTAGTAATGGTTGAGTGCTAGTGTGATTCTTCAGTTTTTGAATATTCGTACTTTATAGAATCTATGGTGTCTATGGATTGATAGGTGATATCATTAATGAGAAATTTGTTTGGGTATTTGTCAACAATATCTCCATGTACCTCTAGACATGAGACGATCAAGACCAATATATTAACATAATACTGGGTACATCAAGAAACAATTCGGTATACTCTAATATTAATACATTTTTTATGATATTAGGATATAAAATCTCATAGATGATGCATTCATAGATATTTATTAAAAATATAATTGATGGGAGGTGTAACATCAAATGTTTTGAGTATGTTTTTAGTGATAGACTAGATGGTGGACAATCCCATGAATGTTGTTCCCATGACTTGGGGTTGGTGAGGGATGTAATATTTTTTCATATAGGTGATGGAGGAATTTCCATTTTCAATTATTAGTTTTGGTAGTATTAGAGTGTGGAATTATATGGTTATAATTTCTTGGGGAAAGTGGTAAAAATTATACTCCTAATTTGGTGAATGATCTGTTTGCATATATGTGTGGAGAAGACCACAGAATTTATATGGTGACATTAGGATTCTAAAAAAGAACCTAATTTGTATAGGTTCTGATTCTTTATATATGTTAAGGTGTGCCTTTGATGTGTATTTTGGTCATGTTGATCATTTTTCTTAATCTTGGGCTGATTTTATAAGTAATTCAGGGTGTTTGAGTCATAGAAATGTAGTTACCATGACATTATCATATTTGGAAACATAATGAATTTTTTCATTTTTGTAAATTCACACTAGTATTGATAATGTATTTATCATTTAACATGATAATATATTATGTATGTCTTTAGTGTTGATGGTGGAATCATTTAAAAGGGATAAAAATTAAAAAATATGATAAAGGAATGGGTTATTTGAATACTCGAATTTCATGAAGGTAAGGAGATTCATCATAGAATTTGTTTTCATGGAGGTTTGGATTATTACAAATGGTTGATTAAAACATGGTTTTCTTGCTACTACGATAAGGTTCACAAATTCGTGATGGGATGAAGGTATCCTTGTGACTATGAAAATATTTTTGAATGGGGATAATTTCAAAAGATCTTCATTATTGAATAGGATTTGTGAACATGAATTTGGAGGATGATGAAAAGGTCATTTGGAGCTAGAAATATCCCGAAGGTAGTTGTATCTAAATAAGATGCTACACCAACATAATTTAACATTAAAATAATATTGATAAATTTATGAATCACTATGAATTCAGTAATTCAGGATGATTCATAAATTTGGAATTCTATGTGATCTTGAGCAATGTGGAAAGACTGTTTAAATCCTGATTGATTCTAATGATTATTTTGATAATTGAGTTTCGTGAAGACTGTGAGTTTTGTGAAGACATAGGGTAATGAAAAGCCAATGATCTTGTGAATGATCGTACAATCATGAATGTATGTGGTTTCAGGAATAGTGGAATTTTTTAGAATCATAATGTGGGATTCGTGATGTTTGGTAACATCGCAATAATAATGTAAATCATCTAGTTTATGTGAACAATGCTTTCGAGTGTATCAACTTCGAACTATGGTGCAAGAAACGTCTCATTCTAATTAGGGACAAAGATGTAAATTCCCATCTTATTAAGTAATCCTTCAAGTATTTAAAACACATATGACTTCCCCCAAGGTAGTAAGCATGGGGGAGTTGACTAATGTGTTCCAAGGTAGGTGGTGTTCATTATCTAAAATTCATGATAATTCATTGACCCTATAAAATAATGAATGTGTCTAATATTCTATAATCAATAATAACTAGTGAATATTATTTTATTTATGTAATATTGGCTCACTATCTATTAATTCTCTATGGACCATCCCTTTTTGGTGGACCAGGTAAAACTATTGTGTTATCTCCATGCATTGGATTTCATAATAACTGCACTATTCAATCATATAAGATTTAAAATTTCCAACCAACATGGGAAGAATATCCATCTCTTTAAAAGTAAAACAAGTTACCCTGATTAACTTATCCCTTCTATGGGTGTTCTATGGTCTTAAAATATGATTCAGTGGGTGTTTTAGAGAATTATAATGTTGTTTGGTAAATTAATTTTTTTGATGTAATATTATCAATAGAAAATGATAATATATGGTAGGTGGTTTATTAATGATTGTAGAACATCAGTCATCATGAGGGAATATTGACCAAATAATTTAGTGATGTTTCAATAGGGAAGTCAGTAATCTCTACGATGACTCAGTCATGGATTGGTTGACTAAGCTAGGTGGGAAGGAGTGGATGTGGTGGGTTGTAAGTGAAATAATTTTGATATTTTCAAATGATATTTGAATTTCATAATTGGAAATGGGACCTTAAGAAGAACCAAGTTGACTTAGGTGACCTATGGATGGAAGAGGTCTGTCTATTCTGGGTGGTCTTAAGAGAAAGGATGGTTCCCGGTTTTTGATAATGTTCTCATATATTTATGTGCGTGGTGTGTTAGAAAAAATGTTGGGTGATTTTTAAGATTTAGATTGAGTATATAGTGCTCTTTATCCAATTATATATGTTCCAACAAAATAATATTGGTGGTTATGACCCCATGAGTGTGGTCGGGAGCACCATAGTGGAATGTGGACAGTGGATGATGTGACTGGTTTTTCTGGTTGGAAGGGATTGTGTAAAATCTATCATGTTGTTTCATTTTTGGGAATATTAATTGTCTCAAGTTTTTTTGTGGTAATATGTTTTGTATTAGTGATGTTATATGGTTGTGTTTTGGATGTTCGGATAACGAATTTGGTATTTGGTTCTACAGTTGTGGGCTGATGTAGGTTGGTGGATGTAGTTGCATAATAATATGTTTTTTTCGGTTTATGTTAGGTGTGTTAGTGTTTTTGAGACTTTTTTGGAGAATCAAAAGGAGGATGTACTGATTGGATCTCCTAGAGAGGTTTTTTTATGTCATGATGATTCATAATATCTATTTTGGTTAGAACTACCCTAGTACTATGACATTGTTTTTATGTTTTTTGTTGATAATGTTAAGGAGTGGTAGTTTAGTCCACTGAGAAGAATGTAGTTCTTGTTCGTGATCATATAGGGAAAACTATATAGGGTATGAATGATTCTTAGGAAAAGTATTTTGATTTAATGTTTGTTATTTAGAGGAATCATGGAGATGAAAATTTATAAGTCAGCCTATGGATCCAACCATTTATCTAGGACGATCGGAGATTCTAGGGAATGGAACTCGAGGATATGATGTTATAAGTTGGGGTGGTTGTAAGACCCCAGTTATGAAATAATGTATGCCCTGATGGAATTTATTATTTCTATAATTCTTATGGGAGTAGGATAGATCTTGTGTGTGTTTATGGGGGGGGACATGAAAAAGAAGGAATAGAGGCCAAATTGTTCATAGAGCGTGGTTGGTGCACTTTATGTAATAAATGTGCTCTATAACCATGTGTTTTGTAAAAGGGGATTATTATTAGGGAAATTATCAGGAGTACCTCTAAAATATTGTACAACCTAGATTCCCATAGTTATTAAAGAGTGAACTTCCTCCACAATGTTTTGAAACTATGTTGGAGGCAAGACAAATTGTGTGGAACTTTGTCATCTTCGTCTGAGAGAATTAGATGGTTGGTGTACGATTTGGAAAACCATGTTGTGAAAATGTGTACCCCATTAAATGTGGAATTTTTACAATAATACATCAAAATATTATTTATATACCCCCTATTTTTCTTACCCATTAGATCCATTACTGGACGGGTGAGGAAGGAGGAGCTCTCTCCTCCTCCATGGGTGATTCTCCCTCGATTCATATGTGTTTGGAGTTCTGTTTTGTGATAACTGATGTTCTACATAATTCATTGGATCTATTTCCTTCCATTTTATATAAGTGGTTTGGTTAGTGGTTTCCATTTCTTTAATATCAATAAACACCTTATTCTATGTTATTTGTATTCATGTTGCATGATGAATTTTTAGTTTCAATGAAGGGTCATGGTTGGATGAGCGGTTGTCTTCGAACATGAGGTGGGTGGCCAATAAATTTTTTCCCATTGTGTAACGAATCAATATGTTTCTGTGGTTATGATAATTTACCCCTAACATCATTTTAATCTTTTCTTTAAAAAATAATTGGGACATAGATTGATGTCTAAGACCCTTTACATACATTTTTTGGTTCTTTGTTAATGTGATAAAAAACCTAGGGCTACCCCTGTGGAATGTCAAACCATTGGAAATGGTGAAATGAATTGATAAAAACTTATATTGGTATATTGTAAATATTAATGGGATGTTATTTTTAATTTTGAATGCATGCATGGTTATTGATATAATTGTAATTCATATATATTATCTTTTGTAAATTCCAAATGGGGTTTTTTTAATTTTTTAGATGATGTGTTTTTTGTTTTGATACATCTATGTTATTCAATGAAGTTATATGGTGTTTTAAAGTTGGGTAATGTTTTAAAAGTATTTTATACCTAAATTTTATTTGAAATAGTTTTCTAAATTGTGTTTAAGCGTGGATTTGAAAAGGGGTTGGGGTTTCTATTATTACGTAAGTCCTTAATGGTTATTTTATATGGATGGTGGTGAAAATGAGATCCATTGTACATGGATTATTTTTTCTGAAAAATACAGGCAGATGTTTTCAATGTGGTACATAAACATGACTTTAAAAAGAGTGTTGGGTAATCTTTTTTTCATAAGGAAAGGGTTTGGTTTAAATAGTACTATCTTTTTGGTTGAAGGGTCTGTATTGACATTCGTAATTGAAACAAAATATGAGTGAATGTGATGAATGGTTAAATAATTATATTAATGTGATAAATGAGATTATTAGGGTGTTGTATTGAGTATATACTCCCATAGGTCAATCTAGATAGATTCTCTTGGCCAACAAACGTATGGTTTTACTATGATGTTATACAGAGCCTCCTCTACATAGGTTGCGATTGACTAATTCTCTTGGCCCACTTCCAAATCGTTTGAGAATGATGTTAAACATATGATTCTCTACTTTTGTTGAGATAGACTAATTCTCTTGGCCCACTCATGATTTTGACATTTTAGAGGCCATGACTAAGGTATTATACCCCTATCTTTTGATCCTGAACTGATTACATGGACTAAGGATGTTGGGTAAGTTGATAAACTAAAATAATTGCTGAATTACCTTCATGAATAATATAATGTTACTACATTATTATGTGGAATATACTGTCAACATTGATAGAGTATGTCGGGTTAGAGGGATGTAATGATTGAAATTAAAGGAAAAAATGATTAATTAATATGTATTTCAATGTGAAATAAGTTTCATTAATACCCTTTGTATTTATGGATCCTTTATTATATGAATTATATATTTTAAAAAAATTCATTACGTTAATATTGTTAGTGTTTTCCTGGTGATTTTTACATTCACACTGCTCTCGAATCCATATAATTTGGGTTCTTGAGATGATTATTTATATTTTTGGATACATTTTTAGGATATGGACCTATATTGTATTTTGTTCATGAGATGATGGGTTGGAGCCTCAGATGGTAGGCCTGGGTTGGGAATGGGGACAATGTTCAGGGGCTTTTGTTATTTTTGTATTGGAGTCTTTATTTGTATGACAGCCGGACATGTACTGTATGCATAATATTGTTATATAATTTGTTAAATGGTTACATGAATAGTTTTTTCAATATTCTATCCATTTATTTATCATTTGGGTTATTACAATTTTTAAAATTTCATTTGTTATCATTATTCTAATAATAGAGTGTCATATTCATATGTGTTTTCATATTCAAACACATATAGTAAAAAGCCTCTAGTATATGGGGAGGTACACCTAAGTTCATGTGGAGACATGGTTCGAGGCCCTAGTTATAGTGGCTACCATACCGGGGAATTAAATGTTATATCATGAATCTCCATATATTCAAGATATTTATTGTATCATTTCATGTTATAGTCTCATTGTCTAACAATATTTTTTATGTTCTTTCATCCACTAAAGAAATATTATGATCTATCACTAAAGAAACCCATGTATTTAATTCCCCTCTAGTAATTTCACCATAATAAATTTTCTCTCTTACTCTTCATCTCTTTACATAGTCAATATTTCTAATGAATGTTTTTAATGAATAATGAAATTATTTAACTATTTTATAGACTGTTATTTTTATTCAGAAATATTTTTATATTAAAACATTTTCAAAATTATGAAAATGTTATATTAAATATTTATTTACACATGTTTGTTTTTTTCAAATAATTTTGAAATTTATCTTTATTTTGATTAAAAAATTACCATTTTAATTTATCCAAAAAAGTTAAAAGAATCATTATTTTAACTTATACAGATGAAAATAATTGCAAACATCATGACCAATCATTATTATATAGAATCATTTATCAAATTTATTATTCCATTCAATTAAAATTATTTTGAAAATTGATTTATGTCTAAAAAATGTTTTTCGATTATGAAAACCAGTTTTTCACAATAAATATTCAAAACGATATTCAAAAATCATTTTTCATAAATGATTACTACATTTTATGATAATTATGCTTTAATATGGATTATATTTACTTATACTATATTTTTACTATTTAAAAATATTAAGGGTTATGTAGATGAAATATATATGAAACCAATTTATTTTCTCATTGGTTAGGCTATAGTGAATTGATGAAATGTTCACAAAACCTATTTTCATTACATAGGATATAATGTGATGATATGAAGAATGAATTACCATATTGTGGTCCACGTATGTATGGTTTTCATTTGAGATGGGTGGGACATATATATACCTCTAATGTGTTCGGTAAACCATTATATCTCTTGAGATAACAATGTGAAAAGGGTTGATGGGAATGTTGAACTAAGTAAAACATGTGATCGTGGATCCACTTTTTAAATATGCACATCATGATCCACATTACCAAATGGTTGTATGTCATTATCTATTATATTGATGGTTCGGGAAGAGAACCTTGAAATACGAAATGGTCATCTATATTGAATATGTTTCCACTCTATTATGAAATTATCTTATGTTAAATGATCAATTTCTGATGATTTCCCAATCGTGTGGGCTATGTTTTATAAAATGATAATGTCTTTTTGATGAAAAATGTTTATAATCTCTGAAATGATGGGTATGAACTTTGTATGTTATATTAATTATTACGTACCCTTATTCTTATCTTATTATTTCTTTTTATCATATACTGAAATCTCCTATTTTTAATCTTACTAATCTCCTTTCCCATCTCGTTCATATGATGTCATCCCCAAGTTATTTTGAATGGTTTAGGTAGGGTATCCCAAAATTTTATAGATACCTTCATCCACATCTAAAAGTCTCAATTAACCCCATTTCCTTCATCTATGAAACTTTTTACTCCCTTTTTATTATACTCCAACATGCATTTTTTTGAAAACATGTTAAATGTATTATAATATTTAATATGGTTTCATATTATAGGGACTAAAATCCAGAAATATAGTGTTTAATCCTCTCTCATATCACCATATTCTAATATAAACCCATTTACTCCTCTCTAATACCAATGATAAAATCCACCATTATTTTGAGCTCCTAACTCAAAGGAGAAATGTTAATTAACATATTATTAAAATTTTAATTATTTTTAAATTTAAATAGAAGATAAATAATAATAATAATAAAATCACTATTAAATGATGATTTACTGAATCCATACAAATCCTTGTGTGTTTACCCTCTTATGATCATTTATATAAATATAATGAAAATGTACTTGTAAATTGGGATTGTTTCCATAATGGTATAAATAATATTTTCAATAAACCATAATGGGGAGGTTGTAATATCAATGAATAATGATAAAGATTACAAATTAATGGATAATAGGAATATCATACCTCGAATCATTATGGAAGATGTCTATATATTTACCCCATGTTGATGGAGAAGTAATAGTGGGAGGATAAGTGAAAGATTATGCCTAATATCCCACTCTCAATGAAATATTTCACCTGAATCAAAATAATTTTTGAAATTTAAATCTTATGACTCCATATATATCTAAAACATATAAATGATCTATAATAAACATGGCCCATAAGGATCATGACATGATTCGCTTGTATAGTCACCCCACATAGTGGGTCCCTTTGAGACATATTATGAAATACCACATTGAGAATTTGATGACCATTGACTCCTATGAACCCTCCTTGGAATGACCACTTAGGATTTGAATAGAAAATCTTCCTCTAATATCCATTATTACATTTCATTCTTCCTCTATGTCATAGTATCCCAATCATAGACATCTCCATAAAATTACACACCTTGAATAATCCCCAGGTATAATCTTTCATGGTCCTCAAAAAACATACAAAAAATAACTATAGGAGATGTTTCAACCCTCATTAAATTGATATGAATCATAATGATCAATACATCCTCTTCATTGGGATATGAAATTGAAATTCCATCTGAAAATATTGACCCATAAATTCTTTGTTATTTGAAATTTTTACCATAAAAAACATGTTTAATTTTTTTTATTGATTTGGAACAAAATTGTAGATTATATTTAATTATTAAACTCATGTACTTTTAGAATGACATAAATATTATACAATGACTATTCTTGTACTATGGAATAGTTGAACAAGTACAACTGACCATTATCATGATACTTAAGTATTTTTAGATTTATGGGTTGATCATCTCTAGATGTGAATCCAAAAAAATATTAATCAATTAGATGAAGAAAAAATGAATATCATTGAGAATATATAAATAAAAAATTTATAAATAAATTATATAATAAATAAAATTATATTATTTATAAATTTAACGGATATATTAAGTATTCATGAATTTCGATAAGTGGTTCTCTTCTAAATTATCATTCCATCCATCTATTATACATTTATTATCAATGATATCTAATTTGGATTGTATCTACTTTATTAAAATTATAATTTACTATTTCACATTATTAGTTAGGTACTACCCACCTCATTATATACCTTCTATATTTATAAATATCACATTACATTATTTTTATTTGATTGTTTTTTTAATATCCTTTTACTGATATATTTTCATAATTATTAACCAATGTTCATTTATATTATGTATATACTACCATAATGAGATCATTTATCATAAATTTATTATGTTTCATGGTATTTACAATTAAATTTCATATTTACAAATTTTTTTATATTTATTCTTATAATACTAATTTAATAGAGATAATATAGTCTAAATTTTCCTTTACTAAGATATAATTATTATAAATTATTTCAAATTTATTATATTTCACCTTTTAAAAAAATATTATATTTCTTATATTTATGTTGATTTATATTTCCATCTCGTAATATATATTTTTAATTTTTAATGCCTACAATTATCTTTCCCTATCATCAACTAAAATACAATAAACAACACTAAAAAACTAAATGGGGTTGAATATATGGACACATGTGACCATTTTTATAAATTATTGAATATATTTTCAATTGATTTATTTATAGAAATTTTATCTAGAAAGACTTGTTTAAGGTTAAATTTATATATACCTATAATTTTTTTAACATTTGAATTCTTCATTATGTTTACCCTATTAACCAACATATTCATATGGATTATTCTAAAAAATTGATCCCATATTATTCTAGTATTAGTAATGTTTTCATCAGTTGGAGCATCTCCAATAGATAATAATATCTATCATAGTATCTCTTAATTTCCATATTATAATTTCCATTTCTTCTGCAATTATTTTTTTAAAATATGTAATGTTCTAGACCAACATAAAAAAAGTATATTGAATAGATTGTCTAATTAAAGTCTTATAAAATTAAACGTTCTATTTCAAATTAATATTCTTATCACAATGCACCCAAAAATCATTATCATATTTAGAAATAAATTTAAAATCATATGATATATGTCTACATTAATACATTTGTTACATTTTTGTTTTTTGAAAAAATATAAAAATGATTTGATTTTGAAATAAAATGGTCTCTTAAGATCATATACATAAGAGTACCAGAAAATCTTTTTCTAAAACAATAATATATGCATTATTTCTTATGATAATTATTATGGAAACAATTTTAATCTAAATTATATATGTCCAAATGTATATTATTAAATTGATTGTTTCATTGGAGTCTACAATGAGAACTATATAATTATATTAAAGTATGAGATTATATATCTCATCATAAATATACTTTTCAATTTTACATTTAACCAATGTAAAAAAATTTAATCCTATTTTTTAAAAATTAATTCTTTCCAATCATGATTGTAAATTCTTCATTACTTCCAACATTTTATTCAATATGTGTCAAACACCCTTCATAAACGTTTTTGATGATTTTAATACACACCCCCGACACTAAATTTCATTCAATTAAATTCCCTAAAACATCCATGTGAACTTTGTTAGATTACTTTTTCAAATCACTGAATACCATATTCAAATATTAGGATTAATTTTATTAACAAAAAATATAACATCTAATCAACGAAATATAATATATGGTTGAATTTATATGAATATAACCAATGTGATCATTTGAAAAAATAGATTCTCATAGAATAATCAATTCAATCAATCAATCAAAATGATTTGTTTTAAGACTAATTATATTAATAACTCCATGATTCCCAATCATTAAAATGTATTCTTCATATAGTTATATTTTTGTATAAGAGAAATATTCCTCCATTGTATGAGAATTTTATTGGATTTACTTATCTCATTTATTAATATTTTGAGTCAATTAATTCTGAAATCCAGTGAATATTACCACTCATTAAAGATGATATAATATGGGACAACATAGTTAACATTATCAGTAATTGTTTTGGAATATTTATCCACAAAATGATAATATTTATATTAAAAAATATAACTTAGTTACTTTATAATAATAATCATACTAACAAAATATCATACAAAAAAATATTTTATATGGAATATATTATTAACGTTGCATCCTTATATTTTCATCATTTTATCATCTTTAAAAATGGCATGACTTTATTCATATTTTATTTACAAAACATGATCAAAATATCTATATTTTTAATCTCCACCTCATTCTGAATAGTTCTATTTCAACTTATCATTATTAAAATGTAAATATTGGTATAGATCATGAAAATCTAGAGATTTATCCTCATCAACAACTTTTATAGTCTCTATATAAGAAACATGATATCTACCCCCCGTGAATCTTCATTAGAAAAAAAGGTTTAATGCCTTAAAATTATAATACTTTACAATAAATATTAGTTTTGAATATTCTTTATACCACCGTGATTCATTTTCTTTAGTGAAAACCTATTTTTGTGCTCCCAGAATAGATTTAAATTTATTATGAACAGTTTTTCCACCTCCTCTAACATGAAATCAATGATTCCATTAATTACCCAATCAATATATTTCAAAAAATAGTTCTTAAATAGAATTATAAGGCTTGTAATTTTTCTAAGAACATATATATAATGGATTATTTAATTTCTTTGCATTTAAATTATAATTTTTATCCTACAGTTCCTAGGATAATAAACGAAGTTGGGTTTTAAGTCAATGATTATTTATAACCAAACAATCCATAATTTTTATATAGACAATATCTTTAAAACAAAATAATAAATTCTATATATATTTAATATAATTTTATAAGTAATAAGCATATCTTCTCATTTTTAATGACTATAATTTCAATGAAAATATCTATGAATTACAAAAGTATATTATATAAGATACTTTATCATTTAATATGTCAAAACCAAACCATTTATGGGAATATAATTTATCTCAACAATTAATTTCTATATTGCCATTGAGGTAACCACATGTAAAAATATATTTATATTTTATTAAAATATGAATAAATGTCTCTAAATTTACCAACAATGTAGACTTATTTGGTACATAATGACCTAAATTTATCTACACAGCCCCTACTGTTGTGGAAGACCTCATTTACTATGACAACATTAATAGTTATAAATATTTTACATAATCCTGTGATGTCAACCACATTAAATTTTATTTAATTTTCTAGTATAATATCAACACATTATTTTTCCTAAGAATTACCCAAGTACTAATGTTTGAAACCAAATCTATCAACTTTTATTTATTTTTCTCCCACCCAGTTTATCTATTTTAAACATAGTGTAGAAATATTTCTTATTATCATAGAATTTAATATTATAATATATTTAAATATTAAGATTTAAATTATTTTTTTCAGCATCCATACATGAACAATAAAATTTCGTCCACTCCCACTGAATTTTTAATAAAAAATAATTAAATTTTATTGACAAAGAAGTTATAAAATTTATTTAAATTTGAAATATATAAAATATATATATAAATTGTTTTCATACAAATAATTATTCTTTATATATCCCTATTTATATAATATATTCTCTAATAGCAATTTGGATTTTATATTTTACCCATTAATTTATTAGGATGAATACATTGGTCATGTTATGTGATGGGTGAATCAAATAATAACTCTCTTCTGAAATGATTGGTTTCATATGAAAACTATATTTGGAATTGGGATTATATATACTTTTAATGTCGTTTCAGTTTTGAATTATATAGTTCCATTATTTTATAGTGGGATTTTTCATTGATGAGTACAGCCTAAATTGGCACCTTATAATAATAGAAGGTCTTATTAAGGAACTATCTAGTGTATTTAGTGAATATTTTACCTTTTATTTAATTTATTTTTTCCTAAGCCAGGGAGTTGATGTTTGGGTGTTAAATATTATTTATTTTATTTCAATGATGGTTTCGATCACTTTTTTGATAACCACACTGGGAGGGCATTGAATCATAATGGGATAAATGTTTATTACATTAAACATTTACCCTTTTTTATTCATATTTCACATGTTGAGTGAGTGGTTCTATATTCTTCATGATCGATTTTTTACATGCATAAATATAAACCTTTATAGAGCATGGACACATATGATGTTTGTCTCCACTTTGTATGACCACATCCTCTGTGTATAATAGTTAATATTCCACTTGCACCCAAAATTATTTTTATTATAAATAAATGAATTGGGAATAGTATGTCCATAAACATGTTCTTATAGAAATGACCATGTTCAATTTTATCATTAATGTCCATGAATAGTCATACATGATCTCAAAATATCCATCCTTAATTTACTAGCTATGAAATCTAAGACATATAAAATTAACATCAAAGAATCTATATCCACATACACAAAATGAAGATATAAAAAGGCTGCATATATATCAAACTAATCAGTGGGGTGTCTTAGAATTGAATAAAAAAACTAGAGGTACACTACTTATTATTCTTTTATAGAATAACATAACAATTTAGAATAGATTCCTCAGAGTTCTACAGAAAAAAAAATTATAAAAAGACTAAATTCAAATTGGATACTCAATAATTATTCTTATGATCATCTAAATAATATAATATGTTGAAATAATGTCTCATTTTCTCAATGTGTAATCATGAAATCATAGATACATGCATATGAAGTCAACCATATGTCATGCATGTTCATTATCTTTCATGCGGATAATATCACCAATTAATATGTTTATTTTTGGTGGAACACTTAATGATCCAAATGTGAAATTTTATATTATGGTTTTCTAATGATATTTACTAATGCTTTATCACTTGAAATAGTTCATAAAGATCTCTTTTTTTATGTGATAAACATAATATTTATTATTTATATTCATTGAAGCTTGTTCAATAACGTTTATAAAATGTATGTTTTTACTCAAAAAATGTTCTTTACAAGGGCTCTATTATGATAATTTAAAAAAATGTTGGATTCCCATAAATTATGATAAACTATTTTATTCATGTAATACTATCTAAACATTGGGATAATTATTTTTTTCATCATGTGACCCTTTTGTGTTATATGAATTGATTAGAGTACATTGTACATTCCATCTCGATATAAGGAAGTTCATGGGTTGTCATCATGAAAATGAGTATTCATAAATAAATTCGCCTATCCTTGTGGCCTATGGTTCTTCATCTTGTAGTAAAGATGAAATCCTCAACCATATTCTGTATTTTTAAGAGAACAAAATATATCTCACAATAATTCAACATCTATTATAATCCATGGTACCACTATATTTATTAATGAGGTCTATCGTCACATCACATATGGATGTATTTTCATTTCTAATTAGATTAAAATGTTGAGATTCATTCATATAACTCCACAAAATATACTAAGTCAAGATATTATAGATTATTTCATTATATTAATCATCATTTGATATTTCACATATATCTTGATGATGAAGAGAATCATGGAACCATCACGTAACATGATTACTCATTCACAAGTTGATACTCACATAAATATAATATTATCACATGCTTTAATATATAAATAAACTTCTCATTTCTTGTCAGTTTTCATTCATCGATCTCATCATATTCTTCAAATAATTACATGCATGGAAGATAAAATCACTTTCATTGATTTAGGACGTTTTGAATTCCCTACCAAATGGGATTGATCATACTAGATGTCCTAAATAATGATAGGTGAACACATGATATAAACACATGATATAAACATATAGAAACCAATCACAGTTAGGGTATAAATTATTTCATGCATTCATTAGAGGAAAAATATCCACACAATAATATGGTTGATTAAATTTTAATAATATTTTTAATATGTTAACAATAAAATCTAAAATCCCATACCACATTGACCAATTCATAAAACTACCACTACATAATAAATAATTCTAATACATAAATATTACATGTTGGTATCATGGTTATACACATAAAACACTTCACACACTACCCATAATTGACTATGTCATAACTTTTACATGTCCACAAGATCCTAACATGCACCATCCACTCCCAATTAATTGTTCTATTCAGGTTCAATGCACACCCTTTTAGAAACATAATACCCTTGGGGAAAGATATAACTCTCCAACATAGTTAACCCTTCTGTCCTCCACATAACATCACGTTACGTTTTACGGTACTTTTGATATTTCTAAGTACCTTCGTTTTGGAGTAATGACTTTGGGAGAGTTTGGGTGAACATTTAAGGAAAACTAAAGAGCATTGAGTTGTGCACGGTTTGCGCATGGTTTGACAAACCGTGCGATCAAACCGTGCCAACCATGCAGAACTAGACAAAGAGGTCTACACAGTTTGCACATGGTTTGACAGACCGTGCAACCAAACTGTGCCAACCATGAAACCTGTACAATAGCTTCCTCACAGGCAGTACACAGTTTTTCTAACTGTGTGGCCAAATCATGTGAGAAGGGTGGCCAAGGCAGTGGCTTACACAAATCTAGCACATAGTTTGTCAAACCGTGCGAACTAACCGTGCGACCACTTAAATGAGATACTTAAATTGAGTAACTCACTTACTTTTGGATCTAAGTACCTTTTTACCCTCCCTAGTGGCCCTAACTCAGGATTTTTCTTCTCCTAAGGTTAGATAAGGTTCTCCCATCATTTCAGAGGCGATCCAAAGGCTCCTCTTGGTGAATCAAAGTTGGATTCTTGAGGCATGTGATCATTCTTCATCGTTCTTGGTCAGTTTCTTAGATCTACTTAGATATACTTCTCCTTTTCTCTATATTTATTATATCTATAGCCGTTATGAGTATATCTAAGTGTGTGGTACCAAGTTTGTTAAGTTTCGGTCCTGGTCTTACTAGGAGGAGTGATCTAAGGCTGGTTCTTGTTGAAGCAACATGGTTTTCTTGAGTGTTCTCGACCGTTGTGGTTTTGGTCAAAACCTTCGAGGTAAGTGGTTCCTTTCCAAATATACAAATTGATTAACTTTGTTTTTTAATGGTTTATTTCAATTGTGGATTTAAATAAAATTTCTCATGTTTTCTTTCAACTATATTGAGAAAAACTCGGTTCTGGTGTTTTGAGATATTTTAAATGGTTTTGGCATAGAAATTTTGAAAACCCAAATTCTATTGAATTGGGTGTTTTAATGGACATTGGTCGATTTAAATTGTTTAATTTAAATTGTGGATTTAATGGAAATTATTTCAATTAAATTTGTTGAATATAATTGTGAAATGAATTGTGTAATGATGGAAATTGTTTTGAATTGATTTCAATCTTCTGAAAATGTATTAAGATGATTTGATAGAAACCCATTGGTTTTATCTTGTGGAAAGGAATGTTTTGAATAAAACCTGTTTTGGTTTTAAATGGATCGAAATTTGCAATTTGAAATGGAAGAATGGGATTGATAGTATTTTAAGCATTCTTAAAATAGTTCACCCATCATGTAAGAGTGCATGTAATCCTTAGGTAGTTAGTGATTTATTTGGATACACTCTATGCTACGAAAATGTTATAAAACATACTTGCAGTGGGTCATATCCCCGATGGGTTGGTGATGAATCTCCTTTGGTCAGTGTAATAGGGATGTGTGTATACACATTTTGCTAAGTTCACATAGAGAGTGAGGAATCCTATAGCTAGTTAATACTATCGTAGCTTTTGGTAGATGACCATGTTGCTCGCTTGTTTATTTATATTTTAGATATAAATGTATGCCAATGTTTTTGAACTGCTTAAATGCCTATTGATATTAAATAAACTGTTTTATATAAATGTTTTATTTAAGCCATTATTTTAGAAATATTACATCATTGTAAACCCTTTGTTTAAAGTAATTTTAACATCATTTGTAAATGTATAGAATGTATGTTAAAAAATCTTTTTAATTACCAAACCTGTTTATTTGAAAATTGAAAATATTTTCCTTTGATAATCTATATTTGGAATCTGATACAAAATCTTTGATGGTATTCTACTAGGCTTAGGCTAACACCCTACTTTCTCTTTTGTGTGTTTGTAGACTTTCTTCTTACAGCATCGAGAAAAGGGAATGGATCTCTTTGAGGTGGACCCAATTGTTGATTTTTGGTCCTGATGAGTTATGTCCTTAGGGACCTTGGGTCTGTTTTCCCATCTGTAGTACTTGGGTTGTAGTACTTTGGGCTTTTTATGCCTCTTTGTTTTCTGGTACATTACTCCCCGTGGAGTTTCTTTTCTATTGCATATTGTATTGTTTCTTTTGCTTCCACATTCTTGTGGAAAAATCGTTCCCACATGTATGTTGTATGATGCCATGTTCTAGTCGCCAACTCGTGGGGATCGGGAGTTCCCTTCGGGCTATGTCAGGACTGGCTCGGTGATTGAGTTACCAAGGTACTTGGGCAGGTTTGTAACAAAATGTTATCAGAGGGAAGTTGATCATCTTGCCTTGATGACAGTATGCATTTGAGTTTCCTAATCAGGACTTAGGAGGTAGTTTAGATTGAGTTCCTAGCCATCTCTCTCCACAATGAACCTTAAGTCACTAGGGTTGGTTAGGGAAATACGACTTTCGGATTAGTTCTAGTATTATCCCTATTTTGATTTGGATCGAGTGGAATCCAAATCATGTTAATCCCTTCCATTAAGAATCGTTTTCCTTGTTACTCTGTTTGAGTGTTAATAAAATGTGTTTTTATTTTGTGTAGCAACATGCCTCTAAGAAGACATGAGGATAGGATCCAAAAAGAGGCTCCTGCTGAATCTCAGTAAGAGAGTCCTACTATAGATCCGAGTCTGGTTGTGGTGATTGTTCATACTGTCCATTTTATGGGATATACACCACCTCCAGTTCATGATTAGAATCCAGTTGTAGATCCTCATAGTGATATTCTCTGAAGTCGTTCTGAAGAGTTCCTATTCCAGAATCCACAGGTTTTCAAGGTCTCAACTGACCTCAACAAGATGATGAAAGGGTGAGTAAGATTAAATGCATGTTTGGGTTCTTGGAGACACCAGATGTGATCATGGTGAAGTGTTCTGCCTTCGTACTAGAGGGACAAAGTAGGATATGGTGGGACATGATGGTGATGGCTGGGAAACATGAGGTTTTGGAGAGGAAAGACTTTAGGGTTATTTTCACTAACCAGTTATATCCAGAATCAGTGGTGTTGGCCAAGGCTGTGGAGATTTTCAAGCATGAGCAGGCCAACAAAACTGTGACTGAGTACAAAAATCAATTTTCTGAGTTGGAACAGTTTTCTCCTGAGATTGTATCTAATGAGAGGATGAAGTCTCAATGATTCGAGTTGGTACTTCGATCAGATATATATTCCCACGATTTCTTACTTTATCTACCCACATATTATGATGTGATGGATAGGGCCATGATGGTTGAGATGGACCTGACAGGGAAGTCAGGGTTGAAGGAGGTTTGTTTCCCTCCTAGTGCATGTGTTGGTTCCTTTAAAGGAAAATGGAAGCGTGACATTTTTTATAGAAATTCTCATTTGCAAAGTCATACCAGACCTCTAGTAGCACCAGGAGGGGATTCTTTAACTTTCTATCAATGTGGAAATCTAAGACATTTGAAGAGGGTTTGCACTGAGGTACCCAAGAACTATAGCTCTGGCAGACATTTAGGTCACTTTACAGAGATTCTGCCATCATTCCTCTAATCCACGTAGTGAAACAGAATCTTCAACACCTACAAATACTACGGGAAAATCAAATGCTTCAAGAAAAAAAGGGTTCCAGCCACAGTAATCTAGATCGAAGCTTCTTCCCACAGTGGATGAGTCGCCTAAGGTAGCTGATGTAGGTCCTACAATTGTGAGAAGTACCATTACTATAGCTTCATCTTTAGTGACAGCTCTTTTTGATACTGGTGCATCCCACTCTTTTATTTCAACCCATATTGTTAATATGCTTAATCTACCTTTGGATCTTATATGATCTGCAATGGATATTACTACACCACTTGGTTAGATGAGAGAGAAGGGCCTCCGTAGTCCTGCTTGTGTCTTCTCTCTATCAGATGTTGATCATGCTTGGGGATTCTTGGATCTTGACATGAAATCTTTTGACATCATATTTGGAATGTATTGTCTCATTGCCAATAAAGCCGGGATCGATTGTTATTTTTGACGGGTCTACACTACGATGCCCAGTGGTGTGCCCCTTGTTTTTCAAGGAGAATGGGACCCAAGTTCAAGCAGAGCTGGACCCTCTTATCCAAGGTTGGGGAAAATGATATTAGAGTTTTCTATTGATCTGGAGAGAGATTCATTTTGTGGTGACCTTTCGCCTATCATTGCTGACTTTCTTGAAATGTTTTCTTCTGACTTCTCTGGTATTCCTCTAGTAAGAGATGATGATTTTTATATCGACTTAATGCCTGGTACTCTACCGATTTCTATTCCCTCTTACTGAATGGATCTAGCTGAACTAAAAGAACTGAAGTCTTAGTTATACGATCTTCTTGACAAAGGTTTTATACTCCCAAGTGTGTCACCTTGGGCAACACTAGTTCTCTTCACCAAGAAGGCGGATGGTTCTCTTTGCTTATGTGTTGACTATCGAAAGATCAATCGAGTTACGATAAAGAACAAATATCCGTTACCATGAATTGATAATTTTTTTGATCATTTTAAAGTGCCAAAGTGGTTTTCAAAAATTAATCATCAATGGGGTTACCATTAATTGAGGATAAAATAATATGATATTCACATGACCACTTTTCAGAGTAGGTATAGCAATTATGAGTACCTTGTTATGCCATTCGGCATAAAAAATGCTGTTGCAGTTTTCATGGTTTGATGAACAAGTTTTCCGTGAGTATCTAGATACTTTTGTGGTTGTCTTTGTGGATGACATTCTTGTCTACTCCACGTCTGAGGAGGAACATGTGCATCATCTGAGAATAGTTCTTCGTTTTCTAAGGAACCACCGACTTTATGCCATGGTTTCAATGTGTGATTTCTATATCCGGGAAGTGAAATTCTTGGAACATGTGCTGTCAGAACAAGGAATATTAGTTGATCTTGAGAAGGTGAGGGCTGTTATGACATGGGAACAACCACGAAATGTTTTAAAGATTCTGAGCTTCATGAACTTAGCCGGATATTTTCTCGGGTTAGTTAATGACTTCTCAATGTTATCTTCACCAATGACTTCTCTGACTCAGAAGGGAGTGAAGTTTTCCGGTAATGATAAATGTCAGATTTCTTTTGTTGAGATAAAGCGTCTTTTGACTACTGCGCCAGTGTTAACTCTTCCTGAGGCTAGGATAAGATATGTTGTCTTGTGTGATGCATCAGGTTCAGGTTTTGGATGTGTTCTCATGTAGTGTAATTATGTTGTTGTCTGTGGGTCTCATTAGCCAATTCCTCATGATAAGAACCATCCTACCCATGACCTTGAACTTTCAACTGTAATGCACACACATAAGTGTTGGAGACATTACCTTTATGGAAAAAGGTTTACAATGTATTCATAACACAAGAACATGAGTTATATCTTCTCTCAAAAATATTTGAATCTCTGCCCAAGGCGTTGGGTGGAGTACCTACAATCATTCAACTTTGACATTACCTATACCCCAGGAATAGGGAATGACATTGCAGATCCGTTAAGTAGGAATCTTCCAACTCAGACTATGAAATAATCTTCAAAAGAGAGTATTTTGATGGATCTCTTTGCTCAGTTGCATATTGGATTTCAGTGGAAGGGGAAAGAAGTTTCTTTAGCCAGAGTCCAGCTGACATCTTCTCTCCTTGAGTTAATTCTTTATGAACAACAACTGGATGATGAATTCCATTGCATTAGGGACTCTCTTTATGGTGGGGAGACCGACACCCTGTGGTCTTTCTCCAAAGACGATGTTTTGTGTTATCGAAACCGTTACGTTGTGCCGTTATCAACAAGGAAGGATGTGATGGGGGATTTCAATAACACTCAGTGGGATGTGCACCCATGAACCACGAAGATGTTTTGTGATATGTGGAGGAAGTTCTAGTGGCTAGTTATGAGACATGACATTGTTGAGTTTGTATCACTTTTCTATACATGACAACAGGTGAATGCCGAGCACCAGAAACCTTCGGGTTTTCATCAAAAACTTTCAGTCCCTACAGGGAAGTGGAACGAAATCTCTATGGACATTGTGGTTGGGTTACCTCAAACCCAGAGGAAGAAAAACGCAATATGGGTTGTTATTGATAGACTGACCAAGTCAGATCACTTTATACCTATTCGAGATACAACCAATGTTGAAGAGTTGGAAAATATCTATGAGAAAGAAGTTATTTGCTTGCAAGGACTTACATCTACTATTGTCTCTGATATGGATCGTCGGTTTACTTCTCTCTTTTGTAGACACCTTTAGGAGGCACTATGATCTTAGGTCCATTTAAGCACGGCCTACCATCCACAGTCAGATGGCCAGATAGAGAGTGTTATTTATATTCTTGAAGATATGATCTGTGTGTGTGTTCTCGACTTTGGTTGGAGTTTGGATGATCATCTAGGGATAGTTGAGTTTTCATATAACAACAGTTACCAGTCTGCAATCAAAATGGATTCTTTTGAGGCATTTTATGGTCATACTTGTAAATCTCTTTTATGTTGGTCGGAGATTGGTGAATGTTTTTTGGTAGGACCGAGTTTGTTCCAAGAGACGACAACTAAGGTCTAGTTCATTCATCAAAGAATGTTGACAACACAGATTCGGTACAAGTCTTATGATGATCGTCAACGTAGACTATTAGAGTTCTCAGTTGGTGACCAGGAGTTCTTGAATGTTTCACCTCCACTAGTTCATCGAATGCTTGGGAGGCAAGGGAATATTTCTCCTCATTTTGTGGTACCTTTTGAGGTTGTTGATCTTGTATGGAAAGATTCTTACCATCTAGATCTACCACCAAAACTAATGTTAATACATAACATGTTCCATGTATCATAGATGTGAAAGTATCTCTCTGATCTATCTAATTTTGTGAGCTGGAGTGATCTTGAGATTGAAGCAAATTTATTTGTGACTGAACGATCAGTCAGGGTTGTTGATTTTGAGACCAAGGTACTTCATGGGAAAATGAAACCACTGGTCCATGTACTTTGGCAGCATGTTTCTAATTCTCATGAATCATGTGAAAGGGAGGCACTAATGAGAGAGATGTTAACTCATCATTTTGACATGGAGGTTTCTTCATAGGCTTTCTGGGGACAAAAAGGTCTTATAGTGGAGTTGTTGTAAAATCACGTTATTTTTAAGGTACTTTTGATGTTTCTAAGTACCTTAGTTTTGGAGTAATGACTTGGGGAGTGTTTGGGTGAGCTTTTGACGAAAAATAAAGTATTGTGAGTTGTCCCCAGTTTGCGCATGGTTTGAAAAACCGTGCGATCAAACTATTCCAACAATGCAGAACTGGATAGAGAGGTCCACATGGGGTGCGCATGGTTTGACAGACCATGCGACCAAACCGTGCCAACCTTGAAACCTGTACAATAGCTTCCCCACGGGCAGCACAAGGTTTGTCTAACTGTGTGGCCAAATCGTGCAAGAAGGGTGGCCAAGGCAGTGGCTAACGCATGTCTAGTGCACAGTTTCTCAAGCCATGCGAACTAACCACGCGGCCACTTAAATGAGATCCTTAAATTGTGGATCTCACTCGGTTTTGGATCTATGTAACTTGTTTTTTCTTTTAAGAGGCCCTAACATAGGATTTTTCATCTCAAAAGGTTAGAGATGGTTCTCTCATTGTTCCTGAATCGATCCAAAGGCTCCTCTTGGTGAATTAAAGTCAGATTCTTGATGTATGTGATTTTTCTTCATTGTTCTTGATCGGTTTCTTCTCTTGGTTTCTTAGATCTACGCCCATTATGGGTAGATCTACATGTGTGGTACCATGATTGTTTAGATTTGGTCATGGTCTTACTAGGAGGAGAGATCCATGGCAAGTTCTTAAAGAAACAACCCAGTTTTCTTGATTGTTCTCGACCATTGTGGTTTCGGTCAAAACCATCAAGTTAGGTAGTTCCGGCCTGACTTTCCAAATTGATTAACTTTGTATTTTCTTGGTTTATTTCAACTATTTATTGAAATCCAATTACTCAAGATTTCTTTCAAATATATTGATAAAAACTTGGTTCCGGTGTTTCGAGATATTTGAAATGGTTTTGGCATGGAAAATTGGAAAACCCCAATTTCATTGAATTGGGTGTGTTAATGGATATTGGTCGATTTAAATTATATAATTTAAAATGTGTATTTTATGGAAATGATTTCAATTAAATTGTTGAATTTAATTGTGATATGAATTTTGTAATGATGGAATTGGTTTTGAATGGATTTCAATCTTATGAAAATGTATTAAGATGGTTTGATAGAAACCCATTGGTTTTATCTTATGGAAAGGCCTTTTTTGAATAAAACCTGTTTTGGTTTTAAATGGAATGAAATTTGAAATTTTGAAATTGAATAATGTGATTGATCGTATTTTAAGAATTATTAAAATAGTTCACCCATCATGTAAGAGCACATGCATGCCTTAGGTAGTTAGTGAGTTATTTGGATACACTCTATGCTACGACAATGTTCTAAAACATACTTACGGTGGGTCACATCCCCGATGGTTTTGTGACGAGTATCCTTTGTCCAGTGTCATAGGGACGTGTGTATACACATTTTTTGAGTTCACAAAGAGAGTGTGGAATCCTATAGCTGGTTAATACTATCATACCATTTGGTAGATGACCATGTTGCTCTCTTGTTTATTTATATTTGAGATATAAATATATGCCACTGTTTTTTAACTACTTACATTCCTGTTGATTTTATAAAAACTGTTTTATATAAATGTTTTATTTAAGCCATTATTTTAGAAATATTCTATCATTGTAATGCTTTTGATTAGTGTAATTTTTCCATCATTTGAAAATGTATAACATGTTTGTCAAAATATGCTTTTGTATTCCCAAACCTATTTATTTAAAAATTGAAAAGCTTCTCTTTAGATAATCTATATTTGGCATCTGTTACGTAATCTTTTTTGGTATCCTACTAGGCTTAGGCTCACACCCAACTTTCGCCTTCGGGTGTTTGTAGACTTTCTTCTTCGAGGATCGAGCAAAGGGAAGGGATCTCTATGAGGTGGACCCAGTTGTTGATCTATGGTCTTGCTGAGTTGTGTCCTTAGGGACTTTGGGGCTATTTTCCCATCTGTAGTACTTGGGTTATAGTATTTTGGGCTTTTATGCCTCCATTTTTTCTGGTACATTACTCCCGGTGGAGTTTATTTTGTATTTCATATTGTCTTGTTTCTTTTGCTTCCACATTCTTATGGAAAAATCGTTCCCAATTGAGATAAACTACTACCTAAAAATGAGCACACTGCACAACATACTGCCGCAGGACTGAGAAATTATGGAGAATAAGAAAATATTTACAAGGTACTACCTTAGCCTAATATAAATTCACTACCGAGACCACCACTACTACAAGATGATGGCTAAAAACTACCTTCTCAAATAGAGAAAAAGATGGGAGATAAGGACCTACAAGTACTTACTCTCAAATCCAAACTCTGCTACCCTACCACAAAACGATTACAGTAACCACAACTGAACCAAATGAAAACTAGACTCTTGTTTATTTACATCAATGACAATGATATCTCTAGAATATTCCTCACTAGTAAAAAAATAGAACTCAATTTCCTGAGTCTTCTTTAACAAACGATGTAAAAAAATGAATAACTTTTACAAATCAAATGCTTCGTCAACAGGAACCAATCATTTTATCTACACACGAAACCTCATTTACAAAGCTTATTTCATTAACAACATTCCATCAAAAGATGAAAACTCAAACACAGTAGAATTTGAAAGGAAATTTTCAAAATCCATCCATCATAGTAGATTGACTTCATGCATCACAGACCAGAATCCCTTTGAGCACTGTTTGATATAAGAATTTGAACCTCCACAAAAATCCAAATTGAGCCCCTTGGATGAATTTGGAGAGGGGGATGATGATGGAAAGGGTGAAGGACTAGATGTGGGGGGGAATCATATTTCTTATGAAGCGGCGAGCGACACAGAGAAATGGGGGGGGGGGCGAGTGATGGGTACATATAATGGAGAAAAGGATGAACAGAACGTCAACAAGTCACGATGAACTAAATGGGAAGGCAGGGAAATAGAAATAAAAAACCAAAGTGGTTATCAACAAGTAGAATAAGAATTGATGAAGATGAATAAGGGATGAATTCAAGGGTTTTTTTGGGTACTATTGATGGCATGACAACGATTTTCAACTGATTTTGGAATTGGGGTTTTCTATGTAGTTTGTTGTAAATTAATAATTATACTTAAAAATAAGGGTTTTATGGAAAATAATCATTTAAATAAAATTTCATAACAAATATATTTATATAATATTTTTATTTTTTATTTTTTTAATAAAAAATCTATTGATTATATAAAACTAATTTACATGTGATTCAAGTCACCAAAAATTTAGATCATTTATCAAAAAAATTATATCATATATATATACACTTTTTTATAAGAATATGTTATATTATGTAATAATTTATTGAAAAAACTTTTCATAATTATAAAAGGTTTTTATTATAAAAATTTAATAATGACATATATATTTTTTGATAAAACAATTTTTGGTAATACTATAATAAACCAACAGATTAAAATGTTGGTAAAATATTTGTTTATATTTAGCTACCTATACAAATAGATATATTTGTTGGTAAAAAAATGTTGGTACCTATAATTAATACCAACATAATTTTATATCTGTTGTAATTACTCATTTTTACCAACATATATGTTATCTGTTAGTAATTTTCTATTGGTACAAGACACTTTTATTTATAGTGATATTTTATTGGTTTAAAAATGACATTGAATGTGGTTTATTGAAAATTATACCAAAATTGAATCTCCTCCCCAAAATATAACCCGAAAAAATAATGTATTTTCGGTATATAAGATAAATTTATTTATTTTATTAAAAAATGTTAGAATGATAAGTACCCCAATATTAAAATTTCCACACGATTGTTATTTTAATGAAATGAATTATGATGTAGTACATTTATGATTATGTTATATTTCGATATAGGGGTCTTCAGTCACTGATAATGTATAAGGATTGTGCCTTAAAATATTACATAATATTGAATTAAATGAATAATTCACATTGAGGATCTTTTCAGGTTTAGAGTTTTTGAAAATTTTGCCATAACTATTACATTACGTCTCATAAATTAAAAATTAGACACTTCAACTCAGTTTACTTTTTTTCATAAAATAAAAACTATTGATAAAATATTCATGTCTAGATCCATGTTTTAGATAGTAGGAAATTTCCTTAATCCCATATTTTGCCCTATTCATCATTAAGTCATGTGAAAAACATTTCCAAACCTGGTATGAGCATAAATAGCTCAGTAAGGATTATAAAATAAAGAAATAAAACATTATTCAATCAATAAATACCAAGAATAATCCAATACCTCAGGAATTCATCAGATTTATGAATAAAAGATAGAAATTATAAATCATAAAGGTAACTTATGGAATACATATCATACTTACATTGTATCATTCATAGCTACATATAGAGTTACACATGTAATACTCATCACACTATATTACCTAAATCTCTTAGGAGAAATAATAATGTTTACAAACATCACGTTACCCAATTATCTCAGGCTAACCCACCCTACGTTTATCATGGAACCACCTGTATACATAAACAACGCCCAAGAACCATAATGCATTCAAAACACATAAAACTAACATAAAGGAAAGATAACATGTCAACAATTAAATTAAAATATAACATATAAATATATTGACATAGAAAATCCATTATCAAAACCATTCTCAATACAAAAATACATAAAATATTATATGGTATTTATTTTACTTTTAAAAACAGTACATCTTGTTAAGGAAGCAAAATATTAAATAATACTCATGGCGGCAGAAAAGGTAATTGTCAGCACTAATTTTAAAAAGAAGCATTCTTTTTTTTATTTTGTAAAATGCCTCATTGAAAAATATTCCATTTGAATAAAATAAAAAATCAAAGGTTATTATACACCGTATAATATAAAGTCATGTATAAAACAAAATATGCCTCAATGAAACGATATTTAAATGAAGTCCCTTACAAAGATCGTATCCTGGGATTAAGGATAAATAAATGACATAATTATGTGGAAAAAAATAATAATACAACCAATATACGTGGATATTAAGTTTAAAACAATCAGAGGTCATTCACACATATTCATAGCACTACATAATCAAAAATATAAGTTTAACCCAATGAATTGAAATTGGGTTAAGAAGTTATCTTACAAAAACTCGTAAACCTAATAGTGTCATTATAAAATTAAGGAAATAGGTTGATGAGGTAGAAAAGGGTCTCTCATCAAATAAACATAAAATATATAGAATTAACTATATAGAAGAACATATCTCATCCTTTGGAAAGAATTAAATGACATACCATAAAATAAGTCTTTGACTAAAAGAGTGTGGTGAAAGGTTCCCTAACGGAATTGGTAACTTGCAAAACATACACCCCATATTGAAAGGATCTTAAAATGAAGATGTAAATGTAAAGACCCATAAATTTCAATGAAATTTTATTACCTAATTTTTTTTGGAATTTTACAAGAATGCGTTTTCTGACGACACCTGATTCCAAGGCCTGGTGTGCCCAAAATCATTTTCCGAAGTTTGGCTCGGGTACGTTCAGTGAACGAATGAGCGGGTTTTTCTAACATTTGAACGGGTGCTCGGAATCAAATTCCTAGGGAACCGATGGAATCACAGTGTTGGTATTTTCTTAGAAATGCCTTTTCCGGAGTTGCGTTTGCTCGGGTGTGGTTTTTAAATTTTTGGGGTGAAGTTGAGAAATAAAATAAAGTAGTGCGACAACTTTATTTTTTATTTCAATTAATGCCACTTAAAATCCACTTAAAGCCACTTGAGCTAAGTTAAACTGGATAGGGTGCAATCAAAAATATCTTACCCTCTTGGTAGGATATTTGTGAGGTGGGGCCCGCACGAGCCCCACCGTTTATTTTCCTCTAAGTAATGCACCCGTGAAAACTCCTCTTTACTGAAAGTCTACTGGTGTGTTTTCTTAAACTCTTAAACACTCCTATTAATTGGGCGGTTTATTCATTGAAATTAATTCTATGAATTAATGGGTCGTTACTTAGTTTGTTTTTCAATTTGTTGGCATGTTAATAAAATAAGACCAATACTTGTTTTCTCTTAAGGGTTGCTTGTTGAGAGAGTTGGGAGAGGATTGAGATCTTCTTCCTCCTTCGCGAAAAACGCGAAGAACGTGAAGAACGTGAAGAACGCTGAACCCTCAGAGATCGACAATGAAATGCCATGTTCCGCGACGCCGACAATTCTTCTCCCACGACGTTCTTCTGCAACGTTTCTCCTCCCGTGACAAATATTCGATCAACTGCCTGAGGTAGGAGATTTCGGAACATTTAATTTCCTTTATGGATTTTATCTTTAACAAAGATTTAATTCATGAAATAAAAATCTATGTGTTTTTCTTTAAACCTCAGAGATCATCGATGCGACGTCGTATACCGCGATGACGCGACACCCTTCCGCGACGCGACAATCATCTTCTTCCGTGATGGTCAATTCCGCGAAGAACTTGTCCAACGACTACAACGAGGTATGGGGTTTACGTTATTTTTCCTTACGTGATTCTCTTCCATCTTTTATCGGCGTTTATTTGGACCGCATGATATCAGTTAACGAGAGGAGGCTGGACCGCACAAACACGGCCGCCCCCTCCCTATTGTTTTTCTTGTTATTGCGGATCGAATGAAAGTGACGCGGTGTCGTCGCACCGCGTGGGATTGAGTGGCAAGAAATGCACGACGTTGTCACGCCGCGCATTAAAATTTTTGAACCAATTCCACGGCGCAGTCACGCCGTGTCGAAGAACCGCAAAGGAACCTCAGCCGGAGTCGGGCCGCGTTGAAGGGGTGCGGCGCCATCGTGTCGTGCCAGAAAACCACAAAGACGGTACGTTTTGTTTTTTGATGTGCGGATCAACGTACGATGATGAAGCAGGCCGCTATGGCACTTTAATGCCTTCTCAGTGAAGGACGGGTCCTGGGAGGACCGTTGGCGAAGATGGAAGGAGAAACGGACCACCGGAGCGCATCCGGCGGTCCGCGGAAGGCGGTGGCGGCGTGCCGCCGGAGGGCTGGCGGCGGCGGTTGCCGCCGGCCTCAATTAGCGGCGAAGGTGGGGGAGCCGCGCACCCCGCCCGCGGCTTCCGCTCGGCCACGCTGGTCGAGCAGCGGCTGGTAGGCCGGGCCAGGCCGTGCCAGCCGGGTCGGACCCGGGTCGGGTCGAACCGGTTCGGGCCGACCCAGGGGGGGTCGGGCCGGGTCGGTCCGGGCCCAGACCCCCCGTTTTCGGACCCCTCAAGGTCCTTCGCCCATATCTTGAGCTGTAGACCTCCGATCGACGCACCTTCAGTGGTGATGCGATCCTTGGATCGAGACGGTCATTTCGGTATATCACACTTAATGTTTCGGAATACTTTGTGTTCGGCTGGGTTTGTTCGGATACAGTACCAACCGGGCCCTCAGATCGGAAACACTCATATCTTCATCTCCAGACATCCGATTGACGTGCCGTCAAATTTGATGGATTTATCTAAGTGAGATGGATCTTTTGGCTTACTCCGCTTGAGCTTTGGATGTCGTTGGAGTGCGATCAGGTTGGTTTGCTCACGAAATCCAACTGGGCCCTTGGAACGAAAAAGCCAATAACTCACAGACCGGGCATCCGATTGATGTGCTGTCTGTCTCGTTGATTTCCTCTTGATGAGAGGGAACTTTTGGCATAATTCGCCATAGTTTTGGTTTCTGTTGGATAGTGGCCGGGTTGTATTGTACCCGAAATCCAACCGGGCCCCTGGAACGAAAAAGCTGATATCTTTCAGGCTAGACGTTTGTTTAATGAACCGTCTGCGGCGTTGGTGATCACGTTGAGAAACGGTCCCTTTAAGTTTACCCTATGAGAGTTGGGGTACAGTTGAGATACGGCCGGGTTGGTTCGTACACGAGACCCACTGGGCCCCTGTGATGAAAAGGCTAATAACTCACAGACCGGGCGTCCGATTGAGGCGACGTCTATTGTGTTGAGACCCCTGTGACGAGGCGGTCCTTTGAGACACTTCTTCGTGGGACTTTGTGATACTTGGGGTATCGACCAGTAGCTCGTGGATCAGACCCTCCTGGAGACGAGCGAGCGGAGTACGGAGACCATGTAGCCGGCTGAGACCTGACGACTGCTTGACCGATCGATTCGGTGTGTTTTGGATAGCCCAGTGGGGAGCGCTTGGTTGTAGCAGCAGACCCACGACGGATGAGCACTTGGTTGTAGTGGCAGACCCGCAGTACTCAACTGAAGGAGTACCTCTAGAGGCTATGAGGGGGAGCACTTCGTTGTACCACCAGACCCACGGCGGATGAGCGCTTGGTTGTAGCGGCAGACCCGCGGTACTCAACAGAAGGAGTACCTCTTGAGGCTATGAGGGGGAGCACTTAGTTGTAGCGGTAGACCCATGGTGGGAAGTGCTTGGTTGTAGCAGCAGGCCCACAGTACTCGACAGGAGGAGTACCTCAGCAGTCTTAGGTTAGTGAGAAGTACCTCAGAGTCATGACAGGACCACTGTACACTCCAGAGACGGGGCTCTTCAGTTGTTACGGTTTCGATAATGAAAATCCTGGTTTGAGCTGAGACTTTTGACCTTTGTGTTTACCTCATGATTAAGATGGGTCACTTGATAACTTAGGTATATGTATGGGCATATACCTGGGTAGTGGTTATCTATTGAGATCTTCTTTGTAGTTATACTTGTTGGTTTTTAGTGATACCTTGAGGGTCTCGGGGTCCCTACTGAGTATCGTTATACTTACCCCTACACGGGATATGCCCGCACCTCATTGTGTTGGTTGCAGACGATGGGCAGTGCTGATGGAGGCCGAGTGTTCGAGGATTGGACGGAACCCGGAGGTGGACTACACGACGAGTCAGTACCCAGAGGTGGACTACACGACGAGTCAGTAGCTGGAGGTGGAATTCACGGCGAGACGACACTCGGAGGAGGTTGACGGGCGAGAGCGTTGTGGAGGCTATCTGTACATACCCTTCAGGTAGGATCCATGGTGGACAATCCAGGAGCTGTGCCATCTGTACCTACCCTTCAGGTAGGATCCGAGTAGGACGAACCAGGAGCCGCTTCCGTCCTTCCAGTTGTTGTCTTTTTCTGTTATACTTTGTTCAGTTGTAGTTGTACTTTATTTTGGGTTTGTATTCTGGCCCATTTACCTTCAGCACTTCTCTTTGTACTTAGTGTTTTACTTATGCTTGTACTCTATGGTGTTTTGTTTACTTTTATAAAGGCAATGCCTTCACATTTATCAGGATTTATGTCTTTGGTGCTAGTCGCCAGCCCCTGGCCTATGGAAGACGGGCTTGGGGTAGTCATGGAATGGGCCCCGAGGACGGGTCGTGACAAATTGTTATCAGAGGAGTCGGTTCTACCACAGAAATTATAACTCTGATATTTTCTTTCTGTGAAGAAATAGTGTTAAGAGTACCGAGTGTGGTTTTCAGTTCAGGGAGTCCAGTGTTGGTGTCGGCGGCCGACATATCAATACACCAGGACCCTGACAACTGATTTTTGACTTTGTGCACGAAAACACTGATTGCGTGTGTGTTTCCAGAAGTTTTTAAATGTCAGCTCAAACCAGGTCAGCTCGCCAGGTATAATCGTTTGACCGTGTCACATTGTTTCTTTCCAGATTCTTTTTCACGGACGACCAGCTAGAGCCCAAAGGGATGTGCGTACTGACAGCCTGCCGAGCGTCAAGGCTTTGGTACATGGCCCTCTTGCAGTTGAGGCACCAGCTGAGGTACCAGCGGTACTACCATACATTGGGACACTAATGCCACCAGCCCCTGTAGAAGGCGATGCCCTCCACTTGAGCACACTGCACGAGTTCTAGCGCCACAGTCCACCCAGGTTTCGGGGAGAGATGGACCCGCAGGCGGCTGAGGATTGGCTGGAGGCAGTGGTTAGAGTCTTCAGGCTAGTGGGGACGCCTGCAGACTTCATGGTGATCTTTGCTTCCAGCCTTCTTCAGGAAGCAGCAGGAAGGTGGTGGGGCCACTTGTTCCAATTTTTTGACGGGATCACCTTCACATGGGAAGACTTCGAGACCTTCTTCAGGGTGGAGTTTGTACCAGTAGCTCTATACCCAGAGTGTGTACAGGAGTTTCTGCCTTTGCCGCAGGGTTTTCGATCAGTAGCCGAGTCATCTGTGGGCAGTAGACAGATGATGCAGAGGTCCAAGAGGACTAGAGCTAGCCGTACGCGGAGTAGGAAGTGTTATGAATGCAGAAGGAAGGGTCACCTGGCACGTGACCGTCCGACTCCTCGTACAGATGATCCGTAGGAGTTGGAGGAGCCACCGAGGCAGAAGCAGCGGTGGGTGCTTGAGCAATAGCCGAGCAGTGGAAAAGGTAGTAGGGCTCCGGGAGTAGGTGGACAGGAGAGGAACTAGTGGATACGTCCCTTGTACTTCTAATTCCATGTTGCTGTTGTATTCGTGTCTTTGTACTATGAGCTGAAATAATAAAAAGGCACTTATCTTTGTGATATTTGCTTTCCTATCATTTTGTTTGGTTGATACTGAGTGGTCCTGGTTAAGACTGTTGACATGACCGTCACTTTCGAGATTACTACTGGAGGAGACACAGTGACCTCAAACCGATGCCGACAGTGTGACTCGACCCTTGGAGGTGAGAGTGACAGTTGGATCTCTTGGTAGTTACGTCGAGGCCTTACGACGTCATCCATGGCATGAATACATCATTCATGTCAGGATTGACTATATTAGGCAATGGGCATGGTTCATCCAGGGGATGAGACCGAGTTTCTCTTTTCGGCAAAGGAGAAATTTTAGAAGCTCTTTCAGATCATAGGAAAAGAAGGTTCAGATCATCCAGGAGCGGATGAAGACTGCACAGTGTAGTAAGAAACAGGAAACTGGCACCATTCTTGGAGACTCGGGCATGTTTAAAGTTTCCATAAGAGTAATCTTAAAAGAGAGACGAGTCTGTGAAGCAGCAGACGTGGAGGCAGAGCTAGGAGAGCAGCATGAGCTGGTGTACATCTTAACATGCTACAACCACCCGCCTTAGTTATCCCCACCAGGCTCAGGGAGCTGGAGGGCGGAGGAAAAGTGCGGCTGCATGCGGTCAAGGAGAGTGAACCGATGGCTCTAAGAATGATTCAAGGGATAGTCTGTGTCCTCTACTAGCTGCTGTAGTAACGGATGTTGATATGAATCATTCCTTCCTTCCACAAATCTTGTCCCAGACCTAGAGTTTCCGGTAAGCCGTAGACTTGACCCTTACATCTAGAGATACCTTGGGAGAAGACTCGATAATCACACATACACCGACAGCGTGGTCAGACCCTCGAGGCGAGAGTTTCGGTTGGAATCACTTGGTGGCAGTGTCGAGGCCTTACGACGTTGGTTTGAGTATGGACTAGGAAATCACAGTTCATACACAAATTGACGGTATTAGGAAAAAAGGTTATGGTTTAAGTACGACGTCGGGATGGGTTTTCCTTGGTCGGCGAAAAGGAAACCCGAGGAAGCACAGGATAAACTCATGTACAGGAGGGTGCGACTGATCACTCTTGAGTCGGTCAACCTTACCCTCGTGGCAGCAGTCGTTTTGAGTTTTAACAGGAATTGGAGACCTCTAGAGTTCAACGATGACGATCACGTCTTTATACGGGTCTCACCTCGACGAGGTTTATAGAGATGTGGCCAAGGCGGAAAGTTATATATGAGGTTCAGCGGACCTTCTTAGGTCCTCAGATGGGCAGGCATGGTGGATTCCCGCTTGATCCATCCACCACAGTTGCACCAGGTGCAAGACGATTTCCACCTATCTCAACTGAGGAGATATGTGCTCGACCCTTCGCATATCCTCGACCATGAGGAGCTGGATGATGGCGATGAGGTGACTTCCACAGAGGTTCCTGTGGGGATCGAGGATCGACAGGAGAGGATCCTTGGAGGATGGTCGATTCCTCTTGTGCACTTTCTTTGGCAGCACGGGAACCTCCAACTGAGCACATGGGAGCGAAAGGCTCAGATGCATGCTCAGTACCGCTTTTGTAACCCTAGTTTGTGTTAAAGCTTTACAAGGACGTAAAGCCCTGAGGTAGGAGTGATGTAAAGACCCGTAAATTTTAAGGAAATTTTTTTCATAATTTTTGTTAGAATTTTACAAGAATTCAGTTTCTGACGGAACCTGATTCCAAGGCCCAGTGTGCCCGGAATCATTTTCCGAAGTTTGGCTCGGGTACGTTCAGTGAACGAATGAGCGGGTTTTTTCTAACTTTTGAACCAGTGCTCAGAATCAAATTCTGAAAAAACTGATGGAATCGCAGCGCTGGTATTTGCTTAGAAACGCCTTTTCAGAGTTGCGTTTGCTTGGGTGTGGTTTTTAATTTTTTGGGGTTAAGTTGAGAAATAAAATAAAGTTGTGCGACAACTTTATTTTTTATTTCAATTAAAGCCACTTAAAAGCCACTTAAAGCCACTTGAGCTAAGTTAATGTGGATAGGGTGCAATCCAAAATATCCTACCCTCTTGGTAGGATATTTGTGAGGTGGGCCCGCACGAGCCCCACCGTTTATTTTCCTCTAAGTAACGCACCCGTGAAAACTCCTCTTTAATGAAATTCAACAGGTGCGTTTTCTTAAACTCTTAAATGCTCCTATTAATTGAGCGGTTTATTCATTGAAATTAATTCTATGAATTAATGGGTCGTTACTTAGTTTGTTTTTCAATTTTTTGGAATGTTAATAAAATAAGACCAATGCTTGTTTTCTCTTAAGGGTTGCTTGTTGAGAGAGTTGGGAGAGGCTTGAGATCTTCATCCTCCTTCACGAAGAACGCGAAGAACGCGAAGAACGTGAAGAACGTGAAGAATGCGAAGAACACGAAGAACGCGAAGAACGCCGAACCCTCGGAGATCGACAACGCGACGTCGTGTTCCGCGACGCCGACGATTCTTCTCCTACGACGTTCTTCTGCGACATTTCTCCTCCCACGACAAATCTTCGATCAACTGCTTGAGGTAGGAGATTTCGGAACTTTTAATTTCCTTTGTGGATTTTATCCTTCACACAGATTTAATTCATGAAATAAAAATCTGTGTGTTTTTCTTTAAACCTCGGAGATCGTCGACGCGACGCCGTATACCGCGACGAAGCGACGCCCTTCCGCGACGCGACGATCATCTTCTTCCGCGACGGTCAATTCCGCGAATAACTCGTCTGATGACTACGACGAGGTAGGGGTTTTACGTGATTTTTCCTTACATGATTCTCTTCCCTCTTTTATCTGCGTTTATTTGGACCGCATGAAATCAGTTAAAGGGAGGAGGCCGGACTGCACAAACATGACCACCCCCCTCCATATTGTTTTTATTGTTATTGCGGATCGAATGAAAGTGATGTGGTGTCGTCGCACCGCGTGGGATTGAGCGGCAAGAAATGCGCGACGCCATCACGCCATGCATTCAAATTTTTTAACAAATTCCACAGCACCGTCGCGCCATGCCTAAGAACTACAAAGGAACCGTGGCTGGAGTCGGGCCGCGGCGAAGGGGCGCGGCGCCATCGCGTCGCGCCGGAAAACTACAAAGACGGTACGTTTTGTTATTTGACGTGCGGATCAACAGACGATGATGAAGTAGGCCGCTATGGCGTTTTAATCCCTTCGCAGTGATGGACGGGTCCCAGGAGGACCGTTGGCGAAGACGGCAGGAGAAACGGACCACCGGAGAGCGTCCGGTGGTCCGCAGAAGGCGGGGGCGGCGCGCCGCCTGTGGGCTGGCGGCGGCGGTTGCCGCCGACCTCAATTAGCGGTGAGGGTGGGGGAGCCGCGCACCCCAGCCGCGGATTTCGCTCGGCTGCGCTGGCCGAGCCGCGGCTGGTCGGACGGGCCGGGCCCAGCCGAGTCGGACCTGGGTCGGGTCGACCCGGTTCGGGCCGACCCAGGGGGGTCGGGCCTGGTCGCTCTGGGCCCAGACCCCCCGTTTTCGGACCCCTCACGGTCTTTCGCCCATATATTGAGTTGTAGACCTCCGATCGATGCAATGTCAGCGGTGATACAATCCTGGGATCGAGACAGTCGGTTCGGTATATCGCACTCAATGTTTCGGAACACATTGGGTTTGGCCGGGTTGGTTCGGATACAAAACCAATCGGGCCATCGGAGCGGAAACACTCATATCTTGAGCTCCGGATGTCCGATTGACGTGCTGTCGACTTTGATGGATTCTTCTAAGTGAGGCAGATCTCTTGACTTACTTCGCTTGAGGTTTAGATGTCGTTGGTGTGTGGTCGGGTTGGTTTGCTCCCGAAATCCAACCGGGTCCTTGGAATGAAAAATCTAATAACTCACAGACCGGGTGTCCGATTGACGCGCCATCTGTCTCGTTGATTTTCTCTTGATGAGACGGAACATTTGGCACACTTCGCCCGAGTTTTGGTTGCTGTTGGATAGTGGCCGGGTTGTATTGTACCCGAAATCCAACAGGGCCCCTGGAACAGAAAAGCTGATATCTTTCAGACCAGACGTCTGTTTGATGAACCGTCTACGGCGTTGGTGATCACGTTGAGAAACGTTCCCTTTTAGTTTACCCTATGAGGGTTGGGGTACAGTTGAGATACGGCCGGGTTGGTTCGTACACGAGACCAACCGGGCCCCTGGGATGAAAAGGCTAATAACTCACAGACCGGGCGTCTGATTGACGCACCGTCTATTGTGTTGAGACCCCTGTGACGAGGCGGTCCTTTGAGACACTTCTTCGTGGGACTTTGTGATACTTGGGGTATCAACCAGTAGCTCGTGTATCGAACCCTCCTGAAGAAGAGCGTGTGAAGTACGGAGACCGTGTAGCCGGCTGAGACCTAACCACTGCTTGACCGATCGATTCAGTGTGTTTCGGATAGCCCACTGGGGAGCGCTTGGTTATAGCGGCAGACCGACGGCGGATGAGCGCTTGCTTGTAGCGGCAGAACCACGGTACTCAACTGAAGGAGTACCTCTGGAGGCTATGAGGGGGAGCGTTTGGTTATAGCGGTAGACCCACGGTGGATGAGCACTTGGTTGTAGCGACAGACTCGCGGTACTCAACAGAAGAAGTACCTCTTTAGGCTAAGAGGGGAAGAACTTGGTTGTAGCGGCAGACCCATGGTGGGAAGCGCTTGGTTGTAGTAGCAGGCCCACAGTACTCGACAGGAGGAGTACCTCAGCAGTCTTAGGTTAGTGAGCAGTACCTCGGAGTCGTGACAGGACCACTGTACACTCCAGAGACGGGGCTCTTTAGCAGTTATGGTTTCGATAATGAAAATCCTGGTTTGAGCCGGGACTTTTGACCTTTGTGTTTACCTCATAATTGAGATGGGTCACCTGATAACATAGGTATATGTATGGGAATATACCGGGGTAGTGATTATCTGTTGATATCTTCTTTGTGGTTATCCTTGTTGGTTTTTAGTGAGACCTTGAGGGTCTCGGGGACCCTACTGAGTATCTTTATACTCACCCCTACACGGGCTATGCCCGCACCTCGTTGTGTTGGTTGCAAACGACGGGCAGTGCTGACGGAGGCCGAGTGTTCGAGGATTGGACAGTACCCGGAGGTGGACTACACGACGAGTCAGTACCCAGAGGTGGACTACATGACGAGTCAGTATCTGGAGGTGGTCTTCACGGCGAGACGAAACTTGGAGGAGGTTGACAGGCGAGAGCGTTGTGGAGGCTATCTGTACCTACCCATCAGGTAGGATCCCTGGTGGACGATCCAAGAGCTGCGCTATCTTAACGTACCCTTCAGGTAGGATCCGAGGAGGACGACCTAGGAGCCGCTTCCATCCTTCCAGCTATTGTCTTTTTCTGTTTTACTTTGTTCAGTTGTAGTTATACATTTTTTTGGGTTTGTATTCTGGCCCATTTACCTTCAGCACTTCTCTTTGTACTTAGTGTTTTATTTCCGCTTGTACTCTGTGGTGTTTTTTTTACTTTTATAAAGGCAATTCCTTCCTAGTTATCGAGATTTACGCCTTTGGTGGTAGTCTCCATCCCCTGGCCTATTGAAGGCGGGCTTGGGGTAGTCACGACACGGGACCTGAGGACAGGTCGTGAAAAATTGGTATTAGAGGAGTCGGTTCTACCGCAGAACATATTACTCTGATATTTTCTTTCTGTGAAGCAATAATGTTAAGAGTACCGAGTGTGGTTTTCAGTTCAGGGAGTCCAATGTTGGTGCGGGCGGCCGAGGTATCCATACACCAGGACCCTGACAACTGATTTCCGACTTTGTGCACGAAAACACTGATTGTGTGTGTGTTTCCAGAAGTTTTTAAATGTCAGCTCAAACCAGGTCAGCTCCCCAGGTAAAATCGTTTGACCGTGTCACATTGTTTCTTTCAGGATGCCTTTTCACAGACGACCAGCTAGAGCCCAGAGAGATATGCATACTGACAGCCTGTCGGGTGACGAGGCTTTGGTACAGGGCCCTCTTGTAGTTGAAGCACCTGCAGAGGCACCAGCAGTAATACCATACGTTGGGCCACTGATGCCACCAGCCCTAGCAGTAGGCGATGCCTACCACTTGAGCGCGCTGCATGAGTTCCAGCGCCAGAGGCCACCTAGGTTCCGGGGAGAGACGGACCCGCAGGCGGCTGAGGATTAGCTGGAGGCAGTGGTGACAGTCTTCAGGCTAGTGCGGACGCCTACAGACTTCATGGTGATCTTTGTTTCCGGCCTTCTTCAGGCAGCAGCAGGCAGGTTGTGGGGCCACTTGTTCTAGTTTTGTTACGGGATGACCTTCACATGGGAAGACTTCAAGACCTTCTTCAGGGTGGAGTCTGTGCCAGTAGCTCTACACCCTGATCGTGTACAGGAGCTTCTACCTTTTACACAGGGTTTTCGATCAGTAGCCGAGTCATCTGTGGGCATTAGATAGATGATGCAGAGGTCTAAGAGGACAAGAGCCAGCTGTACGAGGGGTAGGAAGTGTTATGAATGCGGCAGAAAGGGTCACCTGGCATGTGACTGTCTGACTCCTCGTACAGATGATCCGCAGGCTTTGTAGGAGCCACTGAGGCTAAAGTAGCAGTGGGTGCTTGAGCAACAGCCGAGCAGTGGACAAGGCAGTAGGGCTCAGAGAGCAGGTGGACAAGAGAGGAACTAGTGGAAACATATCTTGTACTTTTAGTTCCATGTTGCTTTTGTATTCGTGTCTTTGTACTATGAGCTGCAATAATAAAAAGACACTTATCATTGTGATATTTTCTTTCCTGTCCTTTTGTTTGGTTGATACTGAGTGGTCCTGGTTAAGACTGTTGACTTGACCCTCACTTTCTAGATTTCTACTGGAGGAGACCCAGTAACCTCACACTGATACCGGCAGTGTGACTCGACCCTTGGAGGCGAGAGTGACAGGTGGATCTCTTGGTAGTTACGTCGAGGCCTTACGATATCATCCATGGCATGAATACATCATTCATGTCAGGATTTACTGTATTAGGCAATGGACGTGGTTCATCAAGGGGATGAGACCGAGTTTCTATTTTCGGCAAAGGAGAAATTTTAGCAGCTCTTTCAGATCGTAGGCAAAGAAGGTGCAGATCATCCAGGAGCAGATGAAGACCGCACAGTGCAGTAAGAAACAGAAACTGGCACTAGTCTTGGAGACTCGGGCATGTTAAAAGTTTCCATAAGAAGAATCTTAAAGGAGAGATGAGTCTGCGAAGCATTAGATGTAGAGGTAGAGCTAGGAGAGTAGCATGAGGTGGTGTACATTTTAACATGCTACAACCACCCGCCTTAGTTATCCCCGCCAGGCTCAGGTAGCTGGAGGTTGGAGGAAGAGTGCGGCTACATGTGGTCAAGGAGAGTGACCCGATGGCTCTAAGAATGATTCAAGGGACAGTCTGTGTCCACTACTAGATACTGTAGTAACGGACGTTGATATGAATAATTCTTTCCTTCCACAAATCTTGTCCCTGGCCTAGAGCTTCCGGTAAGTCGTATATTTGACCCTCACGTCTGAAGATAGCTTGGGAGAAGACTCGATAATCACACTTACGCCGACGGTGTGGTCAGACCCTCGAGGTGGGAGTTTCGGTTGGAATCTCTTGGGGGCAGCGTCGAGGCCTTACGACGTTGGTTTGAGTATGGACTGGGCAATCACAGTTCACACACAAATTGACGGTATTTGGCAAAAAGGTTATGGTTTAAATACGACGTTGTGATGGGTTTTCCTTGGTCGGCGAAAAGGAAACCCCAGGAAGCACAGGATAAACTCATGCACAAGTGGGTGCGACCGATCACTCTTGAGTCACTCAACCTTACCCTCGTGGCAGCAGTCATTTTGAGTTTTAACAGGAATTGGAGACCTCTAGAGTTCGAGGATGACGATCACATCTTTATACGGGTCTCACCTCGACGAGGTTTATGGAGATGTGGACAAGGTGGCAAGTTATATCTAAGGGTCAGAAGACCTTCTTAGGTCCTCAGCTGGGCAGGCAGGGTGGTTTACTGCTTGACCCATCCACCTCAGTTGCACCAGGTGCACGATGATTTCCATGTATCTCAACTGAGGAGATACGTGCTCGACCCTTCGCATGTCCTAGACCATGAGGAGCTGGACGATGGCGATGAGGTGACTTCCATGGAGGTTCCTGTGGGGATCGAGGATCGACAGGAGAGGATTGTAGGAGGACGGTCGATTCCTTGTTTTCACTTTCTTTGGCAGCACGTGAACCTCCAAGTGAGCACATGGGAGCAGAAGGCTCAGATGCGTGCCCCGTACCGCTTTTGTAACCCTAGTTTGTGTTAAAGCTTTACGAGGACGTATAGCCTTGAGGTGGGAGTGATGTAAAGATCCGTAAATTTCAATGAATTTTTTTTAATTTTGTTTGGAATTTTACAAGAATGCAGTTTCTGACGGCACCTAATTCCGAGGCCCGGTGTGCCCGGAATCATTTTCAAAAGTTTGGATCGGGTATGTTTAGTGAACGAATGAGCGGGTTTTTCTATCTTTTGAACCGGTGCTTCGAATCAAATTCCAAGGGCACCGATGGAATCGCAGTGCTGGTATTTTCTTAGAAACGCCTTTTCCGGAGTTGCATTTGCTCGGGTGTGGTTTTTAAATTTTTGGGGTTAAGTTGAGAAATAAAATAAAGTAGTGTGACAAATTTATTTTTTATTTCACTTAAAGCCACTTAATAACCACTTAAATACAATTGATCTAAGTTAAAGTGGATAGGGTGAAATCCAAAATATCCTAACCTCTTGGTAGGATATTTTTGAGGTGGGGCCCACACGATCCCCACCATTTTTTTTCCTCTAAGTAACGCACTTGCGAAAAATCCTCTTTAATGAAAGTCAACTGGTGCGTTTTCTTAAACTCTTAAATGCTCCTATTAATTGGGCGGTTTATTCATTGAAATTAATTCTATGAATTAATGGGTCGTTACTTAGTTTGTTTTTCAATTTTTTGGCATGTTAACAAAATAAGACCAATTCATGGTTTCTCTTAAGGGTCGCTTGTTGAGAGAGTTGGGAGAGGCTTGAGATCTTCATCCTCCTTCGCGAAGAATGTGAAGAACACGAAGAATGGGAAGAACGTGAAGAACGCGAAGAACACCGAAACCTCAGAGATCTACAACGTGACGCCGTGTTCCGCGAGGCCGACAATTCTTCTCCCGCGACGTTCTTCTGCGATGTTTCTCCTCCCGCGACAAATCTTCGATCAACTGCTTGAGGTAGGAGATTTTGGAAGTTTTAATTTCCGTTGTGGATTTTATCCTTATCACAGATTTAATTCATGAAATAAAAATCTGTGTGCTTTTCTTTAAACCTCGAAGATCATCAACGCGACGTCGTATACCGCGACGACGCAACGCCCTTCCGCGACGCGACGATCATCTTCTTCCGCGACGATCAATTCCGCAAAAAACTTGTCCGACGACTACGACGAGGTAGGGGGTTTAATGGGAGGAGGCCGGACCGCACAAACACGGCCGCCCCTCCCTATTGTTTTTCTTGTTATTGCAGATCAAATGAAAGTGACGCGGTGCTGTCGCACCACGTGGGATTAAGCGGCAAGAAATGTGCGACGTTGTCACGCCGCACATTCAAATTTTTAAACCAATTCCGTGGCACCATCGTTCCGTGCTGGAGAACTGCAAAGGAACCATGGCCGGAGTCGGGCCGCGACGAAGGGGCGCGGCGCCATCGCGTGGCGCCGGAAAACCACAAAGACGGTACCTTTTGTTATTTGACGTGTGGATCAATGGACGACGACGAGGCAGGATTATATGGCATTTGAATCCCTTCATAGTGAAGGTCGGGTCCCGGGAGGACCGTTGGCGAAGACGGTAGGAGAAACGGACCACCGGAGTGCGTTCGGTGGTCCGCGAAAGGCGGCGGTGGCGCGCCGCCGCAGGGCTGGCGGCGGCGGTTGCCGCCGGCCTCAATTAGCGGCGAGGGTGGGGGAGCCGTGCACCCCACCCGCGGCTTCTGCTCGGCCACGCTGGCCAAGCTGCGGCTGGCCGGCTAGGCCGGGCACTGCCGGGTCAGACCCGGGTCGGGTCGACCCGGATCGGGCCAACCCTGGGGGGGGGGTCGGTCCGGGTCCAGACCCCCCGTTTTCGGACCCCTCACGGTATTTCGCCCATATCATGAGCTTTAGACCTCCGATCGATGCACCGTCAGCAGCGATGCGATCCTTAGATCGAGACAGTCGTTTCGGTATATCACAATCAAAGTTTCGGAACACTTTGGGTTCGGCCAGGTTGGTTTGGATACAAAACCAACCGGGCCCTCGGAGCGGAAACACTCATATCTTGAGTTCTGGACATCCGATTGATGTGCCGTCAACTTTGATGGATTCCTCTAAGTGAGATAGAGCTTTTGGCTTACTCCGCTTGAGGTTTGGATGTCGTTGGAGTGCGTTCGGGTTGGTTTGCTCACGAAATCCAATCGAGCCCCTGGAACGAAAAAGCCAATAACTCACAGACCGGGCGTCCGATTGACGCGCCATCTGTCTCGTTGATTTTCTCTTGATGAGAAGGAACTTTTGGAATACTTTTCCCGAGTTTTTGTTTCTACTGGATAGTGGAAAGGTTGGATTGTACCCGAAATTCAACCGGGCCCCTGGAACGGAAAAGCTGATATCTTTCAGACCAGACGTCCGTTTGAAGAACCGTCTGCGGCATTGGTGATCACGTTGAGAAACAGTCCCTTTAAGTTTACCCTATGAGAGTTGGGTTATAGCTCAGATAAGTCTGGGTTGGTTCGTACACGAGACCAACCGAGCACCTGTGATGGAAAGGCTAACAACTCACAGACCGGGCGTCTGATTGTCGCGCCCTCTGTTGTGTTGAGACCCCTGTGATGAGGCGGACCTTTGAGACACTTCTTCATCAGACTTTTTGATACTTGGGGTATCGACCAGTAGCTCATGGAGCGGACCATCCTAGAGACGAGCGTGCGGAGTACAGAGACCGTGTATCCGGCTGAGACCTGATGACTGCTTGACCGATCGATTCGGTGTGTTTCGGATAGCCTAGTGGGGAGCGCTAGGTTGTAGCAGCAGACCCACGGTGGATGAGCGCTTGGCTGTAGTGGTAGACCCGTGGTACTCAACTGAAGGAGTACCTCTGGAGGCTATGAGGGGGAGCGCTTGGTTGTAGTGGCAGACCCACGGCAGATGAGCGCTTGGATGTAGCGGCAGACCCGCGGTACTCAATAGAATGAGTACCTCTTGAGGCTATGAGGGGGAGCGCTTGGTTGTAGCGGCAGACCCATGGTGGGAAGCGCTTTGTTGTAGCAGCAGGCCCACAGTACTCGACAGGAGGAGTGCCTCAGCAGTCTTAGGTTAGTGAGCAGTACCTTGGAGTCGTGACAGGACCACTGTACACTATAGAGACGGGGCTCTTCAGCAGTTACGATTTCGATAATGAAAATCCTGGTTTGAGCTGAGACTTTTGACCTTTGTGTTTATCGCATGATTGAGATGGGTCAATTGATAACTTAGGTATATGTATGGGCATATACCTAGGTAGTGTTTATCTGTTGAGATCTTCTTTGTGGTTATCCTTGTTGGTTTTTAGTGAGACTTTGAGGGTCTCAGGGTCCCTACTGAGTATCATTATACTCACCCCTGCACGGGCTATGCCTGCACCTCGTTGTGTTGGTTGCAAAGGATGGGCAGTGCTGACAGAGGCCGAGTGTTCGAGGATTGGACGGTACCCGGAGGTGGACTACACGACGAGTCAATACCCGGAGGTGGACTACACGACGAGTCAGTATCTGGAGGTGGACTTCACGACGAGACGACACTCAGAGGAGGTTGACGGGTGAGAGCATTGTGGAGGCTATCTGTACCTACCCTTCAGGTAGGATCTGTGGTGGACGATCCAGGAGCTGCGCCATCTGTACCTACCCTTCAGGTCGGATCTGAGGAGGATGACCCAGGAGCCACATCCGTCCTTCCATCAGTTGTATTTTTCTATTATACATCGTTCATTTGTAGTTGTATTTTCTTTTGGGTTTGTATTCTGGACCATTTACCTTCATCACTTATCTTTTTTACTTATTGTTTTACTTCCTCTTGTACTCTGTGGTGTTTTTTACTTTTTAAAGGCAATGCCTTCCCAGTTATCGGGATTTACACCTTTGGTGCTAGTCGCCAGCCCCTGGCCTATGGAAGGCGGGCTTGGGGTAGTCACGGCACGGGCCCCGAGGATGGGTCGTGATAGTAAATTCCAATAAATTAAGTTATATTACATAAATAATACAATAATTTGCAATAAATACATGAAAAAAAGTAAATAGTGGAAAATAAATTATGAATCTCTCATGAATAAAATGTTAGATGAAAACCCCTTACCACGATGTAATCAATCGAGTCGTATGAAAAAAAGTTAATAACCACTAAGTGAATTATAGAATGACATTAATATAAATATATTCATGAAAATATATATCAAATGGTAGTACAAAATACACCACATTCAATAAATATGTGGTGAACAATGGAAATCTCACAGAATTAAATGTGAGATAAAAAACCCCATACCTCAAGTCTGACTTGACCCGTTCTTTCTTTAATCTCCTAAATAATAAAGTAATGTTAATTTATACTTACATAAGAACATATTTCAAGTTTATTATTCCTTTTATATCTATTATTTCCATTTTATAATCATTATGTAGTCATTCAAGTTAATAATGGTCATTCGGTCAATATTGGGTACATGAGTCAAAAATGAACTTCTTTTAATTACAAGTAGTTCATGTGGTCAAAATTCCATTATCACTAGAATGACATTCAGGATTTATTTATCATATATATAATATATATACATTATATATTTTTATTTATAATTGTACATAATAGTCTAAGTTATTAAATGAAATGCACCGTTCATGGAGACAGTAAGTCGTACGTACGCATGAACTCTACATTCATTTCTATATCATATTTATTGAATGAAGTCATAATGATACATTTATATATTATAATTCCAGTATAATATCAAATAAAATTTCATTAATTTAATCCTTTATATGTTCCACATATTGAATGAATGTGTCATATCACTTTGAGGGGCGGTGGTCAGCACTTCCTCAAATGAAATTATCATATTTAGCCATTATGGAAACCATAAAGGTATGATATAAACTAAAAATACAGAAGTATAGAGACAATAAAAATATAATATATATCATGTTTAAATATTGTTCTATCTTAATGTCCACCATAATAGGTAGTATGGAAATATTGAAAAATCATCGTTTCGTGAAGCTGTAGTTCATCGTCCACATAAATAGTATGTTCTTTACCTAATAGATAGAGGTGTGTGTAAGTGTAGTTCAAATCCGTATCATAAAAACATCTTGGGATATTGATTACATTATTTTATTTATAAAATAATGGAATAAAAATAGTTTAGGGGGATGGAGAAGTAAAATTAAAGAAAAGAACATAAGAGAAGATGTTACCTTTAAATCAGGTAACTATCTTTGGTTTGAACCAAAAAGATTTCTTGACATGCCTTATGCCAATGTAAAGGATTCTATGAGGAAAATATGGATGTAGGTAGCTTAATTTGAAGAGGATGGATGAGCCCAGTGGCTTGAGAGATTTGAGTAATGGGTTAGAGGTGATAGCTTCTTATAAGGGTGGGGATGGGCTCTTTAGGAAAATTTAAAAATATTATTTGTTATATAACGATTTTCTATTTCAAAAGGTGGAAAAATATTAAAGTCTAAGATAAGATTAATATTTTTTGAAATTAAATCATCCAATAATAATTGTATAGGTTTTGGATACTGTTTTAATCTTTATAATCTTATTTATTTAAATCATTCATTAATGCAGTAAACACTGCATTATTATTGTGTCATAAATAATTTTATTTACTTGATGACTAAAATTTATTACAAAAATACCATGATGTTATAAATAATTTTATATTTCAAATCAATATTTATAGTCAAATATATAACTTATATATCCACAACTAAAAATTTTTTTACTAAAAGATATATGTTAATGTGATTTTTGTCGTTATTTAAAATTAAGTAATATAAAGTGTCATTATCATTCTTAAGTGGATAAATGGAGTTCCAACATCAAACTATGAATGAATAACGGTCAGAAATGTATCAAATAAAAGTATTAGGACTAATGTTTGGGTAATTTAATATTATTATAATATTATTTTTACCATGAATTACCCTATTTACCTTTAATAGTGGTAAATAAAAGTCAAAAGTTACTTTTCACCAAAAATTATTTTCATCTTATTAAATAAATGTTTACATACTAATAACAAAAATATAAGTCATATTTTCGAAATAAAATTCAGAGAAGTGGTAAATTTTCATTTAAATGAAATAGTTGGTTTTTTAAACTACAACTCTATGTTTTTACTATTCATCAAAAACTGAATGTTTTTAGAAAAATACGAAAAACTATGCCTAAGCTATACTTGATATTTGGAATCCAAAAATTATTTCTGTTTTACCAAATTCAAAACATTGAAGTTGGAATAATTAATTTTTAACTAATTCACGTAGTCAAAACAAAAAAAGTATGTTTTTAATAAATAATTAATACCAAAATATTGACAGTTGTTTATGTTCAATTTCAAAGGGAAATTACATTCAATGACCAAAATTGTATTAAATGGTAAAACTAAAATTTAATTTCACTTTAAAACCATTTAAAATGATAATGCAACCATATACAAAATTAGATTAAAAGGCTGTTTTGAATTTAAATACTATATTTTTCACTATTCAATAAATAATGGATTTTATCGGAAAAACACCAAAAATATACCCAAAATCAATTTTGATGTATATATTCTAGAGAAGAATTTTATTTTGACAAATAGATAATATAAAAGTGAATAAAACTATATTTAAAGAGGGTTATCAATCAAAAGGCGGTAAATCAACCTTTTAAATATTATTAGAGTATTTATGCTTAAAATTTGATTCATCCACATTTTAAGCTTCTAACATTTATTGGATAAATGTAAAAACATTTAAAAAACATGTGTAATGATATTGTAGTTAGTTATATTTATTCCCGCCAAAACAATGACTATGCGTTAACTTAATATTAAAATAATAACATTATATTATTATTTCTCAATATAACTCAACGTCCTGTGCAACGTAAGATTTCAAAGAAAACTGTTATTGAGTATTGGGTAAACCATTGAACATAGATCCCCCTTTTACGTAAAATTAATATTTAATTCACAATTGTTAATAAATATCAAAATTTTATGTTCTTTATTTACTTGGGAAGGTACATCCTTCCCCCCTTTTGAGAATTGTGTCCCTGTAATTTTAAAATTGTGTTCGAAAACATCATTAAATGTCCTCCAACAAGAAAAAATATTAATAAAACTATCATATTAATAGAAAAAAACATAATTACAAAGGTCACCCCTGATAAAACATACTAGTATTCCATATTGGAAAACATGGATATGGAAGAGAAATAACCCTCATAGATTAATAGAGAGTGATAAAGAACTGAATCACGAGAATTTAACCACCACAATAAAATAAGTTTGTGGTTGGGTAAAATTATGATGATAAAATTGAGATTATAACATTTTTTCATCATGATCCTTTTCATATAGTTTATGAATTTTATTTTTAACTAGACTAATATCGTAAGGAAATATTCTTACTTGTCATGTAGAGTGTCATCCTTTAATAATATTCTACCATAAACTCATCTTTTCTCCAAATGAAAAGTATCCAAGATGATATGGTCACACATGAAGTTCTAGGATAAACTTCTAGAGTAAAAAATTATCTAAAAAAGATGAACTATATATTTCTCCTATCTTTAGACATCATCCAATACCAAAATAGTTAGTGTGAAATCAGATAATCCCAAAAAAGGATAATCCTTTATAAAAAAATTTCTATCCCCATTCTCTGAAATTCAACAAGTAATACCAAAAGTTCAACAAAGACTATTCAATAAAAAATTGTCCTTCAAAAATTATTCAATGTAATTCAACTAATATTGAATCCCAAAACTCAGAAGGATTTGATAAAATAGTCTCTAAATTACATCAGACACTTTTAAAGTCTCATACTGAAAAGTAATTAACCTAATCACATATTATCTATGATAGGATAATAATTTCCATAAATAACCAAAATCTCCATATTTCCACAAGAAAAACATAGATTCTTCCAAAAAAAAATTCATTCATTACTCCACAAATTAAATCCCATAGTATATTATTTTTCTTAAGCATATAGTGTTCCCAAAAGAGAAAATATCTTCAAAAATAACCATCATCACTTAATCACCAAATCATTTTCCAATAATATGGATATATATTTGATAAAACATAATTTCCCAAATTAATGTATTCTTAACCAATAAATCTAAAAATAATAAGTCATACTAACTAGGTACTTCACATAGTCCAGTAGTAGTCAATAAATCCAAATCCAACATTGGTTTTGGGTTCAATTATTGCAGCTTGGTCTGATGGGATGGGTTGTCACACAGTCTACATGTATTCATTTTTCAAAAACTATATAATTTTATAAAACTCCTAAAAATGAGATAAATCCCTTATAAACAACCATAACATATTTTAACCAAAAATTTTAACTCATACCTCGCATTTTCATTCTATGAAATAAAAACATGTAATTGCCTCAAAAAAAAAATATCATATGAACCCCTTAGATTATCCATTATGTCCACATAAGAAAAGATATCTATTTCTTGAATAATGATTACACATATCAATATTCATGGTTACACATAATTGAAAATGTCTTCCAATGGAATCCCATAATTAATATATCCTAAATTCTGTTAAGCATTTAATCATCCTAAAATGTACCATAACTCTTGAATCCCTTATATGTAGACTTTGTATTAATTCAACATTATTCAAGATCCATTATCCATTTTTTCTAACATATTCTATAATATATCATTCTTACAAATAGGATAATTATTCATATCCTAATATTCTATAATGTTAAAACATCTGCTATGAAATAATTCGTACTATTCATTGGTCATTTTCAATTTCCTCATCTTCAATTGGAATGGAATTAGGAATTGGTAAAAATATATTTATATGATCCTAAAGATCTAATTACCAAACCTTATTCATATGACATATGTTTGTATAATGACCATGAACACCACATTTAAAACATCGAATCGATCCTTTGAAAAGAACTTATTTTCTTTTTTGAGATTCAACTAGATGCTTCCTTTTTCTATGCCATGTTCTTGCTTTATGACCTTCATTACCACATAAATATAATCTTCTTGTCCCTTTGTATCATTTTCCTAAGTGTTTATTCCCACATCCTTGAAACATAGGTTTTTTAATATACTAACATTTATGATTATTACCTGATCAACCATAGGGATTTTTATAATGCATATATGATGCCTTATAAAAATATCCATGGTTTAGGGGGTCGATCAAGACTCAAGATAGTTGGTTGAGTATAACCACAAGATTTCTCATTGTAGCTCCCATTTCATTTAGTTTCTTATTCATAAAACATTTATAGTTTTCATCACATCCATTGTTACTTTGGTTCCTACTAGATCCATCCATTGACTAAAACCAAAAAGGTCTATGGGATTATATTAGAAAAATCATCATATACTATCTTATGAGGAGGGTAAACACAAAAACATATTTTTTCATGTAATCTTAAAGTTCTTCAATTTATCTATAAAAACTATGGCTATTTATAATATGCAAACCATTATGGTTATGTCACTTATGTATAAATAAAACTCTAAATCTAAATTTATCTAAACCGTCCATTGATACCAACTATAAGGACCCAGTCTTAAATCATTACACAATCTTGAATTAAATGAATAATTTAAATTTATGAATTTTTAGGATTATTGTTTTAGAGAACTAGGCCATAACTATTAAATTACATCTCAAAAATTAAAATGAAGAAACTTCTACTCACTTTCCATTTTTTTATAAAATAAATAATCTTGAAAAAAAGAGTCATGTCTAGTTCCATGTATTAGACAACATGACATTTCATTGATCCCATCCTTGATCCTCTTTATCTTTAAGTCTAGTGAAAAAACATTTCAAAACATTGGATGAGCATAAATAGATCAGTAAGGATTATAAAATAAATAATGGAAACATTATTCCATCATTACATATCAAGCATAAGCTCATACCTCATGGAATTATCAGATTTATGAATAAAACATAGAAATCGTAAATCATAGAGGTATCTTATGGAATCCATATCATACATACATTATATCTCGCACACCTACATATGTATTTACACTTGGAATACCCATTATAGTATATTCCCAAAATTTCTTATGTGAAACATTAATGTTTACCTCTGTCACGTTACCCAATTCATTAGAGATATATCTCGGGCTCATCCGACCTATATTTATCATAGAACCACCCATATACATAAACAATGCCCGTGAACCATAACATATTCAGAAAACATAAAACAAACATAAACGAAAGATAATATTTTCACATTTCAATTACAATATATCATTTGAATATATGGACATAAAAAATCCTTTATAAAAACCATTTTCATTACCAAAATATGTAAAAGAGTAGATGGTATTTATTTTTCATTAAAAAACATTACGGCTTGTTAAGGAAGCCAAAGAGAAAATAATACTTGCGGCGGTGGAAAAGGTCGTTGTTACATCTTGCGTTAAAAAGAAACATTATTTTTTTTTCATTTTGTAAAATTCCTTGTAGAAAAATTTTATATCTGAATGAAATGAATAATCAACTTTGTTTCTACATTGTATAAAAGAAATTCATCTATAAAACAAAATATTCCTCAATGATGGAAGATTGAGATGAAGTCTATTACAGTGATCAAATCCTTTGATTATGAATAAATCAATGACATTAATATGTTTGATGAATAAGAATAATCCCAATACAAGTGGATATTATGTTTAAAACAATAAAATTTCATTCCCATATATTATTATCATGACAAAATAAAAAATTATAAGTTTAACCCAATGAATTGAATTTGGGTTAAGATGTTCTCTTACAGAAATTTGACAGCCTAACGGTGTTGCTTTAAAATTTAGAAAATGAGTTGATGAGAGATAAAAGGATATCTCATAATATGGAAATAAAATTCACAGTAACAAGGATATATAAGAACATATCCCATCATATGTAAAAGGAAATTAAAATACATGTCATAATAGAGGTCTTTGACTAAAAGAGTATGGTGAAAGGATCCCTTACCTATTTGGAAACATAAAAAACATACACCCCATTGAAAAAATAAAATAAAATAAAGATTTAAATACCCATAAATTAAATAAAATTTCAAAAATAATACAATTATGGGTAGTAAATACTCCACACAAAAGGAAATAGTGGAAAATATAGCATGAATCTCTCGAGAATAAAAAGTGAGATGAAAACCCCTTATCCCGTGGTAATCAATTGAGTCGTATGACCAAAAGTAAATAAACACCAAATGAATCATATAATATCATGAATATAAAGACAATCATGAAAATATATATAAATGGAAGTAGACAATACACCACATGCAATAAATAAGTGGTGAACAATAGAAATCTCACAGAATTAAATCTGAGATAAGAAACCCCTTACATCATGTCTGACATGACCCCTTTATTCTTTAATCTACTGAATAATAAACCAAAGTTAATTTATACTTTCTTAAGAAACATTTTCAATTTTATCATTCCTTTTATATCACTTATTACCATGTCATAAACATTTTTCAATCATTTAAGTTAATCATAGTCATTTTGTTGATATTTAGAACTTGAGATAAAAATAAATTTCATATAATTACAAGTTGTTCATGTGGTCTAAATTCCATTATCCCTAGAATGATATTCAAGATTTATATATCATATATATAACATATATCCATTATATATATTTTTTTATAATAGTAATTAACATTTTGATGTAAGAAATGAAATATATCATTTATGGAGAAGGCAAGCCGTAAGTACTCATGAATGCAAAATTCATTTATATTTCATATTTAATGAAATGAAAAATTAATGTAAAACAGTTATTTTATAATTAAATTTTAATATCATATATAATTTCATTAATTATATCCTTTATATATTCTATGTATTTAATTAATGAGTCATCTCAGTTTGATGGGGTGGTAGTCCGCACTTCCTCAAATGAAATTATCATTTCATCCATAATAGAAAGAATAAAGGTATAATATAAATTAAAAATAAATAATTATATAATCAATATAAAAATAATATATGTCACATGTAAATACAGTTCTATCTTAATGCAAACCATAATAGTTGGTAGGATTAGATTGAACAATCATCGTTTCGTGAGGCAGTAGATTGATGTGCACAAAAACAATATGTTCTTTACCCATTAGAATGTGGTGTGTGTAAGTGTAGTTCGAATAATTTTCATAGAAAAACCTGGTATATGGAGTATTTTTTTGTTGATAAAATATAATGGATGAAAAAAAGCGTTGGGTTTGAAGACGTAAAACTAATGAAAATAACTTAGGAGAAGACGTTACCTTTAAATCAGGTAACTCATTTTGGTTTGAACCAAAAGGATTTGATGAAGTCCATTCCACCTAATGTAAAGATACTAGGAGGAAGAGATGGATGTACAAAGATTAATTGGGAAGATTTTGGATGATCCATGGGGTTTGAGAGGTGTTAGTAATAGGGTTGGAGGTGATGGATTTTTATAAGGGGGAGGATGGGCTCTTTAGGAATGTTTTAAAATATTATTTTATTATATAATTATTTTTGATTTCTAAAGGTCAAAAACATATTAGAAGCTACGATATGATAACTATTGTTTGAAATAAAATCATCCAATAATAATTGGACAGTTTTTTTATATTTTTTAATCTTTATAATATTATTTATTTAATTAAATCATTAATGTGGTAAACACTGCATCATTATTACGTCACAAATAATTTTATTTATTTGATCTCTGAAAATTATAAAAAAAATTATATAGGAAATCAGTTTATCTTTAAAATTAATAATCATTGTATAATCGATAACATATATAACCCCATATAAGAATTTATTTACTAAAAGATATATGTTTATGTCATTTTTGACATTACATTTAATTAATTAATATAAAGTGTCATTATCACTTTTATGTGGCTCCATTGGGTCCCAAAATCGACCCAAGGATGCAAATGGTCAGAAATGTATCGACCAGCAGGATTAACAGACATGTTAGGGTAATTTAATATTATTAAAATATTATATTTACCTTGAATTACCCCATTTACCTTTAACTGTGGTAAATAAAAGTCCATAGTTACTATTGAACCAAAATTATTTTCATCTTATTAAATCAAATTTTACGTAGTAATAATAACCGTGTATGTAGGACTTTTTAAATTCAATTCACATATGTGATAAAATTTCATTTAAATGAAAACGATGGTTTTTTTACTACTACCCAGCATTTTTATTATTCATCAAAAATTGATGTTTTTCATAAAATACAAAAAATTATAGACGAAGCAATATTTGATATTCCAAATCAAAAAATTATGTCTATTTTCCCAAATTAAAACATTTATGTTTGATTAATTAATTTAAAATTAATTCATATTGTCAAAATAGCAAGCATGTTTTTATGAAATAATAACTATCAAAATATTGACACTTGTTTATGTCTCATTTCAGAGTGAAATTATGTCCAATGAAAGAAAATTGATTAAATGGTAGAAATATAATCTAATTAAAATATAAAACCAATTAAAATGATATTCTATCCATATAAATAAATTATATTATATGGCAGTTGTGAATTAAAATATATTATTCTACACTATTCATTAAAAAATGCATTTTATCAGAAAAATACCAAAAAAAAACCCAAAGTAAATTTTGGTGTCCCGATTCTATAGAATAATTTTATTTAGTCAAATATAACATATAAAAGTGAACAAAACTACATTTAAATAGGGTTCACCATCAAAAGGCTATAAATCGATTTTTTAAAGAATATTAGTGTATTTATTCTTTATATTAGATTCATTCACATTTTTAGCCTCTATATTTTAGTGGATAAATGTAAAAAAATTTAACAAACTTGTGTAATAATATTGAATTTAGTAATTTTTATTCCATCCAATATAATGTGTACACATTAACAACCATTTAAAATAATAATATTATATTATTATTTTTCAATATTACTCAATGTTGTGTGCAATGTAAGATTTCAAAGAAACTCGTTGTTGTGTATCAGGTAAACTATCAAACATAGCATCCCATTTAAAGTAAAATCAATAGTTAATTCATAAATGTTAATAAATATGAAAATTTTATATTCATTATTTACTAGGGATGTTACATTATGGGACTAGATAGTTGTTCCCTAATAATTATTTCTATTTGTCTAATTTTAAATAATTGGTTGTTATTGGTTTTTTGTTGATAATGCAGGTTATCAAATTTTTCTATGTAATATTTTCTCATTACTTATTTGAAAAAAGTGGATTTTATTATTAGTTAACAGAGTGATGTGAATTTGGGATAGATTTTACATAATATTATCTATAAAAATTGTGATATTTTGATCACTTATATTTTTATAAAGGGTTACATGGTTGTAATTTCATTTAGATCAATGAAATATAACTTTATTATGAAAAAATAGTTAAATATTGTATAGTAAAAATAATTGAAATTAAAATTTCAAAATAAATAGTCTGGATGATCAATATTACCTTTATCAGTTAATGGTTGATTTTTAATTTATGCAATGAGCGTAAGATGTGAGATCCTGACTAGAGCTTTATAATATTGAATTATTATTTGTAATGAACCTTATTTAGGGATTTAATTTTTGGAGTACCATGTTTTATTCCATGGGATGCCTCTATTTCATTGAGTATGTATGAGATGGGGTTCAGAGAGTTACATATTTTACAATAGGATATGAATTCAATAGTTTTAATGAGGTATCAACCATTATAAAATTGTTTTTTGATTTTTTTTAAAAGATCTATAGAAATATTTATGGCTAAATGTGTTAATTATAGGTTGTAAAATGTTGAGAAATGTGTTATATATTCTTATTAAAACCATCATTGATTTTATAGTAGAAGTTTTAAGATTTATAAATGAATTTCCTAACTATTGTACCAAATAATTAAATTGTTATATTGGTAGTGGTGGACAGTTTGGTAAATTCACGAAATTTATTACCCATTAGAGAGAACCCCCAGGGGTGTTCATATATAATTTAAAATGTTTTAGTTGATGAGACTAAATAATATTACACATTTTTCTATATGATCAGGTTGATCACATAAAATATAGAATGTATAGAGTAATACAACACCCAATTAATACTTACTAATATCTAAGAACTATATTTATGTGATTAATAGATTTTCAATAATATACATTATATATACTTTTGATGATACTAATAAGGAATTAATATTATATATCAGTGGTTAATGGGATTATCCCCAACATTTGTAATGTTTTATTAATATTATAGATAATATTATTCTATTTTAATTAAACTGTATTAAAAAATTATAGTCACCTATTTTGAACACTATTATGTTTGGTTCATATCTTAGAGACATTTATGAGTATAAATTATTTGTTATAGTCCTTGTTAAGATACATATAGTTGATTCTGGAGTGGATAAGCACATATATGTGTATGTAGATATACTATGATAAACAACATCATTTGCCATTTATGATTGATGTTAGAGATCATAATCTTTTATAAATTGCGGTACAGTATGGAGAACTCTAACTGAAAATTATATTTTTATTAAGAAAGACACTTTTGAGGGAAAAGTGAGAAACCATAAAGTTCAACAAACACCAAAAAACCCCAAACAGAAAACCAGAAATAGCATCTTCCAAGCATAAGCAGCAACTGCCAACTCCAATGAAGGACCACTCAGCGATCCCATGCAAGCATGGTCCCTCCAGATGGCAAGCCATCCCTCTTAGTCATCCACATCCCAAATGACCTACAGATGAAATATCAGCATGCTCTAGCCCATCTGATCCGATCTAACCCTCAAACATTTCCACAGACATCATGGGTGATAGCGCAACCAAGCATTTGTTAGAAAAGGATTAAGCAGAATCATTGAAAACCAATTGATTTCTACCAGAGTTTGTATCCCTAAACAACTTCCAGGATATGTTAGATACCTGAGAATGTGGATCTCCCCTTATCCGGTCTTCCAAAGAAGAAGTCAGTTTATTCCAGACCTAAATGTACTCCTCCAGCCTGATCATCCACTTATTGAAGCCCCCAAACAGGATCATGTCCTATTTGTCAACCCAAATATATTGCTCTTCATTAAGATACACATTGAGGTTCCGAACCATCATCTTGGCTGCATCCTCTTCCGAGGCATTAAGAAATAACACCTGCTCTGTCACCACATCATCCGAACTCAAAATCAAATCCAAGGATAGTTCAGGCTGACCAGGTGGTATTAGGTGACACCTGACCTCATTGACCTGTATAGAGAACTCATTTTTGGTATAAGTAATAAATTTAATCCATATTTTTTTGTGTTTATATTGATAATGAAATGGGTTTGTGAAGTCATATATAGATTGAAACTTTTTTCTCAATTATAGATAGTTTTTTATGTTTTTCATCATTCAATGCTAAGGAAAATGTTGTTTAACAAGTATCATGTGATGGGTTGGGGAGAATTTGAGTTTCAATATTTTACATCATATACAGTGTATCCAGTAGAGATCCGTGTTATAATTGGGGAAATTTAATGCTTAATATTCAATCAATTTTAATAAAGGACATAACATATGTTATATCATATAACAATAACTAAATATCAACAAAACTATAGTACAATATTACCCATGGGTCTTTTCCATGCAATAATTAATGAAAAATCACAGATTGATTTATTATTATAATCTTATTTTTTTGTATTTATATAATTTTAAAAATATTCAAACAAGTGGAACCAGTTTACGTGTATGCATTGGGTTATTTGTTAAAATGTTTGAAACTAATATTAAATAGTGGCTAGTCCCTACACATTTATTCTAACCATTTTATCACAACTCATCCAAAACATATTTATTACCATTATTAACTCATTATGTTACCTAAGACATAAAACTAATTATACTCCCATTAAATTTTCAATATAATATCCACTGTATACAGTACCCTCACATTCTAAAATAATCAGGTTCCCTAAGTCACTCTTTAACTACTCTTCACTTCTCTAAAAAAATTTAAAATGGGAAATATAAGGGGGAAAATATTGTAAAACAAAAATTATGAAGTGGATTTTGAGAGAGACGCAAAATAATTTTGATTACCACCCTTATATCTTCATGTATTCATTCAATTCCTCATTGAGTAGATATAATAAATTAATAAGGAAATAAACCATTGGATATCAAAAGTTATAATGGATGAATTATCCTTTGTGGGCTATAATAGGTTTAATATTCATTCACTTGATATTCAAAACATGTGAAAAATAAAATTAAACAATAGAATCCCAATTTTAGTGAAATTATTATTCTATTATATACAGACATGAATATTCAAGAATACTACTAAATTATTGGGTGATTTACCCATATGATGTATAAATTGAGGTGATTACACAAATAAAGCATTTAGATAAAACCACCCACCTGACATCCAAGTTATTAATCAACCCAAAAACATAAAATAAAAACAATATATTCCACATCATAACCCAATTTCCCTATTACATGATTCATAATAACTATAATCTTATTATTCTAATTTAATATATTAATTCTATGAATGTTTAATAGATGTACGTGAAAATATTACAATAGATCCAAAAGATTCCCTCAAACATTTTCAAGTATTTCATGAATAATTATATGATCTCATGTGGACTAGCATTTGGGTTTGAGTGATCCAATCATTTTATTGATACTCTAAAAAGAATATTATAAGAACAAATTTGATCATGATAAGTAATAAGTTATTGTTTCTCCCAATGATCTCAAGATGAATCTATACTCACAAGAGTGTGATACCCTTGAAATATGGAGAAACAATTTTTTATAGTTTAAAAAAGGGTATCATAGACCATTCATGATGTCAACCAATTGTAAAAAATGATTCATTGTATATATAGATTTTATTAAACAATTTTTTACATTAGAATAAACACCCAGATAATATTCTATTAGAAAATTGAGAATCATTATATCATATAATATGACACATGTCATAGTATATGAATTTGGTAATTTTAGAATGAAAATGTAGTTGTTATATATACTGTTCATCATGCTATGTATGTTTATAAGAAATGAAAATCCAAAAAAAAAGTGAACTCCCACAACCAATGTGATGATCATTCAAGTCAAATAGTCGAATTCAATTTTTTGTTATATTTTTGGAAAACATTTATTTTTATCTCTAATAAAATAGGTAATTCTTAAATATTTCAACAATATTTTGTTATGCATTTTTATGACAGGTTGTTATACATTTGACTGATCATTTCCTTCAAATGTTAGTAATAACTAGGGATTCAAGGACTATATTTGGCTAATACCAGTTAAATTATTCAATTTATTGGTACTGATTTTACCATATTATAGAATTTATTATGGATTTTAACTATTAATAATTTATATGAAATTAATTCATTTTTAACCTACTCTAATATAATGATATAGTAGAGAATTATTATATTACTGAATTTGATGTGGTGGTGTGAAAGGGTATGAATCACTACCCTTAATTCATTGAATCATCCACTGATCACTAATATTTTGTATTATAGGGGACGAAAATATGCTTACATTACAAATAATTTTACATTCCCAACCAATGCACACCACATGTAACATGAATTATCATTTCATACATCAATTTTATAGTGCAATGTTGGGAATTATTAATATATTTTCATAACTGTTCTCCATCGTTTTATTTTACACATGCTCCCCCAAGAATTTAATAATCATAGGCCTCCCCAACTTCTTATATGTTCATAGGATCTTAATGTGCTCATGGGTCCCCGATATTCCCCCATTACATGTCTATGATTATGTGATGACTTACCCAACACAAGTGTTTATGTGAGTGAATTACTATCATATAATTATGTTGATTTCATTATCTATTTTGTATTTTTTAAATTGATTAGAGTTTTTTAAGTTAATATATATAACAATTATCTATATTCTTCTATTCTTACCAGATCTATTATTACATTCCATTCATCATAAATATACTAAAAATTGTTACAATATTAATGTACTATTTTAAAATTAATGTTTAAAATGAAATCATCCTCTTATAATACAAGCGTTATTCCATTTTTTCATTATATTACATTAACTAATAAAATAAAAAATTTATTTAGTTCTTTTAGAGATTAGAATATAAAATATTATTTACACATTTAAAAAATATGAAAAAAGAAAAAATGTGGTATGGTCATTCTACCAAAAAGGGGGTAAAATGTGTCATGAAATCTACTATGTATCTATTTAATCTATGGTAAATTCTAATATTCAATAAATATAAAATATATAGATTATATTAACCTAAATCATAATATATGGAACCATATAAAAACCCGTACACATAATCTCCTTTTTATTCTATTAATTTTCACTCAAACTAGATTTATATTAGGAGTGAATCAAATAAATTATTTTATCCATATTCATTTTATTCTATAAGTCATCATTCCATCCATTTAGATTGAGAATAAAGATCAAAATCTCTACTGAAAATAAAATGGGAACAAATTAAACAAATTCTTTTCAATCCATTTATTATTTATAGAATATATCGGACGGTTATTACAATATTCACCTTTTTTATTATATTCAACATGTAAAAATAGAGAGTAACTATAAAAACCCAGGCCTGGAGGATATATTTTATAAAAAACTCTTAATGTGTTCATGACCATCATTTATTGGGTTTTTCGTCACATTGTAATATTTTTTCCAAGCAATGTCAAGTAAATGTATGTTTCTATCCCATGTAGTCATTTTACTCAAGTTAATTTCTGTTATGAAACTATTATTTTAGATAAATCAATGGTGGCTTAATCATTCATATTAAAAAAATTATTAAATTTTTTGAAAAATCTAGTTTCATCATGTAAAATTTTTAAATCCCAAAAAAATTTCAAATATTATCATTTTTCCACAATTCCAAATAATAGTTTACAAGTAAAATAATATAATAATTATTGGACAAATTAGAATGTTTATTTAAATTTTAAAATATAGTTCAAAATACATCATAAAATAAGAACAATAAGAAAAAATATTTATAACCTTGAACTAACATTTTCCCTCCTTGACACTTGATTATCACTCTATTAAGTGTGATATAGATTCTACACAAGTCAATGATATACTGAAAAATGATTTAAAGTGTCAGCAAACTATATGATGAAAGAAGGAAAACTAACATTATACGGATGGAAAAAATCAATCTCTTCTAAATTTTCATCATTTCAATCCAAAATATAATATATACTATAAAAAATATCATGAGAAATAAAATATATGATAATTTTATATCAAATAAACTGAGAACGGAAAAATAATGTAATGATAATGAAGGAAATATTTTTTCATCCACACAGAGTTGTATTGTTTGTACTAACTGTATGATGAAAATGATCATGGTCATCCTAGTTATTTCATAGTTGAAGAATTTATGTTAATAACCATAAAAAATCATCCTAATATTTCTATCCCTAAACACCATCTTCTCACCTTTGGTTCTTCAAATTTAGTTATTAACCTATGGCCCACATCTACTATGTATCATTATGTCACAACTTATTCCCATTGTTTCTTCACATATTCATGGGTTATGGAAGTTGAGTGAAAATATTGACAATCATTTCATTTGGAAATAATCTTTTTAATGTGTCTTCATTATATTCTCGAGGCCAATCCATTTGATCCCAAAATCTATATTATCATCACAACTAGTTTATATGATATTCTATTTGTAATCAAAATTTATAGATTTAAAACAATTTGACACAATTTAGATGTAATTTTTATATATATATTTATTATAATTGGAATCAATGAATTTTTATATCCTAGTATTTCCTAATATGTCATATCTTTGTGTACCTTAAATTCTCTTGGGGTGAATGTTATCATATTTTTGAAGAAAGTAGTAATATCTGTCAATCATTTTTGTATAACTCACAGTCTTAGTAATATTTACATATTCATTGGGATCATGGATTAACTAAACTGAATATGACATTATAAAAAAAGAGAGATTTAATTGAGAAATAGTTTGTTAAAAAATCGAAAAATATGTTCAATTTTATATAACTCCTTCCCTATTATATTATTCAACTTCAATTTGGTTTAATCACTAAATATTTTCTATTAATAGGGTATAATGTAATTTAATATCACACTATCATTCGAGTAATATCACATCCACTATGTTATCATTCCAATCATCCATTTGTGGAGTTAATTCTTTAAAATTTCATTTTTCAAAATGGGATCTTTATATTACATTACTTTATATGAATATTTAGATAAATTATCATCCACAATGTCCTAAAACACTCATGGGTATACCAAAATTATCTATGGTGGAACATGATCATCAATTTATTCAAATAGGAGGACAATTTTAAATATATTTCAATTGTTATCTAACTGTTTCTCAATTCCTTGATCTCTTATTCAGTAGAAAATACCAATCTGTCATTTCTTTGGAGCTCAAACTATTCATCCAACCCAAATGATACAAATATTACAACGTAGTGTGATAAATCATGTTTTTTTGAAACAATTTCAAAAAATTATTTTCCATTATCATATTTTATATCCCTAATGATATCATCAAAATATTCCTCTAAATAATTTAACCTATAAACATGCCTCTTTTCTTGAAAAACAATGAATCACTTTTACTAAAATATATTGGTCATCAAAAACATGTAAACTGTTTTTTAGTTTTTTAAAAACAAATTGATTTGAAGATAGATCATGTACAATAATTTCTGATAATAATCAATCACTTTCCTATATTTACATCAAATTTGATTAAGGCCACATTATATGGTCTGTCAAATAAAATTTTAAATAACTACATTGAACTAATTCATAATCCAACTGATTGTTAATATATGAAACAAGAAAAGTAAAATGATCAATAAATATGTATTATTCTCTAATTTGTATGTTATTAAATTTATAACAGAGTGTAATAAAGTTGAACAAGTTTTTGTTGTGTATTATGTCAATTTTTAATGTTTTCTATTGTAACAATAAAAATTAGCTGGTCCTCAAATATTTATCCGAAAAACAAAATCAAAATACATCTAAAATATATTCACTCTCTTTTATAACTCATTTAATGTCATAAAATAGAAACCCACTAACAATCACTATGTGTGTTTGAAATTGGTATATATATTAAAAATCATTACATGCACCTACATTACCTTTAAATAATGGTCATCATTACTCTATCCCCCCAATTAATCCTTAATACCAATAAACATATCAAAAATGGATAATATTAGAGAAAAATTCATGGATATAAAAATAAATAGAAGTTTTTCATGTGTTATAAATAAGAACAATTAAAACCACATACACCTAGGCACTAATATAAAATCATCCTCTTGTATACAGAATATGGACAGATTAAAATTAAAAAAAAATATTCAAATCTTTAAGTGGGATAGGGGAAATATCCATATTAATCCTCAATAGGCCTAAATATATATAAATAGAAAACGATACAAGTGTAATATAATATATTATATTACCTACACAATTTATAGTGGGTTTTATTTCTTTTTACAAAGAGAATTGAATATTCTATAATACTTTTTGATTCATAGAATATTTCCACATAATAGAATTATCTTGCGATAGTTACATATATAAATATTTTATAATCCTTACACTAGGTGACAATGAATACCATGTATTAACTCATAACGCTCAAAGATTCCGGATTACATCAACATAATAATCCTTATACTTATGTATCTAATTTGGTTAACCCACATTCAAATGACCACATTTTCATGACACATGCACAAATTTTTTAGACAACTTTATATAGGTCATCAGAAATGATATAAAATGAATCCAATGAACATTGTTTTTTATTTTAAAAATTAATATAATATCCAATGAGAATTAGTTAAAGAGTTATAGAGACACGAGGGTTGTATAATAGTTAATTACAATAGTTTCATAATAAATAGTTTAGCCATGGGTATACACATAACAATATTGATGCCACTAATATCACTTTTTCTAGTTGTATAAATATGATTCAAGTGGTCATTACTAAAACTGTATTGTATGTATAAGATTCATGCCCATTAAAAAATAATTTATCATCAAATCCTTATGATATCCTCAATTACTTGCTATAAATTTCTTTATTTTTTATGATTTCCTCATATAATTAATTTCAAAAATAGTGATCTCCAATGAATTTATTCATCAGAAATTGTTTTTCTTTATATTGAAAGGTATAAAACATGACATTATTATAGGTTTAGGTTTCCTTATAATGTATCTATTATTCATATATATATTTATCTAGGTGCATCATATATTTAAAGGATATCGAAGACCTATGATCTTGTAAACTCCAATGAAACATGTTATTATTATACAAATTATAGAATTTTATTCGAGGATAATTTATATCATTATATCCAAGTTCTTCTTTAAGATTCTATTAGAAATAATTCTATAAATATTTTCCCCTATTTTATTGTAGTTTTAATGGTATGGTATTGGAACCAATGACTTGTTATTCTTTCTCAAGTGCTCGCACCAACTAGGGCAGTCAATGAATATATTTGGTTCATTTTATATAATTTCATCACTCATAAAAATAAAATGACCATTTAATAAAATACTATTTTATATGGTCACAATTTTTTTTTAAAACAAATCATTAATGGTATACTATATTATCCTTATATCATAGAAATGTGTTTTGTAAATAGATCATATATAGTGGATTTTCATAGTATGATTTTTTATCCTTATCTCATTCCATAAACTAAAAGATTACAAAATCCTGTATCAAAGGAGATAAATGATTCCATCTGTATTTTAAATAATTTATTTTATTTCATAGCATTCCTCAAACACTATAAGAACTATATTTTTCAACATTGGATTTTAATTAGAATGCATGGATAGTTGACAAGCCCTAGAATGTATGTAAATAACTCCAATAGTAATGTTATTAAAACATATTGATTTCATATATTCTCAATTAATATTCATCCCATTAATCCCAATGCATGTCAAACTCATTGTATAAAAACATTCTCCCATTATGTGTCTTATATAAAATCATTGAAATTTCTAACCCCATTTGTCATGAAGGATAAATGAATATGTTTGGGTGAAATAGATTATTTTGTTATGAGGATATTTTATATAGTAACGTTTAGTATTATCACATAATCAACATAAAACTATCCATATTATACTTCTCTTCTAAAAAAACAACATATCACATAAATTATACACAAAATTAAAGTTAAAATATACAAATATCCAAGATGGATTTATCCGTGAATGTTGAAAATAAAATAATCATATGAAAACTCAAATAATGATCTACTTTTAAATCCATACATGAATTTAGGAATATTCAAAATATATTTTTATTTTAATAAAAATAAAAAATAATATTTATAATGGAAAAAATTTATTGAACAATTATAAATGTGGAAAGATCACTTTAAAATAACCATTCTGATTTTTTCTCCATCACAATTGAAATAATATATTTCTAATGAAATAATGAATATTCAAAAAATATTTTTATTATAATAAAAATAATAAATATTATTTACAATAGAAAAACTTTATTGAGCAATTATAAATGTGGAAAGGTCACTTTAAAATAACCATTATAATTTCATCGACATCATAATTAAAATAATTTATTTCTAATGAAATAATGAATACATAACCATATTTTTTATGCACTAAAATTGTTCCCATAGTTGACACTATATGATGTGGATATCTAATAGAAAGATATTTATACAATAATTTTGACATTACGATGGTCTTCATAATAAGAAGATCCCTACTGGATGATTTTCTAACACATTAGAGGATATTTACTTATGTTTATTGTTTCTTTGAAAATTTATACCTATATATTAGATACTTTATGTGTGATATGTAGAGACACATATATTTTACATATTAATATTTATGTATTTTATTAGTTTTGGATTCGTATGTCACTAAAAGGATAAATTGGTAATTTACAAATAAGAAAATTCCTGAAAATCACCTATTATTATTCTTACATAATTTTTGTATAAAAAATCGAGGTATTTTCCTACGAGTGATATTATTTTTTATCAAATCATCAAACCCTTGACTATTACAATTATTTAATTAAAACTAAATAGAATTAAATGATAAAATTATGTGTATTTTTAATATTAATGTGGATGTGATGAGTCTTAATGAATCTAAAATGTATTTCTATGTGGTGAAGTCATTGTATTATAGGTTTTTTTTATAAAATTAATATTTTTAGGGATTTGAACATCAACTAAAAAAATATCTATTATCAGAATTATATAAGAAATTTTTAAGAAATTTCTTAACAGAATAATTTAGTGAAATAATTAATTTGACCATCACTACTATTTTTTACATCATTTTATATTTAGATTGTAATTCTATATTCTTTTACACATTAATTTAATATTGATTCATTCAGAAAAAACTGCTAATTTACCATAATTATGGTTGGAGTTTATTTTTTCTTTATGTTCATTATGGAGGAGTAGAAACATCAATCATGGTTCATGATGAGAACATCAATATTCCGGAAAGATGAAACGAGGTATGCAACATTTATCTCAAATATTCATTTTACACACACATTAAATTGATAAATTTATTCCATCTATGGATTCATTTAGATTAGTTAATTCAATATTAGAATATTTTGAATAATTGAATATATAAGAAATTAATATTTTTAGATTTTTTTTTCAGGAATCCTATAAAAGTTCTTTGAAATAATGATATTTTTAAACCCTCAAACATGAACTAACTTTAAAGTGAATCAGAATAATAATAATAATATCATCATCATCATCAACATTATATTTTGGTTATTTTATTTCCGTTGGAATCCATATCTTTACCATAGAAAATATGTGATGTTTAATGGAATGAGTAAACATATTATTTATAAATTTTTATTACATTAATGTGAATATGTGATATTTTTCAAGATATGATAATAATTTTAATTTATTAATTCAATAAATATCATTATGAATAAATTATTTTAAAAATATTGATGATAATAAAATATCATATTAGTCTAGAATAAAGTATTTAATAAGTAATTTTATTTCACGATTAATATTTATAAGTGAGAATGTGAAATTTTATTTTTGATTTTTCTTAATATATTTTTAAACAACATGTATTTTTCTTGAGAGTATCCATGGAATGAGATAAATATATGGATGAATCCTCATATAAAATCTTGGCTCATGACATTATGAATTTTTAAATGTTAAGTATACATATTAATTGTTATGGTTGGCTAATATTACTTGTTGGGCCAAAATATCTGAAGGTATCATTTAATCATTTTTAAGGTGGTTTTGCTTGTTGAAAAAGAGGGCCTCCATGTTGTGTTCACTGACAAAAGCAGACCCCGATGTGAAGAATTTGTTCACAAAGGGTGATTACACTATGAGTTTTTGAGTTCAAGGGATGGGGTCAACAATAAATGTTTGATTGAAGAACATCGACAAAAGAAGGAATGATATAGAGGTAGTATAAACTGAGCAGATACAAGGTGGCATAATTTTCCAGTGTTTTCCAAATTTTCCATCCTCAAAATTGGATAATGGAGAGATGCATTTTTTTCAATGGGAGGTGCCTACAAAAATAGAGTGGTGTACGAAATATAATGTGGTGTGCAAACAATAAAGTTGTGCGCAAAAAATTGGTGTGGGGGGAAAATATTGGAGTGGTGTGTGAAATATAGGTGTTGTGTGTGAAATTGAGGAATGTAATATTTTTTTCAAGAGGTGTGATCAGAAGCATGAAAATTTACAAAGGACCGAGGTGCTCTCAAAATTAGAGAGGTGCGCGGAAAAATATAGTGTTAAGTAAAATAGAGGAATGATGTTTTTTCCCAAGAGCGGTTTCGAGATAAGAAGCTCAAAAACTGGAAAAGGATGGAAGTTTGCGAAAAATTTGAGCATTGTCAGATATATGTTGTTGGATAAAGGAATTTTTTTGTGCTCTCCAATAGAATTACGTGCACAAGATGGTTTTTTCTCGCAAGTTGTGATTTTCCCTATAAATATGAAGTGAACCCTTTATTCAAAGCATCTAAAACATAAAGATTATCCAACCTCTGGTGCATGAAATTGGAATACACAAGGGAGTTGCACATAAATTCCATGTCTGCATGTAACATCAACTATTTGCGCGTAAAGAAAATGTTTCACGTAAAAATACAATTGTACGTAAATCTAAGGCTGCATGTAAAAAGGATATAGTGCGTATAAAAAAGTTTCTAGTAAAATAAGGCTATTGTGTTTAAAATTATTGGTTGCACATAAATGAGGTGTTGCGTGAAAAGTGGATTTCATGCAAAAGTATGGAATTGCACGGAAGGCCAAGGGAAGGCATCACATTAAAATTGGGGTTGCCCGGTACACCCGGTCCAATGTGAGATTCATCTGTAGTTGAAAGTGGGACGTCAATAGAGCATCGATCAATAGTTAAGAATAATGATTTTACTAAATATAATCAAGATACATACAAGTATATAAAAGGTGATTATATCTTCTAATGATGAATTGAGCACACTTCAGTTGACAGAGTCGTGAGCTTTCATATTGTGATTGGTTGTAAACTAGATGGGAAGAATAAGGACCCATCCTCAAACATTATATAATCTTAAATTAAATGGATAAGCTAAATTGAGGATATTTTAAGGTTTAGAGTTTTATAAAATCATGTCATAACATTTACATAACAACAGGAATATTACATATAGACAATTCTACTGAGTATCCAATTTTTCCCATAAAATAAAAACTCTTGAAAAAAAGAGTCATGTCTAGTTCCATGTTTTAGACAACATGACTTTTCCTTGATCCCATTCTTGACCCTTATTCATCTTTATGTCCTGTGTAAATCATTTCAGAAACAAGCGATGATCATAAAAATCTCATTAAAGTATATAAAATAAAGAATTAAAACATTATCCCATCAATAAATAAAAAAAATAAAACCATAATTTTCAACTATAACATACCTCATGAAATCATAAGATTTATGAATAACACACAGAAATCATAAATTATAAAGGTAACTTGTGAAATCCATATCAAACATACATTATATCTAGAATAGATACATAGAGAGTCACATTTGGAATACCCATCATAGTATATTCCCTAAATCTCATAGGAGAAACATTCACGTTTAACTCTTTCACATTACCAAATGTATTGCAGTGCTATCTTAGGCTCACCCACCCTAGGAATATCATGGAACCAACCATATACATAAACAATACCAATATCCAAAACATATTCATAACCCATAAAACAAGAATAATGTAAAGATAACATTTCCACATTGCAATCGCAATATATCATTTCAAAATTTTGAAAAAATCAAAGCATTTATGAAACCAATTTCAAAACCATTTAAAATATTAAATAAAGATATTTTTTAATAAAAGTGTTCCATATGAAGATTTTAAATGAATTATCATCAGAAAACATTATTTTCCATATAAATAAATCATAAAAATCATTTTGAAAACATGTACATTAATGTGAAATATTTAGAAGAATAAATATTTAAAACATTTAAAATGATATTTTAGTTAAATAGATATTACCAAAAAGAGTGATGCTTGAATAAAAATAATTGAGGAATAAAAATCAAACAAAACATTATTATATCATGAGAATTAATGGGTTCAGGATATAATATTCCAAAGGATAGTATATAAACCGTATAAAAGTGAACTGGTGTATAACAACAATGAAGTCACAGTAGAATGTAAATTGAGATGAAATCCCTTAAAAAACTATATACTAAGATTAAGGATAAATAAAATACATAATAATGTGTAACTAATATATATAAAATCAATATAATTAGATATTCATTGAAAATCATTCATAGTAAATTCCCACATGTTCTTTTGAAGAAAAAACCAAGGACTTGGATGTTTAAATCAATAAATGGAAATTGAGTTAAAATTACTCTTATCAAGTTCATAACGATGACTTGAGAATTTATCAATGGCATGATTATGTGTATAAAACATATATCCACACAGAGGGGAGTTTAAATTACAAAATAAAAAAATAAATAGTTATTCCACACATAATTAAAACATGACATAATTAATAATTAAAAGATTAACCGAATGAATGGAAATTGGGTTAAAATGTTCCCTTACTAATTTGGTAACGTACGAAACATACAACCAATGAAATAAGAATCATAAAATGAAGATGTAAATTCACATCAATTAAATTATATTACACAATGAATACAGTCTGGGGAAGTACATACACCACAGAAAATGAAATAGTGGCAAATATAGAAAGAACCTCACGGGAATAAAAAGTGAGATGAAAATCCCTTACCACATTGTAATCAATTGAGTCATATGGGAAAAAGTTAATAACCACCAAATGAATCATAGAATAAACTTAATATAAATAGAATTACGATAATATATATCAAATGGCAGTACACAATTCACCGCATGTATGAATAAGTAGTGAACAATGGAAATCTCACGAAATTAAAAGTGAGATAAGAAATCCCTTACATCATGTCCAACGTGACTCATATGTTCCTTGTTCTTCATGAATAATAAACACATGTTAATTTATACTTGATTCATTAACTTTTGAAATTTTATTATTACTTTTATATCACTTATTACCTTTTAATAACTATTTGTTATTTATTTGAGTTCATATCGGACATTTTGTCGATGTTCGGAATTTGAGTTAAAATGAACTTGTTATAATTACAATTTGACCCTGTGGTCTAAAATACAATATCTAAATAATGATATTAATGATTTATATAGCATATATATAATATATACCCATTTTATATATATATATATTTACAATAGTACATAGAATTTGGATATAAGAAATGAAATGCACCGTTAATGGAGACAGTAAGCCATACGTGTGCATGAACGCTACTTTGATTTCTATTTAATATTTAATGGAATGAAAACATAATGATAAATAGGAATATTATAATTATAGTATCATATCATATGTTATATATGGTATATAATTTCATTAAATACATCTTTTTATGTTCCATGTATGTCATGAACGAATCATATCACCTTGAGGGGGCGGCAGTCTGCACTTCCGCAAATGAAAATATCGTGTTTACATATATTGGAAATCATAAAGGTATTATTGTAAATAATAATTACATAAGAATATAGAAAACAAAAACAAAATATATATCATACCTAAATTCATTTCTATCATAATGGCCACCATGAGAGGTGGTAGGAGATAATTGAACAATCATCACTTCGTGAGGCATTAGTTTTCAATCCACAGAAACAGTTTGTTCTTCACCCATTAGATGGAGGTTTATGTAAGTGTAGTTCAAATCCTTATAATAAAAAATCCTAGTATATTTACGATACTATTGTTGTTATAAAAGAAAGAAATAAAATGATTTTATGGGGTGGGAGAAGTAAAATAAAACAAAAGAACTTCAGAGAATATGTTACCTTGAAATCCGGTAACTCATTTTGGTTTGAACCAAAAGGATTTCATGAAGTGTTTTATAAATAAGTTAAGTATTCTAGGATGAATATAGGGATCTTTTAATCTTATTTAGTAGAGGTTTCATGATCCAAAGGCTTGAGATGTGTGAGAAATGGGTAGGAAGTGATGAATTTTTATAAGGGAGCGGAGGGGCTCTTTAAGAATGTTTGAAAAATTTATTTTATTTTAAACTCATCTTCGGTTTAAAAATTTCAAAAAAAAATTTAAATTCAATGTTACGAAGACTAATGGTCAAAATAAAATCATTCAAATAGAATTGGACTGGTTTGGGATATTATTTTAATATTTATAATCTTATTTATTTAAATCATTAATTAATGAGGTAAATACTAGATCATTATTGTGTCATAAATAATATAATATATTTGATGTAAAAAAATTAAAAAAATACCATGATATAGGAAATATTTTTATCTTTCCAATGAATATTTATTTTCCAAAAGCTAACATATATAACCACATGTAAAAATTTATTTACTAAATGATATTTGTTTATTTCATTTTTTCCTTGTCTTTTAATTATTTAATATAAAGTGTCGTTATTACTCCCATGTGGCTCCATGGGGTCCCAAAATCGTCCCAAGGATTCCCACGGTCTAATATTTATCAGAAAATTGGATTAGGACACATTTTAGGGTACTTTAATATTATTATAATATTATATTTTACCTTTATTTACTATATTTACCTTTTAATCGTGGTAAATAAAATATTTACTGAAGTAAATATTTAAAATGTATAAAAATAAAAGTTACCTATTTACTAAATTTGGACCTACTAATTCAAAATATGTAATCCATTTTTCCAAATTCAAAACACAAGAGTGGGAGAAATTAATTTAAAATTAATTCCTGATGTTAAAACAAAAATGTTTGTTTTTAAGAAATAATAACTATCAAAAGATTGACATTTGTTTATTCCAATTTCAAATTGAAATTAAATCCAATGTCCAACAATGAATTAGCTAGTAAAAATATATTCTAAATAAACATTTAAAAAATTAAAAAGTTAATCTAACCATATAAATAAATTAGATTAAAATGCACTTTTGAATTAATATACATTATTTTTCACTATTCATAAAAAAATGAACATTATCATAAAAATACCAAAATTTCATCCAAAGTAAATTTTTGTGTCCCGATTCTACAGAAGAATTGTATTTTTTTCATATTTAATATATAAAAGTGAAAAAAAATCCATGTTTAATGATAGTTCTCCATTAAAAGTTGGTAGATCAACCTTTCATTGTATATTAGAGTATTTATGCATAAAATCAAATTATTTACATATTTTAAGCCTCTAAATTTTGTTGGATAAATGCAAAAATATTCAACAAACATTTATAATTATATTTTAGTTAGTTCAATTCATCCCCGCCAATACAATATCTAGGTGTTAACTTCTATTTAAAATTATAATATTATGTTATTTGTGTGCAATGTATGATTTCAACGAAACCCATTGTTACGTATCAGGTACGCCATTAGACATAGCATCCCATTTAGAGTGAAAATAATACAAAATCTACATATATTAATAAATATTAAAATTTCATGTTCTTTATTTACCTCGGATGTTACATCCTTCCCCTCTTTAGAAAATTTCATCCTGAAAATTTTAAAATTGGGCTTAGAAACATCATTGAAAGTCCCACATCATAAAAAGAGTCAATAAAACTATAACATTAAAATAAAGGCAGAGTAGTAAAATAGGTTACCTAAAACAACAGATATTAGGATCCCATGAAAACAAGGATATGAAAGAGAAACTAACTTTCATAGATTAATAAAGAGTGATAAAGAATATGATCATCGAAATTTAACCACCACAATACCATAGATTTGTGGGTGGGTAAAATTCTGATGATAAATTAAGGATTGTAACATTTTTGCTTCAAATCTTTTTCATATAGTTGAAGAATTTTATTAATAACAAGTGAAGTGCCTGGATCAGTGTGATCACTGAGAGGGGGAGGGGGTGAATCAGTGATCCTTTTAAAAATTTTACTAATTGATTCTTTATCAATTAAACCTCTATGGATTGTTAAGGCCTCGATCCACTCTTCTTGTATCTCTCAGCCTTTCCTCGAGTGATGTAGTAAATGTAAATGCATATGACATAAGCATTTACAAGGTTCAGCTCCAAAGGCCTACGTCCTTGCCATGTTGGTTAAATGCCCCAACATGGTTTCTCTACTATAATTCGGTTAGTAATTACAATGGTCAATACAGAGTCACACTGTATCTCTCCTGAGTCCCACAAGAGGTTCTTTATACTGCATCCCACAGTGTTTCTAGAGTCCCACTGGCCTGCTTCAGCTTCCACCGAAGACTTCTTCACCCTAGGTCTCACAGGGGGTCTTCACCTGGCTCCTTGAGTCACACGAGTAACTCTTCTTCTTTTTAAGATCTTCAAGAGTCTTCAATAGCCTTGGATAAGGTCTTTTGGCCCTACTCACTTCTTTTGATCACTTGTGATGACCAGGACTCCTCTTCTTTGCTCAGGCTTTATTCTCATTCTTCTAAGGATGACCTGGCCTCTGTCTTCAAGAATCTTGATCGGCAAATATGTTCCTTCACTGAGTATGCCTACTCAATCCTCTTGGTCTTCACAACAACTGAAAACTCAGATGAATGATGTCATTAACTTCAGTCCGGGACCAGTCTCTCTTCAATTCAACTTCACACATTGAGTGCATGGCATCTCTGAATCTTCATGCCCTGATTGCATGGATTCTCAATCTTCATGCATGACATGCATGGAATCTCAAATTTCTTCAATAACCTTTGTTCTTGGTCTTCTCAAATGAACACACACTGATTTAAGCTTTGTTTAAGTTTGCATGTGCATGCATGAATGAATGTACTCCCCTTTTCTTCTTGGTGTGATAAACCCTTAAAGGGTGTAAACTCTTTTAGCAAACACACCTTCTTCTTGGAGTCACACTTTTTATTCTTTCTTACACACACCAAATTGTGTGTTGTTCTTTAGTGTGAATTTATCCTTCTCACTTTCTTCTCAAGGTGTTTACCCACTTGTTCACTTATTCATAAATGCATGGATATGCATGTATCTTCTTCATTCACTCGGGCACACACAAGAGGTATGGCCTCCTTCACTTCTGCACACACTAAGGCTTCAGCCATCTTGTTTCCTTGAACACACTTTGTTCTTTTCTTCTTCTTCAAAGTGTGCACACTCCACTTGTTCACACTCTAAGGCTTCGACCTTCTTGTTTCTTTGCACACACTTTGTTCTTTTCTTCTTTTTCAAAGTGTGCACACTCCACTTTTTCACACACCACTACTTCAACGTTAATCTTTCTCTTCACATGTGCACACACACTTTTTTCTTATGTTTACATGCACATGTACTCCACTATGCAGGCACCCTTATTCAAGTAAATCACACACAACCTGAATGAGTATGTGGATATTATATGTGTGAGGGTTTCTTCTCAAAGGTTATCAAAGCCTCAGCCTCATGCATGTGTTCCTCTTTGTGACAACACAAGGCCTTGGGTTCTCCTTCTTTGTGAAAAACAAGAGTGCACAATCGTACTTCTTCGTGCAAACCAGGGTGCACGGGTCTTCTACGCACCAAGAGTGCTTGGGTTCAATAGGCGCATAGGGTGTGGACATCTTCTACCTCACATGGTGCGGAAACTTCTTCTATCGCGCAAGTGTGCGCGGCTCAGCTTCTTCCTACCGCACAAAGGAGTGTGGTGGCTTCCTCCTTCCGCGTGAGTTCACGGGCACAGAGGGCGCGCAAGGTGCGGTCGCGTGCTACCACACAAGTGTTGCAGGAAGAGGGTGTACAAGTTAGCGTGGCTCACCTTCTTCCCTTTCACGCAAGGGAGCGCGCAGGGAGGCCTTCCTCCACTACATGTTTCGCACAGGGGTAGCGCGAAAGGAACTCACAGAGCCTCAGGTGGCTCCGGGGTTCTCTACCGCATATGTTGTGCGTGGTGTTTTTCTTTGCGTTGCTCAGAGCTTCGCGGGACTTCTCTCATATGATCAGCAGCAACATTCTTTGGCTTCAGATGACTTCTTTAATAGGAAAATAATTTGATCAAAGCCGCGGGGTTCAAATCTTTGAAGACCCGAGATCTGCGGTGTTTTGAGATCTTCAAACGCGGATGAGATTTCCCAGAAATCTCTGTTATTTCCTTTTTCTTCTTCATCCACGGGATCCTTTGTTCTTGGTGTGCGCATCACGTGCATGCGTTTTCAATCCTTCTTTAAGACTGATCCATGCACGAACACACTGCCTCGCAACTCCGTTTTCTTCGACCTCGATTGAATTTCTTCATTTCGTTGCATGCATGCAACTTTTAACGCATGCATGTATTCGGTTCATCAAAACGATCACCATGTAGTTGTTTTCATCATCAACGCTGGACGGGAGCTCCATCTCCATTTCTTGGGAGGCTCTGGATCGCGGGAGGCGTCGCGGGGTAGCTTCAGTTGGCGAGAGGTTGAGGACAACTCCAGCGCCGTTGGATCCATGTTTAATGAACGCGGATGGCCAGGATTATATCGTGGCGCAGCGAGATGCATCGGATGGTTCGGATCAGCGCACGATTAGATGAGCGGCCAGTATTAGATCTGCGTCTTTAAAAACATATCCCACATCGAAACATGCCACGGATATTCTGCGGTTTAACAATCAGCTCCTCCCTTCCTCGGTTCAGAAATCTCCACTCCCCCCTCCAGTGTCGCCATGCACCGGTTCTCCTGCGGGCGTGCTCCAGCGCCCACTCTACTCCTCCGGGCGTGCACTTAGTGCCCACTATGCTTTTTCATGGGCGGCGCCCTTGGCGCCCAGGCTACGCGGGATTGACCTCCGGATGGCTCGGGCTTACACACGGCCCGACCTCATGTAGGCTGGCTTTGCCTAGGCCTCTTCATGGGCGTGGTTACCTAGTCCCACATGTGCCTTGGTTTGAAGCTTTGGTAGCCAGCTCATAGGCTGGCCCTATTTTTTGCATAAGCTTCTCTCCTTGTATACTTATTACCAAGTAGGAACAAGACTACATCAAGCCATTCTCCTCTCCTTCACTCCATCTTATTCATTAGAATTAATCATCTCCTCTTCAACATTTATTCTCTACATAGGAGGGAATTATCCAAGGTTCTTTTTCAGCCATTACTCTAGAATAAAATATTTCTTCTGTGTTGTTCTTCAATGATCCAATCAGATATGAGGTTGGATCATCTTCAAATCCTCATGCACTATGAGATAGTGCATAGTCTTCTTCAAACCACTTCATCCACTTAGGAGTTGTGGATGGTTCATCTTCTCACTTCATCCACATGGAAGTTGTGGATGGATCTCATTCACTTCATTCCTCATCCACTTAGTAATTGTGGATGGAACTTCATTATCTCCTCAAGCATTATGAATACAATGCATGGAATTCTAACAATGTTGTGACGTTGTATCTCCTTGATACAAGTCTTGGAACTTTAAGATCAGCTCTGCAATCGTCTGATTTAATATGGAGAATGTTTCAACCATTACCTCTTATGCCACTTAGTGATTCTCCTTAGTGACATGCTTCTTAGTACCATGGTCATTCTCCAACAATCACCATCACCTTGTCATTCACATATCCACTCAATCCTTGACATCTTATTGACAACATCACCATCACCATCACTTCCTTTGTCATTCACAAATTGACACCCTTTGTCATCCATTCAATCCTTGACACCTTATTGACAACAAATGCAACATAGTGCACAAAAATCTCCCCCTTTTTATTTGTTGTCAATATCACTAGATCACATATGAATGGGTCAATATGTTTTCCAAGATTTTATCCCCCTTATTGGAAACCAAATTCAAAGGTGTAGTGTGGTTCTCTTCGAAATATCTCTTCCTCCCTTTGAATAGCATCTTCTTGAAAATTACCAAGAGAGGGATGATGTCACATGTTCACTTTTGCAAAGATCCTTTAGAAAATCAACTCTAAGTCTACTTGGGAAAACCTGGTGTAGAAAACAAGAGTGATGTAACCAAAGAATTCAATGTTGTACAAAATTCACTATACATGTGAGATAATGCTTAGGCATCAAGGGGTTGAATTTTTTCAGATATATCAATGAATTGCTAAATCCATCACATACTTCACCAAACTCATTAGAAAGTTCAGGTGCAAAGATAAAGCTCCCCCTTTCATACTTTTGACTTCAATCAAACACTCCCCCTTAATTGAAATTTTAAATACAATTAAGAAACAAGGGATGAAATTGTGATTGGAATACCTTTATTCTTCACAAGATGATATGAATATCAAAAGATCATCTTCTTCAGATTAGCTCCCCCTCAAGGGGTGCAATCCATCATGTCCATACCATTCTCAATTTGAGAGTGATCATCATCTTCAATTCCCTGAAATGTAAGAACATGTATATACCAGTGATTAGGGAATAAAATGCATCCTCCTTTGTTTATCAGTTTGAACAACAAAGATGGGAAGATTCTCTCAACTGAGATGTTCCACTTTCTCTATTCTTCACACTTGCACATTTGATCTTCAATGATGTTTGTGCTGGTGTGGATCGTAACACCTATTCAACTTCTTTGTGTGTGACTCCTCTCTTTCTAAGTGTCTTCTGAGAACTATAATCTCCTGGTGAAATCTTCATTTTCTTGAAGAATTCTTTTTGAGCTGGAATGAGTGTCATGCATTCATTACTGATATGACCAGCTTTATTGCACCTCACACACAGAACTTCATCTTCATGTGTAATCTTTTGATTTCTTTTTGTACAAGCTTTGGAATGGGCATTTTCTTCCTTTCTCATTCTTTCTAAATAATCTGGCCAGATGATTAATATGTCATTTGGAAGTGAGGCTTCAGATTTGGATATTCCACATGGTTCCTTTGATGCTTTTAAAATACCTTTCTTAGGCAGCTTATTTTCAATCAATACCTTCTTCTTCTTCTGGATTAATTGTCATGTTGAGTGCGGTTTGCTTCTATTTAGTTCCGTGGCTTGTTTACAGAGATCCATGGTATGACCTGTCTTTACATAGTAGAAGCATTTTTTCTTGGTGTTCCTTCTGGATGCATCACCCTTCTTGGATTTGAAATCCAAGGACTTCTCTTTCTTATTCAAGATCTTCTTGGGAGCATTTTCAACTTTCTTTTTCTGGATTCTCAAGGATACTTCTTCGTTCTTATCCAGGTACTGTGATCTTCTCTTCTTTTCATCTTTGGAAACATTTAGAGATTGGTATGTATCATTCTTGTGACCACTTTTTCATTCATCCCAGAAGTTATCAAACATTCCAAATCTGTTTGCAGTAATCAAATGTTTCTGGACATGTGGATGTTGCTTCTTCTTCTCTGGCTTTCTCCCCCTTGGCATGGGTTTCCTTTGTGCTTTAATATTTAAGGGATTGTACCAACAATTCATTGCACAATGTCCATACCTGTTGCAACACCGACATTGACCCACAAATCTTGTCTTCTTGACTACTTTTTATTGTTGAGTCTTTATCTTGAATTGTTGTGTTTTTTCAGGAGATCTCTCTTTCTTTATCTTCTTCATCGATACTTTTTTAGAGTTATTCTTCCATCCTTCACTTTTCATGGAAACACATTTAGAATCCTTAGTACAAGATGGTATGGATGGTACCTTCTTTTTAGAAGTTGTTTCCCTTTCATTAGAGGATGTCCTCATTTTGGAATCATCCTTCTCAATGCACACTTGAGTGGCAACATTTCTTCTTTCAGCTGATTGGGAGGCTTCATTTTTTGGTGATTTCTGATTTTTCAATATCACCTCTAGCTTTAAGCATTTCATGTTGAGTGAGATATTTTCATCCTCACCAAATCTCAGCCTTCCTTCCCAATTCTCTTTCAGTTTATTCATTTGGTCTTCATGTACCTTCTTCATTTCTTTCAATGAATTTTCAAGCTCCTTTACCCTTTTTACTTTGTCTTCTATTTGCGCATCTTTCACAACCATTGACACTCTATGCCTCTTTTCCAGTGCATGGAAAAATTCATTAAACACTATCTCAAGGAATTCTTTCTCACAAATGCTTCTTTGTAGTTCTTCAGTGACATCATCAATTATTTCATTGCAAAGGGAAATGGTTCATCTTTAGCCTTCACCAGCTTTGGGAGAGTGTTGGTTATGCCAACCCTTCTTGCTAATTGATCTTCCATAGAATTGGATTCTTCTTCTAGCTGTAATTTTTCTTCTTGAAGATCATGGATACTTGTAGCAATACACATTGCCACTTCCCTGGGGATTGTCTTCTGAAGATATTTGAGTGCGTTTAGAAGATCATTGATAGTTCCATCATCATCACAGCTAGAGCAGGATTCATTAGAACAGTGATAAAAGGAATTGTCATCTATTGTGACTTTCACATTACCTTCAATGGAAGGTGTTTCTCTATTAGTAGCAACCATCTTCTTCATCTTCATGGCCTGTTTCTTCTTTCTATATTTCTGAGTCTTGGAAGATATCTTCATTTGAGGGTGTTCACTCATTTCTTCAAATCTGCACTTCATAAAGACTTCCTTGGATCTTTTAGAGGTAACCTCAATCTGATACCAATTTAAGTGCCCGGATCAGTATGATCATTGAGAGGTGGAGGGGGTGAATCAGTGATCCTTTTAAACCTTTTACTAATTGATTCTTTATCAATTAAACCTCTATGGCTTGTTAAGGCCTCGATCCACTCTTCTTGTATCTCTCAGCCTTCCTCAAGTGATGCAGAAAATGTAAAGGCACATGACAGAAGGATTTACAAGGTTCAGCTCCAAAGGCCTACGTCCTTGCCATGTTGGTTAAACGCCCCAACATGGTTTCTCCACTATGATTAGGTTAGTAATTACAATGGTCGATAATCACTCAAACTGTATCTCTCCTGAGTCCCACATGAGGTTTTTTATACTGCATCCCACAGTGTTACTAGAGTCCCACTGGCCTGCTTCAGCTTCCACCGAAGACTTCTCCACCCTGAGTCTCACAGGGGGTCTCTACCTGGCTCCCCGAGTCACACGAGTAGCTCTTCTTCTTTTTAAGCTCTTCAAGAGACTTCAACAGCCTTGGATAAGGTCTGCTGGACCTGCTCACTTCTTTTGATCACTTGTGATGACCATGACTCCTCTTCTTTGCTCAGGCTTTATTCTCCTTCTTCTAAGGATGACCCGACCTCTGTCTTCAAGAATCTTTATTGGAAAATATGCTCCTGCACTGAGTATGCCCACTCAATCCACTTGGTCTTCTCAACTACTAAAAACTAAGATGAATTATGTCTTTAACATCAGTCTGGCTTCAGTCTCTCTTCAATTCAACTTCATGCATTGAGTGCATGGAATCTCTGAATCCTCATGCACTGATTGCATGGCTTCTCAATTTTCATGCATGACATGCATGGAATCTGAAATTTCCTCAAGAACCATTGTTCTTGGTCTTCTCAAATGCACACACACTGATCTAAGCTTTGTTTATGTGTGCATGTGCATGCATGAATGAATGTACTCCCCTTGTCATCTTGGTGTGATAAACCCTTAAAGGGTGTAAATTCTTTTAGCACACACTCCTTCTTCTTGGAGTCACACTTTTTATTCTTTCTTACACACACCGAATTGTGTGTTGTTCTTTAGTGTGAAATTATCTTTCTCTCATTCTTCTGAAGGTTTTCACCCACTTTTCACTTATTCATACATGCATGGATATGCATGTATCTTCTTCATTCACTCGGGCACACACAAGAGGTATGGCCTCCTTCACTTGTGCACACAATAAGGCTTCAGCCTTCTTGTTTCCTTGCACACACTTTGTTCTTTTCTTCTTCTTCAAAGTGTGCACACTCCACTTGTTCACACACTAAGGCTTCGGCCTTCTTGTTTCTTTTCACACACTTTGTTCTTTTCTTCTTCATAAAAGTGTGCACACTCCACTTGTGCACACACTCCTTCTTCAACGTTAATCTTTCTCCTCACATGTGCACACACACTTTGTTCTTATGTTTACATGCACATGTACTCCACTACGCAAGCACCATTCTTCAAGTAAATCACACACAAACCGAATGAGTATATGGATATTATATGTGTGAGGGTTTCTTCTCAAAGGTTATCAAATCCTCGGCCTCATGCATGTGATGCTCTTTGTGACAACACAAGGCCTCCGGTTCTCCTTCGTTGTACAAAACAAGAGTGCACAATCCTCCTTCTTCGTGCAAACCTGGGAGCACGGGTCTTCTACGCACCATGAGTGCTTGGGTGCAATATGCGCATAGGGTGCTGACTTCTTCTACCGAACAAGGTGCGGAATCTTCTTCTACCACGCAAGTGTGCGCGGCTCAGCTTCTTCCTACCACACAAAGGGAGAACGGTGGCTTCCTCCTGCCGTGTGAGTTCGTGGGCACAGAGGGTGCGCAAGGTGCGGCCGCTTGCTACCACGTAAGTGTTGTAGGCAGCGTGCGCGCAAGTTAGCGTGGCTCAGCTTCTTCCCTGTCGTGCAAGGGAGTGTGCAGGGAGGCCTTCCTCTACTAATTCTTTCGCGCAGGGGTAGCGCGAAAGGAACTCACAGAACCTCGGGTGGCTCCGGGATTCTCTACCGCACAGGTTGTGCATGGAGTTTTTCTTTTCATTTCTCAAAGCTTCGCAGGACTTCACTCAGATGATCAGTAGCAGCATTCTTTGGCCTCAGACGGCTTCTTTTATAGGCAAGGAGTTTGATCAAAGTCGCGGGGTTCAAATCTTTGAAGACCCGAGATCTACGGTGTTTTGAGATCTTCAAACGCGGATGAGATATCCTGGAAATCTCTGTTATTTCCTTTTTCTTTTTCATCCACGAGATCCTTTGTTCTTGGTGTGTGCATCTTGTGCATGCATTTTAAAACCTTCTTTAAGACCGATCCATGAATGAAAACACTGCCTCGCAACTCCGTTTGCTTCGGCCTCGATCGAATTTCTTCATTTCTTTGCATGCATGCGACTATTAATGCATTCATGTATTTGGTTCATCAAAAAGATCACCATGCAGTTGTTTTCGTCATCAACGCTGGCCAGGAGCTCCATATCCCTTGCTTGGGAGGCTCTGGATCGTGGGAGGCGTCGTGGGGTAGCTTCAGTTGGTGGGAGGTTGAGGACAACTCCAGCACTATTGGATCCGTGTTTAATGAATGCGGACAGCCAGGATTATATCATGGCACGACGAGATGCATCGGACGGTTCGGATCAGCGCGTGATTTGATGAGCATCCAGGATTAGATCCGCGTCTTTAAAAACTCGTCCCACATCAAAACGCGCTGGGGTTTTTCCGCAGTTTAACAATCAGCTCCTCCCTTCCTCGGTTCAGAAATCTCCTCTCCCCCCTCCGATGCCGCCCTGCACCGGTTCTCTTGCGGGCGCACTCTATCACCGACTCTGCTCTTCCGGGTGCGAACCAAGCACCCACTATGCTCTTTCACAGGCGGCGCCCTTGGCGCCCAGGCTGCGCGGGCTTGACCTCTGCATTGCTCGGGCTTACACACGGCCCGACCTTCTGCAGGCTGGCTCTACCTAGGCCTCCTCATGGGCATAGTGACCTAGTCCCACATGTTCCTTGGGTTGAATCTTGGGTATCCAGCTCATAGGCTGGCCCTATTTTTTTCATAAGCTCCTCTCCTTGTATACTTATTACCAAGTAGGAACAAGACTACATCAAGACATTCTCCTCTCCTTCACTCCCTCTTATTCATTACAATTCCTCATATCCTCTTCAACATTTATTCTCTACTTAGGAAGGAATTCTCGAAGGTTCTTCTTCAACCATTACTCTAGAATCAAATATTTATTCAGTGTTGTTCTTCAATGATCCAATCGGAGATGGGGTTGGATCATCTTCAAATCCTCATGCACTATGAGATAGTGCATAGTCTTCTTCAAACCACTTCATCGACATAGGAGTTGTGGATGGTTCATCTTCTCACTTCATCCACATGGAATTTGTGGATGGATCTCATTCACTTCATTCCTCATCCACTTAGTAATTTTGGATGGCACTTCCTTATATCCTCAAGCATTGTGAAGACAATGCATGGACTTCTAACAATGTTGTGACATTGTATCTCCTTGATACAAGTCTTGGAACTTTAAGATCAGCTCTGCAATCGTCTGATTTAATATAGAGAATGTTTCAACCATTACCTCCTATGCCACTTAGTGATTCTCCTAAGTGACATGCTTCTTAGTACCATGGTCATTCTCTAACAATCACCATCACCTTGTCATTCACATATCCACTCAATCCTTGACATCTTATTAACAACATCACCATCACCATCACTTCCTTTGTCATTTACATATTGACACCCTTTGTCATCCATTCAATCCATGACACCTTATTGACAAAAAATGCAACACAGTGCACAACAACAAGCTTACTATTGTATGGAAATATACATAATCGTCATGTAGAGTGTAATCCTTTAATAAAATTCTACAACAAACTTATCTTTTCTTCAAAGGGTAAGTATTCAAGATGACTTGTTCACATGGAATGCACTATAATAAACTTCTATAGAATGACATGATCCACAAAATATGAACCATATATTTTCCATCTCTTTATACATTAACCAAAACAAAAATTGTTTAGTATGTTATCAGATAATCCCAAAAAGGATAATCCCTTTTAAAAATAACTACTACTCATAATCTCCAAAATTCAACCAAAAGTACCCAAAGTTCAAGAAAGATCGCTCAATATACAATTGTCCTTAAAATTAATCAAAATAATCCAAAATAATTTTGAACCCCAAAACTAAGAAGAATTTTATCATATAGTCTTCCACAGTAAATCTTAACATTTATAACCAAATAAAATTGACTACTCTTAATGTATCATACTAAAGTGTAATTAAAAAATCACATATTCTCTATGATACATTAATCATTTCTATAAACACCTATATCACCATATGTCCATAATAAAAACATATATTCTGCCAAAAAAAAATTCCACCATTACTCATCAGAAGAAAACATAATTATTCATTGAATAACATTTTCATATATCAAATATCACAGTTACACATTCTATAAAAATAATTCCAATGTAATCCCGTCATCAAAAGAGCCTTAATAATTTTAAGCATTTCACCATCCTAAAATCTATCATAACTCTTGAATCCCTTATATGTTGACTTCTTACTCATTCAACGTTATTCATGATCCATTATCCATTCTATACCAACATATTCTGAAATAATTCGTTCCTAAAAAAAATCATGAATCATATTTGAAGATTCACTAATGTCAAAACATATGTTATGAAATAATCCATACCTATCATTAGTCATTATAAGTTTCTTTATCCTCAATTGGAATGGAATTATGAATTGGTAAAAAAATATTTTTATGATCTTGGTGATACCATTCTCGAAACATCTTTGTAGTACAACTGTTTGCATAATGACCAAGCACACCACATTTAAAACATTCAATTAACCCCTCATACAGAACTTCTTTCCCTTTCCTAGAGTCAACTGGATGCTTCCTTTTTCCACGTCAAGTTCTTGCTTTATGACATTCCCTTCCACATCTAAAGAATATTCTCGTCTTATTAAATCATTTTCCTATGTGTTTTTTCCACATCCTTGACACATTGGTTTTTAATATACATTCCTTTACGATTATTATCTGAACTTCCATGGGGATTTGTTTCTTGCATATATGATGCCTTATAAAAATCACCATGGTTCAGGTGGTCAATCATGAATCTATATAGTTGGTTGAGAATAACCAATATAGTTCTCATTGCAGCTCCAATTTCATTCAGTTTCTCATTTAGAAAACCATCATAGTTTCCTTCATATCCATTTTTACTTTGGTTCCTTCTTGATGCAACCATTTACTAAAACCTAATATGTAAGTGTGAGTATATAAATAAAATCATCATATAATATCTTATGAGGAGGGTAGAAAAAAAGATAAAATTATTCATGTTATCTTTAAATAATTCACATTATCTAAAATAAATATGACTCTTTCAAAAATCCTACCATTATGGTAATGTCACTAATGCTTAAAGAACATCGTAATCTCTAAATTTATTTAAACCAACCTTCGATACTAACTGTTAGGACCTAGCTATAAACATTAAATAATATTGAATTAAATGGATAATTCACATTGAGGATCTTTTCAGGTTTAGAGTTTTAGAGAATTAGGTCGAAAAATTTACATAACAACATGAATATTACATGTAGAAAATTCTACTCAGTATCTAATTTTTCATAAAATTAAAACTCCATAAAAAAGAGTCATGCATAGTTCCATGTTTTAGACAGCTTGACTTTTCCTTGATCCTATCCTTGACCCTTATTCATCTTTATGTCATGTGGAAATCATTCCAAAAATATGGGATGGGCATAAAAAGCTCAGTAAGGGTTATAAAATTAGGAATGAAAACATTATCGCATTAATAAATAAAAAACAATGAAACCATAATTTTCAATCATAAAATACCTCATGAAATCATAGGATTTATGAATAACACACAGAAATCATATATCACAATGGTAACTTGTGGAATTCATATCAAACTTACATTTATTCTATCAAAACTACATAGGGAGTCACATTTGGAATACACATCATAGTATATTCCCTAAATCTATTAGGAGAGACATTCATGTTTACCTCCGTCACATTACCAAATGCATTCTAGAGCTATCTCGGACTCACCAGCACTATGTTTATAACGGCACAACGCATATACATAAACAATGCCCAATAGGAAAAACATATTCGTTACCCATAAAACAACGATAATGGAAAGATAACATTTCCACATTTCAATCTCAATATATCATTTCAAAATATTGACAAAATCAAAGCTGTTATCAATCTATTTTCAAAACCATTTAAAATATTAAATAAAGATATTTTTGAATCAAAGTGTCACATACCACCTTGAAGCTTTAAAATGAATTATAATTTGAAAAAAATAGTGTCCATAAAAATATCTCATTAAAACCATTTTGACAACATGGACATTAATGTGAAATATTTAGAAGAATACATCTTTAAAACATTTAAAATGATATTCTAGTAGAGTTTTGAACAAAATGAGAGTCACTTGAATACAAATAATTGAGGAATAAAATTAAATCAAAACTTTATAATATCAAGAGAGTAAATTAATTCCTGATTTAATATGCCAATGGATAGTATATACACCACATAAAAGTGAATAGGTGTATAATAATAATGAATTCTCAATGGAATGTAAATTGAGACAAAATCCATTCTAAAAACTATATCCTAAGATTAAAGATATGTCAATTACATAATAATGTGTGTAAAATATAAATACAATCAATATAATTCGATATTCAGTGTAAATAAATCATAATAAATTCTTTCATCTTTTTTAAGACAAAACTAATGACTTGGATGTTTAACTCAATGAATGGAAATTGGGTTAAAAGTACTCTTATGATGTTCATATCGATGACTTGAGAATTTATCAATGGAGTGATTATTTGTATCAAAAGTATATCCACACAAAGCGGAGTGTAAATTAGGACATAAATTAATAAATATTGATTCCGCACATAATCTCAACATTACATAATTAAGAATTAGAAGATTAACCCAATGAATGTAAATTGGGTTAAAATGTTCCCTTATTGATTTGGTAACATACAAAACATAAAAACCATGAAAGAATTATCATAAAATAAAGATGTAAATACCCATAAATTTAATTATATTACACAATTAATAAAATCTTGGTTAGTACATACACAACATAAAAAAAATAGTGGAAAATATTTTATGAACCTCACGGGAATAAAAATTGAGATGAAAATCCCTTACCACGTTGTAATCAATCGAGTCATATGAGAAAAAGTAAATAACCACCAAATTAACCACATATACCATGAATATTAATATAATCATGATAATATATATCAAATGGGAGTACAAAATACATCACATGAAATAAATAAGTGGTGAACAATAGAAATCCCTTGGAATTAAAGGTGAGATATGAAATCCCTTACCTCGTGTCCCATATGACTCATATGTTCCTTGTTCTTACTGAATAAAAAAAATAAGTTAATTTATACTCGACTTATAAAATTTTTAATTTTTATTATAACTTTTATATCACTTATTACCTTGCAATAACAGTTAGTTAATTATTTGAGTTCATATCGGACATTTTGTTGACGTTCGGAATTTGAGTTAAATAAGAACTTGTTATAATTACAATTTGCCCATGTGGTCAAAAAATTATTATCTCCAAAATGATATTAATGATTTAGATATCATATGTAACATATTTATCTAGTGTGTGTGTATATATATATATATAATTGTACATAACATTTGGAGATCCGAAATGAAATTTACCGTTCATGGAGACGATAAGTCGTACGTATACATTAACACTACACACATTTCTATAGAATATTTAATGGAGTGAAAACATAATTACAGATAGGAATATTATAATTACAGTATAATATAATATGATATATATGTTACATAATTTCTTTAAATACATCTTTATACGTTCCATGTATTTCATGAACGAATCATATCAACTTTAGGGGGCGGTAGTCCACACATCCGCAAAAGAAATATTCGTGTTTACACATATTGGAATGAATAATGGTATGCATGTAAATAAAAATTACAGAAACATATTATATATATATATCATATATAAATACAGTACTATCATAATGGACAGTATGAGAGGTGGTAAGAGATAATTGAACAATTATCACTTCGTGAGGCGTTAGTTTTCTAATCCACAGAAATAGTATGTACTTCACCCATTATTTGGAGGTGTGTGTTAGTGTATTAAGAATAATTCTCATAACAAAATACTTTTATATTGAGTATATTTTTGTTGTTAAAAAACAAAGGAACAAAAAGAGTTTAGGGTGTTGGGGTAGTAAAATAAAACAAAATCCTTAAGAGAAGATGTTACCTTTAAATCAGGTGACTCATTTTGTTTGAACCAAAACTGTTTCTTGAAGTGTTTTCGTCCTATGTAAAGGCTTCTAGGATTAATATATGGATCTTGGGAGCTTATTAGAGAACAGTTTTCATGAGAATAAGTCTTGAGAAATGTGATAAATGGGTATTAAGTGAGGGCTTTTTATAAGGAAGAGGAGGGGCTCTTTAGAAAAGTTCGAATCATTTATTTTATTTTAAACTAATTATCAGTTTCAAAATGTCCACAAATCATTAAAGACAAAGTTACGATGAATCATGGTCAAAATAAAATTATCCAATAATAAATGGATAGGTTTTGGATATTATTTTAATATTTATAATCTTATTTATTTAAATCATTAATTAATGTGGTAAATACTGTATCATTATTGTGTCATAAATAATTTAATTTATTTAATGTCCAAAAAATTATAAAAAAATACCATGATGTTGGAAATATTCTATCTTTCTAATTAATATTTGTAGTCTAAATTATAGCTTATATATCCCCATGTGAAAATCAATTTACAAAAAGATATTTTTTTATTTCATTTTTGTCGTAAATTAAATTAATTAATATAAAGTGTCATTATTACACCCATGTGGCTCCATGGGGTCCACAATTCGACCCAAGGATGCCCATGGTTGGCTATGTGTCTTCAAATACGAATAGGACACATGTTAGGGTAATTTAATATTATTACAATATTATATTTTACCATTATTTACTATATTTACCATTTAATCATGGTATATAAAATATTTACTGAAATAATATTTAAAATGACTAAAAGTAAAAGATAACTATTTAAAAAATTTGGACCTAAGGAGTCCAAATATAGATTCCATTTATCCAAATTCCTAACATAGAAATGTCATAAATTAATTAAAAATTAATTCTCGCTGTGAAAACCAAAAGTGTGTTTTTTGAAATAATAAATATCAAAAGATTGACAATTTTTTATATACAATTTCAGTGTGAAATTAATTCCAATATCCAAAATTATATTAGTTGGTAAAAATAAATTTTAATTACACATTATAAACAATTATTAAGATATTCTTACCTTATAAATAAATTAGATTAAAAGAAACTTTTGAATTAAAATATTGTATTTTGCACTATTCAAAAAAAAATAAACATTATCAAAAAATACAAAAATTTCATCCAAAGAAAATTTTGGTCTCCTGATTCAAAAGTAGAATTTTATTTGTCAAATAGAATATATAAAAGTGAAAAAACTAGATTTAAATAGGGCTCTCCATTAAAAGGTGGTAAATTGACCTTTCAGTTAATATTAGAGTATTTATGCTTAAAATAAAATTATATACTTATTTTATGCCTCTAACCTTTATTGGATAAATGTAAAAATATTAAAAATACATTTATAATCATGTTTTAGTTATTTCTATTCATTCCCTCTAATACAAAAACTCATCATTAACTACGATTTAAAATAAAAATATTATATTATTAGTGTGCAACATATGATTTCAATGTAACCCATTTTTGCGTATCGAGTACGCCATAGAACATAGCATCCCCTTTAGAGTAAAACTAATACTTAATCCACAAATATTAATTAATATTAAAATTCCATGTTCTTTATTTACCTGGAATGTTATAGAAAGTGAGTCTGCTTCAATTATTGTAAACAACACTGCGCTTTGAGTGATATTCGTACATTAGAACATTGTCGGTGTATGATCCTTTGACATAGCCCAGTGAGGGTGAACCAAGTTAAAAGCACTGTGTCATGTGCATGATTTTATTTATGTTAATAATTTTCTATTGTAAAGAGAGAGAAGAGAGTTTTTGTTAACAGTGATACAAGATCAACAAGAGAAGTTGTTTTAATCTTTTATTCCCTGATTCACCCCCACTCAATGTATCTAACATGTTGTACTTAATATTAAACTTATAATTTTTAATTGATTAATTAATAAATTTTTTTCATTCATTACATTGATGAGGAATGCGATCTAGTTTTCCTTGGGTGGTCAGGTACTCCACCCACAACCACATTATCAATTATATATAAAAATTTCCTTCAGGGATGTTACCCCCTCTCTCCAAAGATACCACAATGATTATAATGAGATATTAACTCCTAAGTCTCTCCTCACATAGAAATCATATTAGGGTTTATAATCGACGATATAAAAGCCAAATGAAATGGTAGTAAATATAGTTTATAATAATGTTGGATCAGTAGATAAGATGAATCATCTAGAAACAACTACAATATATGATACAAAATAAATCCAAAAACCATCCCATGATGAATGTTAGAATAAAAATGATACAGGTAACTGTATATAATGTAAATACCCAAAATAAAAAAGAAACAAGTCAAAAAAACCATCAAAATGTCAAAGGTAGTACTGTTTATCATAGTTTTCGATGACCTACTAGAAGCATAAAAATAGAATTATATATACAATGTAAGAATATATAAATACATAGTTGAAAAAAATGTTTCATAGGTACATTTGAAAATATCATACTAAATCACATGATAAAAATTATAGAACCAACTGTACCAATATATGTATACAAAAAATCTCCAAACCCGCCATGTCTTTCTCAACAAATAACATATCTGTTTATAATGATATAAAGTAACTCATGTCAATGAAGGTTACCCCACACCTATTTACCCCTAATTTCTCTCCCTCACATCCCATTGGAAAATATACTAGAACTCTCATACCTTCAATTTAATATCCCACCACATCACATCACATCCCACCTTTCGTCACTAATTCCATCACATCACATCACATCTCATAACTAGTGTAGTATGGTATCATTAATATGAATGTCATTAACATCAATCCATCTTCTTAATATGCTTGTTGCCCACTATAAATAGTCTCATCACATCTCACTTGACGATTCATGGGCTATCACAACTCATTACATCACATGTTAATGACATAAATTTTGATTTATAGACCTCACTACAATGGAATATTTAAAATTCCAAGAAGAGGGATTGAGGAAGAGCATGTAGCCATCCATCTATCCACTAATCATGATGTTGGGAAAACATCCCCCACATATATATATATTAATGGGTTGGGCACATGTTTCTCAACATGGATGGGGTACATAATTAAGTACAATGATATTAAAATTTATATAAAATATATATATGTGCCTATTCTATGGGTTCACAACAATTTTACCAACTAAAAAATATTTCTTTCACTTTTATGTAACATGAAAATGCATAATACCCAAAAAAAAGTATGTAACAAAGAACCCAAATTCATTTGAATCTAATTTAAAAATTATATATTTTCAAAAAATATGATATTAAATATATAGTTTATTAATCTATTTCCATCCCATTTATTTATATTTATCATCCCATCATATATACCACACATCTTGTTAATTTCATTCATCCATTAGAAAATCCAAATTAATTTCAATATAGTGATGGAAACTATAACAACAAAAACATACAACGAAACACAAATCAACATCTCATCAACCATATCCAACTCTTACATCCTTCACATCATAAACTCTTTCATTTCCCCACTACACAACTACAGCACAACTAATATAGCATCACCACAACACAACCATGTTTCAACCACAATTGTGGCCCCAATACATAAGAACATAACATCCACTTCCCCACACACATCACAACAAGGCAATTCCCCAAGAATCACATCAACAAAACCAATCCCAAAAATAGATCGACATCCACAAACATGTTATAATACCAACATAGAGTTTTACATATTTGGTATAGGGGATTTCAATCATTTATAATTTATTATTTAAGGGTTTTATTACATAAGCCATCTATCATGGTTGAGATAATTCATCTGATGAGTATAATTGGTTAACCATTTATCTATAAAAGTATCACAACAGTCACACAACATGTTCATTAAAAAATATATATAAGAACCATGAAGATAGGGGATTCCAATATCCATGCTATTCAGTTATACAAAAAACATAGATAATATAAATATTGAAATATCAATAAGTTGTAAATGCATGAGAAAAATCCCCATTAGCTTTACAAAATTAATTCAATCAATTCATATTTCTGTGAAAATGTAACGACCCTAACTTTTGTTAATGAAAAGTCCTTTTGATCTAATTAAATTACTTATTATGTAAAATGGTTATATAAAACATATGAATTTCCTTTATTTAAGGTTTTTGAATATTAAAATACGATTATGAATTTTTTCCCTTGCTAATATAATCATTTAACCGCGACAACATGACTAGTATAATCATAGGGCATTAACAAATCCATTTTATAAATAAAAAGGAGGTGATGGCATCATCCAATAGAATTTTTCTATACTACTCCCATTTTTCAGAGCTCAGAAAGCATATGGCCTTACTAGGATTCACTCTTGGCCAATACCATGATGAGATTCAACACGTTAAGCTTGAACAGAACAGCCTATGGGAAAATTGTAAGTTAATAGAGATTCCCAACTGAGAAATTTTAACCGAACCACCCCAAGATTCTGTCACTACCACACATATTACCACTAAGTCATATGTGGGTGTTATAATGGGTTATATAACAAGACCCTAGAACTATGATTATGTACACTATTTTTGTATAAATAATATATATTCATTTTATCATTGTTAAATTGTAAATGGTTTTTGAAGAACACATAAATTTTTTATTTAATATTAAATTTAGAATATATATTTTTTGAATTAATCGATTTTGAATAAAATTATATTTTAATAAAATATTATTACAAAGTATCATTTTAATTAAATGTAATTTATCATATAATATTTATGAATAAAATTTTAATTTTTATTACGTTTTGAATGATTTTTTATGTCCAAACCCATGATTTTTTTATAAAGGTAGGTTTTTATTTTAAAAGATAAAATTAAATTATTTATACAATTATTTAGTTAAAATGAATATTATTTTTTGAATCATGGAGTTGAGATTAACCAATGGCAGATTTTTAATAAATTTCTTGAGAAAAATGAATTTTTGGTAAAAAATTAAATATCTCTTAAATATATAATATGTTTTATGACATCATAATAACCCAATAGTGATGTAATAAATTACCATAAAATTTATTTTCTGCCAATATATTATTTACCATTAAAAAATTATGATTTTAGACTTTTTTGAATTATTTAACATATCCTTAGTGGACCCTCCAAGACATATAAAACATTTTAACAATTAAAAATGATTTTCTTGAGAATTTGACTAACCTCCACATAAGCAAGTGTAATATTTTAATATGTTCGGCCATTGAACTTATAAATTAATTTTTTCCCATCCAAATTTGAAAAAACCTTTGGAAAACCCTATGGGTTGGTTTGTGGTTTCGACTTGTTTAATGTGTGGTGTCCAAAACATAAATAATAATAAAGTCCATCTCATTTCCTATATAAACACACTCAATCTCCCATTAATCGTCACTAAAACTATGTGGAGATGTCCAACCCATTCCCTCCACAATATATAATATTCTCAAGGTTCTCCGATCTCCCAATAATCCTCTCATAAGCCTCTCCCACGCCTTTGTGGTCACATTTCCATGTAAGGGATTTCTTTTTTTTTTTCATTTTTTCAAAAATTACATTATGTCTTTATACCATTTTATTTAAATTTAAAAATGTTTGGTAATGATTTCGCACCTTTACATACTACCCTTTTTATGTTCGAATGATTAAAGACCACTTTCTCTCTCATTAATGCCTCCCATGTAAACATGTTACCAAACCGAAATTTCGTAAAGAATTTCTCTCTTCTCATTTACATTCAAGAAATGTTTTTATATCATGAATCAAAATTCCATTAGAAATTTTTGATTATAATGTTATATGACCCCCTAACTATCCATTTTATTTATAAATGATGATATAACAGTTTCTCTCTCATCAACACATAATACAAAATCAATTTGACATCGTTATGATGCCAAAGTTACACCAAAATTTCCATGCCAAAATCATCATGTAAGTGAATACCATACCCATTTCTCTATCAAGGGTATTCACCTTTATGTACACATAATTTTTTATTTAGGACATAAAATAATTTATTCAATATCTTTTATTTTTGAAATAAATTATGATTTTAATGATTCCATGTTGTATGATCTATGTGGTACACTTATGCATGAAATGAAATTTTATAAAAGATTTGCCCCGATAACGCTCTAATGCATTGTGTAAAAAATAGTATCATGACACATCATGTGCAATGAGTGTTGAATCTTGCTAATTCATGTACAATGAGGGTTTAGTCATGAAAATTCATGTTTAGTGAGGGTTTAATCATGATCCATGTGCAATGAGACTTGGCTCATTCTAATATCATGTTAAATGTTGTTGCCACATTTCAATGTTATGATAATAATTCTCTATCATACCTCATGTTCATGTTATTATTATCCTTAATTGGTAATATTATTTGATAACATTAATTATATTCTTCGATTTATTTATTTTTTACTCCCTTACCGAACATTATAGATCACACTTTTCACATGCATGCCCTCAGGTTATACCATGCACTACTGTGTACAAGGGAATGTTATGGTCATGTAAAGGTTGTTTTCTATAAATATGTTGTATTTTTATTTATTATGTTGTTGTGTAATGTCCCTAATTTCCAAATACACTAGACCTATCAAACCCTAGAGTTGACATAAGTTATATTTTATATAATAAAAAACTTTTAAGTGTGTTATAAAGAGTAGGGTTGGTATAGTTGGTATTAGAGGGAGGTTTAGTTATTTTTGGGACTAGGATTAGAAAAACCCTAGTGAAATCCTTAGGTTTATGACTATGTATAATAAAAACATCCCTAAAGTTTGGTGAGTATAGAGTAAGCGGTTTATCATGAAAATACATCCCTGTCTGAATACAAACAAGTAGAGGTGGCTCTGGCAAAGATTTATCTAGGGTTAAAACTTGAAAACACTACTTTGAGCTAGACATAAACGGGAAATGGTTCCTGAAAACAAGCTTTGCTTATCTCTTGGTTACAACACTCCTCAGGGATATGCTTTTGTAAATTTGTAATATTAGTATGAACCATTATTAAATGAATTAATAAATAAATCACATAACAATATTTATTGGGAAGTAGATCATGGATAACATAGATAAGTTAAGGAAATAAATTTAATTTATATGTTATCTCTTTTGGTAATTTTATTCCCCTTTATGTGGTACCCCTAAATTTCCTTTTATTCTATCAAATTGAAAGTAATAGGAGGACTCAGGCTATCAAATGATGTGAAGATAAATGTGATGATTATTCTAATGAGATTCCCAATCTAATGGGAGAGGGGATAACTAACATTGTCAAGATACTCTCTTAGTTCACTACTGTTTTGAATAAAAAAACGGGTCAAGAGAAAAATTCTACCCCCTTAATAAAGAACTAGTCGTAATCAAGAGCTTCATGAGACAAAGGACTCTTTCTTTAAATAGATCAGCTAATCCCTCAATCTCTAAAAATCGACCAACTCTATTGAGATGATCTTCTTTATCCATCAATGTACTTAACAAGTGAAGATAATTTTGGCTATTTATCATATGGAGGGTGAAGCTGATCAAAGGAGGAAATTTATAAAAAATAAGAATCCATATGAGGATATCGAGGTGTTTGAATGTAAGGATTTTCAAAAAATGTTTTCTGATAAATATTTTCCGCACACCCTCTGACTGACGATAGAAGGGGACTTTCTTTCCCTCAAGCAAAAAGTAAGAATAATCCATCGGAGCGCACAAGGAAAATGCCACCAATAATGCATGATAAGCCTCTAGCTTTTTCATTACCTCCAAATGCCAGGTTGACTGCTTTTTTGTGGTCTAAAGCCTAGTCTACAAAAATGCCTCCAGATTAGTGACTCCGATAGCTGTGATGAAATTTTATAATGTGACCTCAATGTCAAAATGGAGATTAGAAAATCTCTGGGGTATCATGGGGATAAAAGTGAATGGTTGACATTAATTCTGGAAGTACGATGGATAAATCCAATGATTCTATTAAATTGAAGCATCCCACTTTACAAAGATGTGGAAAGGAGAACCCAAGAAATTTTTTGAAGGAAATGAGAAAATGATTTAGGTGTGGAAGAGAGGGGCACCTAGAAATTAACTACTGATATGAAAAACATGTGGCTGCGACAGAGGTGACGTATGCTTCGTTCGACCCACAACACATTGTTCATTGCTTCAACTACATTAAACCATGGATATTTGGAAACTAGTGCATATTCCAAGGGTTATTGGAGGGAACCAACAACCTTCAAGGAAACATGTGCAAGCTTTTTTCATCACCATCACCGAAGCGAATACCGAAAATGAAGTGGTGACAGGTATTCTAGTTATTAATTCAAGAAAAGTGAACATACATTTTATTATGGTTATATGAATTCTTTTCTATCTTGAAAGGTCAATTGAAAAATCTCAAAACCACAAAAAATCATGGAAGTAATGATGCTGGTGAGAATGGAAAATGGAGAAATCATTGTATCCAATGAATATAACTCCACCCTTGTCACAATTTGTGGTTTGAACATCCTGGAGAACCTCATCATACTCCCTCTGGTATAATTTGATTCAATTAATTGTATGGATTTTCTATCCCTATATAGAGCTGACATAAATATCTTTTAAAAGGAAATCATTCTCCAAATGACGAATCAACCCTCGATTCTGTACAAGTTCAAGGAGGAGGATGAATCTTCTTTTGCACCATCCTCTCAAGAATGGATATTACTACCCAATAAGCATATGTATCTTTCTCACATGATTGTGTCTAACGAAGAAACATCCTTGAAGAAATTCTTATTGTGAAGGAATTCGCGGAAGTGTTTCCCAAGGGATTTCCTCATCTTCAATCTAGAGGAGTTGTTGAGTTCTCGATTAATCATATACTTGGGGTGTTTACAGTATCCAAGACTCTGTATAGAATGACTGTTGTGGAGCTTGATGATATGAGGAAAGAACTATAGGAGAATCCAAATAAAGGGTTTATACACCAAAGTGCATCACTATGGGGTGTACAGTACTCTTCATCAAGATGAAGTATGGGTCAATCTACCTCAGAATTTATTATCATGGGCTCAAAAAAATCACAATAAAGAACAAGTATACTATGCCCAAAATTGATGACTTCTTCAATCAGATATGAGGAGAAAAATACTTCTCCAAGGTGGTTTTTTGGTTGGGATATTACTAATTAAGGGTGAAGAAGGTGGATATCCCCAATACTGTTTTTTTACAAGGTAATTGAACTTTGAATTCATAGTAAGGCCTTTCAGACTCACTAATGCTCCATAAATAATCATGAAAATGGTTAATATAGTCTTTAGAGATTACCTAGACAAATATGTGGTAGTATTTATAGCTGATATTCTAATATACTCCAAAACCATGGAAGAGGATGAGGAGTATCTATTCATGGAACCAGTGACCTTGCAAAAGGATATGCTCTTTGAAAAGTACAACAAGTGTGAGTTTTAGTTGAAGGATGTTTCAATCTAGGGTCATATACTCACAAGTAATAGGATATCTGTGGAACCATTCATGATATCTACAATTGTGGGATTCATGAGGACAACATTAGTGATGAATATCCATAAAGTCTTACGGTTAGCTGGATATTATCTCCGACTTGTGAGAATCTTCCCGTGATTTTCAAACCCTCTTACCAAGCTAACATAGATGGGAGTCATGTTTTCATGGAGTGACGAATGCAAAGATAGATTCATTGTGATGAAAAGTAGACTTATCACTGTGCCTTTACTCACACTACCCACATGTGGGGAACATTATGTGGTATTTAGTGATTATTTAAAGAAGTTATGTGTTTGTGTGTTGATGAAAAATGACAAATTCATTTTCTATTCTTAATGGTAATTGAAATTTCAAGAGAAAAAACTATCCAACACATGATCTAGTGTTTTCTATAGTACTCTTCTTTTTAAAAATATGGAGGAATTACCTCTTTGGGGAGAAGTGTGAAATATATACGGCTCAAAAAAAATCTCATGTATATATCCACATAGAAAGAGTTAAATATACACCAATGAAGATGGAAGATCCGATAAAAGAAAATGAATTCTCAATCCTTTACCTCCCTAGGAAAGCGAACAAGGTGGAAAATGCTCTATGTATAAAGGGCCAGTGATTCTATCATTGATGAGAATTTAAATGGTGCATATATTTTTAGATTTGATGAGGATGGAAATGTGAATCATAAATATGGTAACAACATCAATACTTTCACAAATTATTTTTCAACCATATCTTTGGTAAAGGATAGAGGATTCTCAAAAGGATAATGTAAGAATTTAAACGAAAGTGGAAACTATCAGAAAAATGAAAATCCTCTAAGTTCAATGATAATGAAGAAGGAATTGTGAGATTTGGGTCAAGACTATGTGTTCACTAAAATATAGAGTTAAAAAAGAACTTTTGGATGATGCACATAGATCAAATTTATCCAATTACATAGGAAACACAAGGATATATTGAGATCTATTATAGCATTATTAGTGTGTTAACATGATGAAGGAGATCAGTGAGTATATATCAGAGTGCCTAGTATGTCTTCAAGTTAAGGATGAGGAATAAAATTCTATGGGGATGATGCAACCATTTCCCATAACAATAAGAAACTTGGATAAAATCAACAGGGACATTATCACTACAAATTCAAAGATGTCAAAAGGAAACAATGGTATGTGTGTGGTTGGGGATTGCCTTATAAATACTACACAATTTATTGCAATTAGAGAGGTTTTCTAATTAGATCAACTGGAACAGATATATATCAGTGTAGTAGTAAGGCTTCATGGAATGACACTATCTATTGTGTCTGATCAATATCCATGATCCACCTCTAAGTCAGGGAAGAGTCTTCAACATGATCTGAATACTAAGCTGAACATCAGTATGGCTTTTCATCATCAAACTGATGTCTAATATGATCGGACTATCTAAACACATGAGTACATGTTGAGATAAAGCTAAATGGACTTCCAAGGAGGATGCGATTAACACATTACTCTAGTTGAGTTCTCTTACAATAACAATTTCCACTCCAGAATTCAAATGGATCCTTATGAAGGACTTTATTTGAAGAGGTGCAGAACACCGGAATGTTGGGATGAAGTAGGAGAGAGAAAAAACCAATGTCCAGAAATAATCGAATAAATGTTGGAGATGTTTAAGACCATCCATCAACATGTTTAAAATACTCATAGGCGATAAATGAGTTATTCCAGTAATCATCGATGAGACATAGGGTTTGATGCGGGAGACGTGCTATGCCTCTTCATATCACCATGGAAGAGAGTTATGAGATTTTGGAATATGAGAATGTTTAGTCCAAGTTACATCGGCCTTTTTGATATCCTTGATTGCATTGGAGCAGTGGCCTATCGACATAAAATCCCCCTGAACCAATCTCAAGTACGTGATGTATTCAATGTATCACGCTTAAGGAAGTACATACCTGACCCATCACATGTAAACAATTTAGATGTGGTATTATTGGATAATGACCTCACTTATGATGAGAAGCCAGTGAAGATCTTAGATCATAGGGAAAAAGTTCATCAAAATAAGACAATGCCCCTCATCAAGCTATTGTGGTGAAGCCACATGTTTGAAGAGGAAACATGTGATTTAGAGGAACTGATGAAGCAGAGTTACCCTCATTTGTTTTAGTGTGGGGAAAAAACTTTTGAGGTTGAAATTTATTAAGGGGGGAAGATTGTAATGACCCAAACTTTTATTTATTAAAATTCTCCTTGATATAGTTAAATGTATTATTTTGTAAAATGGTTATATAAAAAATATTCACTTCCTTAGTTTTATGTTTTTGGATTTTAAAATACCATTAATAATAGTAACCATTGCTCATATAGTGGTAGAACAGTAACCACATGATTATAATAACTATAAGGGTTTAACAAATCCAATTTACTCAAAAAAAGTAAGTGGTGGATTCATCTAGTAGAATTTCCCCATACAATGCCCATTTATTGGAGCTCAGAAAGGAGGTGGCGTCACTAGTCTTTGTTCTTGACCAGGCCCAAGCCGAACATCAATGCGTTAAGCTTGAACAGAACCACCTATGGGAGAAGTGGATGTTAATATAGATTACCACATGAGTGATGTTATCTGAGCTACCCCAAGAGTCTTTCCCTATCATACACCTTAACCTTAGGTCTTATGGGTGTTTTATAAGGGTTTAAGTAACATCAATATGGGGATATGATTAATTACTTTATTTTTTAATAAATTATATTGATTTATTATATTGTTGTTACTTTGTAAATGGTTTTTGAATCCCAAACAATGTTTTTAGTTAATATTCAATTTAAGAAATATTTTTTGATGAATTAATGGATTTTAAAATAAAATAACATTTTACTAAAATATTATTACTAAAATAATTTTTTATTTAAAGTAAATTATCATATAATATTTATAAATATAATAGTAATTTTTATTATGGTTCGAATTCTATTTTTGTCAAAACCCATGAATTTTTAATAATGGCCGGTTAATATTTTAAAAGTAAAAAAATAAAATATTTATAAAATTATTTAGATAAAATGAATATTATTATATGAATGATGATTTCAAAAATTATCCAATGGTGAATGTTTCGTAATTTTCGGAGACAGTCGAATTTTTGGATAAATATTAAATACTGTTTAATTATATAATGTGTTTTATGACATCATAATGACCCAATAGTGATGGAATAAAATACTATAAAAGATAATTTTTTCATTATATATATTTTAAATTTTAAAAGAAATTTTATTTTTTATTTTTTTAATTTTAAAAACTATTATTTGACCCTCTAATACTTATAAAACATTTTATGATTTTAAAACAGTTTCCTTCATAATGTGACTCAACTCCACATATTCAAGCCTAATGATTTAATAAATTCGGCCATCTTCCATAAAAAATAATATTTTACACTCCAAATTGGAAGTCATTGTTTCCAAAAAACATTTTTTTGGTTTTGGGTTTTTATTAGTTTAATGTGTGGTGTCCAAAACCTAAATTATAAAGAATTTCCTCTCCTTTCACGTATAAACCCACTCAATATCCCATTCCACTTCACTAAAACCATTTGTAGAAATAAAAGCCTCTATAATACTCTCTCAATAATCATCCCAAGGATCTCCAAGCTCCCATGAATCCCCCCTCAAGCATCTCCCAAGAAATTGGGATAAAATTTCAAAGTAAGTGATTTCTTCCATTCTAATGTTTGTCCAAATGTTATTATGTTGCATAACTTTTTATTTTCAATTAAAAATGTTTTATTATGATTTATAAACTCATGGTATTTTCCTTCTTATGTTTTAATTATGTGATACCTATTTCTATCTAATTAATTCCTCCCATTTACACCTGTTACCCTGCTCAAATTCTGTAAGGAATTTCTATATTCTCATTTACATTCAAGAAAATATTTTATATTATAAATCTAAATTCCATTCCATATATTGGGATATTATGTTAAATTAAGACATTAATACCCATATAATGTATAAATTATGAGATAACCCATTCACTATCATTAACCTATGTTATTATTTCTATTTTTCATTGTTATACTACCGAAGTTACACCAATACTTCCATCCCAAAATCATCATGAAAGTGAATACCATAAGCATTTCTCTATCAAGGGTATTCACCATTATACACATATTCTAGTTTATTTTGGTCTTAAATTTATATATTTCATTCCATATTTTCATAGAATAAGTAATTATGTTTAATTAATACATGTTGTATGATCTATGTGGAACACTTATGCATGAATTGAAATGATTTAAATGGGTTCACCCTAATATTGTCCCAATGCATTGGGTAAAAAATAGTATAATGATATGTCATGTTCAATGAGTGTTGAATCATGATAATTCACATGAAATGATGTTTTACTAATTCTAATTCATCTGCAATGAGGGATTACTCATGATCCATGTGTAATGAGCCATGGCTTATGCTAATATCATGTTAAATGTTGTTTCTACATTCCCATGTTATGATAATAATGATGTATCATGCCTTTACTTTCATGTTTCTCTTATACTCCATTGTTATTCCTATTTCCTAAAATTTATTATTTTCTTTAGGTTATCCCTTGTTTACTCCCTTACTATTCTTTATTGATCACCGTTTTCAAATGTATTCCCTTAGGATATTTTATTCAATGCTATGTATGAGGGAATGTTGTGGTCATGTAAAGGATGTTTTAAATAAAGATTTTGAAGTTTTATTTCATACATTGTTATGTAATGTCCCTAATATCACAAGACTCTAGACCTCTCGACCCACATAGTTTTCTTAAGAGCTTATTTATGTAAAAAATCATATTTAATTTTGTAATAATGAGTATGTTTATTATAGTTTACATGGATGAAACCAGTAAACATAGTTAAACATAAGAAACCATCCCCACATGACAATAGTAAAGATGAAATGGGGGAAGTCCGACATGGTAGAATAAATTTTCTCAACAACATACTACACAAAAAAACATGGCTATGTATACACAAGGAAACAACATACATGTTGAACTCTAACTAACACCAGTAATAGGGATTCATGAATCTAAGGAAATTTTCTTTGTAAATTCCCATATAAAGATAAATAAAGGCGAACTGAACAAAGAACTGTTCATTTGAACTATTAGATACCAAACTAGAGGTATTATATATGATTTTATGTTTTCCATTGAAGATAGATATCATTAAATACACACAGAATAAAAATTTAAAAATATTTTGTGATTTTTTAAAATATGAAGATATGATTATTCCCCTCTAAAACATTTTTAGAAATCATTAATTATGTCATTAAAACTTTTTTTATTCAAAATGTTGGTCAAAAGGTGAAATTTGAAGTTTTTATAAACTAGATTCACTATTAAAAATGAGCCACCATTAGTGATCCAATAAGAGTTAAAAATGTGCCACCATTGATGAAGCATGATTAAGTTAAAATTTTACCCCATTGGTGAACAAACATTATATAAAAATGATACACCTTTTGTGATCTCCCATTAGTTAAGATTTATCCACTATTGGTCATCCATTGTTAGTTCAAAATAAGCCACTGTTCGTGATGCATATTATGCTTAAAATGATTTGTCATTTGTGATCCACCATTAGTTAAAAATTTTCTACCATTTTGATTCACTTTTTATTAAAAATTATCCACAATTGGTGGTCCATTTTTAGTTAAAAATGAGCATGTTTGGGTGATCCACTAGTAGTTCTAAATGAGAAACCATTGGTGATCTACCGTTAGTTGAAAATGATACACCATTAGCGATAAACCTTAAGATCAAAATGATAAAATTTTTATGATATTCTGTTAGTTTATATTAATCCACCATTATTCCCCACTATTAAATTAAATTACTCCACCATTTTTGATCCACCATTTATTCAAAATGAACTACCATTTGAGATCCATATGTAGTTCAATATGATACATCATTGGTTATCCAATCTTTGTTCAAAAATTGATATTGTTGGTGATCTACCATTACTTTAAAATGGGCCATCGATAGGTTCTACTACAATAGTGATACATCATGGTGCGGCCACGATGGTGCTACAGTCAGGTTCCCCCACTAGGGTTCTTTTACTAGGTTCTACTACCTTTGTGCTGTCACCGAATGCCACCGCCAGGATTCTGTTCGGGGGGTGCTACAACCAAGTTCCACCCCTATGGTGCTACCCTCATGTGTTACCACTTGGGTACTACTCTAAACAGATACACTATCCTAAAAAACAACATAACACCCTCGAAAACATCAATAATCAGATTTCCTAAGATGTAATGGGCTAGAAGGCATGCTCCATTAAATTAGATACCACTCAAAATATTCTCACACTAATTAATTCAAATATGACCTGTAATGAAATAGATAAATGGTCTCAACTAAAATCTCTTGAGATATCTCTCAAGGATCTAATTATATTTGGAAGACACCCACCACTAGGAGAAATAATTGTTAATCAATAAAAAAATTAAATTTTATCTCAAGGGAGACACATTTCCAATAGATAACGGTCACATAGAAGGTCATAACAAACACATCATGTAATAAATATTAAAAAATTATAATCAAAACATTATTTTTAACACAATTCATCATTCAAATTTTTTAAAAACAGCTTCCCATTCAAAACCACCTTTAATTTTATTCCCTCGTTTTTAATCTACTATAAAACAATCCATCAAGAAACATTTCATTTTATGTTATTTTTTTCAGTCATTATTTTCATAGCCCTAAAAGTGAATAATTCTAGAATTTCACCCTATTTATTTAACAAAAATATCATTAAATGAATTATTTTGAAGTCCTATGACCCCCATTTTCAATAATTTTTGAAGAGTTCCAAATTTTACATTTGACATGTAACATAAAAAACAAAGAACAACATGAGAACATTCTATTGTATATGACCATAAATATTCCCCCGGGTAACTAACATAACATTATTTCATAGGAAAACACACATGAAAAATAAATATATTACATTTCTAAAAAACCCCATATGAACAGTGAAATACATACCAAATGCAAAAAAGTCAAATGAACTCATACACCACACCATTATATTTTTTTCCATAGGTAGCACTGACATGACCATATAGTTTTAAAAATTTTTATAACAGGACACATATTCATAAAAGAAATACTATCCCTCTCTTAAAATGTTTTAGTTCAAAACTGATTCTATAAAAATAAGATCATTCACAAAAATCCAACCAGATAGTATTCAAATATTATCGTCACTTCATTTGTAAAAATATTTTCATGTCGAAGGCCATCCCATCTACAATAGTTTCATGATTTTCTAAATATAAATTTTTTTAGAAAAAGATTATGTTATTATATTTTTTATGGTTTGTATGTTATTGAATCAATATAATCACAGTAGAACCCAACACATTCCATCTCACCATAAAAAATATTGTTCTCAAAAACTACACATCAACAATTCTGCACAACACATCCACTATCACAAACTCACCAACTAATGAAAACATCTACTATACATTTCAAACAACCACATGAACTTACCAATTTACCATATATAAGAAATAACCCTTTTAACATATACACATAATCCATATCATACACTACACATCCTCAACCAACAATCACCACTATCATCTCACATCCAATACCCAATCACAGAAATCAAGGAATTCTCTTTTATCATGTCAATATATTATCTTTTTTAGATGTCACTGTCTCACCGACATGGTTTACATCATGCCAAAGAATACAAAATCTCAATTAGGGATCATGTTTCCTCCTCTTTATAAAATTTATTGTTTTCTAAACATCACAAAATGAAACATAAAAAGAACTACCACACATAGAAACAACACATTCATTCTTCAACAAATATTCAGGGGCTTACATTACTTCACCTAATTATTTAAAATGATTTTTGTAAACCAATTTTTTTATTTTCCATGTAAAATAAGTTTATTAACCATATATATATGATTATATTTTTTATACATGGTGAGATTAATCAAGTAGCCACATATAGGGTCTTATAATATAAAATAATGTTAGCAGAAGCATGGTTTCTGAAAATCAATTTTTTAGCTTGACATACCTATAGTCAATGAAATTGTATTAATGGAACCAAAAAGAAGCCAATTTTTCATGTAACTCTTTCTAAAACACCATGAATTGAATTTATATATTTCTAATATGTGTCAATGTTAAAGTCAAAAGTTGACATACATCATCTCAAACACAATGATTAATATCCAAAAATATAAAATTGGCGATTCATTATGTTATTATGGAAAAACAAGAACACCATATTTTAGAAGTTTAACATGATATGTAATTTAATGTATTTTAAATAAAAAATTACATGCACAATTTTTTTTATGAATTCTCAAAAAAACATGCCATTTCATTAGAAAAATTAAATCTATACATGTTGTATTTCTGTGTTTCATATCATTTCATGCTTGAACCAAAAATTTATTAATGATTTCATTTTTTTAATAATAAATTCCCATATATTTAAATAAGTGTTATGTGATTCAACATCAATATTTTGGAACAACATATTAATCATGTTATATGATCAAGCCTAATGTACTAAAATATCCATAGTTTCTATAATAATGATTTCATCTTTTGGAATACTTCTCATAAAAAACTACTCATGAATTAATATGTGATAAAATTTTATTTCTGCAATAAAATTTATTATTCGTGAAAAAATATTATGATTAATGATTTAATCATTATTTAATTCTAAAATGGTTTCCACAAATAATTCTTTTAATTTTCCTAACTTTTGAAATAAATGTAACATGAATTTCCTCCGTAAAACATTCTTACATCATATGGTATTATCAATAGAAAAAAACTAAAATAGGGAAAAAATAAGTGGAATGTTATTATAGATATGGTTCCCAAATTAATTAGAATTATCAAAAATTGTGAATGTAATTTATGAAATTATTATAATTTGAATGTATTAATCCATGTTTTACAATAATTCAATACAAAATTCTCATGGTAAATTAAAAACTGAATGAAGTACCTGATATATTAAATCAAATGGGAACTGTAATACTTCAAAACATGGTTAAAAAATAATACATTTTATCATTTCAATATGAAATCCACTATTTAAGAAATTCCTCATAAGTTTTTTCTAAATTAAACTATTGTTCACAAAAAAAATACACTGGGAACTATTATCTAAAAATTTCAAACATTGTGAACTCAAGAAAATATGTTATGTAATTTAAAAATGGATCCAAATTTCAATTCAACGTAGGACATTCTATAAAAGGAATGGAATCAATAAATTAAATCCAAAAATGTTAATCAATCAAATAGTAGGTTCTAGTTAAACATTATTATATACATTCCTTTTAGGATATATGAATAAGTATTAAAAAATAGATTATTAGTAGAAATAACATGTATAAGGTTGAATAAATTGATATAATATTACATGATTTATTTAATTAATTTACTTAACTTCTTGAAACCACATCATTAAATAAAAAGGGAAGTCAATGATCATGCACGTACCCCTCCTACATCTCTACCCTATAAAAAATTGGACCTCACAAGGTCATTTAATAACCTATGAGTCATTGTAGAGGATCATAGAGGGTCTAAAATATTGTGTCTGAGATGGTATCTATAGTCTATATCATCGAACAAGGTTGAATGGAATTATTTCCTTAACAACCAATGGAGTCATCGCTATTATTAAATCCAAACTCCATTCTATCTATCAAACATAAACACAAATACCACTCGGTCATGACCCCTACCTCAAATGATACTGTAGTGATGGACGAGAGATAATGACCTCGATGCTTCCAAACACGAGTAGGCCTCAGGTTAGAGAATATAAAAATGGTTGTAAAATCCATATGAAATGGGAGTAGATACTATATCTAATAAAGTAGGATATTGAGATATGATGAATTATCCACAAAAAAACTCCAAGACATAATATAATTTAATGTTAAAACCCATCCCAAAATACATGTAAAAATAAAACTGAAATAGATAAATGTATCCAATGTGAATAACAAAAATTAATACTAGAGTAGAGACACAATAACTATGAAATAGTATGAGTTAGTAATGTACAATATAGTCCTTGATGTCCCCATAAATCCTAAAAAAAAATTTATATATGTTGGGTGAGAATAAATTAATTCTCAATATAATAAACGATGTATTTCACTCACATGTGGAAGTACAATACTAATAAACTCATTAGTAAAATAACAGAATCAAATAAAACTCATACAAGTATTCTAACTAAAAAAATTACCTCCCTAAGGCTCCCTCACCAAAAAATGCATCCTTGTATAATAATATAATATTCAGTATATCAATTAAGGGTATCCCACACCCATTTTTCACAATTTATACACTATCTTATCCCATTGATGAATGTCCCGGAGGTCCGACCCCTTTGGTATAACATCACAACACATCACATCACATCCCAACCATTGACACATTGTTTATAATATCACATATAATCTCATAAAATCTGTATTATATTTTCATTATCAACAATGTAAAGAACCTCATTCCCCTACGCCAAACATGACCCCACCATAATCAGTGTCATCACATATCTCCTGAAGAAACCTAGGACAGCATATCTTTTCACATCACACATAGAAAGTGCAACATTTGACATTTTTCCATTATATCTTAGGAATATCACCAACATCATGAATATGGATTTGGGAAGAGTGTGTAGCCAGCCATCCATCCTCCAACTAGGATGTTGAGAAAAAACACCACCACTATATATATATATATATTTGTATATGTATATATGGATTTCAGAACATGTTTCTTATAATGGGTGGTGTACCTATAAAAATAAATAGGATATAATATTTATATTAAATATCTACCGAAGATCCCATCCTAAGAGTTCAAAACAGTGGTACCGACTAAATAAAAAAATAATCACATTATTGATACAAATAAATGAATAAAACACTACAAAAATCCAATAGACACAAATAAATTTAGGTAATGATAATATCTAGATTTATGTTATCAACCCATTTAAAATGAAATAACCAAATCATTAAAAAATTAGCTTCTGATTAATTTATATTTAACAACCCACCATTTAAACTGAGTATCCTTCCTTGTTTCATTATTTCATTATAAAATCTATTTTAATAAAATTAATATACATGAAACAATATAAAAATAGAAAAAAATCTATCATCATAACTCAGCATCCCAAAAACCATATCAAATTTTCATCACCCAATGCATAACAAACACTTTAATTGAATCACTGCACAACCCCACTACAACCACCATCACAATGCCACTGCATTTCCATGCCGCAACAACCATAATAAACCCACTACAAAATGACAACACATCCACTTCCCCCCACAGATCACAATAATACCCCCTCTAAGGAATCATATTATGAAAAAAAATCCAAAAGACAAAAACATTTCCATACACATGTTAAATCAGAGACAGAGTGTTTTCTATATTGGAAATAATGGGATTTCATTCAATTCTACTAATTTTTAAGGGAGTTACAATGGAGTCATATTACCCAGTGGGAGCACTTAGTTAGATGATTATATGTGGTAAAATTGTTTTTTATGGAGGTACCATGACAATAAAAAACATGGTCATTAAAACATATATAAAAAACAGAAAATGCATATACTGACAGCCAATTTATTCAGTGATACATCATATATAGACAATCTCAATATCCAAATATCAAAAAACAAAACTGTATAAGATTTTGATGAATACTCCTTCTCCTTTCAAAATTTATTTATCTTTTATAATTTTGATTCAACCATTCATGATAGATATGAATAAAGACCCCTCCTGGTATGATTCAGATAAAAAATAAATTTAGTAATTCTTACCTAAAATAAAAGAGTGTTATAGAAACGTATTTCACCAAAAAAACAATTTTTACATGTACTATAGAAACCACATACATGTTGAAATCCTACCAAAACAAAAAATGATTGCCCGTTACTTCAAAGTAAAAGTCTCCAGAAACTCTTATATCTAGATAAAGCCAGATATAATGAAAAATGAAAAGATCTTCTCAATTTAAAATTTTTATACATAACCAAAATAATATATATGGATTTAGAAAGGATAAAAAATTTAAATATAATTAAATCCATATAGATTAAAAATATAAATATGTTCTTTAGAATTCATTGAAGTTCAAGATTTTAATATTCCCCATTGAAATGTATTTTATGCACATTAATTAATCCATTAAAAAAATTCATCAAAAATTGACATGAAAAGGAAAAAACAAGAAATTTAGGAAAATTGGATTAATGGTTCAAAATGATCCACCATTGGTTGTCTCCCATTACTTCAAAATGATCCACTATGGGTGATCTCTCATTAGTTCAACATGAGCCTGTATTTGTGACCCTCCATTAATTAAAAACGTTCCACTCTTGGGGATCCACCATTACTCCAAAATGAACCATTATTATTGAAACACCATTAGTTTAAAATGTGCTATTATTGTTCATTAATAGTAAGATAAATATTATCCACCATTTTTGATCCCATGTTACTTCAAAATAGGTAGTGGTTGGTGATCCACTATTCGTTAAAAATTATCCACCATTGGGGATCCACCATTACTTTAAAATTATCCACCATTGTTTATCCACCATTAGTTTAAAACGAGAAATGACAAGTGATCCACCATTAGTTAAAAATGAGTCACCGATGGTGATCCATTATTTGTCTATAATAAGAAATCATGGATAATCCAAAATTATTTCATAATGATCCACCAAATGTGTTCTACTGTTAGTTCAAAAAGGCCCCTTTTGGTGATCCCCTATTAGTTCAAAATGAGCCATTGTTTGTGCTCCATTGTTAACTAAAAGTGATATATCATTGGTGTTCTAATATTATTCCAAAATGAATTTTCTTTAGGTTACACATCTATGGTGATAACCCTATGTGTGACTGCCATGGTGCTACTGCCAGGTTCCACTATAAGGCTTCTACCATCTGGTGTTGCAACCAATGTTTTACCATCAGGTGCCCCATACTAAGGTTCTACTTCCTGGTGCCACCACCAGTGTTCTACTATCAAGAACCATAGCCTGGGTGATACCATCAAGTGATACCACTAGGTTTCTACCATAAGGTTTTATCTCTTTCATCATTACACCTCAATATTCTCCCGAAACCACAATAACCATATTTCAAATAAGGCATCAGTCTAAGGGTTTGATTTGTAACATGATGTAGTATGAATTTTTCTTCATGATGATAAAACATAAGATAAACTCAATATTCATTGGTTAGGTTCATGATATAGATTTTGTGGTGGTTTTATGTGTGGTTTTATGAATGGAAGAAAATAAATAAATTAATGATGAAGGTTTCCTACAAATCACATTTTTGATATTCAATAATGAATTTAATGGTGGTGGTATCAATTTGCAGGGGAGGTGTGATAAGTGGTGATGGTGATAAAATAAGTCACAAGATGAAAATTTAGTATCTAAAAAATTCAAGACTACATTAATTTTTATCCCATCACACATTGTATTTCAGTTAATTTATATATTTTCCACATAAAATTAATTTACAAAAATAATTAATCGCTTGAAATATTACTATATGACCCACTATTTGATCAAAACTCGTTATAAAATAAATTTTTAAAATCACTTCCCAAGTGACCTATAGTCAAAATATATATATCAACAGAATGATTATCATAGTGTGTAAGACATGTACATTTCCTTTCCACATGTAATGTCTTATATTTTGTGAATATCATTTAAATAGGAAAAGTATCATTTTTTTGTATGAATAGTTGTATGCTTCAATTCTATATATAATTGTTAATCCTATAGAATATTATTTATGTGAACTGTATTCAATGTTAACAATCACACATTTCAGTTATTCTAGTAATAGAAGTGAAATTTATACAACCTTTACACGCCCAATATGCATGTATTTCCTACGCACCATTTATTACAATATAAAAATAATTTAACTTTGAAGTTACTATTACTTGAAACATTATATAGAATTTACCAATGATACATGTCTACTATTTTAGGATAAAAACAAACTATGTACCCCCTAGACTAACAATATAATTTATCTCCACCAGAGTTAGTTAATGATAGTACACTACAATTTTGACTACATGGTTATACATAAAAGATTCCATAAATGATTAGTCTATGTACTTGAAAGGATAAAATATTATTCATAAATTTTTACCCAATTATCAATTTTGGACTAATGAGTAACCCATTTAAACATTTGTGAATATATAATAAAATGTGGTTAATATCTTGATAAATTTTGGGTTATATTTGAGGATTTTGAATAATTGATTCAATTATATGACGATGATGAATGTATGAACATTATTAAAGAACCCACTGGGGATAAATCCCTCCTAGCAGTATAGTAATTCAATGGTATATTAACTTTGTTTATATTGGGGATTTGGAAACCCTCTCATACTGTTGAATTAAGTGTCATCCACTATTTTAGTTATAAACCTCTCAGAAAATATACAATACACATAATAGGTTATGAATCCTCTATAGGTGTTATTACCCTCCCAGTGGAGGTGTCTCATTAAGTGGTATAGGTACAATGACACATGATTCTCATAAATGGATATTATAATATTTTATATGAATATTAATTATATTTAAAAAAAATTCTCATTGACCATAATAGTCTAGTTCATTTCTATATTTGTAACAAAATATTATAATAAAATAAAATTTCCTCAATATCTATCTTTAATATCTTCCCCTTTAATACTATTCACAAACATACCCTACCCAAGTAATTTATACATAACATATGGAAAGGAAAACAAATAATTCGTTAGATAATATTCTCATTAATGGGAAACAAAGAGGACACTAATGCATGACATGAGCATATGGGTATGAGAACATAAAAATAAGATTGGAAAATAACACACTACATATGAAAGATCATAAACATGAATCATGATATAAATATTTATAGTTAATAAGACATTAATAATAATGAAATAAGAGAACATAACATTGTCATAATACATATATTTGTAGTATACTCACAATCATAAGAAATATTGTTCCATGTATACACACCAAGATATTCATAACATGGTTGTCTTGGTATGACAACATGTGTATATTCATTGGGTTTCAGATGACAATCTGTGTACCCTCTATTATGGGATTCGGTTGACCACCCATGTACCCTTTGATATCACAAATAATTTATCATTACCCAATGCATTGGAGGGCAATAAATGTCCCACCCACCACATAATTAAGTCATACATATTTTATTTACATGATTAAAAATATCATCATATCATAACCCTTATAATGAAATTGATATCATAAACATTTCATCATATCATAACATATGGATAAGAGACACGTTTCTTAATAATTTCATCATATAATAACAATTGAAAATAATTTTCTTTATATGCATTCTACCATTGTATAAACAATGATAGAAAATTTTGTTTCACAAAAATCATATTATGAAAACAGATACCATTTAGAGAAATATTAAGTATGGTTCCCTTGGATCATTTCCAAAGTACGGTAATAATAACACAAATAAATTTTTTTATTAGTTCGAAAATAATTTTTAAAGATCATTGCAATATATTATGGAGGAAACTATAATTTTCTATAAAAACATTTATTTTTTATCAGTAGATATATTTGAATATATTTTTTAAAATGTATAAATAATTTGTTTTTAAAAATGATTTAAAATATTTTTTTCGGAAAACATCCATCTCACATTAAAAACGATTTTTAAAACATAATATTTTTTCTAAAAAAATTATTCAAAAATAAAATTTAACCAAATAAAGTGGAATTTTAAAAAATCATTTAGAACATTTCTAAAGGAAAATATACATTCCACATTGATTCAAGTTTTTTAAAAAGAAAACAATATTGATAACATTTTCATTGAAAAACACTTAAAAATATGAATTTATGAAATATAAGGACATTTTTTTATAACTATCCTTGTAAACTTTTAATATAATATTTAATGAAATTAATGCAATGGCGTTGGGTACATCCATACATGTCGTACATATTAAACAAAAATTCCATTTTCATTGTAAACTTTTTACAAAAGTGCATTGAATATTAAATTAAACGAATATTTACATTAAAAAATTTCAATATTGGACTAAAATTACATTAATAAATAATATTAAAATGGTTAAATACTGTTTTAAAATATTTTTCAAAAACATGGTTTTGAATGAAACTAAATTTTTGATGAAAGAGTAAAATAATGTATGATTTTGTAAAAAAACATTTTATTAATTATATTTCATACCAAATAGTAATAAATTGATATCATTAGTTTAATTTTTCATGAATATATAGAAGACAAGTAAATTAATTATAATTCATGCAATATGAATCATAATATTTCAACGATGGAAACATAATCAGAAACAATTTTTAAAAAATGTTGTGATTATAGAAATAACATCTTACTAAATTGGTAATGTTGAATCATAAATCCCATGAAATAATAAACCTAACTAAACCAATAAATAAAATTTAGTGAATAAGATTCATGAAATATCTTTTCAATTTTCTTGTATATACACCTTGTAAAACAATATAGATTCATAACATAACATGTCTATCAATAAAGGATACTTGAGAGAAATTTCCCTTATCGATTCAGTAACTATTGAACTATAAACCCCGTAAAATAGATATAATAATATGGATATTTCAATAATGGTAATTTTATGGGAAGAATCATAAAATAAATTCATGGGATGTATATAACATATTTTTATGTAAGAGGTGGTGAATATAACATGAGTCTCACAAAAATAAAAAGTGAGACAGAAATCCCTTGCCATATGTCCCGACTCTATTCAAAGCTAATAATTTATCATGGGGAATAAATACAATGTAATTAAACATCTATAAAATAAATATATTTTTAGATATAATACCTTATATTATTTTCTTATGAACTTCTATTACATTTTAAGAACGATTCTATGATATTGTTATGTTTCGTATAATAACCACTTTAATTTTCATATATATTTTCATTTGATATATTTTGATTCTCATACATTAATAATTATTCAAATAAATATAGAAATATATCCAATATATAAATATCATATATAATATGTTTATATTTATTTAATGTGATCCATAAAAGATAGCGATTAGAAATGAGTCACACTATTCATGGAGACGGTAGGCTATATGTAAGCATGAACGTTGTTCTTATTTTCATATCTAATTTGTTGAATAAAATTAAATAATATATATATATATTATCTCCCCAGAATACATTATACTTTTAATAAAATAAAAATTTCAATTTAATAAATCCATAATACATTCCTTATAAATCGTGAACATGTCACATCGCTTTGTGAGGCTCTAGTTTTCCGTACACATGAATGATGTTATCATAATCCTAGAAAATGAGATTCATGAAGGAAAAAATTATATAATAAATAGATAATAATAAATAAACTATAAATATCCTAAATATCATATATGAACAATATTTTCATCATTATTCCCATCTTTTGTGTGTGGCAATGGAAAAAAATGACATTAGTTTTCCAGGAGATTGTCTGATGTACAAAAAAAAAGATGATTTCATAACCCATTTGAAAAAGTGTGTTATTTTTTTGGTTTTACCCTTAAAATAACATAATATATGTATATGGATGATAAGTATGTTATTATTTAATAATTATATAAAAATTATTATAAGGTTGTGAGGATTAAAAAAATGTTCATTAATAAATGTTACCTCTTATTAAGGTATCTCATTTTGGTTTGTAGCAAAGACCTTCCATGGTAAGAATTACACCCAAATTACGGATTATTGAATTTTTTAATGTAACTCTAAAAGTTATTTTTCTGATGTATTGTTTGATCCAAAATGCTTCAGTGTTGTGAATTAGGGTGGAGAGGGACTACCATTTTAATATTTAGAAGAACTATAATTCTTGTATATACCCAAAACTATTTACTATAGAGTGGTATATCATACCACATGTTCCCCAAAAATATGACAATAATTGAGGTGAGGGAATAATTTTTCGACAAATACCTTAAATGTTTTTATCATGTTATTCTTTAGTCTTTATGTTTACAGAATTTTATCTTTAAAGTTTTTACCATATTTACCTTTGCCTTTTATTTTATGATGTAGTAAATAATTTATTATTATAGATAAAAATGTATTTGTATATAATTTATTACAAAAAATTATAAATATTATTTCTAATTCATTTAATAAAAATTATAAGATTCTTTAAAATTAAATTTAATACAAATTCATATAATGTGAAACCCCCCTTTTAACCTTAATAAAATTAATTAATTTAAAATATTTTCACACATAATTATTGTTAAAAATTTGTTTATACTTATTAGATAATATAACTTATTATTATTCCAGTTGTGGAATAAATTTTTCCAAATTCCACTCACTTATGTGGTATAATTTAATTTAATATTAATCATGTTGACATAGTGAGAAAGCTGGTTTTCAAATTAAAAATGATAAAAGGTTAATCTTGTTATCATCTCCTTTTTCAATATGAAATTAGTTAACATGACATAATTAGAATAATATTTTTATAATTGGAATAATTATACATCAAATATACTTACAATATAATTTAACTACACAAATATATTATAGGAAAAGGTAGTTTTCAATTATAATTTTGTATTTTTCACTATTCTTTGAAAAAGAATATTTTTACAAAGAACTCAAAACATAACCTTATGATAATATTGATATTATGAATTAAGAAATTAATTTTATATTATAATATTCATTATCACTAAGTGGAATTTTTTTAATATAAGAGTTCTATAAAATGGTTTAAAAAGAATAAATTTAGAAAAAAAATTCTTCATGCAAAAAATCTGAGTTATTATTATATTGTTTTTCTAGAAACTATATGACTTGAGTTTTAAACATTTGAATGAATTATAAATATATATTTTTAATTAAAATAACTAAAAACATTATTTTCTCAATTTATAGGTATAAAAAAATTTGTTCTCATTATAATAGTTTTTTCATAAAAAGATTTACTTTTTTCCAAAATAGTATTGTTTTAATTTCTAATAATTTGATCATAAAATAATTCATATTATATAAAATCTAAAACCATATTTTCATAATTTAGTTGATCCTATTAATACCCACCATGTCAATGGCTTGGTTATAACTTTCATATTAAATAATAATATTTTGATAGTCTGATGTGTTTGGTTTTGTGTGATATTTTCTATAATTTAAGATAAACATAGTATTGTTTGTCACAAAAAGTATTTTATGTCATTTTATACAAGATAGACTTACGATTTCATATATCTAAATCTTATCATAGTGTATCATAAAACCCAATTAGTCAATTAATTTTAATTTAATTAGAAAACTATAGCTCATAAATCATGGGGTTTTACATTTTATCCACCTTAAATTAAATTTCTCACTATAAATTCGTCATGGTCATCAAATAATTGATATTTGAATGTTAATTTTATAGAATACAACATTAAAATAGTGTTAATAAAACTTCCTTCTGATAATGATAAAAATATATGTAGGAAGGCTACCTAGAATAACACATAATAGGTTTCCAAATAAAAGAACACATGTGGGAAGTGAAAACATGGACATAAAAAAGAAATCTAATAACCAAATAAGGATGGAGAGTGATAAAGATTATTTTCATGAGAAATTTAATGATCAAGAATCTATAAAAAAATATTAATGAAATATTTAACTGATATCATTAAAATATTTATGAAATGATTCCATTTTAGTTCAAGACCATATTCATAACGTTGAAGAATTTTTTTAAAAAGATATAATTACAAGATTTCATTTCTTGTCATAATTTCTATGTCACCCTATGTTTGTCCCTTGATAATTTTCTACTTCATACATTACTCCATGAAATGTAGGTGAACTTTCCATTCCTAATGCAACATAATAATAATATAACCCATAGATAGAATGATATGTCATTCCGTCCATCTATTGGTATCAAAAATAAAATGTCTGGACATGTAATCCAATATGCATTAATCATTATATGGACAAATAATACCCCAATCTTTTAAACCTCATTCAAATTTAAATATAAACTATTTCACCAGTGGTTATCATTTTTAAACATTCAAAATATAGAAATCCAAATCTATTTATGAAAGATAACGAAATTACCATAACATTGATCCCCATATATCATAACATGGTTATAGATTTTCACATACTAAACATGAAGATATAATCATCATGTATCCTCATGAAACATAGTAATAACATGAATTTATAGAAAATATTATTTAGTACATATATGATTCTTCCTTCCTTATATAGAACATATTTTATTTGATATAATCATTAAATCCAAAAAATTTATACACTCATTTAATTAGAGTAGAAACCAGTTTTACAAAAAAATATTAATATGTTCCAATGTAATCAAAACTATATAATCTTATTTTCTTATCCAATATCTCTTTAACCATAAAAACACCATATTCTAAACATCATTAACACATTAAGGATTATCTTCCCTTCATCAAAATAATAAATTCAATTAATACACATATCTATTCCATCAGTTCAATTAAACATATTCTTGAATAAATTTCATTAAAGGATACTATTTAATGATCTATTGATTATTCAAGATTATTATCACCAAAATACCATTAAAAATAATAATTATTTGAGTCCAAATACAAAAACACATCAATCATTACAAATCCCTCATACAACATTAATAAGGCATCATCATCTTATTCAATAACCACTTTTTCTTTCATTTATGATTTTTAGTCTCTTCAATAGTAAAAATATAACCATTACTCATACATCCAAGCTGATTTTCATCAGGAATTTTATTTTTAAGATGCATATTTTCATAATTCCCATAATTTACACATATAATGCTTTATAATTTTGAAGACATTTTTTGGGATACCAATATTCCCATCGATTTCATTAACTAGAATTTTCGATTTCCCTTTACAATGACTTGGTTTGTGTCCTTATTTTCCATAGTCAAAACATCGCCCCAATTATCCAAGAAAATTAATAGGCTATTTCATTAAAAATTATCAAAAAATTTAATTTTGAATCTTCCTTCTTTCATGGTCTCTACTAATTGAACTCTTAGATAAGTTTATCCTACATTGCACAGGTGTTTATGAGAGTTTTCTAAGGAACACATTATTAATCATGTTCTATAATTAAATATTAAGCATTATAACTACATCATTTACTCTATTGATCATCCAATTTGACTGTTAATTATTAGATTTTCCATTACTATCAACATTGACATGGGTATTTTGGGTTTTTTCCAATAAAAATACCCACAAAGCATAGTGTGAGAAACACTTATCCAGTTAGAAGAAAATAAAATCCAAAAAAAATATCTTATAGGATGTCCAAATTGTGACTATGTTTTAATATATGAAAACCTAGGATATTCTAACAATTTCATTATATTCATTTATATGAATCCTTCATGATGTTTTGTAAAGGGTTTTTTTTAATTTCCAAAGAATATCCTTCAGATAATTAAAACTAGGTTTTCAATAAGATTCATTTTCATGCACCATTTCTCGAAGGAGTCTATCTCAATATGGTGTTTTCATTGTTTTTACCCCCTATGTTCATCAATTCTAGATCTACATCCACTTATAGTATCTCGATAAGGAATTAATTTAATTGAAACCACTCTCTCACTCGTTTACCAAATTTCTTGGATATTTTCTTAATTAATTTCTCTCTATATAAATAACCTTAGATAAATCCGTATAAATATCCATATAAATATCCCGAGGGATGTCACTAATCATTTATTTTTCATGGATATTACATATTTTTTGAATATTCTTTAAACATCAAAAACAAATTCTCGGGGGTCATAATTGTACAGTTCCATTGGGACAAATATGTAAATAGATTCTAATTTGAGAAACAACATCAACATCCCCCATTTGGATATTCCCCTTTAGTACTCGTCATAAGAAAACCATATATAAATGTTTCATCAAACATGGGGAATGTAAACATAAAAATGTGTCAAAATAAAAGCTTACTAATGGAAAACAAGGAGGGTATATAAACACGACATGATAATAAGGGTATGGGAACATAATCATGATATCCAAAAAACAATATCTAAATATCAATGATCAAAAACCTGATTCATGGAATTTATATTGGCACATCATAAGACATGAATCATAAGGAAATCAGATAATATAATAATGGAATAGGAAAATGATTTGTGGAATATTATGAATTTTGGAAAATCTTATATCAAGACTACCAACCAGGATAATCAGAACATTTTAAGATTGGGATGTGAACTCTTGTGCATTCATCAGGACTGGGTAGACTACTCTTGTATTCCCTTTTATTTGATTTGGATGACCACCCACCTACCCTCTAATATTTTATATCATTTAACGTTATCCAATCCATTGGTTGGAATTATAGGCCCAACCTATATGATAATGAAATTACACATACGTCTACCACACGATGATACAAATTCACCTTATCATTAGCCAAAAAATGAAATGGGTATCATAATCATTTTATCATATTATAATCCATTGATAATAGATATGTCTGAAAATTATTTCATCATAGAATAACCCCGAAAAATGAATTTGTTTCATTAGATTTTTGTCATGGAATAACCCATAAAATAGAAATGTGTTTCATAAACAAAATTCCATTAAAACAAAAACCATTTATAGAATGAATATAAGTGGTATACATATATCATAACCTATAAAAGAATATGTAACCAAAAAATATGTCATGTTAGTTGGAAAATATTTTTTAATGGTCATTTAAAAAAGTTTTTTTGGAAATATAATTTCCTCTATGTAAAATCAATTATAATCAAAAGTCAGTTAGAAACCCATTTTCATTGGAAATTACATTGAAAATAGAAAAGCGAGGTTTTTCAAAAAATAATTGAAAAAAACTATTGTTTAAATTATACTTTCTACTTTGAAAAAGGAATTTAATATAGATTTTATTTTAATATTTCTCTCTTAAACAAATTTGAAAACAGAACAACTAATATTTAAAAGTACATTAAAAAAATATTCAGGGGAAATTATTGTTTCCTCTTTAAAAACTCTTTTTAATAAAAACATTTTTTTGAAAAGAAATTTCATAGAAAATTTAATTTAAAAAATTATTTTCATGATTATTAGGAAAAAACTTTTCTAGAAATATAAAGTTGTTAAAAATCCATGAAATCTGTAAATAAATGATGGTCTGGAAGGCAGGTAAATATGTACATTCTATATATATTAATAAAAATTATTTTGTACATTGTAAAATGATTATAAATGTCCTTGATTGAAAAACTAAAGGAATATTACTTTGAAAACAATTCTAAACAATCAAATGATTAATGTTTTCATCAAAAAAATCATTATGAAATTGTTTAATTTTAAAATAATGATCCAAAATAGCAACCTAAAGATTGATAATGGTTAGGGTTCCACTAGCCTTTGGTGTGCCACCATATACTCCAAAATCTACCGACTAGCAGTGATGGTGTATAATGGTATAGTGGGGGGATATAACATCTTTGAATATGTAATATCTATTGGGTTGATCATAATAAGACAATCTGAAATGGAAATAAATGACTTAGTAGACTTAAACTATTTCAACATAGGTGAAGCACATTGAAAATCATTAAACAGTTGAAGAAATATAGAAAAACTACAAAGAGGAATGTAAACAAAATAGCACACCATCAAATCACTTTTAGACTCTCAAAACAATACAAGAAAAACATGCATTCCATTTGAGGTCGTATAATATAATATATATGGTGTTACCAATTAAAAACCATATTAGTTACATGTATAAGAATGGTGAACCTAAAAAGAAAAATTAATCAAAAGTAAAATTCCATCTAGGAACATCCTCATGGTCCCTACCAATCTCCATGTAAATAATAATATGATCCAGGTGCTAAAGATGATCCTTTATCTTTATGTGAAACCATAAAGTAAAAATGTATCCCATAAGGGCATGTGCGGGGTGTGAGCTAAATCACAGTAGAATACCACCCAATGGTATATACGTAGAATAATTGTTTAAGAGGATATTAATATATATGTAAAGTAAAATGTATAATGAAATAAATATACACATCCTCTACTGGTGCTCAGCAGCCACCAGGGAGTGTCACCTACTTCATCCAACATTAGAATCTCATAAGTAATTTATTTCCTTGGCCCATGGCCCAAGGTACTCCTATAGTCACAATTTATTTGGTGAACCATCATGTTTCACCTCTGTCACATAACTTGTCACCAAATTCATCATCACAACTCATATGTCAATGTACCAACATCCCAAAGAAGCACCCATTTATAGAATCCTAGTCTCACAAACCCCTTCATGAAATATCAGATAGACCCAAGGCCCAACAATAGGAGGAACAATGATGTATATACTAAAATAAATATCTGATCCCCGCGTATCAAGCACATAGAGCCTCAACCCCCACATGATAGCCTCATTGTTACCAACTAATGGCTCCTCACCTTCCATGTGGATATCTACGATAAGCACCCCCGAATCATAAATACCTAATCCGCAACTGTCGGGGGACTCTACCCAAACATGTGGTCCAAACCACATAATTATAGAGTCTAACTATTTTCACATTACTCAATAGGAACTTTATCCATAATGAGAGAGTGGCAGTCATAAAATAAGAGCATGATCCACATCATCTCTGGAGCCTCGCTCCCCTGCGACTATGTCGCTCAAATCCTATGGTCATGCCATCCATGTATCACAGACCTTTCCCAACCTGATGGCCTCTCTGCCTCATCCAACATCTTTGATTAAAACTCTCGATGTTTTTTCCATCCAATAATATCATGATACATGCCTGTCATGGCACCTTGGGTCCCATCTAATAAAATTCATGAAATTTCACACTTAAATCTTTAATTTCAAACATTAAAATAGTAATTCGATTTAGTTTATTGAATTGAAACAATCAAGTAATCATCACAATTAAAATATGAAGTTCTTGAGTTCCTCTAATTCATTTAAAAAATCCAAATTAAATTAAACAAATTACTATAAATAAAAACAAGTCAATTTAGAAAATTTTGGAACCCCCGACCAAAATAACCCATAGAGAAAAGATCTCTAACACAGTCATCCTCAAGAAAAAAAGGTATTAAGAATTCCCAATGGAATTCCACTATTCACATTAACCATTTTGATATGAAGAATGAGGTATAACTAGTTCTTTCTCAAAATACCCTAAAAGTTTCCATTTACCACACCACTAAAAAGTCTAAATTAACTCAAAACGAGATATGCACCACCTACTATAGATTCATATAAATTGAAATTTCGATATCAAAGTCCTATTAGAAGTAGATTTAAATAGATCACCGATTCCTTATTAAACACTATTATTGTCTCATATGAAAATAGAGATATGTAAGAATAAAAATAAAAAAAGAAGAAGGGTGTGTTGTGTTAGCCTTAGCAAGGAGATCCCATCACTTATGACGGATCATATAATGGATCAATGTGGAAAAAGATGGATCAAATTAGGTGGAAGTGAGGACAAGAAGGATTATTTCTTCTGTGTATGTGATTCAGTTGAAGAAAGGGAAAGAAGTAAATAAAAAAAGAAAAAGAAATAAGAAAGAAAATAGAGGGAAAATGTTTTGTAAAATTACCCAACACTGGTTGCACGATTTACATGCATGGTTTTCCAAAGGGTGATATAACTATGAAAAATCTAGTGCATATGGTTGATGGCTCATACTACTACCCCTCATAGATTTAAAAACTTTTCAACAACCATGTGAAGCACTCTACAATTCGGAATATGACTTTTCACCATTTCGCACCACCACTCGCATGGTTACCTCTAAACTGTTCACCTAAACCTGCTTCAAAGAACATGTTCTTTGGGCCATTGATGATGTTAATACACATATGAACACTTAAGGAACTCCTTTAGCCTATAAAACAACACAAAAACAAAATTTAATGCTAATGGATCTCTCAAAATTGTCGTCTGATCAACATTACAAAAAATTATCCTAGCCAATAATTGAAAAATTAAAACTAGGTTGGGATTTTGATGCATTCCAACAACACCACATTATAAAAATCTCTCCACCATAACATATCTTATCATTGAGATATAAAAAAATATGTATATAATACCCAACATACACATCCTCATAAAAAGAACCTGGTCTACCACAATCTCAATGGTTCTTACCAAATTTATCAAGGGGCTCACACCCTTAGGAATTGTCTAACTCTCTTTCAACTTATCCAAAACTCAAATCAATCAAATGTTCATTGACCTATTTCCTGACTCATGGTCCTTCTGTTACACATCATCACCCATGAACCTCACCAATAAGTCATATGCTGCTCTTGACACCCAATAACATCCTTTACCGCATCAGTGCCCACCTCGAGCACATGAAACCCGTGAAAAAATGAGGTTCCACTTTCCATGTATTCTCTAAACAACTCAGTGACTTCATACTCAATCACAATCTTGTATCCTTAATTCCTCTATGCCTAATGAATCTAATGTAACCTACATCCCTCAGATTCTGTGAAGCATAAGCAACACAAAACATGCATCCAACAATTATCCTGTCTCCATGAACCTCATACCATGCATCCAATGATGCTACTGATCCCAGGAACCTTATATATATCACCCATCTATGATGGTTCCAATCCATATAACAATATCCAATCAATCCAAATGTATCTTTAGAACCTCGTGTAGTCAAAACAAACATGTCTCAACATGCCATGCAAAAAGAAAACAAAACAATAACTTACATGAATGTGGTGTACATCTAACTATTTCCACCTCACCATCCTTATCATCCCGTAGTAGCTCCAAAAAATGCACATGGCCTAATATAGGGATGCCTGAAGCCTAGCCTCCCTACGGTGATGTTGTAGCTATATGCCACTAACCCCAGGGATGGGTCCCACCATCTCTTCCATATCCTCTTCGAGTAGCTGAATCTATGTTTTTCTCTCCTTGTACTGATCATGAATCAATTTATGAAGCCTACACCTACCTCAGTCTACATCTACTGGCTATCTGATAAGGCTACCTGTATAACCTCTAGAGAATTCTGACCAACCCCCATGGCTAGAACTACTTTGGCGGCCACTCACATAGAGTTTTTACATGCCTAGGTTTCCCATGATGAAATATAACCATTATAGTTATACCATGAGTAGGTATAGCTAAGTCATAATCCTAAAATCCCAATTTGAACTCATCCCGACATCGTTTCATACCATCTAGAACAAAACCTGAAGCTTCTTCTTGGCTTAAATGGGACCTTTCTATTAGGTTTCCCTATGCTATGAGAACATGATTCCCCCTCAATAAGAATGAGGCCAAGCTAAAGTTGTTTACCTTCTCTTGTAAGGCATTTCGTAAGACATCTATGAAGCATCTCAACCTTGAGGTGTCATTTCATACCAAAACTAGTGCAAAGTGAGAAAACACAATTAATGTAGCTACATACTCCACGAAGAACATGTCACCCTACTAAAGGCTCATGAACTCCCCATCTCTCTCCACCCTCAGCATCTTTGGGAAAAAGTGATCATAGAACCTATCCTCAGTGTCCTTCTAGGACAATCCCTTATGTTTCAGAGCCTAATGAAGCACATATCCCATAGGCTTCACCAGCCCACATAGAATGTGCATCACCAGCATGACCATTTTCCTTGGAGGTGTCTAGAGATGTTTAAAGATAAAATTATTTCTCCTTATCCAATTCTTAGATTCCTATGGATCACCCTCACCATGAAAAAGTAATGGGTGTTGTGACTGGAACTCCTGAGTAAGATAGGATATAGAAGGATATGTTCCATGGGAACCTATATCAATGACCTATAAAAATCATACTATACTAGATCTTAGCTACACATCAAGCTATAATCGGAACACTGTCAAACCAAGAAACTGCCCTGCCTACACATTATCATGAACTAGATCATGTACATATGGCTCATGTTCATCCTGAACCTCAGGGGTCTGAACCAGATCCTGCTCATGTGGTAGTATAACATCACCCACCCAAGGCTCCATCTGAGCCTTTTAGGAGGAACCTGCTGAACAACAACAAATATTCATAAAACCATATATATTATAATATATAACGAATATATGGAATGTAATAAAAATGTAACTTTTGACAAGTACACTTACTCTCCCCCATCACAACCATGCACGTGACCTCTCGACTTGAAAACCATGATGCCTCAAATTGAAGAATTAGTCCCCCATCGTGGTTATCAAAATCACCTTAACAATAAAACATGCCTTATCCTATTAGATCCATACCCATTTTTCATGCCACATTCAATTTCACGTATTTATAAATCATGGAATATGAAATTCCACAAAAATAATAAATTTTATCTGTCATTTAACATTTTCACATAGAAATAGATATATATCAACTTTTTTTGTCACATTATAAATAATAAATGAATATATGGAATTGAACAACCCAAAAAAGTGTCAATCAAAAGACAATAAACCATGCCATGCCTTTCTGAGACAAGGAATGATTCTCCCAACCAACATTGGGTCAAGGGTCACATATCACAACCAAAAATAATCACAAACCGAGTAAGACACCATAGTGGAAATCATGAAAACTATAACATGAGAAAAATAAAAAGCATAACCCACCCAAGGTAACATAATCCATCCCTTATACACTAAGTCTCAAGAACCCAAGCATGATTTTGTAAACCAGATCTAATAATAACCTATCTTGAATATACCATAGATCCAAATTGTTATATCATGGAAATAGGTAAAATAAATTCCTCTGATACAACTTGTAGAACCCCCACCTGAAGAAACCACATGAACAATACAAACAAGTTGGGTTCCACAGTACTAAAGAACACTTCCCCGAATGTGAAAGTTTTCCTACTAGTAGTGAGGGTGTGAAAGGATATAGTGGGTAGGCTATAACCTTTAGAAACATATAATATATACGGGACAGAGAATAATGAGACAACATGAAGTGCAAATAAGTGACTCAAAACACTCAAACCATATCCATATAGAGAAATAACATCCTAAATCAATACACATTAGAGGAAATATATAAAAACATTTAGAAACCAAAAGAAAACAAAACAGCATGCCTGAAAATCACTTTTAGCCACTCAAAACAATACAGGAAAAACATGCATTCAATGATAGGTCGTACAATAAAATATCCAAGGTTTTTTACCTAGAAAATCACAATAGATACTTGTATAATCATGCTAAAACTAATTTTTTTTTGAAAAAGTAAATATCCTTGTAGGAATGACCGCAAGGTCCACTGAAATCTCCATGACAAACATCAATATGATCTAGCTACTGAGGTTGATCCTTTACCTATATGTAAAACCATAATGTCTACACACATCCTGAAGGGATCTTGGATAGTGTGAAATAATTCTAAGAAGGATATCACTCAAGGGTGTGTAAATAGTATATGTTTTTAAATAGATATTAATCTCTATGTAATGTAAACATTAAAATTCAATAAATAAACACAACCTCTAATGGTTCCTTGTAGCCATTAGGGAGTGTCACTTGATTCGTCCAATGCTTGATTCATAATAGCATTAGGAATCATTTTTCCATAGCCCAAGGTGACCCTGTAGTCATAATGTCTGGGTGAACCCTCAGGTTCCACCTCAATCACCTAGCTTGGCATGACATGCTTCCATACACCTCATACCTCCATGTATAGACGTCCTAAAGGCATTCCCAATCATATTATCCCAGTCACACCGACCCCTTCCAGAAAGCTCACATCAGCCCAAGGCCTAACAACCAAATTTATAGTTATGTGTGTCCTCAAATAAATCTCTGAGCCCACAGCCTCAGGCAGAAAGTGCCTCATCCTCCAACCTAATTTATTCATAGCTATAAATTGATGGATCCTCACTTTTTACATGGTATTCTATGATAAGTACCCCCAAATCATAAATATGAGACCCAAAACTATCATGGGCCACTACCCATACGAGTGGTCAAAACCACCTCATCTTGGAGTCTACCTATGCGAAAATGACTAAATATGTGCTTTACCATCACATGTGAGTGGAATTAAAATAATAATAACCTCATACACGCCATCTCTTAAAATCATGCCCCTACGACTATGTCTGTTAAATCCTACGGTCATGACATCCAGTTATCATAGGTATTTCCCAACCTAATGGCCTCATCGCCTCTTCCGACACACATGACACCAAATCCTGATGGCTTATCCATCTAATAACATCTAAGGCCACTCATTCTATGACCCCATGTGTCCCATAAGATTCAATTTATTCAATTTCTCCAATAAAACATAAATGTCACACATTAAAAAAGAAATTTAATTTATTCGATCAAATTGGGAAACTCCATCAATCGTCAAAATTTTAATATAGAGGTATCAAATGACTCTAATAAATATATCAAACTGAAATTAAATTACAAAATCAATTTATAAAATAAATAAATTTAGACTCATTTATGCACCCCTATCCACAATACACCAATTGAGAAATAACCTCTCACCGAAATTTACTCATGATAAAAAAGGAATTGGGCATGACCAACAACATATTTTATGTCATACAATCAATTTATATTAAGAGATATGTATAATGGGTCACTCTCAAAACAACGAAAAATGTGTCTTAGGTCGCGCCCCCCAAAACTCTAAAAAAACTCAAAACATGGTATGAACCATCTACCTTAGACTCGTAGACATAGGTAGGTATGATATAAATGTCAATTATGAAGTAGACTGACATTGATATGAGATTCAATCTTAAACAAGGAAATTCGCTCAGATTGACACAATGTTCCATAGGATGAAGGATTAGAGAATAATAAGGGTGCATAGGGTTTGTCTTATCAAGAAGATCCTATAGCTTCTGGCAGAACAAAAAACAAATCCCCGAGGAGGAAATTTGATCTAATCTAGTGTAAGAGAGGAGGAGGAGGCTTCCTAATATTGTGCATGAGAGTAGGTAGAATAAAATGGAAATGTGAAAATAAAAAGTAAAATTAAATAAAAAATAAATGAGAAGGAATATTAAGAAAAATTCACCATAATTGGCCATACAGTTTACCTGCACAGTTTTCCAAACTATATAGAAACCGTACAGAAGCCACTTCCTGAGGCTGTAGACCTTCACAGCTACCCCCACTATGTTTGGAAAATCATGTAGAAACCATTTTTAGCTCTCTACAATTCTACAGACGAGTTCGCACATCCATGCACCACCACTCGCATGATTTCCCATAAAACATACACGTGCACCTACTTCTAAAAAATGAGGACATTGGGCCTCCAACACTACTAAAACCATCCCAAGCACCCAAGGAAAACTCCTAGCCTCAAAAACAACCAAAAAACAACATTTAAGGCAAGCATGACTATAAGAATTTACTTCTAATCATTGAAAAATGTACCATATACACTAATTGAAAAATTCAAACTATGTGGGGATTTTGACCCATTTCAAAAACATGGGTCGTTAAATGAATGAAATTTGGAAAATATATTTCTAAAAAAGTTATGGTATTGGAAAATAAATTTTCAACCGATGATATAAATAATGTTGGATTTTCATAAAAACATTTTCATAATTTTATGATGTACCAAAAAGTGGAAATTTTATACTAGTAACCAATGATATAATGAATAACCTGACTAAATAAAACACATGACAATTCTTGACAAATATATAAAAATAATTTATTAATGAAAGTATAATCATATTCAATTCCAATACATGAAGAGACCTTAGAAAAAAATTTATTATTTGTTAAATTTGTATCATTATATCGATGAAAGAATAAGATTACATGAAGCATAAAATATCATGAAAATAAATATATTTTAAATATATCATGTCTAAGGGGTGTACTATAATCCTTATAAAATAGTATATTTTGATAAAAAAATGAACCTTCTATAAAAAAATTAGAGAAATAATCCCCCTAACGATGTGATATCTTATGAACTGTAAAAGGAATGAAAGTGATGTCCACAAATAGATATTTAAATTCTTATAATATTTAGTAGAAGAATTAGAAAAAAAATGATTATCATTATATACACTACATAACCGAAATAGGTAGTGAATATTGAATTTGACACACAAAAGTAAATTGTGAGATGGGAATCCCATAACATAAGTATCGAATCTCATTGTACTTGTTAAAAATTCATGTATAATAAATAAATGGTTATTATAAATATTATAGAGAATCATATTCATTTTTATCAAAAATATTATGAGATTCATGGGACCTTTTATTACCAATTTTTTAATGATTTCATTTTAATGTTCCATTTTGCGTAATAACTTTGTTGTTTTTCAAAGCAGTTTTATTTTTTATAATTTTTCTTGTGATATTTTAATAATTATTTCCTCATATCTATAACAATAACTTGGATATAAATATTATATATTTTTATTACATTTTTATTTTTATTAATAAATAAATTTTAGTGATATGAAATGAAAAAAACCATTCATGTGGTGGTAGGCCACATGTAGGCATGAATGTGGCTTCCATTTTCATGTCATATTGAATGAAAAAATGGTAAATAATATATGTAAATATATTTCAATCCCAGTATATGTTTTTTAATATATAAAACATTTATATATTTAAAAATAATAATTAATTTATTGTAAATAATGAATGATTCATATCGCTTCATGAGGTTGAAGTCTTCCTTAAATAGAAATGATGTTATCATATTGACACAAAATGGAGAGAATAAAGGAAGGAATTATATAATAATTAAAGAAGCATAAATCCATAATATATATAATATATATCATATATAAATAGTATATACATCATTATTATATTCCATGAAATGTGATAAAGGGTAATAGAATGACATTGGTTCGCAAGGTGACAATCCATCGTACCAAAAAATTATGATTTTTTACCTATAAGATTGATGTGTGTTTAACACTCTAAGCTTCCACGGTATGTTTTCCCTTGATTAATGTAGTAGCATTCATTGTAGGAAACATGGAGTTTTGACACACCACGTCCAATCGAACTAATCCTTATGAATAGTAATAACCACTTTTTCAAATTTTAGAAATTTTATTTTTCAAAATGGAATACATTTTTGGAATCAGAATATCAAAATTATCATAGGGTGAATTATTGGTATTTTTCTGTAAACATTCAATTTTTTATGAATACTCAAAAACACTATGTTGTTGTTTAAAACTGACTGTCTATTTAAATAATTATTTATTTCATTTTAATTAATTTTTGGTAAAAATAGATAAAAATGCCAATATATGTTCAATGTAATTAATTGATGTCATTTTATAAAATTTTTAGATATATAAAATTATATTGAACTTTTTACCACCTTTTACCCACCTTATAGGAGCATTTACAAAGTTGCATAAAACATAATTTTACAGCTTATGTTAGTTGAATTTCAAAATTTTGAGAGACACAGTTGACATCAGTTAGTAAAATGTTGTTCAATAATATTGAAATAATTTTTGGTGAATAGTAACTTTTGAATTATTATTTACAATGGTTAAAAGTAAATAAGTTAATTAAAGGTAAAAATGATTTTATAATTACCCTAACACATGTGATAATTCTATTGGATCACTATAATTCGACCAAAAACCACATTAGGAATAAAATATGACCCTCTTTGGTCCACTTGGATAAGATTAGGACATTTATTATTATATTATTTAAAGAAGAGCTAAGAAAGTTAAATTCATTGTTTAATAAATAAACCATTTTTAATATATAGTTATAGATAAGATAAATTCTACTATAAATGTTAATTATAAATATAAAAAATTTACTACATTATTTTATTTTATTTATAATTTTTATAAATTAAATAATTTATTTTATTTATGACAATGTGATGATTCAGTAATTACCTTATTAATGAACTATTAAAATATTTGATATTATAAATATCCAAATAAATGTAATTTGAGATTTTTGATGAATTAATAATATTCTAGATTAATATGAAATTTCAGGGTTGATTTAATAAATTTTTTCGAAGTAATCATGTTGTTAGGATTTTCACAAAAAAACAAATTCTAAATAGTGTCAAAATTGACATAATTCAGTTATTAAAAAAAGTATTATATTATTAAATGATATAATATACCAAAAAATATAGTTTTCTGCCAACGTACTTAGATATGGTTATATATATTAATAATTAACAACTTGGGGTTCTTTTTTCTTGTTATATTATGTTTAATAACCATATAATATTAAAATACAAAGAGACATGGTAAATGTCAAAAACAATTAACTAAGAGTTAAATCTAAAAGGTAGGGTTAATATTGTGACCTAATCTTGAATAAAACCAACTAGAATAGATGTTTTATAACCATAACCACGTTATCCTCTAAATAATTCATTTCTTGAGCCATTAAAAACCAAAAATGATTTTATTATAAAATAATATTTCAATCTTTTCCTAAAGTGACCATCCCCTCTCTTATAAAAGGGTACTTCTGCTTCTCTTAATTTTACATATCCAAAACCTTTTGGCTTGCCAAACCCCTACACAAATATCCTTCTAACTTACTTCACTTCATCCTAGAGTCCTTCCTTTGGTTAGAAAGCAAACTTTTGGAGCTATTTAAATCAAATCAAAAGGAAGAACCTAAAGAAGAGGTAAATATTTCATCACCTCCTTCACGTTCATTTCTTATTCCACATCCTCTTTCATTAATGTTTCTACTCTATAATAATAACTCAATTATATTTAATATAATGTGATGTTATTATAAATATGGTACAACCATATTCATTATTCAATCCATCATATAAATGATAAAGTCACCGTACATGCGTACGTACGACTTACCGTCTCCACGTCATGTTGTATTATGTTATTCAAACACATTATTATTTGGATGGGTATACTAATGAGTATAAATGATTTAAATAATAAATATAACATATTAATTATTCTTTATATGTGATATACCATCCAAATTACTTACGATTTCACCATCAATACAATGATATTGTCGCTCGTGCGTACGTCCGGATAACCGTCTCCACAAACACGATGACATTCATTTCCCCATCGTAACCCTTCTAGAATAATATTCATTTTATGATTAAAAATAATTATTATGAACATAATATCATTCTGGATATGAATCAAATACATATTTCCCATAACAAACATGGCGTATGTAACAATAGATATAAAGGAAAATGAATCAGTTAATACCCGAAACAACGATAATACTAAAATATTATTAACAATGAAATATTAGAATATCCTATATGATATCATATTTATGAATATGGTTCTTTTATTATTTAATAAAAATTATTTATCCATTATATAGGAGGTTAATGTACCCTAGTCCTTGGAAAAGTACAAGGTAAGGGATAATTTCAAAATTTCGTTATTATCCGAGGTTGTTTTCACGTTAGTATCTACTGAGACCACTTTATCATTTACATCCGTGTTTTCATAAAAAAGAATTTCAAAACATTTTTATTATTGACAAGATGATGGGTTGAATCCATTTATACCCTTATTTGACCATATATGTTTTGAAAGGAATCCTTCTGTCATGTTTTAAACAAGTTACATTATGACCCTTTTCGACAAAATTACGGTAAGAATGTATTTTTTATCTTCTACGGCGTGTGAGGCTATATTCCACCATTATAACATCATCAAATAATCCCTTACAAGATTATAATGAAAATTTTCAAAATAAATGTTTTCTTTTATAATTATGGGATTCATAAATGATTTCAAAATAAAAATAGATATTTCACTCAAATAGTTTTGATTTAATATATGTCAACATCCATTACACTTTTTTGAAGATGACTTACTATGATACAAATATTTTATATTGTATTTAAGATTTTGTGGTATGTTTGAATGTGGATGTGTTATTTTTATACCATTCATGGTTTATGGTTAAAGTATTGAAATTTGGTTTTCTAGTTTTAATAAGAATGATTGTGTTATGTTTAAAATTTTTCATATGAGGAATGTATTTGACATAGCATGTGATCAGTGGAGCATGCTATAGCTTCCCGATGCATCGGTAGGTCTAATGTGATAATTAGATGTGGAATTGGCAAAGGAATTTCCCAATTTGATATATGGTTTTGTCTTAGGCCTAAATTATTTTTATATGTCTTGGCCGAGGCCCTGACAAGATGTTTCAAAATGTTTGGCATTAAACACTCCCTCATTATGAAAATAATAATGGTGGTTCATGTGTTTATTTGACTAGTAGAATACCCATGACTATGTTTATTATGTAATTATTTACTCAGCTCATATTCCTGCCATAAAGTGTTAATTTTTATTATTTGTAAAGACATGATTTTTAAATATTCACCATTCCTAATGTTTATGTTATCTTATTCTGTATTGTGTACCCTTACTGAGTGTTTATGCTCCCCCCTTTCTTATGGTTCATTTCGCGTGATATGAAGAAGGTAGGTATTAGTGACTAGCATGCATAATCTAGCAGGCTTTGATGTTTCTATTGAAATAAATTAGTGTTGTATTTCTTTTCCAGTTGTAATGTTGAACTTATGTATGTATCTATTTTCCAATAATACTAAAATAATCGGTCTTTTAGAACATGATTCATTTTACCATGAAAATGTTATTTAATAAAGCACCGAATCTGGGTAACATGGGTCGAGGCATTATAGTAGGTATCATAGGAAGTTTAGTACAAACCATGGAAACTAGATTTAGAAAAATCTGATTAGAGAACACTACCCTATGATAAACATTAAGGATTAGTACAGAATAACTTCTTAGAATTTTGGTACTGTTGAGATTTTTTTATTTTTCCAAGAAATATATCCTTGTCTGGATACGAGCAGGTAGAGGTGGCTCTGGCATAGATGTACCAAGGGGTAAATCCCAAAAACACCGATTTGAGCTAGACTCAAATAGGAACTGGTGCACGACAATGAGCTTTGCTTAACTCTTTGTTTACGACGCTCCTAGGGGATAAGCTTATGATAATTCTAGATATCCTTAAAAACCATTATGAAGGGTTTATGAGTATATATTTACACAATGAAAACATATTCATGTTTATAGATTATATCCTTAAACTATTCAATTTATGTTATTTGTTTTACAAGTATATAATTATGTATTGTGATTCATAAACTAATCTAGTGTATGACATTGTTTAGAAATGGAAGCATGTTGAAGGAATGTAAACCATATCAATGTGTGTAATCCATGTTGGGATTTCCCTCCTACTAAAGATAATTATAGGGGAGCTGCTGATGCAACTTCTACTAATCAGCTTATCACCATACTGGGACAAATCACTCAGGTTATGAATAATAACCTTACCCATATGCAGCACCCTAATCCACAACACAAAGGATCAATGTTAGACCGCTTCATGAGAAAAAAACCACCAACAACCAATGGGAGTACAAATCCTTTGGTATCTGAGCAATGGATAAATTCTTTGAGAAAATATATCATTCTTTGGGGAGTAGCGAAGTGGGAAAAGTTTTCATGGCAGTTTATCGCCTTATGGGAGATACAGATCAGTGGTGGCTATTAATACAAAACACAACGGAATATGAAGAAGTATAGAACATTGGATGTAAGGAGTTTAAAGATATTTTCTTAAACAAATACATTCCTCATGACCATCGAGCAGATATGGAAGAATAATTTCTCAGTATGAGGTAAAAGGAGGATTAGAATGTTGCAAAGTATGAGGCTAAATTTACAAGATTAGAAAGGCATGCAACAGATTATATATGTAACCGAATGAGTAAGATTGATTGATTCATTGATCAGTTCAAACCATTTATCTATCACTCATTATTTTCACAATACATCTCATTGTACTAAGATATTGTCTCATGTGCTATCACGACAGAAAAGGAATTCTCTATGTCTTATGAATTTATAGAAATTATAGAGGAGAAGAGATCAAATGAACACTCTAGTAAAGGGGATAAAGAAACATAGAAGAAGGGATAGGTTGAATTTCCACCCTCTGATAATTGTGGAAGGAAGCACCCTCATTCCTGTCTAAAAGAAAATTGAATATGCTACAAATGTGGACAGAAAGGCCATCTTGATAGTTATTGTAAGGGGATGAAAGAAGCTATCAATGTTCAATGCCACAATTATAGAGAGATGGGACATTATGAAAATGAATGTACTATGTGTTAGGGTAACAAACCCTAGAAAAGGACAAGTGATAAAGGCCAAGCCTATGAGATCACTACTACTGAAGTTGAATCTCTAGAATACGTGGTCACAGGTAATGTAATGTTTCCTCATGTTTAGCCAACGCTTTATTTGACACTGGATCATCACATTGTTTCATATCTTCCAAATTTGCTATGAAAATTAGATATTTCCAATATGATTTAACAAGGGGTTTATAAGTCAATCCTCCTAAGGGAAGTATCATTGCAACACTGTTTTGTAAATCATTCCCCATTAAGGCATTTAAACAATATTTATCTATTGATCTAATCATCATACCCATGATTAAATTTGATATAATCCTCAGTATGGATTGGGTTTAGGACCATGATGTGAACATTTATTATTAGAATAAAGAGGTAAAAATTCTCGATAATGATAAAGAATACCTTATTGTTAGAGTAGAAACGTCACCATTTGATTCTTTTTTAGGTCCACCCCTAGTAGCTCTACTAAATTAAATTATTGGGGAGGACGAGAATGAAATAACTATGGGTGAGGAAAAGAATGTTTGAATAGAGTACGTACCAATTGTGCAAGAATATGTTGATGTTTTTCTAGAGGATATACCTGGACATCCTCCAGAATGGGAAATTGAGTTTTCCATTGATTTTATTCCTAGTTCAAGGCCCATATCGAAGACCCCATATAGAATAGCTTGTGCAGAATTAGTGCAACTAAAAAAAAAACTAGATGCATTGTGTAATAAGGGATTTATTCACCCTAGTTTTTATCTGTGGAAATCCATTATTTTTTTGTTAAGAAAAAATATGGATATATGAGGTTATGCACTGATTACTGGGAGATCAATGATATAACAATAAAGAACAAGTATTCCCTACCTCGCATTAATGACTTATTAGAAAAACTTCATTGAGGTCAATATTTTTCAAATATTGACATATGATCTGGATATCATCAATTGTGTGGGAAGAAGGAAGACATTCTAAAAACAACATTTTGAACCAGGTACTAGCATTACAAGTTTACAGTAATGCCTTTTGGGAAGAGTAATGCACCCTTTTTTTCATGGATTTAATGAACATAGTTTACAAGGAATATCTTGATGAATTTATAGTTGTATTTATTGATGATATCTTAGTATACTCCAAAAGCTATGAAGATCATGAAAATCACTTGTGCATTATCATAAATACTCTTAGAAGAAATGAATTAGATGGGATGTTTAACATGTGTGAATTCTGGTTTCAGGAGAGATTTTTTTCCTGGACATATTTTCTCTAAGGATGTAATCTCTATTGATCCTTCTAAGACAAAGGTAATACACGAATTTCCAGCACCGAATATTATAACTGAGATACAAAGATTTATTGGTTTAGTAGGTTATTATCAACGTTTCATCCAGAATATTGCCCAATTAGAAAACCCATTATCCAAGATCACACGTATATGGGTTAAATTTGTTTGGAAAAAAGAGTGTGAAAAATTTATTGAAGAACTGAAGAAAAGATTTGTCAATTCTCTAATATGGACTCTACCATCAGGGAATGATGGGTTTGTTATTTATAGTGATTCTTCAAAGAATGGAATTGGTTGTGTTCTTATGAAAAATGATAGAATTATTTCATATACATCACGACATCTAAATATACATGAAAAAAACTATACAACTCATGATCTTGAGTTAGAATCTGTAATCATTAATTTTAATATATGGCGACACTATCACTATGGTGGAAAATGTGAGATATATACCGATCAAAAGAGTTTGAAAAAAAAATTCTGAAGAAGGAACCCAACATGAGGTAATGTCGATGGCTTGAACTACTCAGTGATAATGATTTCCCAATACACTACCACCTAGGGAAGGAAAATATGGGTCTAGATGCTTTGAGTAGAAATGATCATGGAGTTTTGAATAAGATGAGAGTTGAAAGGGATCATATGTACATCGATCTCGTACAAATGGATATGGGAATAATCATGGAAGGTGAAATATCGATACTTTTTCAAATGGTTTCTAATCCATCTTTACTAGAGAGGATAAAAAGTTCTCAGGCTGATGATGAGGAGTTTCAAAATAAAATTAATACTATGAACGATGAGAGATTGATCGAATTCATATATAAAAATGGGATTTTGAAATTTTGGAGGAGAGATTATATTCCTGATATACCTGATATGAAAAGGGTATTGTTAGATGATGCAAATAACTACAATTTATCTATACACCCGGTTATCACTAAGATGTATAGAGATTTGAATAAAAAAATCTGGTGTGAGAAAATGATGTGAGAGATTAAAGATTTTGTGTCGAGATGTATGGTTTTCCAACATGTGAAATTTGGAAGACATCATCCTAGAGGAGTCATGAAACCTCTTCAGATACCGGAGTGTAAATGGTTTGATATTATGATGGAATATCTCATTGGACTACCAAAGATACCTTGAAGGAATTACGCAATATAGGCCATTGTTGATCGTCTTACCATGTAAGCACATTTTCATGGTTTATAAGAAGATTTACCACTTCGTTTGAGCACTGCCTACCACACTCAAACTGATGGAAAATCAGAACAGACTATTCAAACCTTATAAGACATGTTTAAATCTTTCTCACTTTTCATACCAGTTATGTGAGATTAATATTTACGTCTGTTAGAATTTTCCTATAACAATAGCTTCCATTCAAGTATTTAGATGGCACCATAAAAAGCCCTATATGTAAAGAGATGTATCACAACATCATTTTGGGATGATTTTGGTGAGATAATACTCATAGGCCCAGAACGTGTTGAGGAAACGATGGAAAATGTGATGGTTATCCGAACCCACATCGAAGTAGCTCAAAGTAGGAAGAAGAGCTATGTCAATAACTGATGAAATTTTTTGGAATTTTAGGTATGAGATAATGTTTTCTTTAAGGTATCTCCATGGAAGGGAGTTATACAATTCAGGCAGAAGGGTAAATTAATTCATAGGTACATCAGACCTTTCGAAACTCTAGAATGAATTAGGGATATAGCTTTCCACTTGGCAATGCTATTGATAATATCCAAATTTCACCATGTCTTCCACGTATCACTATGGAGAAAATACATGTCTGACCAAACATATTTACACACTTATGAATAAATTGAACTGGAACTGGATCAATCTTATTATGAAGTGCCTTTAAAGATTCATGATACTAGAGAACATGTGTTGAGAAACATGACGACTCATCTGGTAAAAATTCTATGGTGAAACCATAAGATGGAAGAAGCAACATGGGAACCGAAAGAACTTATGATGAAGAACCACCCAAATATTTTATGCAATAATATACTAGAAATTTTGAGGATGGGATTATATTAAAGAGGGGAGAATAAATCACCCCAAGATTCTACAGTACGTTTCCCTATGAATAATACAGTAGTTCACGTTGTTGGAAACTTAGTGTTTTAACAAAACACAACTAGTCGAACTAGCCGTTATAAATAGTAATACAAACTTTTTGAAATTTGATAAATTTTATTCTCAAAATAGAATTTATTTTAGGATTTAGAATATCAAAATTAGCTTAGGGTAATTTTTTGGTATTTTTCTGAAAACTATCAATTTTTGATGAATAGTGAAAAACATAGTGTTATTGTTTAAAACTGACTTTTTATTTAAATAATTAGTCATTTTATTTTCATTTTGTTTTGGTATATATAGATATATAATAGCAATATATGTTAAATATAATTCATTGTAGTAAGTTTATAATAAGTTTAGATATATAAAATTTTATTGAACTTTTTATCGTCTTTTACCCACTTTATAGGAGCATCTATAAATTTGCATAGAATATAATTTTTCCACTTGTTTGAGTTGAATATATAAAACCCAAAAGAAACGGTTGACATCCATAAGTAAAATTTGGTTCAATAAGATGAAAATAATTTTTTGTGAAAAGTAACTTTTGACTTTTATTTAACACGGTTAAATTAAAATAGGTTAATTAAGGGTAAAAATGATATTACAATTACCCTAAAACATGTACTAAATCTATTGGATAAGTAATATTGGATCAAAAATAGCCTTAGGAATAATATCTATCCCCTTTTGGTCCACATCGATAATATTAGGACATTTATTATTATTTTATTTAAAGAATAGTTAAAAGAGTTAAATTCAATGTTTAATAACAAAAATATTTTTAATATAGGGTTACACATAAGATAAATAAACTAAAAATATTATTTAGAATTTTAAAATTCTTTCCTACATAATGGAATTTTATTTATAATTTTTAGTCATTAAATAAATTAATTTATTTATGAATAAATGATTAGGCAGTAATTACCTTATTAATGACATATTAAAATATTTGATATTATAAATATCCAAATAAATTTAATTTTATACTTTTTATGAAAACACTAATTTTATAGGTTAATATGATATTTTAGAGTTGATTAAATACTCTTTCTATTAATTAATCATGCTGTTATGATTTCACAAAACCAAATACTAAATAGTGTCAAAATGGACAAAATTGAGTTTTTAAAACAGATATTATATTATTAAATGATATAATATTCCTAAAAATATATGGTTTTTCGAAATGACATAGATAAGGTTATATATATTAATAATTAACCACTTGGTATTCTATTGTCTTGTAATAGTATTTTTATTAACCATATAATATAAAAATACAAAGAGACGTGGTAAATGCCAAACTATTTAACTAGGAGTTAACTCTAAAAGATACAGATAATGTGGTTACCTAAACCTATTTAAAACCAATTTCATGAGATTTTTTAGACCCATACTCACTTTATACAAGAAATAAATAATTATTGAGCCATTTAAAACCTAAAATTATTTTATTATAAAATAATATTTCATGTTTTTTCTAAAGTGACCCACACCGCTCTTATAAAATGGTATATCCATGTATCAAAATTTCACTCCTCCAAAGCTGTTTTTCTCGCCCAAAACCTGACCAAATATCCTCCCAACTTCCCTCACTACATCATATAGGATTACTTTTGTCATAAATTCAACCTATTGAGCCATTTTTAACAAATCAAAAGTAAGAATCTGAAGAAGAGGTAAGTATTTCATCACGTCTTTCATGTTCTTTTTTTCACACACATACTCTTTCTTTGTTGTATCGATTATAAAATAATAACCCCAGTATCTTGTATATAATTTTATGTAATTATAAATATGGTATTACTATATTCATTATTCTATCCATCATATTAATGATAAAGTCACTGCATGAGCGTACGTACGACTTACCATCTCCATGTTGGGGTGTAGTTTTTTATTCAAACACTTCATTATTTAGATGGGTATAATAAAGAGTATCACTAATTAAAATAATATATATAACATGATAATGATTCTGTATATATGATATACCATCTAATTACCTATGATTTAACCATCAATATAATGATATTGTCTCCCTTGCGTACGTACATATTACTCTCTCAACAAACGTGATGAGATTCATTTCCACATTGTAACCATTCAAGAATAATTTTCATTTGATGATTAATAATAATGGTTAGGAACATAATATCATTTTTTATATGAATCAAATACAACCTATACATAACAATAATGGATTATGTAACAAAACATATAAAGGAAAATGAATCAGTTAACTCATGAAATGACGATACAACTAAAATATTATTAACAAATCAATATTATAAGATCGTATATGATAATATATTTATGTATATGGTTCTTGTATAATTTAATAAAAAAATTAACTATTATACAAGAGGTTAACCTACCCTCGACCAAGGAAAAGAGGAAGGTAATTATTAATTTTACAATCTCTTTATTATCCGAGGTTGTTCTTACATAATTATCAATTATGACCTCTTTATAATCAATAACCATGTTTTCTTAAAAATGTAATTCAAAATATTTTTACTATTTACTAGAAAATGTTTTAAAGTAATTTATACCCTTATTTTACCTCATATGTTTTGAATGGAATCTTTCCGTCGTTTTCCAAACAAATTACTTTATGCCGCTTTTCTACATTATAATATATCAGTTGTTATCTATGAGTTGTGACATAAGAACATAAATAAATATACAAAAAATATACTTGGTATTATAATGATGTTCATTACAGTTCATTAAAAAATGACTATGTATTTTTTATATATGATTACTTATAGTTTTTTATAGAGGGTAGTTTTGAATAAATTAGAGATAAATATGTTTTCTTCTGAGGTTTTCTTAAGAGTTATGGATATGATTATGAGTTTAGAGTGTTATGGTTTATAATAAGATCAATGTCTTAGAAACCCCATTGAGTATTTATACTATTAAATTATATGATTAATAATTATATTTTTTGAGACATTAATTTTTTTGTTATGTGTTAATATATTTTGGTATTCTAAAATGCAAGGTATAATATATACTTTTAGGTTGTGAAATTATTTATTTTTCAATATTATAAAATTACATTGAGAATATTATAACATTTATTGAAATTTATTAATTATTATGTGAATATATATTAAAAAAGGACAACATTCCCATTGGGATATAATACCACGCTTCTAGAATGGTTGTGAGGTATTCACCCACAACAGAAGTGAGACAAATGTGAGTCACGAACAGCCGGACTTTGTGATGTCCTGGTTGATATAAAATATTATTTTTTGTCAAATGATTTTATTGATTGAGAATAAGTAAAATTAAAGAACATATATTTTATCATATATATATATATATTTAAATACTAATTTCAAAATTATTTTGTTATTAAGAGATTAATGTTATTTCAGAAGATGATGGCTATAATTTTTGTGGAACTTTTTTGGATTATTGTAATTAGAATATAGTGATAAATTTTTAGGAAATAAAGGTTCAATTATATTACAAAATAATATCTGATCATAGTGTGGATATATAGTGATTATAGTTATTTAAGGAAAGAATATTATTTCATGGATATTAAGTTATTAATAACATTACATTTTCGAGTGACATATTAAGAGTTATTAATAATAGTTAGAGATAGATAAGAAATTTAACTTGGAAGACTATGTGGTCAACTCAATCATATTTTTTTCTAATATTAATATGGGATATTTTTTAGATCATTTTAGGATAATCATTTGTTGAATGATATATATTGAACAATAGGTATTACTGTAGAATTTTTGAAATTAATTTACTTTTTATTCATTTTATGGTTTATTAAATTGGTAAAATATCTTATATCATTGTAAAAAAAAATTTAGTTCCCACAAATATGATGAATATAAAATTATTATTCTATGGATTTTATTACCTTTATTAGTTTATTTTAATGTTTCATGAATGAAAAAATCATCTTGAAAAATAATCATTTAAAGAAAATGATGAATTTATCATATATATTGATTGAATAATTAAATTATACTCGTAATGTATGTATAATTTATAATATTATTAGTCTAGTTATTAAATAAATCATCATTTTTAGTTAATTTTTTTGGAAATATATTCATTTTTTACATTTCTTATTGAGAAATCAACGGATTATAAAAGATTCCTAGATTTTTTGTTTTTTACTCGTTAACATTCTCATGAACATTCAATCTATTACTCTTTATCACTCCTTATGAATTAAAATTCTTCATTAATTTCCATGTTTTTGTACAATGATTCCTATTATATATTCTTCCAATATTCTTTCATATATCCCTTTTCTGACAAATCTTGTAGATGATTTATTAATCTTATAGATGATGTGGAATTTTGGAAAATATATTTTTAAAATTTAAAACCTATATACTAAACCTGAGGTAAAATTGTGAGAATTAAATTTGTTAAAGAGGGTACAATGTAACATATATTTACATTAAACAAAACAATATATTTGATATCATACATGATATGCCACATTGATCTTAAATTAATAATTAATATTATTTTTTAAATTTGAATTTTTTTAAATTTCCATTAAATTTATTTTTATAAACAGGACTAAAAAATTTATTATATATATAATGGGTTTACTATATATAAATTAATTTTAAAATGTTTATTAAAATATATTTTATTTTTTATTTATGTTATTTTATTCTTTAAAAACATATTTTATTCAAAAACAATTTTTAATTATTTTTCGATAAAAGTCATAGAATTACTTAATTATTTTTTTAGAAACATTATTTCGTAAAATATTGTTTTATTAGATTAATAATATCATATCTATATTTTTATAAGTGTTTAGATATGTTTATGAAGAGTTTACCTTTTCAGTGAATTGTAAGAAATATAATTTTTCATAAAACTTACATTTTCATTATGTTAAAAGGCTTATTTATAGTTCTTTAAATGATATAAATGTTAAATAATTAATATTTTTTAATATATAATATAATTACTTAAATATATTTATTCAATTATGTTATTTTTCTATAAGTACATTTTTTCACGTAAAAACACTTTTTTTAGGAACATTGTTTTTCATTTTATTTTATAGGATTAAATTTATATTAATTAATAAAAATAGTGGTTATGAATTTATAAATATGTATTCAAAATTAGGAATCATTTATTCCAAATATATTAAATTGTTCAATTTCATTTTTTTTCAATGTGAATTTTTAACATAGTATTTTTATTACAATAGTGAATGGTAAATTAGGTACATTCAGTTAAAAGTAAAATAAAATGTACACAAAAATTATTCAAACACATAAAAAAATTAATTGATGAGATTATATCGACAATAATAATATTTATGTAATATTAATAAATTGTTTGGTCTTCTTTTATGATTTTTTGACCATTACAGTGTTTTATTTAAAAAAATATTTAAAAAAGTTACACTCTTATTTTTAATAAAAATAATATTTTTCATATGGGGTTATATATAGGATATGATTAAATATAATTATTATTTTAAAACTTTACATATTTATCTTTATTATGATAATTTATTTTTAATATTTAGTGAAGAAAGAATTTTCTTTAAGGCTTACAGAATATTGATGCAGTAAATAATTAAATAATGTAAAAATACAAAAAAAATTAAAATATTATAATAAGTATACATTGAGATAAATTATGAGATACATGAATATAATTGATTCCCATGACATGTTAGGTCTATTATAAAAACATATTTACAATTTTAGATGTTATAATTATATTATTCTTGTTTATGCAAGGAATAGTTATAAAAATTTACATTGTGATATTTTATAATGAATAATATGTTAATAAATGATATAAAAATTTAAAAAATATATATTAGGATTTAGTATTAATATAACATTTAAAATTACATCCATTGTAAATTTATGGGTCTTTTTTATTTTATAGTAATTATATAACCCCCTAAGAGTAAAAAATCAATTTTGTCATGCTAAGTGATAATGTGTACAAATAAGTGTTAAAATAAAATATAATGCTATTAAAGTAGTTAGAACATTTATATTATTAATTAAATTAAGTATGTTCAAACCATACTGATATTATCAACTAATGAAATCAGATTGTGTCATTTAATAAGTGAATATTATTTTGTGTTAATTTAATATTTTTTGGGAATTCCAAGAAAGCTTGTACCCTCCCTTACTGAAGGGAACCAATTCTTCTCAATCCATAACACTTGAAACCCCATTTATATTTCTGAAGCGTTGATAAATCAGTTCCTGTAATATCTCCCTCGTTCTAGTGTTTATTAGTTAGAAATGATAACAATATTATATGACTTAAGATGTTATGAAAAGAATTATTCACAATGAATATATATATTTTTTATCTGCATATTTTAGGTTAATTTATTCATACACATCCTTCAAAACATTATCAAGCATGATAAAATAATAAAATCAATATAATCTCAATATATAGATATGATTAAGTTAGTTTCATGATGTATATCCATCTCTACTTACATCAAATTGGAAAGGAATTCATATTTATTATGTACCGATGACTTCTGCATAGCGAACATATGTAATTTTTTTCATTATCTCTCTATAAATATTGGATATATTAATGAAATTAATATATATATGTATTATTTTAACATAGATGATTTTTCATCACCATAATTAATGGTTTGATTTAAAAATATAATTTCTATTTAAAATTGATAATTATTAGATGATTATTATTGTGGGGAAGTTCTAATAATGAACTCCATGGCTATAGAAAAATTACTTATATCATAGTTTGGTCTTAACAACTAAATATCATTGAAGAAATCAATATTAAATTATATGTTTAAATAATTATATATTACATGGAAATAAGTGATATATAAGGAATACTAATCCTTAAAAAGGTTGTTATATAATTACATAAAAAACCTAATATTATTATTCAACAAGATAATTAATGAACGTAAAGAGTAGGACACAAGGTTTGGCATTTTTAATAAAAAGATCATTTAAATATTCCCATAAAACTGTATTTTTATTCCAAATCCTTTCAATCTAATTTTTTTAAAAAGAATTCATTCCTATTCTCATATGATTTTTTAAATTTATTTTATACCCATACATACTTCTTAAAAATGTTTTTGAATAAATCATTTTGTCATTTTATAAATATAAAAATTTCAGAAAATTTTGAAAAATATATAAATAGAATGGTTTTTAAATTATAAATCATGAAAATAATATCTTATATTAATAACTAATTTTCTCTTTAAATATTCATTTATAATTTTTCATGGTTTTGTAAAAAAAAATACTTTGCATCTAGATAATTTTTATACACAAAAGTGATTTTAAAAAGAAAAGGTGATATCCTTAAGACTATTTTTATGATGAAAGAATTGATGATTTAAAATTATGTTATTGTTAAAATGAAATTTAAATAATGAAACGTGGTTATGATATAATCCAATTATGGGGTGTCGTAGTATCAACCAATGATCCATGGTTTGACTATTAACCAAGGATGGGTGGTCACACTATAATCTCTATTGCATTGAGTAGGAAAATCGACCGTATGGTTATACCATTTATGATATGGTTTCAATTGACTAGGTCTCTCATAATGGATGATTAATATATACTAAGATCATTATTACAATATTAAATGTGAATTTTATTGTATGTGTAGTTTTGATGGTTACTCAATATTTTTTTAAAAGTTAACCAATAAAGTCTTTCATCAGTAGCTATGGTTTCTACACCAATTATGACAAATATAGATATTGTTTTCACCTTTTATTATTTATATTTTAAATATATAGTGCCTTTTAATTTATCAAATTGATATTATTTACATATCATTTTTATTTTTTGGTGTGTTTTGAGATAAAATGAGAACATTTCTTAATTCTAGAATTTTAACTAATTTAAGATAGATTTGTAATTAGATCATAACATTTAAAATATAGATCCAATTGATGAGATTCCATTTTTAGGATTCTATGATATGAGGGACACGACTTTAACTCATAGACAATGAGATAATGTGGAACTATTTTGGACAGAAAATATCAATTAATGTTAAAAATTAGTTTGGTGTACAGGGTGGACCCCACCTCCAGAAATGTGGCATAACTCAGGATAAACACCTATAATTGAGGTTATTACAAATTTATTTTAATGGGAATTTATAGGTTTACCTCACAAATAAAATAAATGGAGTTATACACTCATTTAGGTGAACTTTTAAGGCCTGACATTGAAAGAATATTCCTATAATCATCGATAAAAAAACATATACTAATTTATTATTACATAAATTTATTTATGAACATCCAATTATTTTAAAACATAATGGTCAGATATAAAATAAAATTTCTAGCATCCAAAAATAAGGAACCTCATGGCTATTTGAAAATATGGTGTGCCATACATGACCCGACATCTTGAAAAATGATTCTAGAGTTAATGCAACTACAACCATTTCTTTTCTTCATTTATTTTTATTCTTATTAATATTTTTGACATTATTTTTTTAATCTAATTTAAATTTTGTTTATTTTAAATAAACTATAACTCATTCATGGATTTTACCTTTGTGTATTCCTCAACACATCCTTCTATTTCCTCTTCTTATCCTTCTTATTATAAATTATTTTATTTTTATTAATTTAATGGGAGGCTTTTCTTCTTCTTTTATAATCACTATTCATTTTATTTTTCATTATTTTATTTTTAATTATATTCATTCTTATCTCAAAAACAGTGATTTCATACAAGAATAAATTATCTTAAAACTCATTTTTAAATTCTAATGTTTTATTATTTTTTTGATGTGTAGTAGTGATGTCCACAAGTGTGGCTATCATCCACCATGACACAGAACAAAATATAATTTATATTCATTTATTAAATACTTTCCCCCACTTTTACTAGATAAAAGATCTTCATGTGATGGAGTTTATCCATTCAGTGAAATAAATGTTATATGATGGAGCGAGGTCCATGGAGATGACACACTCTCGATCTAGGTGTTCCATTAACCTTGATTGTAGGAAGTGGAGAAATTCATATTTATAAAATGCATTAAATATTTATCCCTATAAAATAAAATAATTATAATTCATTCATGAGTTCCTAGAATTTAATTAGTACACATAATCTAAACACAAACAAGGATAATTATAGACCTCAAAAACCAATCAATAAAGTCCAATTTCTTTATACATTAATTATTTTTCATCATTGAATGTTAGTTTCATATTTCCATTAATTTAAATTCCATAACCTCCAAAGATTAAATAAAAATAATAATTAGTTTCAGTGATTTATTTTAAGTGAGTGAAGAAGTAAAATGATTTTCTTGTGAGACAAGCCTAGTAGGTCACAATTCTACACAAGGAAACCTATAAATTTTCTGTTTCCACACCCAATGACAAGCATGCATCAAAACTAAAATAATTTTTAAGGATACAATCATTTTTTATCATTATATTTTTAATTTTAACATTTTATATAAAATCCATTATTTTCTAAATAAAAACACATAATTTTTTTAGAAATAGTTTCTAAAATAATATTTTTTTCATTGGTTGATTACAGATAGGTGAAATATCAAGAATAAGAAGTTGATTATAGGGTTCATAATAATTGGATGTAAATTTGGACAGTTAATATAGATGACAAGGGGTGAAAGATGGAACGATCATTTAGATATGTTCGTGAATTAGTGGGGAAACTTGACCTTGAGACGAAGTAAGAATATGTGGTTGTGGTGGAAGAAATTTCACCACTCCTCATTGAAATTGAATAACATGAGGAGGAAAAGGTGGAGGTATGTAAAGATTCTTTCATCCCTGAACCACTATTTCTAGGAGTAATAGAGGATACAGACATTCATATATCTCTATATATAAAATATAAACATAACCAAGATAACTTCTTTAAAAAATGCGTGGAACTACATGGTTTTTATAATCAATGAATAAAAGAAGATCCATCTCACATAAAGGAAGACAACACCAAATTGATGAAATTTTATGTAAATATGGAGGGTCATGACTACCTACCACCATACGTTGATATCTGGCATCAAGATGCACTTACCACTAAGGAATCAATTGAATCATAACCAATCATAGAGTTCAACTTATCCCAAAATCTATTTCATTTTATTTTATTGAATATGAATTGAGCATTAAATAAAAATACTTTTAATTTTATGATTCAAGAAATGTTTTCTATGCCTTGGAGGAACATGTAGACATTAGACATGCACCTATTAAAGAACACATGGTAATCCAAAAATAAATAGAATATATTATAGAGGATGTAAAATAATATATCATATTGAATCCTCCAAAAGAAAAATAGATACAAAATTTCAACATTAAATGGGATTATATTGAAATTATTTCTTCAAATTTAAATTTTGAATATCCCATTGATTATTATTTTAATGAATTGTGTCTAGAGAACCCACTATATTGTGAATAAGATGTTCCAAAAGTTTCAATAAATGACTATAAGTAACTATACATCATCCTACCACCATCATTAAAGTTGAACCACATTGTTAAGGGGTGGATATAGTCTACATTATATGTGGAATTCTCTTCAATAGAAAAAATAAAATGAAAGCTACGAAGAACAACATGTGGTGGTAGATGTAACATCCCAAGTAAGTAATGAATAATATATATTTTTATCTATGTCTATTAATGATTAAGATAGTGTTATAGAGGCTTAAAATTAAAATAAATACAATCTTATGCATGGAATACACTAATATTCGTAAAAGATTGTTTTACTACCTTTTGATGGAAAACCATTTTTGAATCAATATTTTGAAAATTTTATAAACTATGTTTGTCAAAATAAACTTATTCTTTATGATTGGGATATCAAAATTTACCTTGTGTGAATTTTTGGTATTTTTCTGACAATGTTCATTTTTAATGAATAGTGAAAAATACTGCATTTTACATCAAAACTGCTTTTTAATCTAATTTATTTATATTATTAGATTATGTTTTGAATTGGTTTTGAAGTGAAATTAGAATATAATTTTACCATTTTATCCAATGGTGGTCATTGGAATCAATTTCACTTTGAAATTAGACTTAAACTGGTGTCAATCTTTTGATACTTATTGTTTTGTAAAAACATGCTATTTGCTCTGGCAGCGGGAATTAATTATTAAATTAATTAATGTGACTTATATGATTTGAATTTTGTAAAATAGACTTCATTTTTGAATTCGGAATATCAAATATAGCTTAGGGTGAATTTTTGGTAATTTTCTGAAAAACTTCAATTTTTGATGAATAGTGAAACCACTAAGTGGTAATCAAGCAAACTGATTTTTCAGTTAAATGAAAGTTTACCACTAATGTGTATTGAATTTTGAAAATCCGACATACATGGTTGTCATTAAGAAGTAAAATGTGGTTCAATGAGATTAAAATAATTTTTTGGTGAATAGTAACTTATTAAGTTTTTAATCGCGATTAGGGGTAATTAGGGTAGTTTAAGGTATAAATAATTCTTTAATAATATGAAATGACCTAGACACATGTCCCAAACTTATTGGTTGTGTCATGGCCGACCAAGACAATACATTGGTCAACTTGGGGACCCCATGGAGACATTTTGGTTGGGAAATGACATAAATAACTTTTTATTTAATGTAAAAGTAAAAATGACACAAACATAATATGTTTTACGAAAACAATTTTTACATGGGGTTATAAAGATCAGATATTTGATTATAAATAGTCATTGGAAATATAAAAAGATTTCCTACATCATAGTATTTTTTTTATGATTTTTAGACATTAAATAAATTAAATTATTTATGACATAATAATGATGCAGCGATGACATCATTACTTGACGATTTAAATAAAATGGAAAGACAATGTAAAATCTATGAACTACACATGGACAAAACCAATTGGATGAGTGGATTTCAAATCCTTATCACCTTATCCACGAATTATATCAATGTGGGACCTTTTAAAACCGAAACACATTTTCAAATAAAGTAATATTTCTTTACTTTCCAAAAGTGCCCCTCCTCTTCTCTTATAAAAGGCCCCCACCTCTACCTCATTTCACACACTCCTCAAGCCTTTGGCTCGGCCAAAACCTGCCCATTTACTCTCTCCACATCCCTCTCCTCATCATAGAGGATTACCTTTGGGGAGAATCCTTTCAAAGGAAGCCTTTAGGCTCAAATCAAAAGGAGTTACACTTTTAAAGGAGATTAAAGAACGGTCGGGTTAAGTAGGATACGAGGTATGGGACTTCGTCTCAATCTCCTTTCATTGAGGCATATTTTGTTTTATACACAACCTTATTTTATACGGTGTATAAAACCCTTTGACTTTTACATTTATTCAAAAGGAATCTTTTTTATAAGAAGCGTTTTCTAAATGACAAAAGGGAATGTTTTTGTCATACGTATGCGGCGACAACGACTTCTCCGCCGTCGTGACCGTTATTTGAGTTTCGGCTTCCTCTACAAGCCATACCTTTTTTTAAACAAAAAATAAATACCATGTTTTACTTTAGTATTGAAAATGGTTTTCATAATGTTTTTATTATACCAATGTGTTGTATTGATATCTCGTGATTGAAATGTGGAAATGTTATGTTTCCGTTATGCATGTTTTATGTGATATGATTATGTTATGGTTCTTGGGAATTATTATGAAGACAGGTGGTTCCGTGATAAACTAAGGGCGGGTGAGCCCGTTATAGCTCTCCAATTCATTGGGTAACGCGAAGGAGTGAAACGTTAAGGTTTCTCCGAAGAGATTTAGGGAATATACTGTGATGGGTATTCCAAATGTAACCAAGAGGGTTACTCTCTACGTAAGAAAGTTATGAATGCCTCAAGTTACCTTTATGTCTTATGATTTCTATGATTTATTCATGATTTTATGAGGTATGTTAAAGTGCTTATGTTTTATGGGTAAAGTAAGATTTCACTCTTATGTATATATGTACCCATGTTTCCTTTCCATGTTTTTATAACCCATACTGAGCTTTTTATGCTCATCCCAAGTTTTTTTTTGAAATTTTTTCACAGGTCAAGGGAAAGGTACATGATAAGATGATAGTGTCAAAGAAGTATCAAGAAAGAATCCATGTTTTATTTTAAATATGTTTCCATTGATGGGAATGAAGAATACTATCTTTATGTAACCACTTTGTTTATATGTGGAATGTAATGCAAGTTTTATGATCTAATTCTCTAAAAATATAAACCTGAAAAGATCCTCAATGTGTAATCTCGTAATAACTCAAGATTTAAGTAAGGATTAAGGCGGGGGCCTTATAGTTGGTATCAAAGGTCGGTTTAGATAACTTTAGGAATTAGAATTCTATTAAATGATTATCCAAAAATATTTTTTTTTGAAATGATATAGCATTTAACGATTACCATGTTTCTTTATCTAAGACATGTTTGTTCAGAATGGTTTTCCGCAGAGGAAATAGGGAAGCAGTGTTAGGAAGGCATACAGAAGGAAATAACCTTCTGAATCCGCATCCCGAGATGGTCGGAATTGGAACTGAACAGTTTGTTGCAGTAATGGCGCAGTTGACTCAAGTGATAAATGGTGGTGGTATCCATGCACGAGATCAGCCAGATCAACCACACAGGAACATGTCAGTGGTGGAACATTTCATGAGGCAACATCCACCATCATTCAGAGGATCATCTGACCCTGTGCTAGCTGAAGGGTGCATTAAAGCACTGGAGAAGATTTTTGATGTCATGGGGTGTTCAGACAATCAAAAGGTTAGTCTTGCTATTTACCGTTTGGAGGGTGAAGCAGATCAGTGGTGGTCTATGGTTAAAAATATCAGGGACGCCGATGAGATTGATGCTGCTGACTGGGATGAATTCAAAGGTATGTTTCTTGAGAAGTATTTTCCTAAGGCTGTTCGACTTAGGATGGAAAATCAATTCTTGGAATTGAGGCAAGAGGAAGACTCAGTGGCTGCCTATGAAGAAAGGTTCACTCGATTGGAAAGGTATGATCCAAATTTTATACGAGACCTTGATAGTAAAATCAATCGTTTTTACTCAGGATTAAAGACAAAATATCAAAGGGCATTATCTTCTCGTGAGTTTAAAAGTTATGAAAAGCTTGTTCGATGTGCTGAGAAGGTGGAAATGGAGTTTGCCGATGACCAAGTGTTCTATAACAACCAGCAGAAGAAGAGACCGAGGTGGCAGGAGAAAGGTAAGAATTATTCAAAAAAGTCTGATGGTAAGAGAACTAAGTTTCCATTTTGTGATAAATGTGGAAAAAGGCATGCTGGGGAATGTCTTCTGAATTCTGGAAAGTGCTACTGATGTGGTAAGATGGGACATAAGGCTCATGATTGCACTGAAAAAGATCAAGGTGAAGGTAAGAACAAATTTTATTTACAGTTAGTGAAATGTTATAAGTGCAATGAGATGGGTCACTATGCAAACGAGTGTCCGACAAAGAGCTTGAGTGATGGGAAGCAGTTAGACTACAAGCAGAAAGGGGTGGTGAAATCCTTTGCAACTACTTCAGCAGATGTCGGGCCATCAAATGAAGTGGTATCAGGTACGTTGTTTGTTTTTTCAGATTATGCCACTGTGTTGTTTGATTCGGGGTCTACACATTCTTTCATATCTGAAACCTTTTCTAGTAAAATGAGAATACCATCTCAAGAAATGACTCCTGAACTTTTGGTAAAAACACCTGGGGGAAATGTTGAGGCAAAAAGAATTTATAAGAATCTTCCTATCCTTATCTGTGGAAAGAACCTACATGCAAACCTTATTGTTCTACCTCTAGTTGAGTTTGATGTTATCCTGGGTATGGATTGGCTCTCTATTTACCATTATAAGAATGACTATAGAGCTAAAGAATTTTCTTTTCAGAAAGACTTTCGGTTTGTTTACAGGAATGAACCCTTACTTTTGATAACATATCAAGAGGCTGAGAAACTTGTAAAAGATGGAAATGAATGTTACCTTGTACAAGTCGTTGAAAATAAATGAACTATTCAGATTAATGATGTGCCAGTGGTAAATGAGTATCCTGATGTTTTTCCTGATGAGTTTCCTGGAAGAATACCAGATCGGGAAGTTGAGTTTACTGTTGACTTAGATCCTGATGCTAAGCCAATTTCAAAACCCCCTTATCGAATGGCACAAATTGAACTTTTAGAGTTGAAGGAGCAATTGCAAGATTTATTATAGAAAGGTTTCATTAGACCTAGCACATCACCATGGGGTGCTCCTATTTTATTTGTTAAAAAGAAAGATGGTTCTATGAGACTTTTCATTGATTATAGATCCTTGAATAATATCACTGTTATGAACAAATATCCTTTGCCTCATATCGATGATTTGTTTGATCAGCTCCAGGGAGCTCAGTTTTTTTCAAAGATTGACTTGATATCGGGGTACCATCAGCTGAAGGTAAAGGTGGCAGATATTCCGAAGACCGCGTTCCGTACGAGATATGGCCATTATGAATTTGTAGTAATGCCTTTTGGGATAAGCAATTCACCTGCTGTATTCATGGATTTAATGAATAGAATTTTCCATGAGTTCTTGGATAAGTTTGTGGTGGTTTTCATTGATGATATTTTGGTGTTTTCTAAAAGTAAAGAGGAGCATGAAATACATTTAAGGGTTATCTTGCAAACCTTAAAAGAAAAGAAATTGTATGGGAAATTCAGCAAGTGTGAGTTTTGGTTGCAACAAATTTCTTTCTTTGGTCACATTGTTTCTAAAGATGGAATAATTGTTGATCTTGCAAAAACAAAAGTTGTGGAAGAATGGCCAAGACCCACAAATGTAACCGAGATTCGTAGCTTCCATGGTTTGGTGGGTTATTACCGAAGGTTTTTTAGAAATTTTTCACGGTTATCTAGTCCAATGACTAAGCTAACTCGGAAGGGTGTTAAGTTTATCTGGACAAAAGAATGTGATGATTGTTTTCATGAATTGAAAAGAAGATTGGTGAATGTTCCAGTTTTGGCACTACCTTCTAGGAATGGTGAGTTTGTTATATACAGTGATGCTTCATTGAAAGGACTTGGTTGTGTCCTAATGCAGAATGATCAGGTAATTGCTTATGCTTCACGACAGTTGAAAACTCATGAGGTAAATTACCCTACACATGATTTGGAATTAGCTGCTGTTGTTTTTGCTTTAAAAATTTGGTGGCATCATTTGTATGGAGTAAAGTGTGAAATATATACCGATCACAAAAGTTTAAAGTATATATTCACTCAGAAAGAGTTAAACATGAGACAGAAGAGATGGCTAGAATTAATCACGGATTATGATTGTACAATTCATTACCATCCGGGAAAAGAAAATAATGTGGCTGATGCTTTGAGTCGAAAAAATAATGCTTCATTAACAATGTTGCAGTTGGAACGTGATCCTTTGGTTAACGATTTGATGAACTTTGGCATAGAAGTTGTTGGTGCAGGAAGTCCTTCTGTTTTGTTTCAGGTATCAGTGAGATCTTCTCTATCAGGTAGAATCAAGCAAGCACAGAAGCAAGACAGTGAGTTGCAGAAAAAGGTAGAGCTGGTTCAGAAAGGTAAGTTGCCTGAATTCAACATTGATAATGATTGTGTTTTGAGATTTGGGAAGAGATTGTGTGTGCCTTGTGATTCACAGTTGAAGAGAGAGTTGTTATGTGAAGGTCATAGTTCTCCGTTTTCAGTTCATCCGGGCAGTACTAAGATGTATAGAGATCTGCGGGAGTATTACTGGTGGGATGGAATGAAAAGAGATATTGCTGATTTTACTGTGAAGTGTTTGACTTGTCAGCAGGTTAAAGCAGAGCGGCAGTTACCCAAAGGGATGCTTCAGCCTTTACCAGTTCCAGAGTGGAAATGGGAGAATATATCCATGGACTTTGTTGTTGGATTACCGAAGACATCTCGAGGTAATAATGCAATCTAGGTTATTGTTGATCGTTTGACCAAATTTGCTCATTTTCTTTCTATACGAGATACTTTCTCTCTTGATCAACTTTCCCGTTTGTATCTTAAAGAGATAGTTAGGTTACATGGAGTTCCTCTCTCCATTGTATCGGATCATGATCCCAGATTTACTTCTAACTTTTGGAAAGGCCTTCAGAAGTCGTTGGGTACTGAATTAAATTTTAGTACAGCTTTTCATCCTCAATCAGATGGGCAGTCATAACGAACAATTCAGACATTGGAGGATATGATACGAGCTTGTTCTATGGATTATCAGGGAAGTTGGGACCAACATCTTTCTTTGGTTGAATTTTCATATAATAACATTTTCCATTCCAGTATAAAGATGGCACCATTTCAGGCATTATATGGGAAGCGGTGTCAAACTCCAGCTTTCTGGGATGAAGTGGGTGAAAGGAAGTTGATGTGACCAGAATTGGTAGAAGAGATGGTAGAAAAAGTTCAGCTGATTCAGAAACACATGAGAACAGCTCAGAGCAGGCAGAAGAGTTATGCGGATAACCGAAGGAAGGATCTATCTTTCGAGGTAGGTGATCATGTTTTTCTCAAGGTTTCTCCATGGAAAAGTGTGATGAGATTTGGTAAGAAAGGAAAGTTGAGTCCAAGGTTCATTGGACCATACGAAATTCTGGAGAGAGTTGGATCAGTTGCATACCGAGTGGCTTTACCTCCGAGTTTATCTCAGGTACACAATGTTTTTCACGTTTCGATGTTGAGAATGTATATGCCAGATTCATCTCATGTTTTGAGTCCAGAGGTAGTTCAGCTGGAAGAGAACCTATCTTATGAGGAACAACCGGTCCAGATTCTTGACCAGAGGGAGCAAGTGTTACGGAATAAGTTGATTAAGCAGGTAAAGGTTTTGTGGAAAAACCACATGATTGAAGAGGCAACATGGGAATCTGAAAATGCAATGAGGGATAAGTACCCCCATTTATTCGATAAGTAAATAAATTGCGGGGACGCAATTTTCTAAAGGGGGGAAGGATGTAACATCCCAAGTAAGTAATGAATAATAGATATTTTTATCTATGTCTATTAATGATTAAGATAGTGTTATAGAGGCTTAAAATGATAATAAATACAATCTTATGCATGGAATACACTAATATTCTTAAAAGATTGTTTTACTACCTTTTGATGGCAAACCATTTTTGAATCAATATTTTGACAACTTTATAAACTATGTTTGTCAAAATAAACTTATTCTTTATGATTGGGATATCAAAATTTACCTTGTGTGAATTTTTGGTATTTTTCTGACAATGTTCATTTTTTTAATGAATAGTGAAAAATACTGCATTTTACATCAAAAATTTTTTTTAATATAATTTATTTATATGATTAGACTATGTTTTGAATTGGTTTTGAAGTGAAATTAGAATACAATTTTACCATTTTATCCAATTGTGGTCATTGGAATCAATTTCACTTTGAAATTAGACTTAAACTTGTGTCAATCTTTTGATACTTATTGTTTTGTAAAAACACGCTATTTGCTCTGGCAGTGGGAATTAATTATTAAATTAATTCATGTGACTTATATGATTTGAATTTTGTAAAATAGACTTCATTTTTGAATTCGGAATATCAAATATAGCTTAGGGTGAATTTTTGGTAATTTTCTGAAAAACATCAATTTTTGATGAATAGTGAAACCACTAAGTGGTAATCAAGCAAACTGATTTTTCAGTTAAATGAAAGTTTACCACTAATGTGTATTGAATTTTGAAAATCCGACATAAATGGTTGTCATTAAGAAGTAAAATGTGGTTCAATGGGATTAAAATAATTTTTTGGTGAATAGTAACTTATTAAGTTTTTAATCGCAATTAGTGGTAATTAGGGTAGTTTAAGGTATAAATAATGCTTTAATAATATGAAATGACCTAGACACATGTCCCAACATTATTGGTTGTGTCATGGCCGACCAAGACAAGCCATGGGTCATCTTGGGGACCCCATGGAGACATTTTGGTTGGGAAATGACATAAATAACTTTTTATTTAATGTAAAAGTAAAAATGACACAAACATAATATGTTTAACGGAAACAATTTTTACATGGGGTTATAAAGATCAGATATTTGATTATAAATAGTCATTAGAAAGATAAAAAGATTTCCTACATCATAGTATTTTTTTTATTATTTTTAGACATTAAATAAATTAAATTATTTATGACATAATAATGATGCAGCGATGACATCATTATTTGACGATTTAAATAAAATGGAAAGACAATGTAAAATCTATGAACTACACATGGCCAAAACCAATTGGATGAGTGGATTTCGAACCCTTATCACCTTATCCACTAATTATATCAATGTGGGACCTTTTAAAACCGAAACACATTTTCAAATAAAGTAATATTTCTTTACTTTCCAAAAGTGCCCCACCTCTCCTCTTATAAAAGGCCCCCACCTCTACCTCATTTCACTCACTCCTAAAGCCTTTGGCTCGGCCAAACCCTGCTCATTTACTCTCTCCACATCCCTCTCCTCATCCTAGAGGATTACCTTTGGGTAGAATCCTTTCAATGGAAGTCTTTAGGCTCAAATCAAAAGGAGTTACACTTTTAAAGGAGATTAAAGAATGGTCGGCTCAAGTCGGATACGAGGTATGGGACTTCGTCTCAATCTCCTTTCATTGAGGCATATTTTGTTTTATACACAACCTTCTTTTATACGGTGTATAAACCCCTTTGACTTTTACATTTATTCAAAAGGAATCTTTTTTATACGAAGCGTTTACTAAACGACAAAAGAGAATGTTTTTGTCATACGTATGCGGCGACAACGACTTCTCCGCCATCGTGACCGTTATTTGAGTTTCGGCTTCCTCTACAAGCCATACCTTCTTTTTAAACGAAAAATAAATACCATGTTTTACTTTGGTATTGAAAATGGTTTTCATAATGTTTTTATTATATCAATGTGTTGTATTGATATCTCGTGATTGAAATGTGGAAATGTTATGTTTCCTTTATGCATGTTTTATGTAATATGATTATGTTTTGGTTCTTGGGAATTATTATGAAGACGGGTGGTTCTGTGATAAACTAAGGGCGGGTGAGCCCGTTATAGCTCTCCAATGCATTGGGTAATGCAAAGGAGTGAAACGTTAAGGTTTCTCCGAAGAGATTTAGGGAATATACTGTGATGGGTATTCCAAATGTAACCAAGAGGGTTACTCCCTACGTAAGAATGTTATGAATTCCTCAAGATACCTTTATGTCTTATGATTTCTATGATTTATTCATGATTTTATGAGGTATGTTAAAGTGATTATGTTTTATGGGTAAATTAAGATTTCACTCTTATGTATATATGTACCCATGTTTCCTTTCCATGTTTTTATAACCCATACTGAGCTTTTTATGCTCATCCCAAGTTTTTTTTTGAAATGTTTTCACAGGTTAAGGGAAATGTACATGATAAGATGATAGTGTCAAGTAAGTGTCAAGAAAGAATCCATGTTTTATTTTAAATATGTTTTCATTGATGGGAATGAAGAATACTATCTTTATGTAACCACTTTGTTTATATGTGGAATGTAATGCATGTTTTATGATCTAATTCTCTAATACTCTAAACATGAAAAGATTCTCAATGTGTAATCTTGTAATAACTCAAGATTTAAGTAAGGATTAAGGCTGGGGCCTTATAGTAGAAGTCCAAGAAACTCCACCCACTAATAGATTATGGATAATAGCTTGTACCTCCCATCATAAGGAAGTATTAATAGGGGTCCCACATTGGGGATCATCCAATGATTTATATTTAAATTAATTCAATGAATTTTAATTTGAATTTGAATTTTTATGATTAGTTCTACAGTCATCCCACTCTATGTTATCTTTTTTAGTATAAATGGCATGATCCCTATTATTAATTGAGTAATTTTATTTTTTAGACACATGATGGAGAAAATAATTCAAAAAATAGTGGAGGAAAGGGTCTAATTATTCATTTCAAAAGGTATTTCAATTTATATTTTTATCATCTAAATTAAATATTTTTTTCTACATTCTAATTTTAGATTTAAATTATAATTGCATGAACATTATTGAAATCACATTTTACGTGAATTATCTTAGACGTATGATTTTATTTGGAATACTTTTATTCCATGTTTCATATTTAATTTGAAATTAATTGAGTAAACTGAAAAATTGGATGATTAAAATGTAACATGGATATTAAAATTTTTACTCATGAGTTGATGCAATTATTTAATTCATGTAAATGAAATGTCCTAATGATTTCCATCGTTTAAAAATCCAAAATTAATGAGAATTGATTTTTTTTATTATTAATTATTCCTTTAGTGATTGTACCACATCATATTTCACATTCTTGGTTGGATTTCAATACCTAGAAAGATTTTTTTATCTTGATCATATTTCTTGAGCAATCAGGGGAATGTCACCTAATATAACTAGAATTTGAACATATCAAATCTATAACTGTGAAAAAAATTAAACTGATTGAGTTATCTTTTAAAAATAGATTATCTATAAAGTTACACCATTACATGAATAATAATTTATACCATAGACCCTATAAATGAACTTATTCTGGTTGATCCACGTTTCAATCCATATTTATCCATTCTAACCCAACAGTTATAATTTCTATGATATTTTAATGTTGAAGTGTGGGGGTTAAGGGAATCATAGATGAAGGGGTTGTTTTCATTATAATTAAAAATTGTGGTGATACTTATTGTGGGAATAAATTAAGGTTGCTGATCCATTCATGAGACTTTATAGTTTTCCCCTCTGGTGTTAAAAATTTAAAAAATGATAAAAATTACCACGAAATGAGAAAAATGGGTTGTGATTTGGAAAAACCAAAACAATCATTGTAATTAGACCAATTATTTTTATCATATATCGATAGGTGAAATATTTAAGGTTTATTACAATCATTAATTATTAAAATAGAAAAAAATTTAAAGGTTATTCAGAATAGAAATATATAAAATTTTGGAACAAAATATTCCAGAGGGTGCAAAAATAAATCATTATGCTGTATTTTATCATAACTAATACATTAAGTTTTGGGATAGTGGGAGTTGATACATTGAAAGGGATAATTTCATTAAAATTTTATTTTTGACAACATGCATTTTAATTAATATATAAACCTCCTCCTTGAGTATAATTTTTTTAATATATAAAATCCTACCTATCATATGTCTTAGAATCCATTGAACCCTTATTGAAAATCTGTCATTATTTTATTTTTATTTTTTATGTGGATATATTACTTCATTTACTGAACTATGGATAACGATAATTTATTTAAAATATTTTTAAAACTCCACATGAATTATATCATGTGGTATGAGAGAAAATATTGAATAGTGTGGTAAGTCAGGATTTGACTTATTTGGTTATAAAAAATAGAGGAACATGATTGAATGCAAATAGATGTTTCAAAATTTAATAAATGGAGTAATTAAAATAAATTTGATCATTATTTAATTGAATAATGAGATATTGAATATATAAATTTTGTTGATTTTTTAAATTTTTGTTCAGCATTGATTTTTTTATTTCTTTTGAATATGAGCATTAGTAACATTAGGGCTATATGATTTCTAATGTTGAGATTATATAATATAGAGAAAGCATGGAATAAGACAGTGGGAAATGAAAAATAAGATATATTAATCATATTTAAATGTGTTTTAATTTTTTAAACCCTCATATTTTACAAATTAGAGTTTACTTTCATAAATTTTGATCTATGTTGCATTCTGGGAAAACGTTTCAGAATTTCTTAATTATGGGATTATAAACAATTTTTATCACTTTTTTAATACAACAATAAATTTAAAATTACTATAAAATTTATGTTACTTTTAATAAGAATTATTTCATTTGTGGGATATGATATTAATTTAAGGACCATCAGTCAATTAAAAATTTTAAAGGCATTAAAAAATAAATCAATGATAAAACCCCATCAGGAAGGCAAACAAGACCCCACATACATAAATGAGGCATAACACTAGAAATACACTTCTGATATATTTTATTAGAACTTTATTTTAATGATAATCCCAATACCCATTTTAAAATTAAATTCCATGGATTTATTCACTCGTTAACATGGATATTGAATGATAAACATTTAAGAAATATTTCTTCAACAACCAGCCTGATAAAGTCAAACTCATTAATTATTCCGTAACATTCTCTATAAATTTACAATTAATTTAATGTTTTTATACTAATAAGAAATTATATTTCAAAAATTTTATAACATGTACTCCTGAGGATATTGGACAATTTGATGTGCCAAACAGGATCTAAACTATGGAGGAAAGAATCCAGAGGGGAAGATGATGGAATCATTTAATTTCTTCCGTTATTTAAACATTTCTTCGTTATATATATATATATATATATTAAAATGAATTTTTAATTACCTTTATTTAAAAAAATCTAATTCATGCATGGTTGTTATTTTTGTCACTTCTGCCACACAACATTCTTATTATTATTCTTCTTTTAAATATTCATCATATCTTGTTTATTTTTTTGATTTCATGTCTATTTTCATCTTCTTATATCATCTATTTTCTTTTTTGTTCTTATATCATTTCTCATCTAACCATTTTGACCTCTTTCCCTAAAAAATTAGAGACCAAATCGAGGCATGTCTTAGGTGAGATATGAGGAAATTTCAGTTATTTTGTGCATAAATTCTAATGTTTTTTTAGGTTTATGATGCGTCAAAGTGATATGAATTGTTGTGAACATAAAACACCACAAAATTGATCTGAAACACATTTCTAGTATTTTATTAAATCTTATACCTTCTTTATACTAGATCTAATCACTTCATATAATGGTGTTCAACCATTTTTTGGATGAAAAGCATATAATTGATCCTGGTCCCTAGATCTATCAAACACTTTATTGTGGTGTTTGATCAACCTTGATTATAGGAGGTGGTGAAATTAATATTTCTAAATGAATTAAATATTTCACACAACTAAATAAGGGAATATTAATTCATGTATTAGATATAAAAAATGAATTATCATCCTTCATCTAAACACAAACATTGAGAATTATGGAACCCACCAACGAGTCCATAAAGGATATGTTCTTTCTTATCTAATTAATTTTTTAAATTGCATGTTTTTTTAATGGATTATTTCATTTAAATATTACCACCTAACATTATTAAATAGAAATAAATAGAATGTAATTTAGGTGAATTATATTATGTGAGTGAACAACTAAAAATATCCTCAAGTGATATGACCCAGGTCAACCACTTTTAAACAATAGGAAAACATAGAAATTTTATTGTTCTACACCATATTAAAAATATATATCCAAACTAGAACCATTTCTTGAGATAAAATTATTATTTTCATTTCACATTTTTGAAATATTTTATTTTTTTCAAAATTAAAATCAAATTAATTTTTTTTATTTTGAATGATTTAATTGAACAAATATTATTATACAAGGGGATATTAATCAATGATTCAATATAATGAATAAGTAATTGATATTAGTAATATAAATGAGTTGGTGAAAACGATGAGTGATACCATGGATGAAATAGGTAGAATGAAGGAAATAGAATTTCAATATTTTCATGCATTAATAGAGAAAACTAACCCTATGTTTGAGCAAGAACCATAGGTAGTGATGGAATAAATTTCACCACTCATAATTGAGATTGAACAACCTGAGGAGGTAAAGGTGTAGGTAACTAAAGATTCATTCATCATCACTCTAACATTTCAAGGTGAGATATTTGAGATAGAATTTTCTATTGAGCTATATGTGGGAGATCAATAAGTACTCGATTACATATAGAAAAAATTTGAGAAACTACCATATCCCACTAATAAATTGAATTAAAATTAGAGAACACCCTTTAAGGAAGAGAAAAAAAAATCCATTTAATTTGAAGTAATGATGGAGGTTCATGACTACCTACCTCAATCCATTGAGATCCAACATCCTGAAACACTTACTATAGTGGCCACCATTTAATCTCAACCAATTTCGAGTGTTTTTATATATGTTTTATGACCTAATTATATAATCTTAAAAAAACAGAATCATAGGATTGTATTAATGAGAATTTAATTTATATGACACTATAATTTCTAATTATTATTGTTTTACCCATATATACATCCCATCATTTCATTGTAACATTTGGTTATTCTTGGAAATATAAACCTAGGAACTCCCTACAACCTAGCATTCAAGTCCCAAAAATCATATCTCTAGTCTAAATAATTTCCAATAAAAGGGACTCCTTAAGATAGTACACCTATAGTACTAATTTTTAATGAACAAACATATGATATTCATGAAACCTGGTTCTAATGATTATCCTACATAGACCAAATTTTTGTTCTTAATCCACATAGGTTAGAAAATTGCACCCGATCATCAAAATCATTCTCGAGAGAACAATTTATCTCATCAAGAATTAAGATACATCGAATTGATACATATACACAGATTAAATAAATTTTGTAATGGAAATCTTTATCAATATATGGAACAATAAAAGATATATAATGTCGGTTACACGACCCATTTGAATACAGTAAGGAAAAAACCCAACATACGACTCTAAGAACCAAAGGAAAATTTAAATATGAGATAACTACTCTAGGTTTCATGTCAAAAATAACCCACCATATCACAACTAGATATCCATACAAATATTACATAAAATTCACTACCATACAACAATACTTTGCCTTTTCCGTAATCAAACGATGATACAAGGATTGGACATCATTAATGTCTTGTATAGGTTGTGAACTAAATAATCTTAAAAGTATCCCACGTAGGTGTAACATTAAAATATTCTTACAAAAATCCTAATATTATCAATTTTATATAAAATATTTAGTGGTTATAAGTTTAATTGTTTTATATCAACAAAATAGAAAATATATCCCAAATTTCCATTGTTCCAAAAAAAAATAGGAAAAATAGTTTTAATGAATAATTCAAATAAATTAGATAAATTTACCAAAAACAAGTATATCAACGAAAATATTGGACATATCCAAATAAAAATGATAAAACACACCATTGATAACTAACATTATGTATATCATGGTCACTCGTATATCAATTTTGATGAGTAAAATTTATATTTCCATAGAATCCATTCATGAAGATATAGGTAATATAGATCCAACCTAAAACATTGAACCATCCTACCATGAAAATAATGTAATAAATCCCAAAGTATATTGAACTACGAATAAATGAACACCCTATAATGAGGGATCCCTTATAATACATAAGATACATCCCTAATACTACACCCTCCATCAATATACACAGTTCACCCAAGAGTTGTATTTATTATATCATTTCATAAGGCCTAAAAAAATTATCAATAGTATTTCAAAAACCCAATTTTCATCAAAACCATCGTTGAAATCAAAATTTTCAATCCTTTTATAGTGTTTGGAAATTGACATATGATTTACCAAAATGAAGTGGAATCCACATTTGCTCAAAAAAAATCATTTAAAAAAACATTCTAATAATACAATTTTCATTCATATTAAATTAAGGAAAATTTATAAAATAAGTGAAATTATGGTTCATCCAACATTGTTTAAAGAAACAACCACTTACACCAAGAATCAGTTGAACACCACCAACAATCAGATCTACAAAAACAGAAAATGTACTCGATATTAACAATAGTTGTAACATAATTGATTCCACCATATTAGAATATATATCCCTAATCTAATGGTTTAAAGTAGATGATACACCAAAATAGATCTTTTTGAACTCAAAAATTACACCACAACCAAAATACAGGTCATCCTATGAAATACAAGTCATTAAGGGGAACTTAAAATTATCAAATGAGACCACATATCATTAATTATATTCAAACAATGTAGTACACAACAATTAAAAAAACATTTTTAATTAAAAAAATAAAATTAAAAAAATTTGTTTAAAAATGATAGAAACCAACTGAAATAAAGATAAATGTTCCAAATAGAGTGATATGTATGGATGAGAACCCCCCAATTATCATGGATTATATATAGGGTTTGAGAGAGGTGGTTCCAAAGAAAAATAAAAGTAGTCATACATGTTTTATGATATAAAATTCACTATGTTGGAGTGATTCAAATCACTATTAATTGATTAATTACTGGAATCCCCATTTTTCAATTATTCTAAAAAAGGTGTCGCCTATTGTTAAATATCATGGGCCAAGTTTTTAGGAATTGTACCTGGCTAACATCATGAATATTTTCCATGTTATTAACCAGGTTCATTTAATCTTCCAATAGATGGTTTCATATCCCAAATTTGCTTCAGAGTGTGAATTTTTCATATAAATAGTGAAAATTCCTAGATACTTTCCAAAGACTCCCCAAACTGTCTCTCACTCCCACCAAACCAAAGAAACACAATATTGAACAAAAAATACAACAAAATTTTGTTCCAAGATCATACAGATGATATATAAAAAACCATAATTTGTGAAATTTGTTTCAAAATTGGAAAAAATATTTTTATATCAAATACATCATTGATACAATCCTTAATAAAGGGTGATGAAAAATAAACGACATCACTTTATGCAAGAGGTAATCTGCAGATAAACACATTCAATGCAATTGGTTCCTAGAGGATGGACGATATTATATAATAATCATAATATTATTATAATTAAATTTATTTCAATCAATTACATTTAAAAAATATATATATTATGTTATATAATTTTAGGATATTAAAATAATAATAACGAAACACTAAGAATAATTTTGTACTCAGGGCGATGAGTTATAATTATTCATGGAATTATAATATATAATGATATTATTATTATTAATAATAGAAACCATATAATTTAATATTTTGGATAAGGTTATATAAAGAGTATAATAATACGTTATTATGTACATAGTTCAAGGTAATGTTAATCTCAATGTTTTATAAGTGAACGCTTTTTATAAGTGAAGAAATTGGTAGTTTTGGAAGTAACCCCTACATTTTATATAATAAATAGTCATTATTCAAGGGTAAATATACCTAGAATAGATAAAATAAGAGGATAAATTTGGTGTGGGAATAGTATTAACTCAATCAAAAAATTTCGATCATTTCTTAAACAATAATATTCCTTTTCTAATCACTAAATGTTTTTTACCATTGTTACACATTATAACGAAAAATATTTTATAACCACAGTGATTAATTATAAAGATAAAAACTAAAATTGAACTTATAAACCAATTTTTTACATGAAAATTCAATAATAAATTCAATTTTATGATATCATATTTAAAAATGTTTCATTAGTGTATGTTATTATATTTTTAATTAATCATGTAAAAACAATTTTTTTAAGAATAATCTTATACCTAATTAAGTTTTATATATGATAAAATTATAAAACATAAATATTTCATTCAAAATATTTGATTAATTATAAAAGAAATAAATGTAATGATTATTTTATATAAGGAAAAAACTGAATTTCATCTTGAAAATACTTCATTCAATAAAATGACCAAATATAATTTCTATTAAACTAAAATTTTAATCTTGTTATAAAAATGATTGGAATATGATTTATAATCTAAATGAGAATATTAAATTTAATAATTTTACAGCTTAATTACATATATTTTTAAAGTATATTATTTTTTTCTTCATATAAATTCTTCTTTTATGGTAAAATAACATAAATCATAATTAATGTAAAAATATATATTTTTGACAAAAAATCATCCTTTATAAAAGATACACTATAATTATTATAAAGTAAAATATTTTATTTTTAATTCAAAAGAAAACATTATTACAAACAATTAAAATTATAAAATTATAAATTTAATGTTTTAGAATATAGTACAATATATAATGAAATATTCCTTAAATGATAACCCCTTCCAATAAAAAAACATATTTATTATTTATCTTGTAAAGTTAAATATTATTAATAGTTTCCATCAAAACCATTATTATCGATTTATTATTAATTTTATTATAATATGATGTGGTTCAAGTTTGTTTTCTGTAGTGTGTTACAAAAGTTATTGAACATAACACTAATTTTATAAAGTCTACAATTTGTTATTGTTACATTATTCCCCATTAAATAAATAGGATCCCTTGAATTCCAACAATTAATTAAAATATAAGATAATAATGGACATTATAGATCAATATATTACCTCTAATAGGATATCTATCTTAGTATATTATTATTTTTAAAGATTCATATTTTTCCAAAAAATGTAATATAATCATTTTCATATATATATAAATGTCGTTGTGTGTGTGTCCTAATCATATATTCTATAGAACAGTTATTCCAAAAATAACCTACACATACATGCAATAAAAATTCACCAAAAATTATATATCAATATGCAATGTAATATTTACATTCCACAAATGGATTTAATCACTGGTTACTAAAACCACATACTATCATATATATATATATATATAAATTTCTTAAAAGATACCATGAAATAATTATCAATCTGGAGGTGAAATATTCAATCTTACTAAAATCTTTTGAATTCAATCAACACATAATTACATAAATAATCAAATAAAAATGATAAGTGTTTTCAATTCCTCCACCAGGTGATCTTAAATTGTTCTCCCCGAAAAATGACATTGTAAAAAACTAACTTTCCAATTTTATTAATTCCATTTAATATATGTATCAAATAAATTAAAGTTTAAATATATAAGAACAATCTTTATATTATTCAAAAAACCATAATAATTTTTATATTATACCGGAATACATTTGACAAATATCACATACGAGTTAAAATATACTGGATTATCAAAAAATAATTTCTATTATAGTATCATCCTTGGTAACTATAGGTAATATATAAAAACATATATTTCTATCATTACATGAATTTACTGTGATTATCAATAATTTATGTATTACCCATTATTATATCATGATACATAGTAGTTTTTAGATACATATCATTTTTATCATCATCAACAAGATCATCTTTCAGCCAAATACTAATTCAAAAATTGATATAATAATATCCTAAAGAATCAAGGAACATGAATATGAATACTTAGTCATAATATGTCTTCTCCAATGATTCGTTCATTTAAATATATGATAATTTTTTCAACCACATTATACATGGTAAATAATATAACATTTTTATTTCTATCAGGGTTACATTATGTTGTTTAGTATCATTATCCTTAAATAGAAACATTAATATAACAAAGAAGTAAATATTTAATGATGATTTTTACAATAATTATGATCAACCAGATAATATCCACCATGGCCATCAAGCCATATGTGTGGTTAGGGATCTTTTTCACACAGAAGGTCTCAATTAATATAATACTCAACCCCCAATTTTAATGGTTATTTCCTATAATATAATTGTAATTGGTCATATAGAAAATTTTTAGTATCATTATGTGGATGTATTTGATATTAGTACAATTAAATGTCCAATTTACAGAAAACTTCTTGATGTTAGTCTATGCTCAAACTAGTCCCTTACACTAATTCAAAGGGTTTCCGCAAATGATATCAGATACTAATCCCCATAGTATTACCTAAACAATCCTAATGGGTTATTTATATATTTTAAATTATGATAAAAAAATAATTATCATATATTCTTGAAATTTCTAACTCCAAATTATCGCTAAATATTAACATCATATTCACCAATGATATCTAAACCCCACTTTAATATAAACATTGCCAACCCAATCCTAAATTTCAATTAATTTTATTACATGTAAAAATAATTCAATTCAATAACTTCTTATGACTAATTATGTTTAGAGTTATATAGAATTATAATAATAAAATCCACTAACCAAACTCATTCCTTTTTAACTAAAGGAAATGTTTTCCACTGTTGGAGAAGATATTTAAAATATAAATGGTCGTAAAAATATCTTACTAAATATCCACATAGATACTCTTTAAAAATGTACATAATTTTATTATTTTAATTACCCAGGGAAAAATTCATAATAAATGGGTGCACTCAAACACTTTATATTTAATAACATGTCAAATGGACAAGAAGGTTAGATTAATAACATGTGAAAAATACGGGGTGGGGGGGATTGTATTAGTGGAAAAGTAACATGAATTTGTATGAGTTTTCCATAATGATTCATGATATAAATAATACAAAAAATGATCAAAGCATTACCATGTAATTAGAAAAAAAACATGAAGCATAAATCATGTGTGACAACACAAATAAAAAATTATGGAATAATAAAAAATATAGGATTAATTATATTTATAAACATGGAATCCCACCATCTGTTCCATATGTAAAATTGTGAGTAAGACTAAATTCTATCTCACTAACCTATTTTGAATTAGCATACTCGGTAAAAAATTCACACCTAAAATTATTATTTAAGATTAATAACATCACACCACCTTTATGAACTAAGAAATTAGCTATCCTATTCACATGATGAAATTTTAGTATAGATAAACATCATTAGACACACGCTTTGAGAACCTAGATACTAATTAAACGATTCACATAACATTTATATCTCATGAGATATAATCCCTTCCTAATTCATTAGATTCAGATATTGGTCCTAAATGTCCCATAATACATACAATTTTATAGAAATTGAAAACAATGACCACATCATAAAATTACCCATTGTAGAAAAAAATGTTATATATATCATTTAAATAGATTCATATAGGGAATAATTTTAAAAAATTAATCCCAGTACATAAAATGGAATAAAATAATTATATTAATAGTCAGAAAAAGAAATTCACTCACTCTTTATGTAAATACCACTTAATTAAGATTATATATCATAAAATATTTACATTATATTGATAAATGGTGTACTGTAATGTCTATAACATTCCACAATCAATCAATGTATGGAATCTTGATGAAACCCCTTTAATCAATTGGCTTTGGAATATAGTAATCCTAGAGTTAATTATTATTGGAATAAAATTTAATATTTTTACACTAATAACAATGAATGGAAGCATAAAAAATAACAGTTAATTTCTCTAAAATATAAGGAAATTATATATTTCATCCAATGAAATAAGTTGGAAGGTTATATTTCAAAAAAAAAAACTCAATCCAATAAATGATTTGTTAATAGAAAATGATTTAGATGAAAAATAATAGTATGTAGTTTTTGAAAATTAATATATAAATTAAATATATGATTCATATTTTGAAATAATTTTAAAATGAATTATTTTAAATATTTGAGGGAAAAATTTGCTCATTAAAAATGTTAAATAATACTTATAAAGATACAAATAAATTGGTAAATGTAGTATAATGTCATATTCCTATTGGAAAAAACTAAAAGATATCATTTTAAACATATTCATTAAATAAATAATGTATAAAAATAATTCAAAAATACATATTCAAAATGGGGAATTGAAAATATTAGAAAAAATATTACTTTGAAAAAAATTCAAAGAATGATTCAATGAATAATATCACCGATTATAAAATGAAAATATGAGTGTAAAATATTTGAAAATATCATTATTTGAAAAGTGACATCATAAAAAGGGTATTATGTTTTCGTGTTTAAATAGAATAAATAAAATTACACAAATCTTATAAATTAATCCATACTTTTTAACACATAAATAAAGAATATAATTTCATGTTCTGAAAATATTGACTTGAAATAAAAAGTCAATTAATATATGAAGATTTATTGTTGATAATGATTTAATTTAAGTAAATCAACAATGAATGAGCTAGATATAAATCTAAACAATAATTATTTCCCAAAAAATAAATTACAACACCATTAAATAAAGGAGAATTAGAATAAAAATTGATAATTGGGATGTATTAGCACCATGAAAATTTACTCATGGTTTATAAGATAATCATGACTCAATGAATTCATATTTGAGACATAGATCTAGGGATAAATTGAGGATAATTTAACAAATAAATTATTAAAATATAATAAGTTTTTAATGGATCATGAATTAAAAAAATGAATATAATGATATAAAATCTCAATTTGGATATATATATCAGTAAATGGAAATTAGGTCCATAATTCAAAACCCATTTCAAATAGTGGATATTTAGATGAAATCTATTAAAATTTAAGAAATGTTCAAATAAAGTAACCTTGAATGAGGAAGGGGTATGATGAAATTTATGATAAAATAAAATAAATAAATATTTTTCAGGATATTAACTTTATAATTTTCTGTTTCAACACCATTTAAATACAATTTGGGTAATAAAATAAATTATGTCTCAAAGAAGTAAATTTTGATATGATACCATTACATTGAGTTTTTTTAATCAATCCTTTCTAAACTACATTATAATTAACATAAATTTTTATGAAAATAATTAAAAACATAAATACAAATTAAATTCCATTATATACATTATATTTAATCATTCATTACAAACTATTTAAAAGATATTGTTATCTTCACAAACATGAGGTAGAACGTTCATTTGTTTGCCTCTTTGAAATATCACGATAAAATAATTTATTCATATTATATTATTTAGAAATCATCATTACAATATTATAATTGATATTATAATCATTTATTTCTAGATAATACATTTTCTTATATTCATCCTATTATTATAACTATTATAATTTTTAAAATGAAAAAAGAGATAAACTAGTGTCCATATTTTTATTTATATGTTGAGGATAAAATAATAAATAACTAAACTATTAAAAACCCATTAGGGGATACTTAATTATTTTTTAATTAATTATTTTTACATGGTATAATCATAATAAAAAAAATCCTTATTCATTTTTTAGATAATATTTATATCATCATTTATATAGGTGGTAAACACAACCAAAACAATAACTTTTCAAAATATTTCCTTATGTAAGTGTATTTATTTAGACAATGAGAATATAAAATATTCATAAGAAAAGAAATTAATAATTATATTATATCCTTAGTAAATCCATTCATAGAACCATCCAACATAAGAGGCAATGAAAATTGAAATTCATCATTCATGGATGTTGTAGTATGTTATATACATGGGTAACGATCCCATTTCTCAATGATTGGACATAATGATGGTATAAGAAAAAGGTCATTTAAGATTTATATAAGAGGAATAAAAACATTTTTATTCATAAAATTATTTATGTATACCATTTATAAGAGGTCTTGATGAGAAAAAAAAACATTTCTACATATAGGTGGCTTTTTTTCATGATTGAAGGATCAATGTTATTTTATTTTCGTAATATATTGAAAGGATTTAATTATTTTTGTAAAATAAGTAATATGAAAATTTATTGTAACAATTATAATGATTTAATTGTATTACTAAAGTAATTAAATGTTAAAATAAAAAAACTAGATAAAAACCCTAAAAGGAATTTCATAATCATGTAAGGTATCTATACATTCATTAAGAATTATCTTTTGATATTGATTTATTATTATTAATTATAGTGTTGCAGTAGTCAAGATTCCACTAATTTTATTTATCAAAAATTATATTTCACAGGGATTAATATATTTTAATATTAATATAATTAGAATGTTTTAACTACCAAAACAATGAAAAATGGCTTAGTCTTTATGTAACCATATCGAGCTACCGTAAAAAAGATAAAAAAAGTTATGGAAATGTTATGATATAGAAGTGATCTAATATCAAATCCTATATGAATCCATTGAAAAAAAATACCTTCTGTTTAATGAATAAATTTCCGATAATTCATGAAATAATCATCTTTATAATGAACTGGATGCATAGAGTGTTCATGTGATCACATGATGGATTCATCCTATGGCATGTTGACTTTATGTAATAGTACATATTGAAATAGATTTTTTTGAAAGCACATAATGAAGAAATAAATTTTTCATATATGGAAAAAATGTTCCAATTTCATGTGACATAAATCTAGATAATATTTTGAGTTCCTAAAAGATCAATTTAATACATGATCTAGTTACCATAAGATCTAATTATGCATGGTTAGACTAACAATGATTAATAAATGACTATGTGAACATTTCAAACATATGTTGTGTGAAGTTTTCAAAATTAAAAAGACTATAAGTTGATGTATTCAATGAGGATTTAAATTTTTTAGGAAAATAGATATGATAAAGGTTTATGATAATTAATTTATCAATATTATTCAGTGGATAATTAAAGAATGTGACATTTTTATGTTGAAAATCCACTCATCGGACAAACATGTTGAGGAATTCTACTGAAATACTAACCAGATGGCCTACCCCACAATGTGCCTAAAAGCACTCTGGTTTTATCAATTAGTGCAATGTTGATTTTAAAATTACTATGAGACATATGTAACGATAAATTGAAACTGATGTTAATCCTGTTAAGATACATCAATCTCAAAATCCTTGTATATTTTCTCTTAATATATTATCTGAGCTTCAATTTTTGCTTACATTACAATATATATTTATTAGAATATTCTCATTCACTATATTAGAGAATACAAAATACTATCTATATATAATTTTATAACTGGTATCCCTTTAATTAAAAATTATTTGTTATATATTTTTTGGGATTTTTTAGATATAGTTATCATTATAAACCCTCGTGAATATAGTGTATCTTTATAATTTTTAATAAATGTTCATGCAACTGAATGACATTATAGAGGATATAGTTTGGTCTCTTCTTGATATTAAATCCAGTGTATTCATTTTCTATGTGTGCTATATTTTCTGTACATTTTTTAAAATATATAATTATTCCTTCAAAAATACTTTTGAAAATAAAAATTTGATAAATAGAGTTAATCCATGATTTGAATAATATTCATGAAGTCAAATTAATTTTTTTCCAAAGTTAATCTGATTTAATGTTTTTCAGTAGGTCATGTTTGAGACATTTAGATATCATTAAAAAAAACAAATTAAATATTACTAGTATTTTAGATAAATGTATTATTATTATTAACTGGTAGATTCAGTTTTTAATTGGTTTAGATATAAATTATTTTTGGTATCTCAATTCACCCCTTGAGTTATTGACCCCAACCAATATTTTGTAATATGCTACTTTTTTACCTTTACATTACATACTTCTAACTTTATTCGTGTTTTTAGAAAGTTGTTATGAATTGTTTTTCTGAATAATTTGTGGGAATTGATGCAAAATCTGACAAGTATTCTATAAATAGACCTTAACCATTTAATTATTTAAATTATATGCAATTGAAAATAAAAATTAATATTAATATTGAAAGAAAGATTACAAAATTAAGGGATTTAGTAAATTAAATTATAATAATGCAAAATTTATTTTGAAAATAGTCTTCTCCAACTAAAAATTCATATGATTGAATGCATAAATACATTAATTTTTTAAATATTACTTTAAGAGAGTACAAATATAAGTTTATATCTTATTGTGATATTTATTATCATATTTGTGATACCATTTCTATGTCTCATGCGGGCACATCTAATGTTAAGGAAATATGAATAAATACATATACTTTATAATATGTATCATTTGAAATGGTTCTAGATTAGTCTATCTCTAAAAAGAATATTAGTTTCAATGTGATCAAAACTATTATAACTGGCTTGGAAGAAATATATATGACAATGATCAAGTACTAAAGATATTCATATTAAATTATGATTATTGGAGAGGTAATGTATTTTTCATTTGAGTTTCATATAACATTATAGATCTATTATCCAATCATAAAAGTTGAAAAATGATAACTTATGAAGATTATCTAAAATTATACAGTTATTATATTGAACTAAAAATAAAATATTTTATATTGAAATCATAACCTTAAATATTAAATTATGTTTTCATACATGACAGTGCAAGTGGGTGAGTTGATTTTAAAGAAAGTAATGTTGAAATGTGTGAATTAACTTAATAAATGAAGAAATATTTTCATAATTAAAATTATATATAAATTTATGGTAATATATGAAATTGAATAATGATTCGGAAAAGGATAATTATTCCAATGATATTAATTAGTATTAATATAAGATGAAAGTTTATATATATTATTAACATTATAAGATGATTAATAAAAATTAGTTTGAGGAAAAATTGAATATAAAAAATGAAATAAAGACCACTTGATGTTCATATAGATATAACACTAGTGACTCAGATATTATTTCAAAAGATAAAAATGAAAATGAAAATTTATGCCTTTTATTATATACTAAAATTATACCATCTTTTTCTTCTTCTCAAATATGTGGTCACTTTGAATTAATAAACACAGAATTTGACGAATATTATGATTTTCAAATAGATACAATAAATGAGTAAATAAATGTGTGTGTGTGTGTGTATATATATATATGTAAATGGACTATGTATAATGTGTTATATATAAATTTTAGTGTAGTATAGAAAAGGAAAAAATTCCAGTCATTTAATAGAAAATATAGATCTAAAACATGTAAATGAATAGATTATAAAAACATTTGATATCATAAGACCCATGAATATTGGACTATGATAATTGAAAAATAGTTTATCTATTTCTAGTAATAGTTTTCGATCTCGAAAAAAATGTATGATATATAAAAAAACTATTCCTAGTAAAAACAATAATACTTCTTTTTAATGGAAGACAACTAGGTTTGGATAAAAATAATAAAGTTTTGGTCCAAAAAATTATTTTTTCTCTAAATATCTTATTTTTATTATAATTATTCACCTAAAATTATTGTGGATTCCTAAGGATTTATTATCTATAATCTTTTGACCCAAAAAATATGGGTACTAATGTCATTTATTTTTCGATTGAACATAATATATATTTTTTAAATGATATAAATAATTAATGGTATCTAGAGCGCGAATTTTCAAATAATATTGCCTAATAAAATTTAAGAATCAAGAATCTTATTAAATTGGATGATTTTCATTCCATATTTGATGAAAATGAAAAAATAACAATTTTTAGACATGGAAAAATATATAACTCTAAAAATGTCCTTATTTTAAACCAATATTTTAAATAATTGCATATATTATATAGAAGTTTTTCATTATTGTGTGATTATGGTTTTAATATTAAATTAAAGAATTTATATTCTATGATTTATTATTCCATTAATAATTATTTTTTATTTTAAGATGTTATACTGTTTATTAAGTTAATTTTGATTTTTTATTCACTCAAAGTGATTCCTGTTTTATTTAATTTCACTAAAAATATATCCAATGGTATATTATAATTGGAAATTAAAATATATAATCCCTTGTAATGATAAATAAAAATTTATTATTCAATGTTAATCTAAATATTCATCTCCCTGAAGACAAATATTGAAAGTATTGAAAAGATTAAAAGAAACACAAAATATATTTATAACTCGTGATGAAATTTTCTTCCCCTCAACAACTATATTTGGTTAATATGGATTTATTTATACCATCTATATATTGTAGTTCAATAGGAAGGTATTCTGCCAAATTTATTATTAATTATTTTTCAATACATAGATGGTGATTTTTTATTTGTCCATAAAAGTGAAACCCCATCCTTTTAAAAAAAATACAAAAGTTAGTATAGAACATTAGTGGACTGACAATCAAAATCATGAGAAGTGACAATTTTCATGAGATTAAGAATAAAATTTTTAATCTATATACTCATAACATGGATATAATAAAAATATATATTCACCACATATAAACTATAATTTGTTTTTTTAGTGAATTTATAATATTCGTCATGAAATTTATTGATCTATGTTTTCTAAATATAATATACATGTCTATTTTTAAGATGATTTTATTAACACAACTTGTAATGTAAATAATATATTTCCTATCATAAATTACATGAAAAGGAATCAATATGAATTATGGAGATCTGGAAAATCCAAAATAAATTACTGGATTGTTTTTATATGTAAATTCTATGTTGTATATAAAAAATGAAATTTTTAAAAGAAATCAAAAGATGATAAAAAAGAAACTTTTACTTGTAATCTAAACACTATGATTTGTTATAGAAAAAATAAAGAAAATTAAAAAATGTAGAAGAAACTATTCTTGTCACTTTTTATGAGATAGATTTAAATAAACTCAAACCTTTTACAGACAATATTGACGATCATATGTCAAATATAAATAGTAATTATAATATTAAATCATATGTTCTTTCTACTTATTGACCTGTTAAATCTTATTTTAGATACCATCATGATATGGTTGAACAAAATTTTGATTGGTTAAACAATGTATAATAATCATTAAATTCATTGTAACCCATAAAAAACTAAACCCAAGATAATGTTATTAGAAACCTAGATAATAGTACACAAACATGACATTCACTATGAAAATTAGATGAATATTAGTCAATTTGTCAGAACATGAATATACACACATCAATGAATTAATCAGTGATGATCATTGTTTGATATATGTAAAAGACAAGTTAACTCCTTTTAAAACAAAAATATTCCAAGAAATAGTAGATATATCTAAAGACTACCGAACACTTGGAACCAAGATCATATATAGAAACAATTTTGATGAATCATGGATAATAATTTTAAACAATTCAACATTGGTATCTCTAGTAAGTAGTCAATAAGTGTGAATTTACAATAGGGAAATATTTTGACCAGTATCAAGACATAAATTCATAATATGATAATTTTTTATCAAGAACCTCTTTATTATAAACTATTTAAAATGGATTTCAATAGTGAATTTCAAAACGGATAGGTTATTAATGATTATTTTAGATAACTAATGGAATGAAAAATACCCATTTTAAAAATAATGTTTAAAACATTCCGAATCTTTATATTATTCAAAATTGATTACTAGTGATTTTATGATATGATCAGAGATATTTCTAATTCAAATATTGTTAAAATATCTGTTTTTAAATCCACTATATTTATATACTCTATTTCATAGGATGTTTTTTAGTTCAAATATATAATAATGTTATTTTTTTGGATTATCCAAACATTTTTTTTGTACTAAATTTTTCAAAATGATGAAAAATAAATTTAAAATTAATATAATGTTGGAGATTAAAAAATATTGATTTTCAATTTTATAAAAAATGGAAATTTAAAAATTATTTAATCCCATAAATTATAATTCAATAAGTGTTCTTATGGTCAACACCAAAGGTAGTGAAACCCCTATTAGTACAATATGTATGATTGATCTACATGAAACAAGAATGAAATTTGAAAACAATACATATAGAAGTGTGATTTGATTTTTATAATACATAACAACAAGATGACCGAGTATTATGTGAGGTGTATATATTTTTATGATTTTAAATGAACATAAAATACTATCATTTGAATTATAATAAAATAAATATCTAACACCCAAATAACACAACTAATATTTAACTATTCTACTAAAAAGTACGTGAATGTTTTTTGGATTGTTTTTATGTTACCGATTTTTGTGTTTTCATGTTAAATAGGCAAATCAACATTGGAACACATCATATTTTGGAAAATATAAGGTATGAAGCTAGTGTAAGATGCATAAAAATGTTGAATTATCTACTATTAAATAATAGTACATAGCTACAGGATGTTTTGGTCATAGATTTTATCATTGAAAAACACTTTACAATATTATGACTATTAGTTTCAACTTCTACCAATAAATTGTGACAATATATGTGCAATTATTATTTATAAAAATAAAATATATCATTCTAGTACATAAAAATTTAATATAATTCATATCTTATTAATATATAAATTTTAAAAAATAGATATTACTCTAGAGTTCATAATAAAATAACAATAACATGCTAATATTTTTTCAAATCTTATAAATATAGATATATTAAGTTATATAAGACCTGAGTTAAGAATGATTAATAATTTAGAATCCTTAATTATTGTTTTTAACAATTATATTGGTTTAATTCATGTTATTAATGAGGTTATAGAGCGTAACATTTATGTTTACAAAACACTCTATTAATTTAGGTTTTCTAAGATGTTATCTATTATCTTGAGTTTATAAAATAAAGAAATATATTTCACGTTCTTAGTTATGTAACCAATATATTATATTAATAATTTAAATTACTATTCTATGAATAATATTCCATATAGTCAATTAACCTATTGTGAAGCCTCAATGTTTCTTCAGGGATTACTATATATGATGTATAATAGCTCATTTTTATTTAAATAAACTAAAATTATGTTTTTATAGTCTGTTAAAATATCATGTATTTTTTAGTTTGAAATTTTAATTAAATTTACATTGGGGATTAGATTTCAATTTATTATTATTTTTTTACCTGACTAGTAGAATAAATTCCAAATTAGAAATTTAATCATAAAAATTCTTGTGTCCCTCTCATTTTTTGGAAGTTCTAGATATTGTTACTCACAAGTCACTCTTTTCAAATCCCCATATTCTCTTGAATATGAATTTGATCATCAATAATTTAAAAACACTTCATAATGATGATTATAATTAATTGAGAACACGGTTTCACATATCCTATTTGCTCACCTTATTTAGTGATATCAAAACAATGTCCATGATAGATTGAGTACTATATTCAGTCCTCAAAACCACTATCTTCTAGATCGGCCTGACTATATAGAAACATTTATTGATTTTGAAATGATATAATCCATAAAAACCTTTATTTTTAAGTCTATTAATAATTAATGATCAAGTTAATGGTTTAGATAATGGTAAATTATATTATCAATGATTGATCAAAATGTTTAATACGAATATAGAATGTCTCTCTATTGACTTAAAGGATTTCATTAGAATGATTTTAAATAGTGAAAATAAATTATTATTTTTAGAGATCTTGAATAGATGTTTTAACATTACTTATATAATATTGTATGAGAATTATCAATGTTCATTTCCAATAAATCATGTACAATTTTCAGTTTGAATTCCCTTGAGTAGATAACATGGAACATGAATGAAAAAAGTACAACTGATATGGAATAGAATGGGAAATAAAGATTCTACAAGAATTGTATCAACCATCAGATTATTTATAGGTAAGGGGATATCAGCATTTTAAGACATCAATATATTTTTCATTAAAATTTCATAAATAATGTTGTTAAAGTAAGAATATGAAGATATATAATGATTCATATCGATGAAATACGATTGTCCACCTTCATATTTATTTTCTATCTTAAAAGTGAATATATCACAACCCCATATTACTTCAACTGATTAATTCATAAGGGTGATAAAAATTTTACTTCCTTAATAAATTTTTTCCTAAATTAAAAAAATGTATGAATATGATGTTATAAATGAACCCATGAGAACAAAATTTGGAGGGTCATAAAGAAATTTTTTTGGATGATCACTCCTATTACAAATCATATTATTAAAAAACAAAATATGGGTATTTTTTTCCAAACATAGGAGTTACTTTTGTATCTTTTTGGTGAAAATAAAATTATTATGGAAAATGATGAAGAAAAAAAGAAAATATGGTTAAATTTAGTGTTGAAAATATAAAATCACTTGACTATGTTAACGATACCTCTCCTGAAATATCTAATATATCCCATAATTCTCCCATACCACTAACATAAATTAATCAAGAACAATATTATGAGGTTCTTTATGATACTGATATATTATTGAGAGTTTCTTTTCAGGATGTTGAATTGGATGATTGTGTATTGGGTGAATCATGGAGAAGTTGATAATGATCAAAAAAATTCATCTCATTGGATCTCAATAATTAAAGTTACTTAAAGGCCAAGTGAAATTCAAGAACCACATAAGGTGGAGGAACATAATGATGGGGATGATAATGGGGATAGTCCACCTACATATGGTGGTAATGCCCACTCTTTTAAATAGAGATAACCTGAAGGGTCTCTAATTAGTGAGAATTGTTTTCAAGATAGAGTATCAAAATAACATCTATGTCCTAATGTAGATGGGATTCAATAATATATGTTTATTCTAACTCATAGTAATGACGATGAATAATAATTTCAAAAAAATATGACATCTAATCAGTGATTTAACCATACGCATTTTTTTATTAAATTTTGGAGGAATCTAGTGCAAAGATGAATGTTGATTCCTTGATACTATAACATACAATGATTAGATGTTTGTTGTAGTGTAATAATTTTTCAACTCATAAAACAAAACTTATAGCTTATTCTTCTCAGTATTCATCATTTTTTAGTAGAGAACGAATGAGTGCATCTATATATGATTTGATGGCTATTTTTAAAGATTTTATTAATTGTTTTGGTAACATATAGAAACCCATTATAGATTAATTTATGTCCAGGAAAATGAAATTTTTTTATAACTTAAATTCATTAAAAGATTCATTTAAAGATGGATTATATGATAAATTATATTAAGGATTTAACAACACACTTTGGGGGTTTTCATGTGGATCTTTAGGACATTATTTTTCATATTGACCTTAATTTTCTAAATATATATTTTTTTGGTATTTATACTCAGTTTACCATCCGAAAAATCATCAGTTTCACATCCTACTCATGTGAGAGGATTATTTAGTGAAGATAAGATCAAATATATTATTATATATCATTTGAACGTGACTTTTTATGAGACTCAGTGGACTATGGAAATAGAGTTTATGGAATTTCAATCACATGGTATAAAGACATCAAAAATTGTATGAAGGGATGTGGTGAATGATGTATGAGAGGGAGAGGGAGTTAGATTAAATTTGATGTGGTAATTTTTTTTTCATTTTAAGGCTCATTAATATGTTTTGTATGATGTAAATATTAATATCATTATCAAATTATCTTAGGATTCCACCTCTTACTCAGGCCCTAAAAATTCATCTAGAAAAGAAAAAAATCATTACTCTTAGTATGTAACCCTTTTTTGAAAATAGGGAATAATATTTTTATGATACGAAAAATGGCTCCTAAAATTTAATGGAATTCAGTAGATTTATTGAACCACAACTTTATACAAAAAATATATCCACTCTAGCACCTCCGTACATATTTATATCTTCATCCCCAATATAAACCACATCCTAAAATAACTATTCCTCTCGATTTAATGATATGTTTTTCAATATAGTCAACTAATTTATAATTGTTTTATTACATAAGAACAAAATTCTATATCTTCACCACAACATATACCTCTTTCATCTACCTCTATAGGAAATGTAAAATATCATATTCTATATTCTCATATTTAAGATGTCATGACTCAGTCTGATTCTTACTAGAGTATCTCATACTGAATGATTTTTTTATCATTTTTAACATATTAATGGAATAGATTATATACATAATATTTTCCCCTTTCATTATTTATTCATTATACTTAATTATACATTTTTTTTAAAAATAATTTTTGTTTATATTCTATATCAACATAACTCTATACATTTTTTTGATAGTCTGAAACATGTGATAAAAGATGTTTTAAATCATTTCATACAATATTACAATATTTTTTTCTTTAAAATGTGGTCATTATTTTCTATTTCTATCATTGTCTTATTTAAATTCCCATAATTCTGGTTTCATAATTATTTATATGATTTATACTTTATGTTATTAAATGTTTTCTAAAAAAATATGAAAAAATTGATATTTAATTAGAGACTATATCAACCTACTATATGATAATGTTCAATTGAACATGATTTCTATTTGAAATTGTATAAGTGACCACACATTGTAGTCAAACTGAAAAATAAATAAAAAATTAACGATGTGTTGTTTGATATAACTTGAACAATGTCTGGAACTGACTGCATGTATACTGATTAAATCACATGTAGTGTTCAAGTGAAAAAAAATGCGCTCAACATATCACATTTTGAATTGTAGTTACATTGTAGAAGGATAAATTTTTTAACAATCAAAATGATGGAATCATATGAAAACATGAATAAATAATGTGTCCAAGCCAAGTGACCACATGAAATTGACCATGTAAACTAACCACTTGATCATGTGACCACAATATCTAATGATGACAAGATCATGAAACATTAATCTAGAGTGTTCTTGTTTATGTAATGGTTTGTTTAGAATGTATACTATAAGATGTGTTGAATATTTAAATATCAAATAGGAATATTTTTAATCATATATTGATGATTTCGAGAATTTATTTATTCCATATCTGACTAATGTTTACAGGGAGTAATTTATGAATATTATTTAATATCTAATTTGAGACTGTTCGATTTTAAATTAGTAGATCCACAAATAGAGAAAAATATAGAAGAAAAAAATAAAAAACTGATCAGATGGACTATTTCACTATGTAAATATACAACACTGTATTTTTACATACCCTTGAATTAAATTAAATTATTTTTCAAGGACATATTTAAATTAAATTTATCAACCAAATATGATTAGATTGATCTACTTGAAAAATTATTTATCCCTTTATTTTATGTATCTATTTTAGCTTCCCATTGAGTTGTGCTCATATTATTGTTTGTATTTATTAGTATATTCCCATGAATTATATTTGAGAGTAATATATATAGTATAGAAATAAATTTAAACATTATATCCCATGAATTACTTAAGAAGATGATTAGGGTAACTTTGGCTGCTTTTTATTAAAATGTAACTATTAATGTTGATCCACATACTAGATCTATTTGATATTAAATAAACATGCTTTGCAGGAGGTTTCTGTGGAGTCTAGAAGGGTTGGACTCATCTTGGGAAAAAACCTTTGATATATATATTTTTTATTTGTTAATTGTTTTACATACACTATTTTTTCAAATTAACTTATTCCTTCATGAACACTTTTGAATATAATTATAATTATAGATATATGTGATAATGTATTTATATAATTTGTTTTATATATGATTTTCATCAAATGAAAAATTAGTTTTCAAATTATTGTATATGTGTTGTGATCAAGTAATTTCCATGTATTTGTAAAAAATAAAATTACATATTTTTAATATTTTAGTTAACTATGATCGTCTTAAAAACCATAGGACCGAGTATTAATATATTTATAAGATGAACATTTTATACAAAACTCAAATCACCTTTTATTGAGTTGTCAAAATAAAATATAACATATGGACCAGTTTTTGTGATGTGGAACTAGGATCTATAAGGTGGAATTTTATAATGATTCAAATAAATATTTATTGTTATGGAATATCTTGATGTGGTGGATGTGTTAGAATTTTATAATTGAAAAAATGATAGTTATGGATGTTACCCATATATTATTTATAACTTAATTTTTCTATTCAATGTTTAGTGTCCATGAAAAGGAAAAAAGTTTAGGGGAATATTGGTTTTAGTTGAAACCCTACTCATTAAGTCATTTGAAAACAATTTTTAACGCATTTTTTAATATTCCACTTATTATAATTTGTATTCAATTTTTACTTTGTATCGTGGTTAGTTATTTTTTTACCAAAGAAACTATTTCAAATGAACACAATGAAAATTGACTGTATTAATGAAAAATTATTTTATTATTGAAAATTTCAAAATAATTTGATCATTTTAAATTTCTATTTTTTTTGAAAAGTAAATTTTAAAATAAAAACCCTTAATATCATAATATTCATTTCTATATAAATTTTTTTCCATAAATATATTTATATATAAGGTCAAATTATCATTATTATATATTTTAATGGAGTGATTTTACTTATTGTAAAGAAAATAAATGTTAATAGGCTTCAATGGGAATATCTATGAAAATATCACCTTGAAAATATTTTATTGCAAGAGAAGATTAAAAACATTTTTTATTATACTAGAATATTAAATTAATTCTAAAATTATTGACCATGGAATATATTATATATTGGAAAAAATTTAATTTCAAAATATTATTTATTCAATAAAAGATACATTAATGAGAAGGATTTTTAGTCTTAATATTCATTTTTTACATAATTATATTAAACATAAATTATACTTTTTATAGAAACAATATTCTTCAGCCAAAAATTAATATTTGTATAACAAGAAATAAATTCACAATTTGAAAATTTTTATTTAATAAAATAAAAAAAATATTAATTTATATCATTAATTTTATAAAATTCTAAAATTTGGATTACAAATAAAATATAATGTATATAGGAAAACCCCTTTAAAAATACATTTTTTCATTAATAATAATTAATAAGTATTTATCTTATAAAGGTGATTGTTTATTATTTTTTAACATCATTGAGATTATTATAAACTTAATAATAATGATATTGAAATACATTGAAATTTATATAATGGGTTTATCATGTAATCATGTTATGAAACATAAAATTAATTTTAAAAGGCCCTAGATTTCACATAGTTACATTCAATCCCCATTAAATAAATCATTACCTCTGAATTAAAATTATTGATTACTACTAAATATATTTGCAGAAATTTTAAATAAATATTTAAAAATTATGGATATATATATTTAATGTTTGGATTTATTGTGATACTTATCATTTCTTTCATGAAATATTATAAAATCTTATCCCCCAATATGTATATGTCCTAAAAATTTACAGTAATGAAAATTATTTCCCAAAATATCGCACATATCCTATGAATATTAAAAATTCAGAAATCCTATATTCTCCCCATCTTAAATTATATCTTCAAACATCAAATAGTGATAATCATTATGTTATGAAATCACATATAAAAATTGGTACACAATTTAAAAAAAATGTAGCATGAATAAACTAGCAATCCAATAGATTAGAATAAAATCATAAATATTTATTCTTAAATCACTCAACACATGATTACCCAAAAATATTAATCTTATGAGTTATACATAGATCAATAACACATTAATATAAACTTATAATATATGAAAATTAAAATTTCATTAAAATAGATTTCATTGATATTGATTACATTTAATAAATATTTCAAAACAATTAATGTAGAAAAAATGAATAACAATTCATTGGTGTTTCACTTAACACACTTAACTATTAGAATATACCATAATACTGTTGTTAAATATCACTAGATGATAAAAATATCTCTGATTTTAAAATAAATTAATTTCTATTATAGTAACAATAATATTAGATTACATAACAGTAAAAGGCTCACATTTCATTAACAACTTGAATGTATTTAGATTCTCAACCATATAAGAATACTCTATTATTCAGTGAAAGGACATTGTGATTTTTTGATTCATATCATTCTTTGATCTATCCTCTTAATCCCATTTCATATAAATACTCAATCAAAAATATTTATAAAGATATCAAAATTAATCCATGTATATTAATATGAACTCGTAATCAGAACATGAATTCTATAATGATACATTAATTTCAAAAATTGATACATTCATTTTTATTATGTCATACTTGGTTGACCCAAAAAATATCTCAGTTTATCCTTAAATGTTTTACATTTATTTCTATTATAATACATAAAATAATACATTTATGTTACAATTAATTAAATCATACTGAGAGGTGTATACAGATAATATAATCAACAGAAACATATCCCCAATGAGTGCATGGCTAGTTTTATAGTTTTCCAATGTTATTATGCCCTAGGTCATAGTTGGGTTAATACCCAATACACCCTCTTCAAGGTTATTAACCTAAAGTATAATTTTTCCAAATGTAGGAAACATGTTCCAGTTTCCACAGATGGTCTTATATTCTATGTAATCCAATAAATCAATATAATAAAAAAGATTTGGGTGTTAATATATGAATAATATGATACCTTATAGTTATTTATATGGATTTATCCATGTTTATCATATCCACATCATGATAATATTACCATAATGGACCTAAAGAGTTACATATTACTTTAAATATTGATAATGTTTATCTTTTTAAATGTTTGTGATATTAAAATCTATAAAATTATAGTCAAATGTTAAAATAAAAATCTCAAATGTTATATAAACTCTACTCTAATACACAATAAGAAAGGCTAAAACATATCATCTATTAATTAAATAACTTAATGAAAATATTTCCTTAAAATAAATTTATAAGGTCTGTTTGATTTTTAGCATTACTAAATTCAGAACAAATATAAACTAAAAACTCAAACACTTTTTTCTAATCAATATGAATTCCACTATGAGAGAAAATAATGGATTCATAATTTTTTTCAATATCTCCCAAATACTATCAATAAAATAAAATCATCTACATAATACAAAATTTTATTATCTTTATATAGTTGGGAATAAAATCATAAAATATTTGTGGGGTCAAATGCACAATAAGGGAAAATATATCATATGGCTATAATGGATAGATCATAATAATTTTATAATACATGAATGAGAAATATTATCTAATGAAAATGTAATATAAATCAATAATAGATTTCCAAAAGATTAAAATACATAAATATGCCATGAAGTGATCGAATTGTAATCATAGCATAATAAAAATACATACTGCATAAATCATGGTGGGTCTAAAATTTTAAAAAAATGTTTCATAATCATAATCATAGGATTTCATATTTTCTAACCTGACATCCATCCATGGTATTCAATAGTAACATTTTGAGTAGATCAAAATACCATCACACTCAACCTTTATGATCATAGCTACTCATTAACCTATTCAGAGATAAAATTGTGGGTATATATAGATTCCTTCACACTAACCCTTTTTGGAAGTAACTACCTGCTAAAATATTCACTTCTAAATTTCGAAGTAGATATAAACACTACCATAATTAATAATTATGATCCCTTATAGTCTATAACATGTTAACATAAAATTTATATTTTTGGATTAAAAATAATTTACCCAAAGTACTGTAATGAGATATAGGCTCCACCCATATGCTAAATCAAACTTTTTTCATTCACATGAAAAAGAACATTAAATTATAAAATATCCCATTAACAAAAAAATGAGTTTTATTAACATTTTTAATGTAATCACATAATTAAAGCATTCAAAATTCATTATAATATTTTAAAATTCAATACCCTTGGATGAAAAATGACTATCCATAGATATTCAATAACTCTCTTGATAAATTACATTCCATATGGATTATAATGTTGATATTTTTTATATTATAATTATAAATTGAATATGGTTAAGACTACAATTTCTCCCTAATGTATTAATTTATGGATTCATGGAAAATTGACTAAAATCATTAGATTCCTGAATATAGTATTCATATTAGAATGGAACTGGGAGAGAAATTACAGTTTTACACTAAAAATTATTATGAAAGATAAATATATTGATGGAACATTTTTTTAAGAGACTAAAAAATTATAAGATCTGCCTAGCTAATGTTGGTGGATGGTTGAAAATTGCAGTTTCAAACAAAAAGCACTATAATAATAAGAAATGTTTTTAATCATTTGATATCATCTTAGAAGAGATAGCTCTCTAAATCTTTGATAAAATTCTTATTAATTTGTGAATCCATGGTAAAATAGATTATATTTTACCATTTTTAGTTGATACATTAATAAATTACCTAATGATACAAGTGATCACAACACCGATGATTGATTAGTTTATTTTTTTATAAATAATTATATATATACATGATTACCAAAATATTTTGAATATAAAATATAGAAAAATATAAATTATTCTACATCCTTGAAGCTCAATGAAACATTCCTTATTTTTATGTCACTAAACGAGAAAAAAATTAAGGATGGTCCCACTTTCTCTTCATCTTTTTTCTATAACAAAATCTATCACGATTATATAAGGATTAATAAATATATAATATTAGATAACAAAAAACAAATTCAATTTAATCAATAAAATTATCATCATATTAATCCATGAATAATATCATTATTGTACTATCATCTATTATAATAATGGAATGGCCATTAATTTAAATGCCTAATATCAGACAATATGATCAATTACTTATTCCATGGTATCTTAGAATATGGGTTGGCGATATACATGAAAACCCCATTTAATAAGAAGATCTAACTAGATTGCCTCATGAGATATATCAATTCAATTAGAGGATTTGTATTACTAGACCCCATCCACAACTGCATGTCCATAACATTACTCATATAACAATTATTCAATTTATTTGTATAACATTATACATTATCAATAAATATATATAGGGAGTAAAAAATATTAAGTAAAAAAAATTCCCAGTAACTCAGAAGAATTTCATAGCAAAACCCTCAATATATAAATACTATAATGTTTAGTCAATAAAAAATTATATGATAAAATTAATATAGATTTAAAAGATAAATAAACATTTGGATAAAATATAGTCATGAAAAAGTTAATGTTTCCTGAAGAAATTAGTGATTATGTAATTAATCAATAGCTAAGATATAATGATTAATATGTAACATCTCATATCTGGATTCCACTCAGATGTGTTCTGTACCGAGTTGAACAGAAGGACTAATGTGAATCTCCCCAAATCTCAGAGGCTTCCAACAAGCATTGAGTGATAGACATGTTTTTTGGGAGACAATTCCCACCACACCAGAGTGTACCATAGTGTAATTACAATATTTGTTGAATAGAGGGTGAAAAAACCATAAAATAGAAATAAAAAGTGGAATAATAATAGTATAAAAAATGACGTAAGTCTTTTCATATACTAGATGATGATACATGTCAAAAGTTTCTAATAAAATATCCCCAAAAGTACATATCTTTCATATAAAATATATATATCGAATGTAGAAAAGTTAAAAATAAACCCATTATCATTGGGAGCCTCATATAGTTTCAATCATATTCTTCTCTTAAACATCATATAAATTACCAATAATATTGAAACCTATAATCATATAATTCTATTTTGGTTTAAATATTTTTCCGAACCTGGGGGTGAGACTAAATCCCAATAGAAAGAATCTGATGTCTTGTGTCAATAAGTTAGTGAATATATATAGTTGGAAGTGTGTAAAAGGGAAAAAATAAAAGGAATAAAGTACTCAAATGTAGAAAACCCTTCATGTAGTGTTTTTAATTTACATTCTATCCATTGAATTAATGTTTATTTTAAAATTCAGTAACATTAAACTTATATTTCCTGAGATCAATCTTCAGATCGACAAGCACCATGTAACTAAAAGCACAACAGCTACCTCATAAAGACATAAAAATAGTACAATTTGAGATGAAATACATGATTGGGTTTTGGATTGGTATAAATATAATTGTTGACTACTTTCATAAATAAATTTATAATTTATCACCTCATTGAAATTACGATGATGGAATTAAAGTATCACTCCAGGTTCTATTTGAACCGACACACTACAAGCCTGTCCCTGGCGATCCTCTTAGGTACCCAATATCTCTCTCAGTGAGGTATAAAGTCCCATCCAATCGAGTCCACCATCAACACTATTATTTGGATTCCTAAAAATGACCCATAGTGTAATAGTTAATTCCAATTGAGTTCATCCATGGAATTATAATATGAATCCACCTATCACATGGAATATATGTCACGTCTCACTGAGTCAGTCCCTAGAATCACTCATTTAGATCCATGTATCACATATGTCATATATAGTTTCAAGACAATAAAGTCTATCTATGTAAATATAATTTTAATCAACATATCACCCAAGGAATATAAATTTGAAGGCACAAGTGTAAATCCATGGAATTCCAAATCTTAATTAATGTATCACCCTTTCTTATTAATCATTTAAAAAATTCCATTTCATTTAAAAAATTCATTAAACATTTGATTTTTAGAACCAAAGGCATTCAATATAACTCACATAAAAATATTGACCTGTTTATGTACCATACTCAAAGTGTTGACCATTCATTTTCCCATGTGGGGATAATATGATAATGAGATTCACATGATCAATCAATCCATCACATATCATGGTATCAATATAACTCAAAATGGATAGCAATTAAATGTCCATTAAAATAATCATATATACATTTTTAATATAATATTCCTAATATGAATATAAATATATCACATGGAGTAGTAATCTTATAAATAACACGGGAAAATAAATAGTTATAGAAATTCAAAGGAAATAGAATCAACTAATGGAATTACCTCTACATTACTCACATGGGAAAAGAAATATATGGAAACCATGCTTCAAACAAGTAATATAGTACATGGGTCAAGTGGAAGTTCATCCATCTGATACCCATAATTCATTTCATTTAAAATTAAATTGATAAATCAATAAATCAATTGGATTTATATTCCAATTAAAAAATCATATCTATTGATAATTTGGAAAAAGAAAGCCTCAAAACCATCCAATGAAAAAAGACATAAAGGGAAATTTCAAGATAACTCTTCAATGGTGTGGTTCTTATTCAAGGAATACAGCCTATAAAAATCATGACTAACCCTCTTGAACTGAATACGAAGTACCTGTCATTTATAGGATTTAAATTCAATTTATGTGATGCCCCAAAATTAGACATGTAGAACCCCAAAATATATAAATAAATCGATGAGACAACTTACCATAGAACCATGCTTGATATATCATCTATTATTACATCTTACTTTGGCATAGAATAGGATGAATTTGAAGAAATAAATAACAATGTGAAATTACGGCATATGAGACTAACACAAAATAACATAGTTAATAGCCAAAAGATACTAGATCGGAATAAATGAATTTATGTATTAGTGTTACAGATCAATGGAAATTGACAACATTTTAATTTGTGAACGTATGTGAGAGATCTCTCAAATCCTACATTAGTCATCAAGGATGACTTTATAAGGTGGAGGATATGCGTGGGGTGAAAACTAATTAGGTTAATATTGATTATTTAATTTTATAAAAATATTTTTAAAAAATTCAAAACTAACTCGGTCACATGGTTTAGGGTCACTAGATAGAAAACCATGTACCAACCCTACATGGATTCCTATAGTATAAGGGGTCTCGTACAGTTTCCCTATATGGTTTAGAAACCATGATAAAGAAATTTGATGAGCTACCGTCCAAATATATTGAAATTATAGACATGTTCTCATAGCCATGTGGCCCAACCCACATGGTTTATACTAACTGTTTGGCCTCCACTTTTCTATTAGAACATTGGTTCTCGGATTTGGACAAGCTCTATAAACCCTCAATTTCATTTCATTATAATCATTGGAAATGGGAACATTAAAAATGATGAGATTAGATGATCAATTATATTAATCATTGTAAATATCAATTGATGATCATATAAAAACATGATATAATTTTAATGGATTATAGAATAATAAAAACATATAATATTATATATTATATATAATTTTATTTAAATCAATAGTCATGGGATAATTATTTTCCAAAAAAAAATAAATTATCAATAATAGTAAGAAATCACTAGAAATCAATCATAATCAACGATAATATATCATTTTGCATTTGAATTAATTATTTAGTATAAACATAAATATCAATAATTATATCCTTAATAAAGTATCAATTATAGAATAATCATAGTTGATAGATTTCTATAGTGGGTAGGGTTCACCCCACATTCCCATCATATCCTTAATCAAGGGTCACTATAAATACAATACTGTTAGATATAGTCTATTATTTGATACGGTTAACACCTCATTTCTATTACAATTCTTCTTTCTGAAAAAAATATTTTCAATGTTTATTATATATATGTATATAATTCCGGTCCCATAAAACACATAATAAAAACCATAAATAAGTGGGGCATAATATTACAAAAAGTCATCATTTTATGAATGTCTAATAAACCATTGGAAAAGAAATGGGTCTTATGAAAACATTCATAAAAACATCATCATTAAAATTAATCTAGATATATAAATTAGATGTTATCATAAGATAATATCCTCATTGATGGATAAAAATCCTCAATGGGTGATGAAATTAGTGAAAAATATACCTTGTAAAAGAGATTATAAAATTATTTATTAAAAAAAATCAGTTTTTATTTTTTACCATTTAAAAATTAAAATTCAAAAAAAATCAAGTATTTTATTTGAAAACAAATATTGATCTTCTAATGGATTCTTCTAAAAGAATGAAATACATATTATTTTTAAAATCTGTTCATTTCATATACATTAAAATAGAACAGTCATTCCGAACATATGAAAAATGATAAAAGTAGGTTATATGAAAAAAAATTGAAAGTTTTATTTTTAATAATTATTTAATAAAATAAATGGTAGATCCAATAAACATTTTAAATTTTTTATTTATTATTTAAAATCATCTATAAATGTTTTTTAAGTATATGTATGTGTAAGGTAATGATTTCAGAAAAAATATATAAAATATGGCAGTACTTTCTTAAAAAAACTTCAAAATAATTTATGTATTAAATACAAGAGAATGAAAAAAATTTAAATCACACTATAAATATTTTAATAGAATTTATAATTTTTTAGAATATAAATATCACAGATTACATTAATAGAAATTTAAAAGTATAAAAACTTGAATAATACATCGATTGGTGAATAACCCTTAAGTGTTTTCTAAAATATCCTATGAAGTGCTCCTAACCCAAAATAAAATAAATTATAAATAATAATTCATATATAAAAGAACGATATTTATAATTTTCATATAATTAATTATTTATTGATAATTTATAATTACCCATTTATTAAAAATTATTCATTAAAATCTATATTTTGATTTCAACTATTATGTTCACCATGTATATTTGTTTTTCAACAGTTCTAGTCATACAATTTTTGGACCTGGTTTTTGAATATCTAGATTCATTATAATTTTTTACATTTCATAATTATTTAATATATAAAAATTCATAACCATTCATATAATTTGGTTATTAAAAATAAATTACATCACCTCATGAAGATGTTATTATGTATTTACTCAAGATTGATGTCATCATTTTCCAGAGAATTAAAGAAAGTTAAATTATAATATATCACTCCCAAACATAAATTTTACAAAAAATATTATGTATGTATATTGATTAATTTAAATTATATATATTACTATCCATGTTTTTAAGAGATGAAAAATGTGTCACATTGCTTTGTGGGGGTGGTTGTCCACAGATATGCAAGGGGGATGTAATTGTTTTTAATGGGTTATGGGGTAATAATGAAAATATTAATTTAACTATATAGATTCATAATTGTGTTATAGAAATCATTTATATCCATTCAATTCATATTTATAACTATCCATGGGAGATATTAATGAAAAATAAAATGCATCTCATCATGGAGATAATAGTTTTTACGTACACATGTGAGATGTTTTTATTTATCATTTGATGGAATGAAGACTTGAAATGGATGTAAAATTGGAATAAAATCAAGTCATTATATTAATAAAAGTTATTTAATGATGTTAATAACACTATATAATTATTATATGAGGTTAATGAAGAACAATACTCAAAATAGATAACTAATAAAAATTACCTCCTATTCAGGTATCATCACTTAGGTTAACATTCAAGACTTATTGATGTAGTTTTTAGTGAAAAAATGTTATGATGAATTTTTGGAAAGGATTTTGTTTATAGATATATTTAACTGCATAGCTCAAATGGTTTATTTAAGGGAAAATAAGTGGTTCTCGTTGATAAGTGTTGTGTGGGTGCCAATAAATACTTGAATGCTTATTATATAGTATTTGTTTCACACAAGTCACCTTACTCTATATTGGAATATTTTATTATATAATAATATCAGTATATAATTTTAATCATCCTTTTATATTTAATAATATTTAATATTATTTAAAAACATATCTATTACGTTATACACCCTATTAACCATTTTATCAACTTTAAATATAGTTTTTGAGATAAAATTTATACCATGGTAAATAGTCATTACAGATAAAAAATGTCAACTACTTACTGGATAGAAATTATACAGATTTCAAATATGGAAAATATTTTATAAAATTCAATTACTAGAATTGGTAGAAATATCTTAATATCTATGCACAAAATGGATATAAACCATTTTTTTAAAAGAAATTCTTTTCAGATATAAAAATTAATGTATCCCCAATCCATTCCTAGAAACAAGATATAGAATAAATTTAATATATATATTTTTTTAAATATTTTCTATATTTTTAGTAATATTTTTCACAAATAATGACTATCTAAATTTTTTGGTATAATATACATTGTAATTTGAAATATAATTTTTTTGAAAAAAATTTATCCTTTTATACTTTTAAATGATGTTATAGTATTTTATAACAAGTTGATATTCAATTTAAAAATTATTATATAGTTGGTTATATAATATGAAAATATATTTTAAAATTAATATGTGTTGAAAAAAATATTTTATTTATATATGAATTCAAAATTTTTAGGAAAAAAATCATGAAAAATAATTTGGTATTAATAAATTTTATTACAATTGATAGAATTTCTATAGTTATATCATAAAAAACTATTTAATCCTTTAATTTTGTTAAAATATAATACATTTTTTTATTAATTTAGTCCTATTTATACCCATAAATACAATGTGAAATCAATAATAGTCAAATATAATAGTAATATTTCAACAGTATAATGTGTTTTATCGATTATTAACATTTCATATGAATAAAGCTATTGGAAAATTAAAAATACCAAAAAATAAATATCATAATTTTTTATATTTATTTTTATTATTCTATGATTAATAGACCATAAAACATCAGGTCGGTGTGGGAATCTACAATCCCATTCAATTGGAATATGATAAACGTTTGATCCACTCAAAACCCAAAGTTACCAATTATGGGATATATCCAACATGTTTCATTAATCATACACACTAATATATTTATTTACCCCTTGAGGGAACATTATATACAACAAATAATGAATCCCACATTGAGTTAGAACTTTTATAAATGTGGTTTTTTGTGATACAATTCCAGTCTGTAATCACAACCTCGTTGATTAGTTGATTTTTAAAGAACCGAGTAGTTTTTTTGATGATAGATATCTTTTTATTCTTATAGAGATGGATTATTTTTTATTTTTTTCATATTGTTTGGTGTAAAATAAATTATCTCAAGAAATTTTAGAAGACAATTCCCATATATAGTGTCTTGTTATTGAGTTTTATTAGAAATGGTTTAGAACACATTCATATAACTATAATCATCCTCAATAAAAGGGTTTTTTGGATTCGTTGAATCATGATCCTTTATTGAAATTAGAACCACAAATTATATACAGGTTCTTACATAAACAACTTACATGTAAATGAACAAGTAGTGGAAGTTATTTTCCTCAGACTCGTAAATGGACTGTGATACTATGGTTTCACTTTGATCGCTTATTATGATGTGAGTAATATAAGGATTTTGATTATTATTTGATATTACTTCATTAAAGAACATGTACACGGTTGAATGGCCTTTTCCAAGTACTCATTGTGAAAATTAGAACTCACAATGTTCACCCTGTAAATATTTAGTAATGGATTTTTTCAAACATAATAGTTTAAGAAGAGAAACGAAAGAGATGAAATAATTTTTTTTATGCATATAAAATTCCCCATATACACTGTATTTGTTGAGTTTGAGTTAAATTTTTATAGTATCTTAGTTAATATACAAAGTTGATTAAAAGAAATTCATATATCCATGTGAAGATAGATATATATTTCAATAGGTGTGACACTATTTCAATGATAGAAGTGAGACTACATAACCTATTGTTTCATGTACAATGAAATACAAGAGTAAAAAGATTTATGTATAAGGGTTGGGGGTTTTGGGTACATTATTTGTGAATAATATTTCAATGAACTATCAAATATTCCTCAAAATGATAATTTTTTCTCAGAAATAGAGTAAATATATAATGGACTATGGCTTTATAGACATGATGGATGTTATGACCAAATGATGTTTGAGGTATTATAATGTATGATTTATACCCATTCCCTATAGAGTATTATTACTACCAAAGAATATGTAATATATTTATCCCAAAAAAATTATATTAAGGTATAGATTTAGGTAGAGATCATGGATAGTCCCAAGACACCAATAGATTCTTTACTGGTGGTAATAATATTTCTCATAACCCCAAATATAGTGTTTTTTACCCTAATAGTGGAAGTTATAGTTAATGGTGTTCCACTATGGTGGTTATGAGACTCAATATTATAATAAATTGGAATAATTGAATTAATATTTCAATCATTTAAATATGTCATGTAGATTTGGATATTGGTTGATTTCTACCCCAATGGTGTTATCGATTTAGTGGTCCTATTGGATCATTTTTTCTTAGGTGTTCAAAATTGGTTTTTATTCATATTATCCATGATGTAAAAAAAATTCCAATTTTATATCTCTTTCTCCTAAGAGGGATAAAATTGTTTTATCCATGGATTTCATGAGTGATTATCTCTTCAATAGAGCACAATCCTCAATATATAATGTCATGACTAATTTTTTTCCCTTAAAAATATGTATCAATTTAGTTACTCAATTAATTTTTCCCAATTTTTGTTTTATTATTTCACTTATAATGACAGGTGTTATCCTCTATTTGGTATTTGATATAGCTAGGATATCATAGCGGTTAGGACCACTGAATTTTAAATGGGGAGGAATTGAACATCCATGAGATATGCCTTCTAAATATGTTATTTGAGGAACATGGTGTCATTTACTATAGTTCAAATTTATAGATTTTTTTTAAAAAAAATCAATAAAAACAAGATATATAATTTTATAATTAGTTCATTTTTTGTTTTCATGGAAGAAAATTTAATAATCCTAGTGATCTTTGTGGATGGGTTTGAGTACTGATGTGGAATGTTGTCCATGATCGTGGTACATTGGTGTGTATAAATTAACAATGGTAAATAGAAAAATATGAATACAACCCTATAAAATTGGACACTCATGTTTTATTCTATAATTGTTAAAAAAATATTAGATTTTTTTAGTGATGGATTCTTGATGTAGATAGTTTATTCCCATATAAAAGATATTTGAGACATTATTAATTGTAGGGTGTATAATGCTCTAACCAGGGGTATCCTTAATGGTAGACCATTTCAATGTTTATATTGATATTTCATGTTTTTAATTCATGTTATTTAATTTTAAAACATATCAGTGAGGCAAAGTTAATTGTTTTTTATCATTTTATTAACCCAAAATAAGTAACACTATTTGTCTGCTAAAGGAATGCATTGGGATAATATAGAGTTGATTCCAATGGATATGATTTTTTAGCTTAGTTATGGAAGAATTTACATGTTTTGTGAAATACCATATCCCATCCCAATATTGTTTTATTAAATTTCAATAAGAAAACAATTGTAGTGTCACATTATTTTATAATTATTTCCTTCAAAAAAATTAGTAGGTATTAATTATCTTCCTTACATACAACACCATGTCAAAATGAATTGTGATAGTGTATAATGTAAATAAAATTGAAATTAAATATGTAGGTAAGAATAATAAAATTCAAATTGTTAATAATATTTTTAAAGATTCTAAATAATGAAAATTTATTGATTAAGTAAGGATAAATAATTAATCAATTTATGTAAATACAATTTACAATTAAAAAATATGTATATACAAAATTTGATATTATTTCAATATTTTCATAGAAATTATAATTAATATATATGATAATTAGATATTATATTTTATGGAATGATTATAATTATTAAAATTATTATATTAAAATATTATTAGGGTGATTTTTTAGTTTTTTCTAAAAAGATTTTTTTTGTTAAATATAAAAAATATGGATATTTTAAAAAACATTTATTTCATTTCATTAAATAAATTAATCAAAATGTTCTCTTATAATTTTAATTTTACTATAATTTAATATAAGTCTTTATAAACTGTAAATAATATTATTAGTTAAATTTTAATTAACATTATTCTTAATTTGCGTCTATGTTTTTTTCTTGGTATAAAATTTTTTTCTAATAAAGTTTTTATGAATTTAATGTGTTTTTTAATGAAACATTAGTACTTTACCATAAAAGAATTTAAATTATTATTAAAATAATATCCATATTACATAAGATTAAGAATTTGGAATTTACCCTTGTATGTCTAAATAAGAGTTAAATGACAATCAATTACCTAGTGAGACCAAGCCAAGATTTTCAATAAAAACCCATATTTTGAAGAATATCTTTAATTGAGTTGGCCTCCCTATAAAAATGAGTGACTATGTGATCAATAAACGAGACATAATCAAGCAAAATAATCCATTTATAAGTTAACCTCCATAAAATGTGCCTAGAACCTGCTCTAATATATGAAACAATAATATAAGAGTTACATTGAAACCAGAGATTATCCTATTCAATAAGAGAGTAATGTTCCATGGCCATTGTGACACCCAACATTTCTTCCTCAAGAGAGGAAGAAAAACCACCTTAATCATAAATACAAACTCAAGAATATCTATAATGATTCTTAAAAATAGCTCTATAATCCAAAGGTCATGGATTACCCCTTATATAACCATATAGGTTAATATTAATCCACTGTAAAATGATATGACTTCAAAAACCATCAAATGATTAATAAATAGGGTGGACATATCCAATAATACCAATCTGCCTTAAGACTAAGAGACCACAAAGATATTTTATTAAGAATCCCTTTTTTTAGAGGTTAGCTTCTATAATAACCACCAATAATTGAGAAAATGTAGTTTGGGGTAAAAATGAGATCTATTTATGTAACGATTTATTGTCATCCTGCCAGATGATTTAAATTAATTCCATATAAGTAACCTGAATTAAATTAAGGAGATGAGGGGAAGCATGATCGTTGAAAATACTTTTATAAAAACATCGATGGATCACGTACGTTGTAAAGAGATCAAAAAAAATTCAGAGAGGGAATACTAGATTGATGATGCAGTGGGATAACTCATGTACATATGTTATATATCATCCATGGGTTGATGGAAGAGTTATCATGAAGAGTATACTGAAATTTCCCAATTCTATAAAAACCAATCATTTTCTAATTTCTCATGTGCCACATTGTTGATGAGAACAGATCATAAGGGATGCATAATTCCTCTTATAATTTTACTATACTATTTAAAATTCGATTCTAAGCCAGCAAGATAAGATAAAACACCATTTGACATTGGCTACCAATCCTAGAAATCAAATATGGGTGAGAACCGATACCTACTAACAACACTTCTAACAATATTAGTGAGAGAATCGAAGAAAATTATTTGATCGTAAATTAATATGGAAATATCTTTATTGACATCATTATCTAGATAGGATTCTACCAAAGGTTATCCAATCCTGTTTTTAGCTACAAAAATTATAGAATAATCCTTTAAAACTGTCCATATTTAATGAATGTCAATATTTGAATATTTGGACTTCAGGGTAGGTCAAAAAGAGGAATTAATATCAATAATGCTCAAATTTTTTAGTTTGAACAATGTTCTAGCATGAAGGAAATGATGTGAAGTAGATTTATCATTCAGTAATTTCTACATGTAATTAGATTTCAAAGATTGATTAAAAAACCAGAGGGTTTTTATATCATGATCCCAAAAATCATAAGGCATGCATCATTTTTTCCAAGATATAGTGTCTAACAACCTTTCCAAAATACAACCAATCAAAATGAAATTATTTATATAGAAGGGGATATTCTTAATGAGCGAAACAATCCATTCATAAAACATAAATAATTATAAAAACATTGACGTGATCATAGATTTCACTAAATATGTATGAAAAGACATGGAATGATACTTTCCTTTCAATGAAGTGGGTCTTTTCTATTCTGACTAGTGATACCGAAAAAATAGAAATCATTGTTCCAAACCCATAATAAGTAACCATTTTTGTAAAAAAAATGAATTCCACCCATTATAATTCCTAAATTCCCATGTTCCCTCCCCATCACATATAAAAGGGAGCAAACTCTCCTTCATTATTTATTAATTTATATCATTACAGATAATAAATTAACAAACCTAATATAAACCGAGAATCAATACCTTTTTTCTCTGACACATTTTTTTCCTAATACCAATATGTCAAGGCATATGGTTAATCCTAATGGATCTCACTCATTGATGAGGTATAATACTCCTTGCAACTCTGTAATTTTTATAACTAAATCCCACTTCCCAAAACCAATTTTATCCATAATAACATGATTAATATAGTATTTATAACAACATAATATTTTAATACATTGATTTTACATTTTTTTAATGAATATTTCTTATATCAGCTAAGAACACGTTTTAGGATCCAAAAGGTATAGTTCCTTTAAAATTATAGAAATAGAAACAACTAGTTCATAACATATGTACATAATTTCTTAGTTATTTCAATATAACTAGCACCATTATTGAAATATCATACACAATACCATTCTTAATATCCCTGTTTAAATTAAAATATGAATTTGGTGAGCACAGATGCTTTGGGATGTTAAACAAGGGAGATATAAATGATTATATTCTCTTAAAATGAGCATATGGGTACACTATCATGAACATATCATTTGATAATTATACAATATATATAAAATATCACAATCATGATTTATGTAAAACATCTTGTATGTTCACAAGACATGAATCAGTTATGAATCAAATAGAATAATCCATGAAAACATAAGATAGACTTATAATTGTGTCATAAACATAATCTTAAGAAATCATTTCTATAGTATTCAATGATATTTTCCATGATTATCATATTTTTATAGGTTCAATCCCTAAACCATCATAGTAGAAATGGTAAACACCCAAGACCATAATATTGGACATTTTCACATACATAAACTTATTAACTCCATGTTCCATTCTTATCAAACGAATCAGACCCCTGTAATTACTTAATGCATGTGAGGGAGAAATAGGTCACATCTATCAGAAATTAATGAACATACCTATGTGGTCCACAAGAAAAAAAACATATGTCATATCAAAATAGATTAAAAGATGTGATTATTTAAACATTTCATAATATAATTTCTTTCATAAAATTAAAAACTTTCATAAACATCTTGTCAACATAAAAAACCACAAATGAAAGAGTTAGGACGGAATCCTTGGATAATATGCGTAGTAATGAATTATAATAATAAAATAATTTAATCATTGATGAAAATTTATTTATAAATAAAACTATAAACAATTATTATGAAAAATAACCTCTCCCTTTTGAAATTATTTATTTTTTTAGCATGCCATCTATTTATATAGAAAACCTTTTCAATGAAATTTTCTTTTTAAGAAAGTAATGAAAGCTTCAAATAATAATGGAATCATTTGTAAGGGAAAATATTCTCATTCTATATTACCTAAAATTTAATTCCTTCCATATGTTTTGACTAAAAATTCAAAAAGATCCTCATTTAGTTGATTACAAATATATTTGGGTCCAACCACTCTATAAAAATCCAATCATTTGTAAAATTGATTTTAATCAATTTTTTTGTGAAAAGTTAAACACATTTTAATTTTTTGAAAACATTGTCTTGAAATAAAAATATTACCCATTGGAGGCATAAAATTATCCATTCTTAATTTATAATTACACAATGAAACAAATGTTTACCCTATGTATCACCTATCAAAATTCATATTCAAATGGCTTGTTTTATAAATATGGATATATTAAACATGTACTCAATAACCATATATTAATCAAACAACGTATTATTTATTTATAACTTAGAATAACATATTTATTAATAAATTTGAAATTAAAATAACTATTCTAGGTGATAACTACTTTGTTTTCCAAGCATATTTAGTTCGACAGTCTCAACACTTTTAAATTTTAATGGCCCAATCATTTCTATAATTTTAATCATGATAACAATATCATATATATTCAATAAATATATATTTATAATTATTTATAAATATTATAGAGATAAAATGGATTCCATTATTTATTGACCATATAGAGAAATGAACACTGTTTCAATATTTTGATTGATTTAATGAAATATAGATAAATAATAATTCAAATTTTTGGAATTATTAATATATAATATATTAATTATATATTAATAATATTTGTACTTATTAACAAACATGTAAAATATAAAAGAAAAATGAATCTGGTTTCATTGTAGAGACGGAATTCCATACATATTCCTAAGAATCATTATTTTTTCCCTGAAGATTGGATAATAAGAATTTAGACTTGAAATTATCATTCACGAAGAATAATTTTTTCATAAATATAACATATAATTATTAAACCCATCATAATAACCATCCATAGAAAATTGTGATGAATATTTAATATTATCACTGTGTGGATACAATAAGTCTTATGTAGGAAGAAGTGATACATTCACTTATTGTTTGATTGGAAAAGAGGTGTAGAAAAATAGATATATTTGTTAGAGAGATTAACTATTCTTCAGAATGACTCCTTTAGATCTCCTCTAAAGTTCATTAGTTTTTATCTTATTTAAAGGCCATAACCTCCAAAACGTGGCTATGAAAGTTTAGAGGTCAATTTTTTAATGTATGGTCATGCTTAAAGGCACAATGTGGTGAAATTAAGTGAAGAAACATGTGTTCTTTTATAATTCATATCGGGTAACCATTGGAATTTTTAAAAAGATTAATTTATAGGAAATTAAATCTAAAAAGAAATTGAATTTATTTTTTGATATTGTGGAATATGATTTTAATCCAGCAAAACAATATATTTTATAAATTTTTTTATATTATCATTTGATTAACCATTAATTGTTTTATTTTCATTTCAAATACGATAACACATTTATCAATAGTAAAAGGGTTTATTTTTTAAACATATAATGTGCCAATTAGAATATAGATGAAAATTTAATGATATTTTCATCCATAACATATCCCCATTATCCTTATTTTTTAATTTTTTTATTTTTAAATAATTTAATAAATTATATTTTCATAAAATATAATTATTGTCAGTTTTTTTTAATACTCATATTGTGGAAATTAATATCATTAATAAATCAGTTGGAATTTTAACATATTGTTTTATCGTATCACTAACATTTCAGGGTAAAATCACTATAATTATCTCATATTAGAGAACCTTTAATCTGTTTAATATATTTTATTTCATTTTCAAATAATTAAATAATTAAATTATCTATGTTTTTTAATTCTTTAGGGTAATTATATAATTCTTAAAAATTGTAAATAAATTGGCAACATGAATATGATTTTTCTTGGAACAAAATTACTATTAAAATTCATTCATATTTTTTATGGCTATTTAAACAAATAAATGATATTTAAAACCAATATATTGATATTTTGACACATCCATAGGTTTGAATAATATATTAGTAATTTTCATGGACATGTTTCCATTAAAGGACTCAATTGTGATCATTGAGATTTTAGGGTCCATTTTCGTTCATCAAATAATAATTATGATGAATCATTATGGCCTTTTCACATATTTTTAGTCCATATATTTCTGATTTAACCTTTATTGAGGTGATAAATTTTACCAAAATTACTATTTATATTGACTAAAAATAAAGGAGTCCGTATTACCAAATTGGAACATATTAATAGTAATTATAATTTTTTATATACTTAAATATCTATAAATTAAATATTTTAATGGTTAATGTAGTTTTGAAAAATGTGAAGAAACCTTATTTTAGGAAAAATACTTTTGCATGTATTATTGTTAATTTATTCTTATCTTGTTGTTAGAAAACTATTCTTTAGATGTTTAAAACATTATATCAATTTTAATATATATATATATATATATACAGTTCTTGAAAATCCACAATAATGGAGATTAAATTAATATATTGATATAAAAAATATATTATGCAAAAATTAATTTTTTAGAAACACATTACTATTATTTTAAAATTTAGTTTATATTAAATTTATTTTATAATTACATGGACGATATATATTTTATAATTTATTTATTAAGAGTAATTCCTTATAATATAATTTGTATGTAACAATAAATAGATAATCTGTTTAAATTTTTTTCATATTTTATTTATACTTCTCATTGACACAATACATGCTATAAAATAAATTATATTATATAAATAGAAATACTTCTAGAAAATATTAGTGTTTTATATTCTACCCCCTTAAATTTTATTTATCAATCACAATTCATCATTAAGATAAAAAAATATGGGGATACCACTTCTTCATCACACCCTCTACATCCCACATAGCTTTCTCAAAATTGAGGTTTTTTATAAAACATTAACAATGAGAGTAGCCATATTTCAAAAAAGGTTCTCTATATGATCAAGAATCTCATTTCTTTATTCTTCTTAACAAATATCCTTATCTAATGCCATGAACCCTTATTTTATTACCTGATAAGAATCATGTTTGTACTAACCCATGATTAATATATGGCACACATCATGAAATTGTGAGATATTCAATTAATGTTCCAATCAATAAGCTATCATCCAGATATAATCTTTTTTTAAATATGACCAAAATACATATGTCATAACAAAAAAATATTTCCAAATATAAAAAAACAAATTATAGGTATATATTTTTATAAATACCTTATCACAAACATTGAACATCATATCATTACAACGATTGAAAACATGACATTTTTTCGACTCTAGTAGTCTTATGTGTTACTGAATGGATCTAACATTCCATTTTAGTACCTCAACTACATAAGTTACAAATAAACTTCATCTCTGAACAACATTTCATCATTATATATTTCTACAACTCTTACCATAGTTGAATATATAAGGATCCATCAAAATGTTAATGTGAATTCTATTATTGTAATAAAATTCTTCCAATAAAAGGTGTTGATCGCAACTACCATAGAAATATATAGAGAAATGTATGAACATATAATATAGTGATTGAATGGTCATCTAAAACTGACCATATATATGTGTTCTATATGATGTTTGTAAATCAAATTTTATATATAGAGTATATTGAAGACATCACCAGATCATTGAGGATAACATCATATCTCAATCAGATATGATATAATGTGGTACCCCATTAAATAATAAAAAATACTTAAAATATATTATTGAAATAAAATAAAGATACAAATATTCATTGAAAAAAATGAAGTGTCAATAATATGCATTCTGGTAAACTATAATCCTTATAAGAGTATATACATTAGATATTTTTGAGAGTCTGATAGAAAACAATCTGTGGTGATGTTCTACCATTTCCATTCATGTATGGTTAATGGTAGAGACATACAAATAGTCATTTTTACCTCAACATAGACATTTTTAAAAACCATGAATTATGATAGATATTATTAAATATATATTTTAATCACAAAACCCCAAAAAATATTACATCAAGACTCTTTAAATCCATGTAATTCTATGATGAAATGAGAATGTTAAATTATAAGCCACATCAAACTGCACTTTCTTCAAATCTGGTATGGGTGGAACACATACATAGTTACTAAAAATTATTATTCCACCATAATAAATGTTTAACATATAAATATTTTTGACCTTATTTTATATATCTATAGTTTACTTTTTAATTAAAATTTTCCTAACATGGATATATACTTGATCATTCATTTATGCTAGATAATATTTTCCCCTTTCCATCAATATTTTCATGCCAATATTTTTTAAATCCATAAATATTGGATCTTTTTTGTCCTCAAAATAGTTATTCATAAATAATAAGTTTTACTCTAATAATCATCCATTGTTTTTTATTTCTTATTATTGTAATCTAATGAGAATTCATATTATTTTATCAGCTCTAACCATCTTATTTTTCACATGTTATACTCTTTTTTGAGTGAAAACAGATTTTAATCATATGTTGCTAGTATATATTTCACAATGTACTCCATAAGGATAATTTAACATTTTATTTAAAAAAAATTACAATATGTAACTCTAAATCATGTGTTGGGTAATTTTTTCATAAATATTCTATTTTTGTGAGGTATAATCTATCATGATATAATTTTTTCAAAGGGCAAATCCCAATCTCTTATATGAGGAATCACTATAGATATAAAACAATTATTAACTAAATGGTAGTTTGAGAATTGGTGTAATGACCAATAATCTTATCATCTCCTTGAAATGTTTCCCGCATTCCTCCATCCATATATACATAAACACTTTCCAACATATGAAGTTGAGTTTACTAGTTAATAATGGGAAAAAAATATTATCTATCACACAATCGAAATAAAAAATTATGTTTACCGTGATCATTAGGAAATTTATCATGAGATTATTTCATTGAATGGTATATTTATATTCCCTTAACTAAGATTATATTACCAAAAAATAATGCATTCAGAAAAAAAAATTCAATGTTGGTTATTTTTAAACAGTGTATCCTTCCTTGGGGTCTTCAGCATAATCTTCAAGTGATCTAAATTTTTTATTCTCTTTGAATAGAAAAAAATATCAACTATATATAATACCAAAAAAATGAATAATATAGTCTCTAAATAATCTATTAATTAAATCTGTGATGATAGTGGGACTTTTATAATGCCAAAAGGCATCAGTATAAATTTATATTTTCGATAACCTATTTGGAATGTTTTATTGGTTATATCATCATTTCTGAATCTCAATTTATCATATAGAGAATGATGTCAATTCTTGGAAAAGGATTGATATCTATAGAGTTGATCAAATAATTCTTTAATATTATATATAAAAAAATAATTTCAGGATAGTGATCCTATTATTCTATTTACAATCAATGAAAAGATGCGTTGATCCATTATTCTTAATAACAAATATAATAGGTATACCCCATGATGATTGTATATGGAATATAATTTCATTATCAAGATTCACTTGGAGTTTCTTTTTCAACTAAATTAACTCAATTTTGACTATTCTATAAGGATTACATTAAATTGGAATAGCACCATGTATGATTTCAATTGAAAATTGAACATAAAGATTTTAAGAAAGATAGAAAAATTAATCAGAAAATATATGAATATACTCCCCTAAAAAATGTTTATCTTTATTTTTGATTTCCTCTCAAACTATTTAAGATAGATAACCTTCATGTATCAAAATTATGACCTACAAGATGGAATCATTTCCACTTGTATATTCATATCCATTATTTCTTCGATAAATGATTATAGGTTCATTAAAAATATGAAATGTGACTTCCCATCCAAAAAAATTAATATGAGATCTATATTGAAAAAGATAATACAACCCTATAATCTTATTTACTTCATGTAATGGTGGAGCCACTTGATTTAAAGGAATCAAATTCCCAAAAACATCAAATAGAGAAAACTAATAATAAAAAAAATATAAAATTCACCATGAGTGAAAAATCATAAATTTCATTCACTTCTTAGAAAAATTTATATATTCCATGTATTTATAGGATTTTAGAAAGGATGGTGAATTCAATGAAGTTTTTTTAACTATTATAATCATTCGTTAACATATTCTCATCTCTTTATCATTAATTTTCCCAATGACCATCACTTCTGCACTTAAAACATTTATCATCTCTCTTAATAAAATTTCCCCCATGTTTCCTTCAAAAAATCATGCTCAACAGAAACATCATAATTTTTCCTATGGTTTTTTTAATTCCATATGAAATACAATTCTATATTCTTATCATGTCCATAATATTAATGGCTAATCCTAAACTCTATCTCCACATATAGAGTACACTAAACATGTAACATCCCAAGTAAGTAATGAATAATAGATATTTTTATCTATGTTTATTAATGAATTAGATAGTGTTTTATAGCCTTAAAATAAAAATAAATCTAATCTTAAGCATGTAATACACTAATATTTTTAAAAGATTGTTTTACTGCCTTTTGATGGCAATCAATTTTTAAATCTATCTTTTGGCAATTTTATAAGGTATGTTTGTCAAAATAAACTTATTCTTTATGATTGGGACATCAAAATTTACTTTGTGTGAATTTTTGGTATTTTTCTGACAATGTTCATTTTTTTAATGAATAGTGAAATATACTGCATTTTACATCAAAACTGATTTTTAATCTAATTTATTTATATGATTAGATTATCTTTTGAATTGTTTTTGAAGTGAAATTATAATATATTTTTACCATTTAATCCAATGGTGGTCATTGGAATCAATTTCTCTTTGAAATTGGACTTAAACTGGTGTCAATCTTTTGATACTTATTGTTTCATAAAAACACGCTATTTGTCATGACAGCGGGAATTAATTATTAAATTAATTAATTTAACTTATATGATTTGAATTTTGTAAAATAGACATCATTTTTGAATTCAGAATATCAAATATAGCTTAGGGTGATGTTTTGGTATCTTTCTGAAAAACATCAATTTTTTATGAATAGTGAAACCACTAAGTGGTAGTTAAAGAAACTAATTTTTCGTTTAAATGAAAATTTACCACCTATGTGATTTGATTTTTAAAAATCCGACATACATGGTTGTCATTAAGAAGTAAAAAGTGGTTCAATGAGATTAAAATAATTTTTTGGTGAATAGTAACTTTTCTGTTTTTAATCGTGATTAGTGGTAATTAGCGTAGTTTAAGGTAAAAATAATGTTTTAATAGTATGCGATGAGCCTGACACATGTTCTACCCTCATTGGATATGTCATGGCCGACCAAGAAAATCCATGGGTAATCTTGGGGACCCCATGGAGCCACTTTGGTTGGGAAATGACATAAATAACTTTTTATTTATTGAAAAAGTAAAAAAGACACAAACATAATATGTTTTATGAAAACAATTTTTAAATGGGGTTATTCAAGTCAGATCTTTGACTATAAATATTCATTGGAAAGATAAGAATATTTAATACATTATACTATTTTTTTTATAATTTTTATACTTTAAATAAATTAAATTATTCATGATATCATGATGATGCAACGATTACCTCATCAATAAAGGATTTAAATAAAATGAAATTAAAATGTAATATCTATGACCTACACATGTACAAAACCTATTGGATGGGTGGATTTATAACCCTTATCACCTTGTCCTCGAATTATAGCAATGTGGGGCCTTTTAAATCTGAAACTCATTTTCAAATAAAGTAATATTTCTTTACATTCCAAGAGTGCCCCTCCTCTCCTCTTATAAGAGGCCCCCACCTCTACTTCTTTACCCACACTCCCAAAGCCGTTGGCTTTGCCAACCCCTGCTCATTTTGTCTCTCCACTTTCCTCTCTTACTCCTTGAAGCCTATCTTTGGGCCGAAGTCTTCCCAAGGAAGCCTTTGAGCTCAAACAAAAGGGAGTTACCAGATTTTAAGGTAATGTCTTCACTTGAGTCTTTTTTTTTGCTTCTCCAAACCCTAAAATATTCTTATTCATTTCTTTTGTAACAGCTCCATAATCTTCAATATTCTAGGATATTGTTATAACAAGGATTCAAGCTACACTTACACACACCTACATCTAATGGTTAAAGAACATACTGTTTCCGTGGATGGTGAATTTATGCCTCCCCAAACGATGATTGTTCAACCTTCCTTTAACACCTTCAAAGGTGGCCATTAAGATGTCAATATATTTATATATGATATATAATATGTTTATGTTTTCCTTAAGCTTCTGTATTTTTGATTTTGGGCATACCTTTATGGTTTTCATTATTGGTAAACGTGATATCTTCATTTAAAGAAGTGCGGACTACCGCCCCCTCAAAGTGATTTGATTCGTTAAATAACACATGTGGGACGTATAAAGGATGGAGTTATGATATTATATATGACATTATACTGTAATTATTATATACCTTTATATCATTATGATTCCACTCTATAAAATATGAAATAGAAATGAAAGTAGCGTTCATGCGTACGTACGGCTTACCGTCTCCATGAACAGTGCATTTCATTTCTTACCTCTAAATGATTATGTAATATTATAAATGCATGTATATACTGGATATATATGATTTATACATCATGATTATAATTCTGTATATAATGGATACATGAACAACTTGTAATTATAAAGGGCTTATTTTGACTCAAGTACCAATGATCGTTAAAACGACCGTTATTAACTTAAATAATTACATAGTGTTCATGACATGGAAATAAGTGATATAAAAGGAATAATAAACTTCAAAAAGGTTCTTAAGCAAGTATAAATTAACTCAAGTTTATTATTCAGGACATTAAAGAACGATCGAGTCAAGTCGGACCCGAGTTATGGGACTTCGTCTCAATCTCCTTTCATTGAGGCATATTTTATTTTATACACAACATTCCTTTATACGGTGTATAAACCCCTTTTAATTTTACATTTATCCAAAAGGAATCTTTTTTATACAAAGTGTTTTACAAAATGACAAAAAGGAAATGTTTTTGTCATACGTATGCGGCGACAACAACTTCTCCGCCGCCGTGACCATTATTTGAGTTTCAGCTTCCTCTACAAGCCATACATTCTTTTTAAAAGAAAAATAAATACCATGTTTTACTTTTCTTTTATTTTGGTATTGAAAATGTTTTTCATAATGTTTTTATATCAATGTGTTTTATTGATATGTTCTGATTGAAAGGTGGAAATGTTATGTTTCTTTTACGCATGTTT